>CM034046.1:4411432-4457995 GCA_019804595.1 Bruguiera parviflora
AAAGAAAAAAAGAAAAGAAGATTAAGAGGAACGAGAGAAGAAAAAATTAGGGTAATTATTTCGAATTTCGATAGATTTGAAAAATTAGAAAAGAACACCACAAGCACGCTCGAGTGGAATGGCTATGAGATTTCACATACCAAAATTTCCGACGGTTTGGTTTTTCTTTTTTTTTTTTTTTGTTAAAATGAGAAAATATAATTTTATTGGCTCATATTATATACGCTATTAAAAATAAATTAATTTTACTCTTATATATATATATATATATATATATATATATATATATGTTAAATAATATTATATTTTAAATAAAAAATAAAAAATTAAATTCATAATTTTTAATATGAAAATAAATACCTACCCGGTTCTTTGTTCTCTTTGTATTTCTTAATGCGAAACATCTTCAACCATTAATTCCGTAAAATTGAAAAGTTATTCACATTTTTGTAATGCCATAGCAAAATATAATTTTTACGTTTCATGTTTAAACAGACAATTATATGTCGGAATTAAAAGAATATATACATAAAATTAATAAAAAAAAGAAAAAAAGAGAGAGAGAGAGAGAGAAAGGCCGAGTTAGCTCAATCACACCGAGACCGTGTGTTTGGGATTTTTTTCTTTAAAAAAAAAAAAACATTATTAATATTGTTTAAAATTTGAATTCGGAATATTTAGTGTAATGCATTTGTATCATGTAAAATGAATAAAAATACACATTAATTCTGAAAAGAAAAGAAAAAACAAATAACCCTCCAAAAATTTCAAATTTTAAAATTAACTATTTTCCCGCCCAAACCCGAAGCTCCAAAAAAGTCTGAAATTACGTTCTGCTCCTCTCTCTCTCTCTCTCTCTCTCAAATGCAAAACCTTCAATCTCACAAAGTCATCCATTTCTAAAAACCCTTCAGAGATTTTTTCCGTAATTTATTTTTTCCATCTCTTTTAATTTAATCGTTTTGCAAAAGCTCCGATGTCCGCTCCAGCTGCTCGCCGGCTGCGCGACCGAAACGGTGTCGCCGGAGCCAGATCCGCCGCCGCCCAGAAATCCACCAAGAATAGTTCTCCGCTTCCAGTCCCCGGCCAACAACACTCTAATTCCGCCATCAAAAGGTCACTTTCCGGTAAGGAGAACTCCAGGGCCAGTTCTCGTATAGAGAGGCCTGCAATCCGATCCGTGCCGCGCGTTGACAAGGCAGCGGCGGCAGCAGCAGCGGTGGGCCCAGGAAGCGAAGGCGGTGAAAGGAGAATGCGGCGGTCCGTGCCTTCGGCGCCGAGAGGTAGGAGCCCAAGCCCATCTGAGTTCATTAGGGTTCTTCGAGATTCTAGGGTTTCTAGGGTACAGAGTGATCATCGACTGGTGGCCAGTGCTGGGAAGAAGACTGGGGCTAGGGGTTTTATGAATTGTAAGGAGAATGGTGGATTTGGAGTTGAATCGGCTAAAAAGGGCAGAACTTGCAAAGAAAGCGATCTTAAAATGGAGGAAAGTGAAAAGAATTTAACTGGGTTGAAGGTTTTACGTGATATATGTAAGAAAGAAGTCACCTTTAGCTTAAATTCAACAAAATTAAGGGAGGTTGATGATGTGGGTGACATGTTACTGGACCCAAGAGTTGCGAGTGGTGTTAAATCGGATAAGTTAACCGTGCAGAAATCTGGTTCCGAGATAAAAATGGATTGCTTGAAAGAAAGTAGTGACCAATCTAGCAGCAAAACTAAGGCATTGGAGAAATCGAAAGAAATGCGCCTGGTTGAAGGAAATGTTGCCAGTAAGGTAGGTGTCAAAAATCCAAGCAAGCTTCACGAGAAGCTTGCTTTTCTAGAAGGGAAAGTAAAGAGGATTGCATCAGATATTAAGAGAACAAAGGAGATGCTGGATATGAATAATCCTGACGCATCAAAGGTTATTCTTTCGGATATTCAGGATAAGATTTCAGGCATTGAGAAGGCAATGGGACATGATGCAGTTGATTCATCGAGAACAAGTGGAACTGATATTGGGGATAACAAAATTGACGAGAAGTGTGAAAGTGAGAAAGTGGATGATGTGAAGATCTCAGTTAAAGCTTTTAATAATGAGGAACTTGAAGCAAGGCTCTTTCCGCATCATAGGTTGCTTAGGAATCGAACATCAATGAAGGTGTCATCAGGATGTTCCCAGAATCATGACAATATAAATGTCAATGAGTCAAGTAGAGAGATCAAGACAGGGCAGAAGTTGTTAAGCCCTATTGAAGAGAATTCAATAGCACCTGAGTTTGTGGCTTTGCTTGGTAAGGAGGATAAGAAGGTAATATTGAAGGATGCAGTGGCTGTTTCTGCTTGTGAAGTTCAGGAGACTGAAGGTACTGCAGTTTCGGAAAACTATGAATCTTCAATGACGTTGAATGGGAAGAGTGAGGAGGAGCTTGTTCTGACAGCTGATGAGACACTTGATGAGTTCGATGATCAGGAAAACAGAAATGCAATTGTGGTTGGTGAAGAGATTGAAGATAATTGTACCAATCAGGTAAATCAAATAGGTTCCAAAAATACAACAGGGGGTTGGTTCGTCTCAGAGGGAGAGGCTGTTGTTCTTGCTCATGATAATGGGTTATGCTCATTTTACGATATTGCTAATTGTGAGGTACATACTGGCTCTATTTGTTATGCTGAAAAGTGGATTTGGACTTTTTTTTTTTTTTTGTTTTCTTTGCTTCGATCATTGCCTCTGAAATTTTATCTCTACGTGCTGTTTATCATGTTCCCATTATCATCTGGCTGCTCGAATCTTATAAGTGCTTCAAGAGAGCTTATATTGCTCATATTATGAGCACTTCTTTGTTTGACAAAGGATAGATAGGCACCTTTTTCTGACTCCAAACATGTCTACCAGTTGAGCCACAGATTATGCATGTCTTCAGCATCGCAGACCAAGTGATGGATAAAGTGACTATAAGTAATAGCTTTTCCTTTGAAAATTTTATCTAGTCCAGTAATGTTTCATATCCTTTCAGGAAAAGGCTGTGTACAAGCCCCCAACAGGAGTTTCACCTAATATGTGGAGAGACTGTTGGATAATCCGTGCACCTGGTGCCGATGGCTGCTCAGGCAGATATGTTGTGGCCGCATCTGCTGGGAATGCTCTTGATTCGGGATTTTGCTCATGGGATTTTTATAGCAAAGACGTGCGTGCTTTTCATACTGAGGATGGAGGAACTGCCACTTTGAGGACGGTGCTTTGTCCCTTGCCCAACAATGCTACATATAGAAGAAACACTTTGTGTAGTATGCCATTCTCTGAAACTCAACAATGGTGGTATAAACCATGTGGACCTCTCATTGTGTCAACTGCCAGCTCTCAAAGGGTGGTAAAAATCTTTGATATCCGTGATGGAGAACAAATAATGAAATGGGAGGTCCAGAAGCCTGTATTAGCCATGGATTATTCCAGCCCTTTGCAGTGGAGAAATAGGGGAAAAGTTGTCTTAGCTGAAGCAGAAACAATCTCAGTGTGGGATGTGAACTCCCTTAGCCCTCAATCGTTGTTATCCATCTCTTTGTCTGGAAGAAAGATTTCAGCTCTGCATGTGGTCAATACAGACGCTGAATTAGGAGGTGGCATTCGGCAAAGGTGAAACTTTTACTTAGTTGTTTGATGTTCTTACACATTCTGTATTTCTTTCGTTCACATATTGGTCTCCTAATAGTAACTATTTATTTTGTAAGAAAACTAACTAAAATAAGCTAAGCTATTCAAAAATTTACTAAAAAAAATTGAACTCTCAAACACCCCCTTTTCTCATCTTAAGCCATTTAATTATTGATTTTTAAGTTGGGTCTCTGAAGATAAAGGAAATGATGCCAAGTAAATTACTATCTTATTTGCTTATTCATTGACTGTGCCTAGAGTTAGCGTACATTGCTTTCTATATTGCTTAATCTGCTTAATAAGGGCATGCATGAAGATGATAAGTGTTCTTGCCAGGCCTCAGGTAGTTCATTTGTCAATTGCAGGGTAACTTCTGCAGAAGCTGAAGGAAACGATGGCGTGTTCTGCACCCCTGATTTTATTAATGTTTTAGACTTTCGCCATCCATCTGGTATAGGCCTTAAAATACCAAAAATTGGTGTCAGTGTGCATTCAGTGTTCACTCGTGGAGACTCCGTCTATGTCGGTTGTGCTAATACAAGGTCTGCCAATAAAAAACAGCCCTGTTCGCAGGTGCAACAGTATTCTCTGCGCAAACAAAGGCTGGCCAGCACTTTCTCTTTGCCGGATTCTAATGCTCACTCATATCACTCAGCTATTACACAGGTTTGGGGGAATTCAAAGCTGGTTATGGGTGTCTGTGGTCAGGGACTGTTTGTATTTGATGCCCTGAACGACGAAATACTGCAGCCTCTCACTGCTGACTATAGTAGCGCTCAAAAGGTCAAAGATGTTGTTGGCCCAGATGACTTGTACTCCCCAACTTTTGATTATTTGGGGTGTCGTGTTCTTCTTATATCTAGGGATCGTCCTGCAATGTGGAGGCACTTGTCATAAATACTCGATACCTTTTCAAGCTGTTGGTTTTGTCTAGAGAAGTGGACTTCCATCATCATCTGTCCTGCTGTTTATGTTTTGCATTCTATTGAGTGCTGTGATGAGATCAAAGAAGCGCTATTTATTTTGAGATCATTACTGGGAAGAACATGGAATGCCTTGTCTTTGTTATATCTTAGTATCTTTCTGCATTAAGCTTATTTGGGAAGTAGAATTATACTTCAGCAGACAGAGATGGTGAATGGCAACCGTGCTGATGAAGGGGAAAGTGTATTAATTACAGCTTGCCTGGTTGTTAAAACCGATGTATTTTGGTTTAGGTAAACAATTTATATACGAACTCGTTTGTTTTGTGAGTATATAATGTATCTGTCTGTTGAAACTGTTCTCTCCAGTGTGACGAATTCGGAACCCGGATTCGCCAGATTCTTCAACCAGTTTCGGAAGTCCAAGTTCACATATTATTTGATTTTTTGATTTGTTGAACTGTAGCCTATCCTACATGCACGATTTGACGCAGAATAAATGCGAGTATACCTTAAAAGATTAGGATACATTATATTTATATACAGTATAAATATTTTTGATAAATTTAATATTATTTCAATATATATGTTAAAAAATTTACAATACAATTGTTGTTATGATTGATATTTTGTTATGAAATTTAAGAAAAGATGTGTTTTATGTATATGTAACATAATGCTAAATAAAAAATATTTGATGATTATACATAATTTTTTGTTTTACCAACAAAATGATTTTTAGTATAAGAATATATTACATTATATTATATTATATATATAAACGTAGACTGTTACGTAAGAAGTTTGAAAATAATGTAGTTAATATGAAGGCATCTATTGTTCGAATTATAAACCATTTGAGTGCATTCATGAGGGGTTAGGGTAGTACCTTGTAATATAGTCACCAAAAATTGCTTTAATTGTACTATATAATAATTTGAACTGTTATATGAAAAGAGCAAAGTCAGTAGCATTCAGCAAGAATTAACAACAAATTTCAAAATTGTGTAAAATTAGAAATACATTTATTTTCACTAAATTTTGAATGAAGATTTAAATTTATAATTATTATACTACTAAATATTTTAACTACAAAAGTACAACAAAGGGTGCTACTAATTATAAATTTCCACGCGACCATGTTTTGACATGCCTCTCAATTTGACAACCAAAAGGCTAATGAATTATGAATCACACGTATGACGTGTCGGGCGACGATTACAAAACCAGAGAGAGTTTCGACCCGCAAAAAATTAAATTTTAAAAAAAGAAATTGGTTTAAAAAATAAAAACTAGAGAAAGAGAGAGAGATAGAGAGTTCCCCGCACCGGGCAGCGCATTCCCATCAATGCCTGTAGCTCGGGACTTAAAAGCATGACAAAAGGGTGTTTTGTAATGATTCACTTATTTCTCAGAGCTGTCGAGCTCGCTCACTCCGTCGTACTCTAGTTGGTTAGGTTACTGGGCTCGCGCCCGAGAGACCCAGGTTCAAAGTCAAACTTAAATGCTATTTTTTTTTTGTTTTTTTTTTTAAATTTCTAGTAGAAGGACACGACTTACGACACAACATCACAAAATCTTTTATTAAATTTTTTGACACACGAAAAAGGTTGCCTTTTCAGTTTACCCGCGATTGGGAAAAAAGAAGAAAGAAAGAAAGAAGGAAAGAAAATAGAAATCTCATATTACTGACGTTCATAAATTATTATTATTTTTATCAATGTTTCAAATAATACATAACAGATTGATTCAATGCCACTTGTAACAAGATTGATAAAATATGCATTAAGAAGGAAAGAAAGTCGTACAAATGCCTTTATGGAGTCGATCAATTATCGCGGATCAGATCGATAATGAAATTGTAATCGATGTTGAATGAGTGTAAAGAAAATACTTTCATTTAAAGTGTGATATTATTATCTGAATATTAATTCATATTATTTGTGCGATTAATAGGGATGATTGATTTGGTAAATAATCGAACATTCACTATGGTTCTTGTTTTTGCAACCACGATTTTGCCAGACTATATTTAGAAGTCGCAAACGATTGTTGGAAATTGAAATCAACCGTGAGGTCTACGGGCTCGCGGATGCCTACTCGGGCCCCCCGCCCCCCCACTACGGCTAAATTGTTGGCGAGGATCTACTCACCGCTGTACCGCTGACTTATCAATATTTGCTATTTTCTTGGGGGGGGGGGGAAGAAAAAGAAAAAAAGAAAAAACCTATTGCTATCGGATGTCAACTTCAAATTTTAATGCAGCATAGTTGCGAGAATACGGTTTTGATCTGCATACTATTTTTGAACCCAACATGTAATCGATGTGACAGTATCTAATTCAGAGCCTAAGGGAGCAGCTCACATGCCTGCTCTAAAATCCTTCTTTGTTTTTGAATTTTTATTTATTTTTGGAATTTAGAATCCCGCGGCCAGTCCATCGACAACAAGTTAAGTACTGAAAAACTTACGTACCATGCACATGCTTATGCATAAAAGTTTTGGTTTATGTGTCAGAGTCGGACAAATTCCAGGCATGCCTGGCTCCATTCCTCCACGTAATTTTCCAAATTTTTCCTCATTATTTTTTATGGTAAGAATAATATGACTTATTATATTATATTTAATCATAATTTTAAATTTAATGTTAAGATTTTGTTTCGAGTAATTAAATTGTTTTTTTTTTTTCAAAAAATTATTATTCTAGATCATAGATATGAATATCACGAGCCATTTAACATCTAAAATGATGGAAATTTGGTCAAGAGATTTCCTACCTTTCCAGGACGGTAGAAATATAATCGGGGTGGTCTTACCGAGTGGCACCTATGCCTCATTTTTTTATTTTTAAATTTATTATAAATCTTTTATTATTATTATTTTTTGATGCCATATTCAAATGATTTTTAAAACATAAATAACCTTCTCCCGGGCATAGTTTGCGAGCATACACTTCTCCCTGGGATGATCACAAGCAAGCCATTTACTTGGGGGACTCATAAAAGCCTTAACCTCTGGCCACAAGATTCAAGTCTTAATCGGCCAGATAGCAACCAGCCTGATCCTTAAGGTTATAAATTTCTTTTCTTTTGTGACCAATTATATACCAAAAGGGATACAGAAAAATTAAGAAAGAGAATTGAATGAGAGTACCTACCCTGCATTTTTAATAGCACAACCGAGCAATAAGGGGTGAGGAGAGGCAGAGAAGAAGAGAGAGAAATATGAGAAAAGGGTGCCATCCTTTGTTGAGGGGAGGAAGAAGAGAGAACAAAAACATCCATGGCTTCTCTTCGGGTGAGATGAAATCACTTGCTAGTATATGTGAGGCCATATGGCCTTCTCTGTCATCGAACTCTGTTGAAGGCAAAGAAGACCCACCAACCACGGCTGTGCAGGCCTTCTATCAAGTTTCTGGGTCTCAGTTCCCTTTTCCTGATGAGGTACTCTGCCTCTCTAATCCTTCTCTTTCTGTAACACTTATGTAGATGCTTAATTATCGACAAGGTCAGGTCAAACCACCCACAAAATTTATCGGTGCTGCCTTCCATGTAACTTCGAGTTTCAACCATCTGCGGTTCACCGCCAACTGAACTGGACTCAAATTATGGAATGATCACGAGTACTTAGTTTTCGTTTACTTGTCAGAACTCACTCCGCCTGATGTTTCATCATATTGGGTTTATTATTATTATTATTTTTTTCAAACCTTTTCAGGTAGCAGATATCATGGTGAAGAGGGGTTTAAAGGAATCGGTGATTCTTGTGAGATTGGTGTTACGGGCTCTATCCACCAGGATCGGCACATTTTTGATCTGTGGGTGGCTTTGTTTTGATCAGAAATGGCCTTTCATAAAGAATTTTTCAAGCATGGCTTTGCACAAGAGGGAGAGGGTTCTGCAGAATTGGTTCAGGCACAGGTTTTTGACACTCATTGAGATTGTTTTCGTTTATGTCAAGATCCTTTGCCTCCTCAATTACTTTTCTCGGGTAAGTGCCTCCTTTAATCTGCCAATCTCTATGCCTAGTTTATGTTTAGTCGTGTTTGGCCCCCAAAATGGGAAAAATCCATATCTATTTGTGCATAAATATCCTCTCTCGTCGAGGATCCAACTGCCGTGGCCGAAAACGTAAGACCCGCTGCATAGTGTAGAGTCCAAACATACTTGTTTCCTGTCATTTTCACTTCCTTACCTACTTTGCCGTCGTTTCCTTTGAATTTCCTTTATCTTAGTGATTAATTTCTTAATCTTATGTGCCAAAATGCAATTGACTTCTTGGGCACTTCTATGAGTTGAGACCCTGTTCCGGAGGGACGGATAGCCACAATCCTTAGAAAGAGTTGTCCCTTGGAAATTTAGTGTAGACTCTTCAACGTACTGCGGTTGACCAGGCTACTGACCCCCGAGTGATATTTCTTATAGTTCTGCCTCACCACTACATTTCTTTACCAATAGAAATTGGCGTGCTGGATACAGTTTAAATTCGGTGTTTGAATTATCAATGCTATGATAATTAATATATTTATATTACATTTTTTTTTATAAAATAAAAAATCAATATTTTCTATGTTTACTATTACACAATTTTTTCTTTTATTATACTTGAGTAATCTAAAATTTTTATTTTTACCTATTTTTAAAATTGAGTTAATTTAAGTTACCAATTCTAAAATTTTCAGATTATTTTTGTCTCTCTCTCTCTCTCTCTCTCTCTCGTTTGTCTGTTTGTTTGTTTGTTTGTTTCCTCCTCTCTCTTTTTCCTTCTTCTCATACCATTGCTAAGTAGTCTCCCTTTTCAACAAACCGAAACAAAAAAAAAAAAAAAAAATCCAAGATCTACGTAAACTTATTTGTGTTATGACCCATTTTATTCCCCGAAATTATTTTACCGGTTTTTTTTAATAAATATTTTACTGGTTATTTGTGGTAATTGGGAAGCCCATTAAACCGCTCAATTCGATCAATCTAGCCAAAATCAAACATAGATTGTCCAAATTGTTGGTACCAGCTTGAATATCGTTTATAATTTAAACAAATCGTATACAATAGTTTAGTACGATTTTGAAAGTTTAAAAATCGTTAAAATTAAACTAAAGCATCTTATAATAGTAAAATATAAAAATTCATTTTATGGAGATATGAATTACACCAAAAAGAAAAAATCAGTTATTTACATTGAATATAGATATTATTTCTACTAAAAATTTAAATTATCAAGCAAATCGATAACATAAAAAATATAAATAATAATTATATCTTTAATATGTATAATTTAAATGATCAAATTACTATAAAATTAATATGTAATTGTTAATTAAAATTTGGTTGATTTTATTATTATTATATTAATGTAGTTATAATTTTAAAAGTTTTTAAATTATTATTAATAATTTAATTTGAATATAAATATCAAACTAATCCGCATTTACTCACATCTGTTCTTAGGGATAATGTTAATCAATCGTATCTTTCTAAAAATCATAATAATAATAATAATAATAATAATAATCGTATCTGTTTTTTAACAGTCAAAAGGCTTTGTCATCGTATCAAACCCAAAACATAGCATGGCACGCACATGGTTGCCCTTTTTGAGGTGGAAAGACTCGACAGATTATTTTTTTGTCCGTCAATTTTATTATTTTTTTCAACTTCAATCGGCGCCACCAACAGCAGATTCTAATTAAGATTTAATATTTTCTTATGGTATGTCCGTTTTCAAGGATCAGTTATTATCCTGTCAGTTTCAATACATTAAGATTTCAAATGCAAAACTTCCTGGCCCTTCGTAGCTGATTATAAAAAAGTATTTAGTGCCAATCGCAACCCCCCGCCACGGATGAAGAGGTTTCATTTCCTTTTCGGGTTGTTTTTGTCGATTTTTTTTTTTAAATATTATATAAAATATTATTATAATATATAATATCTTGAGTCCACTCTATCGGGTGGCGGGCTGCCACTCACATCCCAAGAAGAAGCTGAGGAAATTTGATTGCAATAACTTCCACGGAATTCCAAAAAAAAAATAAAAATAAAAATAAAAGCAAAAACGTGAAAGTGGTAAACACGTTACTGCATTATACGAATGCCACCCGGCGCTTGGGACACCAGCCCACAACCCAAGTAATCCCGCTACGGCGAAGCCGAAAGATCAGCTTGTGGCCTTGAATTTTGTGTCGTATTACTTTTGCCATTGTCAATTTCTTCACCAAATAATCAATTTAGATAATAAAAGTGTAGCTTTTGGTCATAGCAAGTTTCGTGGTCCAATCCGACACGAGCGGTGGAAAACATGGCAAATTGCACATCTTGGGAGTTTTTGAAAGTCTCAATATTATTTTGGAGGTTTCCGCGCAGGTGGATGAAAATGGCAGCAATCCGGCATGGGAGGCCATTGGATACCAGGTAGACACAGATGGGTCTCCAACTCAAGTTCCGAAAGAGAGCACTCTGGAAAAAGGACTGGTAGAAACTATGAAAGAGACTGAGTCTTCCCTCTTGATCTCCCTCTCCAAGAAAGGCCTCAATGTCACACAAGATCATGGACAAAATCTATGCAAGATAAAATGTGACGTCGTCATTGTTGGCTCTGGTTGTGGCGGAGGTGTTGCTGCTGCTGTTCTCGCAGCTTCAGGCTACAAAGTCGTTGTTCTTGAGAAGGGAAACTACTTTGCCGCCGCAGATTATTCCGGCTTGGAAGGCCCTTCGTTAGATCAGCTGTATGAAGCAGGTGGAATGCTTACAACCGTTGATGGGAAAACAATGATCATGGCAGGATCAACGGTTGGAGGAGGATCCGCTGTGAACTGGTCAGCATGCATCAATACACCTGAGAATGTGCTACGAGAATGGGCTGAGGATCAGAAAATTCGGTTATTTGCGAGCCCTGAATATGCATCTGCAGTGCACACTGTTTGTGAAAGGATTGGAGTCACAGGAGAATGTGTAAAGGAGGGGTTTCAAAATCAAGTATTGCGTAAAGGGTGTGAGAATCTTGGTCTTGAGGTCGGTTCCGTGCCCCGGAATTCCTCCGAGGAGCATTACTGCGGATCTTGCGGGTACGGCTGCCCGAAAGGGGAGAAGAGAGGGACTGATATGACTTGGCTAGTTGATGCTGTCAAAGACGGCGCAGTGATATTAACAGGATGCAAGGCAGAAAGATTTATACTGGAGAAGAACAAGAGCGGAAGAAGCAAAAGAGGAAAGAAATGTTCGGGAGTTTTGGCGAAGTCCCTAAACAACAATGTCAGCATGAAACTGCAAATTGAGGCCAGAGTAACAATTTCAGCGTGCGGGGCTCTTTCCACACCTCCTTTAATGATCTCCAGTGGATTGAAGAATAAAAATATCGGCCGGAACCTTCACCTCCACTCTGTTCTAATGGCCTGGGGATATTTCCCAGAATCAAATCCGGAGTTCAAGGGGAAAGCCTATGAGGGTGGAATAATCACATCAGTTCATAAAGTGCTGTCGGGAGACTCAAAGTTGAGGGCCATTATTGAAACTCCTGCAATAGGACCGGCATCATTTGCTGCAATATTACCTTGGGAGTCTGGACTCCGGATGAAGAAAAGAATGATGAAGTACGCGAGAACCGCTCACTTGATAGTGATAATCAGGGATAGAGGATCGGGAGAAGTTAAGGCGGAGGGGCGGATTACTCATAATTTAGATGCATTGGACGAAGAGAATATAAGAGCTGGGCTGCGACAGGCACTGAGGATTCTAATAGCGGCAGGAGCAGTCGAGGTGGGCACCCACCGAAGTGATGGGAAAAGGATAAAATGTGCTGGGCTTGACGAGAAGGAGCTGGAGGAGTTTTTAGATGAGGTTACAGCACCCGGAGGGGCAAGGACTACTTACCTTTCCGCGCACCAAATGGGCAGCTGCAGGATGGGGATGGATGAAAAAGAGGGTGCAGTCGATGGGAATGGGGAGTCCTGGGAAGCAGAAAGCCTCTTTGTTTGTGATGCTAGCGTTCTGCCCAGTGCCGTGGGAGTCAATCCTATGATCACCATCCAGTCCACCGCCTACTGTCTTTCAAAGGGAATAGCAGAGTCTTTAATGCCCACTGGAGTTTAGAGGGATCATAATCTTTGACTTTTCTTGAACTCGTATGTATGTCTTGTTGACAAGTAATTCTTGAAACTTGTCTACCAGGTGGTTTAGATGGATAGTGCGGATGGAGTTCTGCTATTTAACTAAATAAAGACCGAAAATCTCGATTAATCGAATTCAGTAGTTTTTGGCCTTTTTGTCGCTTTTTTCCAAAGCAAAATTTGCATTGCAATTTCAGTTGGAGGATTAACGTCTGCCACCGTAAGCAATGCCAACCGAGAGCCGACATGGCTCCAAAATTAATACTTAGAAGTGATCACGAAGAGAATTTACATTTAAACAATGGAAAGTGTGTTAGAAATAGGATAATGTGACATTTTAGGAGGATCCATTGCATCCATGCTCGACAGACAACATATTTTTTTCAACAAAAACAAGAGTACAACATAGACACCACATTGGGTGACTAAGATGCTTTTCTGAATCTACAGGGCACTGAAGTGTTATTTGATTAGAGTTGGATGCCAGGAGAATTACGAGCATGTGGCACATTGTTTACCAAATCCCATTTACACTGGTAAGCATAATGTCACAAAGTTAGGCTGACTGTGTGATAATCTGCGTGACACTTAGTTGATTTTGCGAGAGAAAATGAACTAAATAAGCTTAAGAAAGAGTTGAATGATACAATGGAAACGATTTAGGAAGTAGGAAGCAAATAGGAGAATTTAGAAGTACTGGAAAGTATAGAGTACAAGAGGACTTTGCAATTGAAGTGTATTGAGTAGTTGCTAAAAATGTTTACAGTTGGAAAGGAGTGGCCTATTTATAGTAGCTATACTTTCTTAATATATAACTACAATTTGAACATATAAAATATTTATAAAGAATACTATAGAGTCTAATAATTACAAGCTATTAGAAAGGTTCTAACGAGTGTCAAGCTAGTTTTTGTTTGAAGTTTCTGAATTTCGGTCACTTCCAGGTACTTTTGCACTTTTTTAACACCTTCCAGTGCCTTTTCTGGCAGCAAAAGGGAGCTGGCCATTATTGGCAACTCACAGGAAGTCTTCTTAGCCCAAGATTCTGTCTCCTCACTTGCTGAACAAGTTAGACACAAGCTTCCCACGTGACATCCTTCCTCACTCAATCATGCGACATTCTCATCACATTCTCATGCTAAAGTTGCTAAACATGATTGGCAACCTATTAAAGTTGGTCTTGTTGTTCTCAATTAGCCTCTTAATCGGGTGATCCTGCCATTTTACTGAGTGGTCGGTATGATTGAGGATTTTCCTTCTTCGGATCACTCTATCAACAAGGACGTATTGCATCTCCTTATTAATGACCACAGCTGTGAGGGTATGCTTGGATTTGTTTTGACTTGGATCCTCCTCATCACCCTGAAAAGTTTTGAGAAGACTTACTTGGAAGACATTGCGGATCTTCAGTTGCGGAGGGAGTTGGACTTTGCGTAGAAACCCAAACTGGTTGGGTAGCGGTTTCACCCTCATTGCGTCTCCTATTACGTAGTCCTCTAGGTATCACTTGGTGTCAGCCAACCATTTCTTCTTATTTAGTAGATCATCTAGGTTAGTACCTTCCTTAATTCAACCAAGGAAGTTGCGATTAGGCGTACTAGTAATAAGGGCAGCTAGTTTCGCCTTCTGCCTCAACACATTAGCAACTAGATTGGCCTTGCCCAGCTTAGACTATAGTGTGTAGTCGAACTCAGCTGGGACGTTTTGCCAGCGAACTTGCTTGTGGCTGAGTTTCTTCTGGGGCTGGAAGTAGTTCATAACAACACTATTGATCACAATCACGAACTTATTTCTAAGGAGGTGGTGTCTCCAAGTGTATAAGTAGTGGATAACAGCAGTCATACCCTTGTCTTGGATGTTGTACCGCTTCTTCGCGTCGTTGAACTTGCGACTATTGTAGGCAATGAGATGCCTGTCTTGCATCAAGACTCCTTAGATGGCGAAGTTAAATGCTGCAGTGTGGATTTCGAAAGGCATTTCACAGTCTGGTGGCACTACCACAGATTCTGTGGAGACTATTTGCTTCAATCTCCTAATGAAAGCTTGGTATTGCTTTATCCAACGCCAAGTGTGGTTCTTCTTCTTTGGGAACAAGACTAAGGTGCTAGAAAAGGCTTCTGAGGGTCTGTTAAAACCTAAATTCGATCGATTTTGGAGCTGTTTCTTTGGTTCAACGAACTCCTAGGGTGCCATGTGATAAGGGGTCATGATAGGATGTTTGGCACCGTGTTCCAGCTTGCTGTGGTGACCCGCATCTCACTTTAGTGGAACTTTCTTTGGTAAATTAAAAGGGTTAACGTCCTTGTACTCAGTAAGGACTACCTGGATAGGTTATAGCAATGTGAGAGTAAGTGCTACTACATTTTTCCTATCGCTTTGCTCTTTTGTGGTAGCTGCATCACCTGGACCTAACTTAAGCCCCTATTTGAATTGCAAGGCAGAAATCATCATTGGTTGTGACTTCTTCTTGCCCTTCAAGGGAATTACTTGGCTGCTGCGAGCATTAAGAACGACTAGAGAGCTAGAAGTAAGAATGAGAAAAGTAAAGATTTTGCAGAAGAATGTAAGACCTAATACCACCTTGAAGTCATTTATGGGAATGACGGTAAAGTCTAACTTACTAGTCTTTTCCCCGATCTGGGTGATAACTTCTTGTGCTACACCATGTATTGGCTTTGCTTCAGAGTTAATTGCCTTTCTAGTGCCATTTCCCCTTGTCAGTTTGAGATCTAAACGGTTGGCCTCTTACACGTCCATAAAGTTGTACGTTGCCTCTATATCAAGCATTGCACTCGCTACTTTACCATGAATGATGTCGTCCATGTATAGTAGTCCCTTCTACTTAGGGGCTGTTAAAGGAAGATGCTTGGTGAGATTACCCAGCTATTGAATAAATCTCATGTTTGCTTGAGGCTTTTTGTTGGCCTTCTCTAGATAGAGTATTGCCATCATCACATTCATTGCCTTACAGTTGGGGTAGTCTCGCGCCTAGTGTGACCCGTCACAAATGAAATAGGGTCGTAGGGGATTGCCTATGGTACACTTGTTAGTAGACTGCTTCTTATATTTGGGATGACTATTAGAGGATCTCTACTGTCCTCCTTCGTTGCGGTTAGGCTCCTACTTCTTCTGCTCGGGTTTCTTTCCCTTATTTTTTCCAAAATTGGCTTTCTTGCTCTTAGAATGAGTAGAGTAGTCGATGAAGGTTTCTGTAACAGCAATAACAGTATCCAGAGTCTACACATCACGCCTATCCAGCTCGACTCTTGCCCAATCCTTTAAGTCATCTTTAAAGTGGCAGAAAAGCTCTCTATCGGACATCTTGATTTCCCAGTATGAGCTAGTAAACTCCTTGATGTAGTCGGAGATATTACCTGTTTGACTTAAGCGTCACAACTTCCCTCTAACTTCACTGTTTGCATTGTGAGGCATGAAGTACCTGCGTACCATAACCTTAAATGGCTCCTATATTTTAATGACACATAAACCTTTCTCCCTCTCCAAGTGCTTTTGTTTGCACTAGAGTTGTGCAGCATCCTGTAGAAAGATTGGGGTGTTGCTAACTTTTGTCAGGTCGTCGACAACCCCCATGGCCTCGAAGTACTAATCAAGACCAAATATGAAGTTTTCCACTGCAGTGGCATTGTGTGTGCCGTTGTACATGGCAAACTTCAGGACCTTCAAACTATGCAGTACAATGGTGTTAGTAGTCATAGCTGTGCTAGCAGTGTGAGAGTTATTTCAACGTAAAGACTCCATCTCCCTAGGGAAGTCGTGAATCTCTTTTTTAACAAACTCATGTAGGTCAGACAGATCTTGATTCAGAGAGAGTATTTCTCCCTTGAACGAGTAGCCAAACTCCTTTATCATGACCTTAGCAGCCTGTGTGATTTTTGCATTCTCGTGGATCAAGTTATTGATTTAATCGCTAAGGTCGCCCACTACAAAATTGAGATTAATAACGCATCTTTCCAAGCCAACAACTCGGTTGTCCAAGGTCTCCTTCGCTGAAACCTTGGACTTGCTACACTTGGCTCCTCACGCCCACGAGACTATTGCCCCGCTTGTTGCACCTCCACTGTAGTGACAACAAATCCTTCTTCGCTTGCCATGCTTGTTGCTTCTGCAGACAATAGACAGCAGGTTGTACCTAAGGTTAGAACCGTTGCTTTGATACCACCTGTCACGGAGTTAAGCTGCGTGTGTGCTAACCCATCCGACACTTAGTCGATCTTGTAAGAGAAGATGAGTTAAATAAGCCTAAGAGAGTGTTGAATGGTACAACAGAAACGATTTAGAAGGCAAGTAGGAGGATTTGGGGGTGCTAGAAAGTAGAGAGTACAAAAAGACTTTACAAGTGAGGTGTATTGAGTGATTGCCAAAAGTGTCTACAGTTAGAGAGTAGCGACCTATTTATAGTGGCTGCACTTTCTTAACGTATAGTTATAATTTGAATATCTAAGATATTTATAAAAAATGTTATAGAGTTTAATAATTACAAACTATAAAGAAAATTTTAGTGAGTGTCCAGTTGGCTTTTGTTGGAAATTTTTGGACTCTGACCACTTCTAGGTACTTCTGCACTATTCTAATACTTTCTAATGCTTTCTCTAGTAGCAAAAAGGGGCTGGCCATTACTAGTAGCCCACAAGGAGTTTTCTTATCCCAAAATTCTACCTCCTCAATTACCGAGCAGAATGAATATAAGTTTCTCACGTGATAATAAGTAATATATATATATATATATATATATATCAAAAAAACAAAAAAAAACAAAGTTAATACTTTTCACGCTACATATTAAACTACATTCAATTAAATTTAATAAAAAATTATAATTATTATAAATTATACACACTTAAAATATCTATTCAATCTCATTAAATATTTTAATAAAAAATTTAATTTATAATTTTCTTAAAAAACAAATAAATTTTTTTAATATTAGTTACATAAGCAATAGTTTATATAATCATTATACCAACAATTTAAACAATAAATTGAAGACACCGGTGGTTTGATTACACGAGCTCTTGCTGAAAGTACGGGGAAAGACCCCAATCTGGACGGTCCGAAGGTTACAGGGGGGACTGCGAGGAGCTTCGGAGGAGGATAAGCTCCGAAGGTTACAGCAGCAATTGCACAGATCCGCACGAGCAGTGGACGCGCAACATTCAGAGCCATTACATAAGACGACGACACGCAAACATTTACATACCGAAAAGGCGAGGGCTTTTTCGCCATTCAACAATCAAACTGTGGCAGTATGGGAATTTCGGAAAAAGACAAGGGTCCAATCCGAGAGTGAACCCTCCCAGGTATATAAACTGTGAACTGCAGTCTTCTCCTACGCTCATCTGCCGCATCCCATAAAGTTCATTAATGCTCTCTCTCTCCCTCTCTCTCTCTCTCTCTCTCTCTATCTCTGTGTCTCGGTCGCTCTCTCTCCTCCTCATCTTCTTCTCTGCGTCTCCGCTCTAAGTTCGCCGGCACCAGGCGGCGCCGCCGCCTCTACAACATACGTCCATAAAATACTATTGACAAGCTTTACCTGATTCTTATTACCGCTTTTTGGATCCCATTTCAGTTTCTCAGGATCTGAATTGCCTTTCCTCCACCCCCTATTTCTTCTTCCCTTTCTTAATATATATATATATATATATATATGGTCTGCGGAAAAAGGTTTTTTGTTTTCACGCTTTTACCCTCTAACTTCGCGATATTGACTATTTTACTTCAACTCTTTTTCTGGACGTTTTACGGTCGCTTCTGCGGTGGAAGATGATTTTGACAGTCCCTCGGAAAAGAAAACTCGAAATTTCAATTTGACTCTCTAGCCCTTGGAGTGCCCCCTATTTGCGCTTCGACTGTTTTGCCCTTGGAAGGAGCTTCAATTTACAGTATTTTTATTTTGCTTCAATCCTGACGTGGCATCTTTTGAGGCCGCGAGATGAGTTACCACCACTCGCATAGGATTCCAACACCTGGCGCGTCGAGAAAGCGCAAAGAGAGAGAGCCGTTTTATTATTCATCGAAGAATCCAGCCTCGGCTCAGCCTCAAGTCGCGGCTAAGCCGGCTTCCAAAACAGTGGAGTCCGTTTGTCCGAATCGGCTGCTAGCCGGCTACATGGCGTATGAGTTCCTCACAAAGGGTACTCTTTTCGGGCAGAAGCTTGACCCGGATCGGGAGGAGACCGTGCCTTTGTCCGCCGGCGGCGCATCGTCGAGAGGGAAGCAGGAAGCCGAGACAGGGTCGAAGAAAGAACACAAGAGTTATGCTGAGGTGGCAAGCATACTGAAGACGCAGGGGGCCCACATTCCCGGGATCTTTAACCCATCCCAGCTGGCTAGTTGGATCCAGAGGTGAGAACGTGGCGAATTCTGGTGGGGTCCACGTTAAACAATCGTTGGTTCTTGGTGGGTTGGTGTCCTTCAAGCTTCGGGGATAGCAAAGCCAATTTTCAAGCTTGTGTCAGATTTCAATGTCTGTTCCATTACATGTTTGTGTTGTTTAGTAGAATCTGACGATGATGCTGCTAGTTTGTCAACTATTATTTGCCGACAACTCTTTATGACATAAGTACAGTACAGCAGGAGGGGGGTGTGTCTGTGTGACAGTAAGCTCTCTCCCAGAACCCAAACTTTGTTTAAATTTCAGTTGTTTATGTTCGTAAATGTGCAAATGGGTTTGTCTAGTGCTTGTCTCCTTTGAGTTTTTTTTTTTTTTGAGAGTTGAGGATGGAAATCCGAAGCTGGGCGGGATGGGCATTCATGCGTGGATGTGTTACTTTTTGGTTTTGATTTTGTGCATGACTTCGTAGATAGATATAGACGCTAATAAGTTGTTTCTTGTCACTGGCTAACTGAGAAAAGGGAGCTTGAAGAGGTATTTTATTGGGTTTTTCTCCCTCCCCTCTCCTTTTGTTGGTGGGGTTGGTAGACAGCTATATGAAGAGACAGTCGAGAACTAAGAGTACTGAAATGACCCGTGGCCCAAATGGTTTTCCTTCTTGGTTCCTCTTTGATGTGCGGTGAAGCGCAGATAATTCCAACACGTATGCATGTATGTATTGCACACGAATTATGCATTAGAGTTCCATTTAGTTTATGGAATGGAATGCAAAAGAGGTGGTTATGGCTGGGATGCCTTTTGGCGTTTGGAATAAACAAACTAAGTATGCCAAAGTTATTGTGATTAATTGAGCTAGCTTATTTGGCCACAAGAAAGGCTCTGAAAGAGTTTGTTGAGACTCAAATATCAGTTTATTATTATTATTATTATTTCTTTTCACAAAACATAAACTTTAATTAATTTTGATGCAAAAGGAAAAAGAGAGAAAGGGATTAGTGTGCTTTGAATGAATGATGCGTTGCCTCGTTTGCATTGCTGTTCTCTTTTAAGAGAGGAAAGGGTAACCAAAAAAAACAAGCGAAATCATTTGTTTCCATTTTGCACAAAGTTGCGGTTCCTTCATGGACATATACTCCTAAATTGTCTACATTCCTCTCCTCTCTTTCTTCTTCTTCTTATTTATTTATTTATTTATTATGATTTTTTTGTCTTTGTCAACAAGGATGGTCAACAACCCAGACAAGGTAACTATCATTCTAGGCAGGCTAACACCAGTTATATGATCCTGCAAGATCTAGAAAACTGTGGAGGGTGGGCAGTCAAGAAACCTTAAGCCGGACGGTTGGGCAAGAACATAATTCGCCACTCAATCAGTGGCCCTATTTGCCTCCCTGTACACTTGATTCACCTGCACTTCCCAATGACGGCTCGTCAACTCTCTACATTCATTAACGATATTCATATAAAGGTGTGTAGGTCGAACCCCGCCTTCTCTATCATGGTCAACGCTACTTAAGAATCAAATCCACAATTGTCTTTCGAAAGCCAAGAGTACAAGCACAGCTGAGACCTCGGAGAACAGTCCACAATTCGGCCGCAACAACAGCACTAGCGCGCCCGATGTTTTGAGAGAAACCTCCTACCTAAGATCCTCGACAGTCCCGAAATATCCCCTGCTCCAGCGCGGTTAAGATTGCCCTTTAGCAGCGCCGTTAGAATTGAGCGTGATCCACCCAGGAGTCGGACGCTTCCAACGAGTGAGCTTCTCAATTTCCACTCCATTACCCAGCCCCAACTGTCCCTTGGGGGACATCTGATAACATTAGAGCTATCTAGAGAAGATTAGCATGACCCCTGCACAAGGATGACACGTTCAAATAGAGAAATCCTCTCTTCCTTCTACTGTCCAAAGAGATGCGTAGGTCCGAGTTTGGGCCGCATCCTTGGTCGTCGAATGAAACTTCGAGCTTTTTACGAGTTGAAACGATGCGTGGCCCAGCCGCCAGACAAGGTCGCGCCTAGGCCCAAGCTTTACAGACCAAAGTTATTTCAGACCCATTGATTAAACTTTCTGGATGCTCTTGGGACCAAAAAACAAAAAAACAAAAAAAAAACAAAAAACTTTCCTGTTGCTCTAATCACTCTTTCATATGAAAATGGGCAAAATTTGAGTCTGTAACCCATCGGTACTTGCATGTCCCGCTACTTTTAATTTCCCTTTTAACTTTTTAAGTTATCCCCCATGTGTGCTAGAAGGCTCGGTACAATTCATTTCTCTACGGAAGTATTTTGGTCAACAACTACGAAGTGTAGATTCATACATTCCTAAAGTATTCCTCCATATATATATATCCCAACAGGGCAACTTTTTAAGAATGGAGAAACCCCTCTTTTCAGCTTAGTTTGATCACTCACACACACACACGCACACGCACACACACACACATATCGTTTCCTTTCTATTTTCTTGATACCACAAGTGGTCCGTGGATATAATTTTTTTTTAGTTTGGACAATTCTCCGTGACTCTACCAACAGAAAAGAGGAAAAAAAAAAAAGGGGGTCCCAAGGCATGCATGAACGTGCTATTTAACAACTCGCTAGCCTCTTTAACTCGGCCTGCATGGCTACCCATAGTATTATTATTAGCAATAAACTACACATTGGGCCAGCCACCCCGCATGCAAAAGAAATTTGAGATGCCCTGTCTAGTTAACTGGGACGTCATTCTCGTAGGTTCATGGCAATTAGTTTGTGACAGGAGAATATTTATAATGCATAAAATACTGGTGATATGCAGAGTCACTTTCTTTGTCTAAAAAATATAGAAAGTTAATTGATTGTAAATATTAGACGGGTTTATACGTTGGCCCATCAAACTTTTGGTGATGCCAGGACGAGCAAACAGAGACTCAGCTTATAATTAATTCGGACTGTAGGAAATTGTTGGCCTGTTAACCATCGGTCGAGCTAAAATAGGGGGCCGTGCGACTCATCTTAATTGCCAGTCTCTCACTTTTTGCACAGAGCAAGTAGCTGCAGGTCAGGCGGCACGGAACCTTTTCTTTCTGTCTTCAGGAAAGTTAATTCGACTCTGAACCGCCCATTGAATTTCACCGGCTCGTACGGCTTGCCTTATACGTCTGTCTTTGCCATACGGATTGTCCATCTTTGATCAGATTCAAAGTTTGCCAGCTCATACAGAGTGCCGGCCTTGCCTTTTTCTAACTGCGGATCATTTTAGTTGGGTAAACCCTCAAATAAAACATCATTCATTTGGAGGAACCTAATTTTTAATGCTTTTGAGGACCGTGATAACTGATGAAGTCACTGAGTCGGTGCTCGCAACCATGATGTGGATGTGCATAGAACTTTCAGCATCTCCCCGATGATGTGATTCGGACCGTGCAATAAATGTTTCATCTACCCGGCACATGCAAGTGTATTAGAAATAACTGTTGAAAATATCTACGAGCTTTCGTGGATCTAGGCATCTTATCACTTTTTCTTTTTTTTTTTTTCAACTTCCTTCTTCTAGCAGTGGGATTATACAGAAATGATGCTTGAACACCAATGTGAGTCTATGTATTTCAGTGTCATAATTGCAATGCATGATTATGGACAATTAATAACAATGACAATGTAATATAAACTCATATTTAACATGCATCAAATTTGTCAAATTAACTCAGAATTATATATTTTGTCTATTTTCAATTTACTTTTTGAGAATTTTACTTAGAAAATTAAAAGACTATTTGTTTATTTATTTATTTGGGAACACCTCTTATTATTGATTTAGGGGGCTTAGCCCCCTAAAATTTTCGATTGATTTAAGGCAACTATAATAATCACGAGTCTGTGGTCGTTAATTAATCTCCGAAATGCCAATTGGAGGTGATTAATTTCAGTTCATGATAATGGGAAAGAACGATCTTGTTAATCTAAAAAGAGGTTGTCTGCATCAAAACTAAAGTCTAAAGACCTGATCTATATGGACGGATTAATGCAAGCACGGACTAATCACTCGATCAGTTTCGATTGATCAATCGAATATTTTAAGTCCTTTCAATAAGCCGACAAATGGCCCTACCGAAGGAAATTCAAAATATAAAAACCATAAAGAGAAAAAAAAAAAAAGGCAAGAAGCAAAAGACTAGAAAAGGAAATGATAAAAAGGAAAAAGAAAAACAACCGGCCTATGATCTAAACACTAATAATGTGAATGAACTTCTCTTCATAGCCATAGGACAAAAGTTCAAAAAACAGAAATAGTTGTAAACTAACTGACGCTGCAATTTAGATGCGTGCCATTTTCGAAAAAATTAGGTAGACTGAGATATAAAGACGGAGTGTTGATAGTGTAAAAAAATTTTTTTTCTTTCTTTTTTTTTATAAAGAATGTAAGATGTGTAATCAGTAATATAAAATATACAATAAATAATATAAAATATGTAATAATTATTATGTAATGTAAAATACGTAACAACTGATATATATATATATATATATAACTACACTTGTCACAAGTTTAGTTTATTGTACTTTATGACTTAATTTGTTGCACATCATATATTTGAAAAACTAAAAGTAAAAAAAAAAAAAAAAAGTTTTTTTGGACTTAGGATATACAAGACCCATCAGTACCTGGTGTCCCCTCACCCAGTGCATGGAATTGGACCCTGCCATTTTATGGTTGAATTGCAACCCACCACCGTCGATATAAAAGAATGAGGTTGCTCTCAAAGAGCACGATTGTCAGTTATAAGTGCCTTATCAGAATGTGTGATTTAATAACAAAACCGAATAGAGGCAGATAATATGATATATCCTTGCATTACGCCACGGCGCGCTATCGGTCTAATAATAATTTTGGAAACCTCATTTTCGATAGCCATATTTGCAACACTACGTGCCTAATATATGATAGCGAGCGCCATTGGACGCAACACTGGAATGTAGAAAGCTCTCGATGCAAGCGTTTCGCGGCACTAACTTGGAGCCCCATTAAAGAATATTCAAGCGAAAAGTTGTAGTGTGCGATGTGGTAATGAGGCACAAAATTCAGTTACAAGATGAAACGTATGTAGCCAACTGGCCATGGTAGGGGGAAATTCGTCAGAAATGGCACGTTGAAATTTGCAGCTACAAATAATGCAGGATTATAATTGAGGTTGAGTTGGGTTTGTTATGTGTCGTCCCCGTGTGGAGAGCAGTTGGTGGTTGGGATGGTTTAATGCATGGTCTGAGCACGAGGTCTATAAAACGCATTTGCCTGAGTTCAATTTTTCAGCAGGAAGGTCAATTCTACGACAAAAAGTATGATTCGTGGTAGAAGGGGAATTTGTTTATTGTCTTTGCTCTGCCTTCACGTGCTTGTAGTGAGTGTGATTGCTCGAGATGTGGTGACTGTAAAAAAGGATGAGGAGGAGAAGATCCACGGTGGTGGAGGAGGTGGCGGTGGCGGCTTTGGAGGTGGGTTTGGCGGAGGAGGTGGTGCAGGAGGTGGCTTTGGTGGCGGTGCTGGTGGATCTGGAGGTGGAGCTGGTGGTGGCTTTGGAGGTGGAATAGGAAAAGGTGGTGGCCTTGGCGGTGGAATAGGAAAAGGTGGTGGCCTTGGCGGTGGAATAGGTAAAGGTGGTGGCCTTGGCGGTGGAATAGGTAAAGGTGGTGGCTTGGGAGGTGGCATCGGAAAGGGTGGTGGAATTGGCGGTGGAGTAGGGAAGGGCGGTGGCATTGGCAGTGGGGTAGGTAAAGGTGGTGGCTTGGGAGGTGGAATCGGAAAGGGTGGTGGCATTGGTGGAGGGAAAGGGAAAGGTGGTGGCTTAGGTGGTGGAATAGGTGAAGGGGGTGGGAAGGGTAAAGGCGGTGGCTCAGGTGGTGCAATTGGGAAAGGTGGAGGACTTGGGGGTGGAATTGGCAAAGGCGGTGGTTTGGGAGGAGGTATCGGCAAAGGAGGCGGAATTGGCGGTGGTGTTGGTGGAGGGTTCGGCAAAGGCGGTGGTAAAGGAGGAGGGATTGGTAACGGAGGTGGCTCTGGCGGTGGAATTGGTGGCGGATTCGGCAAGGGCGGAGGATTTGGAGGAGGTGGCTTTGGTGGAGGAGTTGGAGGTGGTGGAGGATTCGGTGGCGGTGCTGGGGGTGGTGGGATCGGACACCACTAGATTAAACTTGGACGTCGCATGCATGCAGTCATCTAATATTAAATAACTGATGAGAATATGAGAATGTCAGAAAACACCAGTACCGATCCTCCTCTACTTACCTTCGTCACTTTGTACGCTAATTATTTTTGTGGCAACTCTCATGTCACTGGTCACTGGTAAAAATGAAAATCTCTCTCGGCATGGCCCCTCCTTGCATTTGCTCTTTTAATTACTCGCCGACATGCATGAAATAATTAAGATTAACTATCTTGCTCAAGCCCAAGTATTTATGCCAAAAATTTACGAAATCTACATCCCATAAAACTACGTGACGCTGTTTCACAATGTTTCCTTTGTGTAATTTCCGGATAAAAAATGTGAACACAACTGGAAACGACGAGATTTCCATCTGGCTAAGAATTTGATGTTTTTTGGCATATAGGATCCGGCCTCCCTCGAGTTTTCTTCAGAAAAAGAAAACATTTTTTCAGTGTTTAGGACCGGCGAATTCCCTGTATCTGAATGTCGCCGTGTTCGTCCACGTTATGTGGGACTGCATATACATGCTCCAGGCATTTGGGAACTAGTGCGAAGACATTATGATCTATGCTAATGGGCATCTTCTTGTCTTCCGCACGGTATCTAGTGAATCGATCGACAAAAAGAAACACCCACGACATCTGACCAAAGACAAGGACGTGAACAGCCTTGGGACAAAGGTTGTGCTTGCTTCTAATTAACAGATGTTTAAAGAGCAGTTTCCTGGGAAATTCGGACTTGCCCTTCTAGTTGCCCTTTTCCTTTCATAAGTAAGCGATCAGTTCCTACTGCTTAGAAATTGAGTTATCCCCACCTAACCTTGATATACTCTTTTTTTTTTATTATTTATTAGTCTAAATTTAAATTTTATCAGTGTTAATATTTATATCAAAAAAATAATATTAAATTTTATATTTATTATTATAAAAATTAAACAAATAAAAGATTCACTGAATCTAAATAATACTTATTTAACAGATTTTTTACATAAAGAATTAAAATATAATTTTAGTTTCAATTCATAAATATAAATATAATTTTGTGTATTAAAAAAAAAAAATAACCTTTCAGTAATCGTCCATGGTGCATTGCAGTGCAGACGCCCTGATCGCAGATATAATAGGACAAATAATGATTGCATTCGCAGACATAAAGATTCTTTTTTTTTTTATTATTTGTTTGAAATGGCGAACAACCTATAGCACTCATATACTGTGATTATGATGGGTTGCATTGCAACCCGTATCAGAATTTTAAGTAAAAAATTTATAGCCTAAGCCTTGTATATAATTAAAATTTAAGGGATGCTTAAGAAAATGGAAAATTTGACTCACACCATTTCATAGAACATTTGAGCAAAAATTTAATATAAATCAAAGATTAATACTTGTCTTCGGACATCCAGTTTTTGTCTGTTGGCTAAGGAAGCGAGTCAATGTTCTAGTTGAAATTGCAAGTCCATGCCTCCGCTCACCATCACTGGTGTCTGACGCTGTTAGAGATATCTACAGCAGAAGAGAGGGGGAGGGAGAGGGAGAGGGAGAGGGAGAGAGAGAGAGAGAGAGATTGGGAATACTAGGCGGCTTGGATGGGATCGATGGTTGACCATGGTGGCAGTGGGTAGATACAGAACTGGGTCCCATGTGCATTAGTTTCAAACTAACAATGTTATTGTATAATAAATTATCTTTCCGAAAGTCTTTCGCTATGCAAGGCCATCAATTCTTTCCTCTGTTCACGCCTTTGATTTCGAAAAACAGGAGAATATCGGAAAGTTTCAAGACTTCCATAATATAATGCTGCGGGTGTACCCACGGTACCAGAGACTGTGGAAAAAGGGTCTAAATTTCATAATGGTCTCAGTATTACATAGGAAATAAAAAAAATTAAGAAAAACAATAGTCCATACGGAGAAGCTTAAAGAGGCAAAAAGAATCGAAAAGAAACCTTTTGCTTGAGAGCCTTGGATTCTTGGTTTGAACTTTGGAGAGATGCACTGTGGTGGTATCCATGTTTTGTGGGCTCAGTCAATGCTTTTTGGCCATGAAAGGTACTTTCTTTTCGAGTGTTTTGTTGATCCCAGCTGTTAATTTGTCCGAAACATCATTGGTTGTTTTGACTTTCAACTTCATCTGGATATATCTTGGTGCTTTATGGGTTCTTAACTATTGTTTTTCTTGCATTTTTTTTTTTCCCTTGATCTTTTCGTGAGAGGTGGTAAGGATTATGGAGATACATATTTGTTATCGGTGGACTATTGTAGGATTGTGTAGTGGATTTTAAGGATTTTTGGCAGGTTGGTCCTGATTATTCAGTTTTCTGAGTTACAGAGACAAAACCTTGTTCCGACAAGTTTTTATCAAATTCCCTGGGTTGTTGGTTACAATGGCAAGTTTCGCACAATCTGTTTAGTAGGAAACCTGCTAATTTTACCTTTTACAAAGTTCACTGGTCTAGAGGCTTGCATTCTATTCATGATCCATCAGTACATGACAGTAATTAGAGACTGAATGATATTGCTATCAAATTCTCTAGAGGGTTTTAATCATGTATGCTTGCTGTTAATGCTGTTTCAGAACAATTGTTATGGTAATGAATCGTTATGAGACCTAAGGATTGGATGAAAAAGTGGGGGCTTGGCATAAGAGGGAAACTGTGGAAGATGATGAGGTGCATCCGCTCAGGAGAGCAATTAAGAGTCGATGACATTGCAGATTCGTCTGAGTCCTTGGCAACACGGGACTATTCAGCAAGTGGCTATTCATCTCGAGCTGGTGAAGTCGATGCCAAGGTTGACAATAGCAATATTGAGGAAGCAGAGTCATCTCTTCGTGAGAGTGGTTATCTCAACTATGAGGTCAGTTGCAGCTGGTTTTACTTCTTTCATCCCTCGCACAAAATTTTCATTTATCCTATCTTGTGTCGTGAGGTGCTACTGGGTAAAAGGTCCTTTACTAGGCAAAAGAATTTCAGTACTCTTCAGGATATTACTCAGACAAGAATTAATAAAAACTTTTCCAGGATGGCCACTGATTTGAAAACAGAATCATGAATGGATCTTGTTGTTCATGGACCTGCTATAAGCCGACTGGAAACTTATGTGCTAAGCTCTGCACATTTCCCATTTATTTAGTTCTAGTCTGCTGTGGGTTTTTTTTTTTTTTAATCTAGTTGGAGCGGGGAGGAGGATTTAACTATCAGTGAAATCTGTTGTTCAACTCCTAGACCTCACCTTAAGTTTTTATACTTGGTGGCACTAGGCTATACCTTATGGTTTGTTTTGGGTCAATTTTTGATGTGTTTATACCTTCACAATTTTTAATAAGCCGCTTGAACAACTGGTATGGTTACATTGTAGATGTGTTCATATTATTCATGTTATTTGATGTTCTTTTGTAGAAACAGAAACAGTTCTCTAACAATTGTTCATGATACAAAGGGCAACACTCATGACACTTGTTTTGGAAACATTAAACAAGTTTAGCCATTAGCAAAGTACTTTCCAAATATTAACAACATTTTGGGAGGAATCTGCATTGTGATTAGTAGATGTGTCTGCTGGCTATCTTAAAACCAACATTTTGGGAGGGCAACAACATTTTATTTGCATTCTCCATAGTATGTAATGTGAATATGTCATGGAGCAAATGCATCATCTTGTTCCGTAGGAAGCAAGAGCACTACTGGGAAGGCTTGAGTATCAAAAGGGAAATGTAGAAGCTGCACTTCATGTCTTTGAGGGAATTGATATTGCTGCTGTGACCTCCAAGATAAAGGTCTCCCTTTCTAGAAGATGTGAGCAAAATCGACGCCATTCTCAAAGTGATGCTACTCCACCCATGTCTATGCATGCTGTTAGTTTACTTTTTGAAGCTGTGTTTCTTAAGGCTAAGTCACTGCAAGTTCTTGGGAGGTTTGAAGGTATAACTCTCATTCTCCACTGTTTGTTGTCTAGTTTGCTATGGAGGTGAAAGTCAGCTTCCAAGCACAAATGACCACGTTCAAGCTACTAGGATGCCTTCTTAGGATAGGCAGATAATCTCTTGCGGGATTCTGAACAGGCTTAGTCACTTTGCTGTCAGTCTCAGACTTAATCAGTTTGCTTGGACATTCGGTATCTTTGTTTAAGCTGTCATTGGTATTTCTTACCACTTAGTTATGTCATGGAGCTTGCAGATACATGGGCTCAGTATTATGTTTTGCAACTTCTGTGTATTTTGTTGATCATTGTTGTGCGTGGTAAGTTCACTTTCTCTCACATTTGTAACTTTTCTTCCTGACCCCTTATTGTAGAAGCTGCTCTGTCGTGTAAAGTCATCTTGGACACTGTTGAGTCTGCATTACCAGAGGGTCTGCCTGAAGATATTTTTGCAGATTGTAAACTAAAGGAAATTCTGAACAAAGCTGTTGAATTGCTTCCAGAGCTATGGAAACTTGCCGGCACTCCTGAAGAAGCTATGTTGTCATATCGTCAAGCCCTCCTCTATCAGTGGCATTTGGAGACAGAAATCACAGCCAAGATGGAAAAAGAATTTGCTGTGTTTCTGTTATATAGCGGCACTGATGCAAGTCCTCCAAATCTACGTTCACAGATGGAAGGAAGTTTTGTTCCAAGGAACAACATCGAAGAGGCTGTACTTCTGTTACTAATTCTGTTGAGAAAATTTTCTCTCAAAAGCATAGGATGGGATCCAACCATTATGGACCACCTATCTTTTGCGCTGTCCGTTTCAGGGGAACTAATAGGACTAGCCCATCAGGTGGAAGAGTTGCCTCCAGGGATCATGGAAAGAAGAGAAAGGTATAGCACTCTTGCGCTGTGTTATCATGGGGAGGGTGATGACATGGTTGCTTTGAATCTTTTGAGGAATTTACTGAACAATAGAGATAATCCAGACTGTATACAAGAATTGTTATTGGCTTCAAAGATATGCGGCGAAAATAGGATCTGTATTGAAGAAGGGATAGCTTTTGCATACAAAGCACTTTCTGAAATGACTGGGAGATGTGGCCAGATAATGAGCATTGCAAACTATTTACTAGGTCTTTTGCTGTCAACTCAGTCCAGATTAGTGGCTTCTGATTCTGAAAGATTTTTAAAGGAGTCCAAATCACTCGAGGCACTTGAAACGGCTGAGAAAATGATGAGAGAAAAAGATCCACTTATCATATTCCATCTTAGTCTGGAGAATGCTGAGCAAAGGAAGTTGGATATTGCACTTTATTTTGCAAAGCAGCTTCTGAAACTGGAGGCAGGGTCTAATGTTAGAACTTATATTCTTTTAGCTCGAATACTGTCAGCTCAAAGACAGTTCATTGTTGCTGAGACTGTGATTAATGCTGCCCTAGATCAAACAGGGAAATGGGAGCAGGGAGGACTGTTGCGTACTAAAGCAAGACTGCAAATTGCACAAGGACAGTTGAAGAATGCCATAGAGACCTACACTCATCTTCTTGCTGTTGCACAAGTTCAAAGTAAAAGCTCAGGTGCGGGAAAGAAGCATCTTAAGGTATGTGCATTTGATTGGCTCACGTACTTTGACATTATGATAAGATGTCAGAAATGGGAAAACATCATAAATTCTTGAGAAAGCTGTTGTCGTCCTAAGTTTCTGCTTGACGGACAAGCCTTAAAATCTTCTCTTTATCCCCCTTCCCTCTATTGAAGTTTGGACTTAGCAGACGTCTGCTAAGGTACACATTTAAATCAGTACATGATACCTTTCGAGTTAAATTTGCAGAATAGGGGAAACCATGATAGAAGATTAGAAATGGAAACATGGCATGACCTAGCTAATGCGTACGTTAGCTTGTCGCAGTGGCGGGATGCTGAAGTCTGTCTTTTAAAATCCAAAGCTATTAGTCCTTATTCTGCATCGAGATGGCATTCCACAGGTAGGTAGTATCTCCTATTTGTTTGCGCATTCATTATTTCGGTCTGTGCATGTGGACACCTTTATGCCAAAAGAGTAGTGCACATATTTTTGCATCATGTTCCCTTGTGCTTATGCTAAACTTTGAACAAGTCCATGTTGGTGAGTTCTTGGGCAGAATGACTTATAAAACTTCTGCACACCTGATACTTTTCAATATTGAGCAAGACAAGTTGATTTTGTTCAGGTTTACTGTACGAAGCAAAAGGCCAGCACCAAGAAGCTCTCCAAGCATTCAGAGCAGCATTGGATGTTGAGCCTACTCATGTCCCAAGTTTGATATCAACTGCCTGTGTTCTCAGACGGGTTGGTAGTCAGTCGATCCCAATTATTCGAAGTCTTCTCACCGATGCCCTTCGGCTAGACAAGACAAACCATTTGGCATGGTATCATCTGGGACTGCTCTACGAGGCTGATCACAGTGCATCTGCACTTGAGGCCGTGGAATGTTTTGAGGCTGCAGCTTTTCTTGAAGAATCTGCTCCAGTTGAACCCTTCAGATGAACTACTTATGTACATTCTGTCTCTGGAAAGCCTCATAGGTAGATCCTAAAAGTTACTACTAACCAGAAACATTATTCTATACATGTATCCCAGTTGTATGACGTTGATGAATTGAAAGATATGAAAATGGGAACCTTTTTTAGTTGTCATTTACTTAATTTTGAATGTTGGGATTCATTGTAATCTTTTGTAGGAATCAGTTTTATTATTGCAATTGTTGAACTACCAGTGCGACAGCTGGGCAATCAACGACTGGAATGGGAATGGCATCAAGCAGTAAACTTCTTACTTTTTACCTAGTACACACGGGCTCTCCATTAGAGGATCAAGCATAGGTGTGTATTTCCTCTTTGAAGCTTGGAATGGTTACGGGAGGTAGCCTCGGCCCCTTACCAAACATTTTAAACCATGTCATGGCAGCCGTCAACTGATTCTCGAATATTAACCAAGCAAAATCTCTAAATCTGGCATTCATCGTTCAACCATCCTGAGTTTTCATTTTTCAATCAATTACAGCACAACCAAGGTAGTTGTAGCCTGCAAAAAGGTTCTTCAGAAGTAAAAAAGATTCTAGTTCAAGGTGAGAATACATCTCATTATGCTATGCAAGGGTTTTAATTCTCTAAAGAAAAATAGTGAGGGCATATCAGGAGCTGTAAATAAATTAGTCTTTCCCTTTGTTTAATTTCTTAGCTCACGTAACTCTTCATTTGCTCCCAAATATGTAGCCATATATCCTAAGATTTACATACAACCTAGAAAACATTGAACCTAATCCTTCATGCCACCAAACCTCTCATTATAACAAGCATTTGAGCGGAAAAAAAAGAGATGAAATCACAGAAATTGTAGGACGTCATAGCCATGTTAATCAATTTAGCCCAAAAGTGTGACAAATAGGAAAAGTATAAAAAAAGTTTTTAAAAAATAAAAAAGGTAAAACATAAGGAATGGTTAGGCAAAGTATACCAACAACTTGAGGCAAAACATGTATGCCATCTTATTACTCCTTGCGAAGATCAATGCTGGCCTTCTTAGCAACAGCATCAAGTCCATTCTTCTCTATAGTCTTTAATGCTTTGGTCGACAACCGCAGTTTGACATAGCGCTTGCCAGCTTCCCACCAAACCCTCTTATACTGCAAGTTGACAAACTGCAACTTCTTTGTCTTGTGATTCGAAAAGGTCACCTTGTTTGCCTTGTTCGCCTTCTTCCCAGTAAATGGACACACTCTACCTGGAAAACATGCCTTGAGTTACAAATTCAATCTCTTACATGTTCAAAAGAAAGGCAGGACAACCTGACAAGACATTGTTTTTGTGTGGCAAGACAACCTCAAAAACCTCAAGAAGCAAGGATTCAATGTTCAATGTCATTGAATATAGCAAATTATCCAAACAGTAAATTAAACCCTTCGTAAGACATAAAAAGGGTACGTGCTATCTGTATTATTAAAGCCGGTAAATCACCGAACCCCATATCTAAATAAATTAGTTTTTTGCTAATTTAATTTCGGAAAACCCACCAAATGCAGACAATTCCAAGTGTTGATCGAGGCCCGTGGCTCCAAAATCAATGCCTTGACTCTGCGCGGAATACTAAATTTCCAAAGACAATTGACGAAAATTTTAAGGCTAGTTCACAAAACAAAACAACCCACAAGCCATAAACGACACAATCACAAAATTTTGTATACTTCAACAAAGCAAAGATATCAAAAGAACCCGAACCAACCAATCCATTTAATTTCAGTGCGCCATCGAAGTAAATAGCAGTGAAAGAAAAACAAAAGAACAGAACCCATTTGAGCGAAAATGAAAACAAATAGAAAAAAAAAAAAAAAGAGATGGGAGGAAGATTACGGGCGACGGGCTGAAGGGCAGGGGAGAAAGGAGAGGAAATGGGTCTGGCGGAGTTTGAAAAGTCATAGGAAATTCTTATGCCGCTGAGTTGAGAAGTTACAAAACCCAGCTCGGAAACCGCGCTGCTGTTCTTGCTGTTGAGCTTGTTCTTGAGAAAGGAATTGGATAGACGCGGCAGCTGTGGCTTCTGGGAACTGTTCCCCAACAGCAACCCTGGTGCTGCCATTGCCATTTGAATCGAAATTTGCTTATCAGGAATCGGATTCAATAAAGCAACCGAGAAAGAGATGGACCAACTGTTTTTGAAGCTGGCATTTTTGTTTTTCTTGGGTTTTTTATTTTTTATTTTTTATAGTTGGATAATGATTTACTGGACAATTTTTATTTTGAAGGGTTTTATTTTTTTTTTCCAAAAAATTATTATTATTATTATTATGTTAATTTGGAATGGGGACTTAATTGAACTATCCTTCCTCATGAGTTGGGCCTTCAAGCTCGCAGCATCCCACCGTCAGTTTTTCATTTCCGGGGCTGTGCCCGTAAAAATTATTTATTCACCTCCTCGCCTAACCTTTTTCTTTATAAGTATAATTTATTATTTAAACATTATTATAAATTTAATCTTTATATAAATTACCGATAATAAGAATAAAGTACTAATAAAAATACTTAAATTCAGATTAATGTAATAAAGATATATATATAATTATTAATTAGACTATCACTTTCAATAAAAATGCATCATACTTGATTATAACACAAATGTAAGTGTCTTTTTCTTCTTTTTTTTCTCTTTCAATAACATTAACCGTATCAACTTCTACAGAAATATTTATGCAAAAATCATGGTTTAGATAAAACAACTATTTATAATTAAAACTTCATTAATAGAGTTCAATGCCGAGACCTTTATTCTTAAAATGATTCAAATACCACTTAAGAGCACTTAATTATTTGTATGCATGCTCTTTTTTTTTTTTTTTCCTTTTTCTTTTTTGGTATGCTGACAGGATAGCAAAGGTCGTTAACACATAGAGTTACAAAGGCTCAGACTTGCAAGTTCCTACAGAGTGTCTCCTCCAATACGTTATCTGCATGGGAAGCATGAATTCTATATGGTCCCATGTCCAACCACGACATAGTACATAAATTCTATATGTGCCTAAAGAGCCCAAGGGAGGGTATAGAGTTCATCCAGATGTAAACAAGGGCAATTGCTTTTACGATCTGCATCAGCATGAGGTTTCGCTAATTTGAAATGCAGCCTTAGCCAGTTTGCCTTGAAGCCATATTCTCTGACTTCTGCAAAAGAAGGCTCAAGTACTTAAGGTAGATATATCAAACATACAATTACACACATTATCTTCCCCATGCTGAAGAATAAATAATGACACCATCCCAGTTGAAATACCAAGAAGCAGGACATGCTTTTCCTTGTACATTCTAATGTTTCTTTTCCTCCAGCAAAGGAACGGTCATATCTTATTCTTGAAATATGGAAAATTCCCACTTCAATGCAGAACATTTGTTATCATGCCCAAATGCATACAAGAAAGTATTCAGATAAGTGATCTTAATTTTTCTTTCTTTATTTAAAAAAAAAAAAATTGAGGTTGATCCTGAAAGACTATGAATTAATGTACATGACACATGAGCCATGGAACAAACTTGAATTCCCTATGAATCCACCAAGTATTAGGAATATTAGAATCTGAAAATTTGGAGGAAGCTGACTCTACATAGATTTCTCTTCACTTTGCAGGGTCACTGGTTCCCCTCACTCTCACTCTCTTTTTCTGTGGACTAGAATTCCCCTCCTTGAATTCCCTCACCCCTGCAGGGTGGGGGGGGGGGTTGGGTGGATTGAGGGGGACCTGCCACCACGATGAAACAAAGAAGACAGTAACAATTCCATCCTTCTTTCCTTTGTTTCTTTGAGCAACTTTTCTTTGACAGTAAAAGGAACAACAGTTGCTTTCATGTCTAGGGAAATTAAAAGAATCTCTTAGATTCAGCCCACACAAGGGCATATGGAAGTAGAAAATAAACTTCTCACATATTGTCTCGAGGATCAGCAAATAAGATTGGCTATCTCCCAAGATCAATAAAATGAAAACTTGTCAAGGAACTGTCTCATGTGGAATAAAAGATGTAACTGCTGCTACTTTCATAAAGCCAAAGTTTGTCTAGCCACTTTTTGCAGCAATGGCTCCAGTCATGGTCTTTATTGAATGACAGCCTGGTGGTCCCAGAATCTAACACGGGAATGGACTGTCTTGTAGATGATAGGCATACTTTTGAAACAAGGGTTTTGTGGAACCAGAAAAGGGAATGGAAAGAAGAAGAGACCAAATGGATGTCAGACATGTTTGGGGACATGCTGGACATGCAAAATAATTTAAAGAGGACAAACATTTGGCAAGGCTTCTACTTCTATTTTACATGTTCACTAATTTTTGCATGAGACTAGGTCAACAAACACTATACTTGCAACAAATTGTACATCTCTAATTTCTTAACCACAGCTTTTATCATGTAAGCAAAATAAATTGGTGCTGTTGGATACTTCCAAGTCAGAAATGGCTTGGTTTGCTCAGGTCGCTATGTCAGAAGCTAGACACTGATGTTTCATCAGGCAAAGCCATAGAAATACATTTGCTTTCTCCACTATTGTAACTGGTTCCATCTTTTCTCACCAATGCTCTGCTTGTTATATGTCCCAAAAGTAACCAAAGAATCTCGAAGTCATGCATAATAAATGGCTAAACATTCAAATGCAACGAACCTGCTCGTTAAAAGGCAAATATTTCCCATCGAAAGTCACGATGACACGGGTCTGTCCATCCACCATTTTCACTTTGTCTACGGAGCAGTTAAAGTCTATGGCTGACATACTGAGATATAAAACCAATGACCAAAAAAAAGAGCTAAGTTGATCAAATAATTTCAAACTTCTTTTGTCTAGCTAACAAAATGAAGTTGTGATAACAGATGTCACAGCCATATATGCTTTGTATTGGTCTATCCCAGAAACTCATTTCTGCATATCATGCTGTACATACATTGCAATATTTTTCACTCACCTTCTGCTATCTTATATGCTTATTCACAAGATAACCAAAAATAAGACACAGATATAGGCTTGGCTTGGGATGCTTATATATCACACTATAAAAAGAAGGAAATCACAAGGGGGGAAGAAAAAAGAATTGCCTCACTCAGTTGCAACCCCAATTTATCTGTATTTTCAAAAGCAGTTTTGTCCCAAAGCGATCTTTTTCCAATCCTAATGACATTTTAAGGTCTATCAATGGCAACCAGGGGGAGAAACTGCTAAAAACAGAAAATTTTGACTATTATGGCATCCAGGTTGGTTGAGGGAAAGATTGTAGAGCCGTGCTGGTGTGATGAAATTTGACTAAATTTGAAAGGCATCACAATGCCAAAGTTTCTATGCACTGCAAATGATGAATATTTACCCATAAATCATTTGACCAAAGAAATAGAGTCCACCAGCTTCAAATTTTGACAGCCTCAATATGAATACCAGAGGTCATCTTCAAGTATTAAATAAGAAACTTATACCCGGGTAATCTAAGCACACAACCATGCCCACTGACATTCATCCAAGCACACAATTACAGATTGAAACATCCAATTATATGTTATGAAAACAACATATGCACAAGCAATTGAAAGACCAAAACAGAAAAGAAAAACAAATAGCTGCAATATAATTAGTTGATCCTATGATTGGCAAAGTATAAAAGGAACCAAAGAAGTAGCAATTAAGGAGGAGGAGGAGGAAAAGACTTGCATGCCATCACCAAACTCCTCATTAATAATATCCTTTAGGCTTTCACCGTAATGCATGACTGCCTCGTGAAACCTTATCAAAGCCACAATTTTGACATCAGCAAAAACAAAAATATTAGTCAAAACAAGAAAAAAAAAACACCCATTTAGAATACAGACCTGTAAACAAGGGGCTCTTGGATCAAGTTGGGGTGATAGGACCTCATGGGCGGTCTCATCATTTCCCGAATCAGCTCCTGGGGCAAGTCGGGCAGGGCAGCGTGCAGCTTGGGAGCGGTTTCTGGCTTGAGTTGGGCCTGGCGTCTCAGCAGCTGGGAGACGTACACGTTGGTCAGCCCAGTCTCCGCTGCTATCTCGTTGTAGCTCTTGCCTGAGCTGCGTTTCACGGCCAGCAGCTGGCTTACCGTGCTCGCTTTGCTGCTGTCTTCCATTTCTCTTCTGCTCCTCTTCGGAGATGAGCTGGCTTTTGGGAACCAGACGCCTCGATATTTCAAGGCCTTTCCTCTCGCACGTTCGGCCCTTGTACCACAACGAAGGCCCAAAAAGTTCTGAAGGCCCACTTCTGAACTGGTTTTCGAAGGCTCACTCAATATCGGATGTGAAGCTTACCAAACATCTGATTCGGACAGGTCACATCATTACAGGTGTCAACGACACCCACGAGAGAAGAGTTTGGGAGTTTTTCAGTAACGACATTTATTCAGTACATAACAATTCAAATTTTTACTTTAAGAATTTTTTATTTTAATTTTAACAAAAAAAAAAGTGAAATTTATTGAAAAAATTATCTCATTATATAATTCAGGATTCAAGAAGAAATTTTTTTTTTGTTTTTTTTTTGGATAAATACAAAATTGTTAAACCTCCTCCTCCCCCTCATTTGATCATTTTGCCGCCTGATGGAATGTGCATCTTTCTTACAATAAGCAAATGGGGTAGGAATTGAGGATGGTACTTGGCAATATTGTGGGGGTCCTGGTGAATGGATGGGAATGGAGGTGATGGTAAGTTAGTGGTGGTCCTTTGTTACGGTACTAAGATGGGACGATAGATCAGGACTGAGAGAAATGTCAGGGAAAAAAAGAAGGGAAAAGAAAAGAAAAGAAAAGAAAAGAAAAGGACTTTTCTTTCGGAACAATTGAACAGACGACCCTTTGGAAGGGGAAAAGGCAAGGAAAAAAGAGGAAAACTACGGTCTTCTTGGTACTCCAATGACGAAGTTTTGATGTGTCTTACCAGTTGTATTGAATTGATAGATAACGAGCAAAAAAAAAAAAAGTTGAATGAGATTTTTCGATACTATAAAACATAAACAGGATCATGAAATTGACAAACGAAGTTAAGGAGTGGAACGCACATGTGTTTGAGAATATAAAACTTCTGCATGCTCTAACACAGATTCATATCGATAATCTTAAGGCCATATTGTTGATCGTCTCAATTTATTCTTCGTTTCTATTCACTTTGCTTTGGAAAATAAAGATGGCCGGTACAAAAAGTCTTAAATTATCTCCTAGGAAGCATCGATCCCGAACACTTTGGAAGACGGTACAGACCATAATCAACTTTATATAAGCATGAATGGCCAATGCCATGCTCGAAGCAGTCATACGTATTGTTCGGGGAATATTATGGCTATAGTTTTTAATTATGGATGAAGAATTAAGCACCTTTGCTAGGTATAATATTCGTAAGATGGTGTGGACCGAAAATATTAAAAAAAAAGAAGAAGAAGAAAAAAAAAGAGACTTGCTCTAACACCCATTAAGGTTAAAATACTCTTATAATTAAGCACGGACTCCCCGGCCACTCGCTTTTTTTTTTAATCATAAACCATTGGTGCATAAGCAAATAGAATTTAAGTTGGACCCTGCATTAAGCACATGCACCAAAATTCATTGTTTCTTTTTGTGGGGGAAGGGGTGTTGGTATTAATTTGTCGCTTTGGTCCATAATCTCGGTATTAATCCATTGTTTCTTTTTCTTTTTGGTTAACGCTGAAATTCTATCTGTTAAAAAAAGCAAAAATAAAAATAAAAAATTAGAATTCGTAAGATGCTTAAAGGATGGGGAAAGAAACATGGTCTATATATAAATAGATAAAATAATGTGTTCAAAAGAAAGTTAATTAAACTTATTTAAAAAATAAATTAAATAAGGAGAAGAACATCTCCCTCCGCACATATAAGGAATCATTCTCTGGATACTTGAGTCATACGTGCTACTCGAATTCACCACACCCCAACAAACGCCAGTCTCCACTTGACTCACGAAAGGTAACCAGCCCATTGTCTGGCTAGTGTCTTCCTACGAACTACTGGGAAGTGCGAAAAGCTAATTAAAATCAGGAGCGTTCGAGCTAAACAATTTGTTTTATCTAAGTTAATGGCGGAATTTATTTTCAGCAAAACGAATGAAAATGCAATTAACTTTTATACGTTATCTACCTTGGAAAGAGGTTATTTGACTGAAAACAGTTTCTTTCCACTCACGATTGAGTACAATATCATCGGATCTTGCATAAAAAGACCTTTCGTGAAGTTCAGGGAATCTATAACTGCATACCCTCCAGGAAATTCAGGAGAAAGCATTTGACTAAACTTGGATTATTTATATTTTATCTTCACTATTTGGATGAATTTTAAAGCACATTGGTTGTTGTCTGGGATGAAGAGAACGGTGGGGAATAAAATGTTGATCAGTCAAGATATCCTTAGCCCGGAAGGGAGCACACGATGCGGTTGAACTTGACACTAGAGATTTCGAGGTAACTAAGGCTAGTGCAATACGATCCAAGAAACCCCATTGAAAGAGCCTTTAAATAAGATATATATATATATATATATATATATATATAATCCAATTTCAAAATTCCACTCATCTACCTTCGTAACGTGTTACATGTTTTTGCTGACAACTAGCACGTTGCGGGAAGGAATCCTCCGAGCAAATGAGCCGGCGACTGACGGTGGCGTGAATGAAAATTGACAGGGTAAAGTCCCGCTGGCTTAGAAAATGGGAATTGCAGGCAAACAAGCTGCTGTAAAATTAAAGTTTGATTTGATTATTTTGACTACGTGGAAATCAAAAGGAAAAACCCAAAAACAAAAAACAAAAAAAAAAAAGAGAGAGAGAAAGAAAAACAACAAACAAACAAAAGGGACACCTCCAAAAAGAGTAGGCTACACTTTTATAGGTGCCGGTCTTAATTGGTGGATGATTCAGAAGAAAAGGGATCGATAGAAACTTAAACTTCTATTTTCTAAATTCTAATTTTGAGTAATGGAGAACAGAATTTGTAAAAATAATAATGTTTATAATATGAGTTAAAAAAATATCAATTAAAAATAAAAATAACAAACTAATTATAAATTAAAATCAATTTTATGTCTTGATTTAAACTAAAATTATTAATTGTAATATTTTGATAAATCAAGAAGATTTGATACTAAATAAGTAAGTATTAATTATGCAGATAAAATTATTAATAAATTTTTTATTTATAATGATTGCATTAGTAAATTTTATTAATCATTAATTAATTAATTTTTTTTTTTATTGTGAACTCAAACTAATATCATTTATCAATTCAAACAAGTATATTAACTAGTAATTACAAATAATTATGGAAAGAAATTAATTGTAATGCAATTGATTGTATAACTAATCAATTAAGTCTTAATTATGTTTATAGCGAGACAAAAATCTTGAAGAAAACACTTATATGTTAATTTAGGAAAATCAACGGTGGTGTGTTTGTAAATTAAAATATATTTAATTGAAAATTTTAAAATAAATTTTAATAAATAGACTAATTTCAAATAAGATGAAGTCTTAATTATAAATAAAATTGAGCTAAAATTTTAATAAAAATTGGAATTGAATTAAAATTAATAATTTGAATTGAGGTGATCACGTATAATTTAGATACTATTTTTCCCTTTTTTAAGAATCAAAACAATTAGTTCAAAATTAAAACTAAAATCAAATCAAACTATAATTATATCTAATCATGATAAGGTGAGTTGGAAGCAAACTAAAATAAAGAGACAAATGTCCTCTTTTTGATATAACCAAATAAAATTGAGCAGCAGAAAATATGGATGATGTTGCATTATTCAATGTATACTTCTCATACTATGGTAAAAACCACAAGGTAAAATGTATGCTAGATTGTATTAAATAAGGAATTTTCTTTTTCGAATAATAGTTCCAAATAAAAGAAACAAAGCCAGGCTGGGTCCCAGGGAGAGAAACTGCGGCTTAAAGGTTGGTCCACTTGTGCTGATAGAGAATGCAATCAACCAGTGGATTCAGAACAAAGGCTGGTGGAGAGGAGGAGAATGCACAACACTAGGCTAGAAAATGCATACAGAACAAAGGCTTTCACCTTGCAGTGGCATATCATTGCAACTTTGTGAGGATTAAGAGGGAGATATCCATGCGGATTGAAGAGAGGCCTTACGACTATACACAAGATGGGACTGTGAGTCTCAAAGGAAAGCCTGTGCTTCGGACCAATACTGGTGGATGGAGAGCTTGCTCTTTTATTGTTGGTAACCTTCTACCCTATTCTCTTCCTCTTCTCCTCCCTTGTCTCTTTCTGTTACCGTTCCTGGTTTAAGTCACCAAGGTGGCCTCCAACAAACCACCCCTCTTGGTGTATTCCAATACATCTCTTTTGTTTGGTGAGTTTCTTTTGGTTTCCTTGAAGATTGGAGGCTGAGCTCTGCCCTGATCCTCTACCTTGTAGAATACATCTTCGTTAAGGAGAAAATATTGCCTTCAATGCGGATTGACAGTTGCTATCTTTTATTTACAGCTTATAAGTATATATATATATATACACACACATGTTGCTCTATTTTCATCAAGGGTGCAATACTTTCAAGATTTAATATGAAAATCTAAGACTCTTTTAGCTGAAAACATTTAAACATGATAAGCTGTAAACACTACTCTGTTCTTGTCCTCTGCCATTTCTGGCTGCCATTTTTAAACTGTCCAATCACTTGCAAACTGGCAAACTTCATTTTCTGCTTTATCTCTGTCTTGGATTTTGTCCGTGACTTAAAAAAATCAAGTTTTCACTAGATATCTAATAATTGTATAAACTAAAGTAGTTAGCTAAATTGGCTGTCATAGATTCACTTCCATAGTTTATAGCGTTGAAGTCTTTCACCTGTCTCTTCTGTACTTCTATATTGCGGAACACTTGCTGTCTCTCTCGACTATGACACACAGTGAACGACACCCACTAATTAGTATAATAATTGTATAAATGGGTAGGGCATATATACCTGCCATCGTCCATCTTGCTGATTGGACAAAATGATAAGTTATTCCAATTTTCTTGTCTCTAGAAAAGGACAGATCAGACTGACTGCTATTATTCTATTCTGTTAATAGAAAAGATCAAACTACTAAGAAATTGGAGACATGCAACTTGGACAGAAAAAAAAGAGAGAAAAAAAAAACACCCTTTGGAACTTTACCAGGGGACAAATCGGATAGAACCTCCAAATGATGAAATGCAACAATTAACTAGTCTTCATGTTTTATTAGCCATTCACTACAACTTTATCAACAGAATTTTTCTTTTGGGGCCATAGCTTAACGGAAACACTACGGGGCACGGGATTTTAGGGAACGCCCCCAACTCACGCGACCTCATTCGCATATTAAAATATATTTTTTTATTATTTTTTAACAAAAGTTCATATTAGATTAATTGTAATTGCATATTAGATTAATATATTGTTTTCAATCCACCCAATTAATGCCTTATTAGTAGTCTTTCATTGATTTTTAGAATTATTTTGATATATGGTTTCAGGGGATGGCTTTGCTGACACTATCAGTATCACTTCCTTCACTGAGGCCACCCCCTTGCAAGGACACCAATTTGGAAAATTGCCAAAAGGCCTCAACATTACAATTAGCAGTATTCTTTGGTGCCCTCTACATACTGGCCCTGGGGACCGGCGGAACCAAGCCGAACATTTCCACCGTTGGGGCCGATCAATTCGACGAATTCGAGCCGAAGGAGAAGATTGAGAAACTTTCCTTCTTCAACTGGTGGCTGTTCAGCGTCTTCATTGGAACACTCTTTTCTAACACTGCACTCATGTACATACAAGACAATGTGGGCTGGACTCTGGGATACGGGCTTCCAACTATTGGGCTTGCTATTTCGGTCGGTGTCTTCCTCGTTGGCACACCCTTCTACAGGCACCAGTTGCCCGCGGGCAGCCCATTCATGAGAATGGCTAGGGTCATAGTGGCTGCCGTGAGAAAACGGAAAGTGGTGATTCCTAGTGATCCTAAACAACTCCATGAGCCGGACTCGCAGAATTATGCAAAGAAGGGAAAATTTAGAATTGATTTCACGCCAAGCATAGGGTTTGCACTTACACACTTTCTTTTCAATTAGGTGGTTATTAGAGAATTCCTAACGATGAATTAATGCAGGTTTCTCAACAAGGCTGCCGTGAAAACAGGATCAACTGATACATGGATGCTCTGCACAGTTACACAAGTTGAGGAAACCAAACAAATGTTAAAAATGATACCAATCCTGGTTGCCACTTTTGTTCCTGGCATGATGCTTGCTCAGCTCAACACACTTTTCATCAAGCAAGGCACTACTCTTGACAGACACATTGGCAGCTTCAAAATCCCCCCAGCAAGTTTAGCTACATTTGTGACACTATCAATGCTTACTTGTGTTTTCGTATACGACCGGATTTTTGTTAAGATTATGCGAAGGTTTACCAAGAATCCGAGAGGCATCACTCTTCTCCAGAGGATGGGATTAGGCCTTATTACTCACACCATAATTATGATAACTGCGTCCCTTATTGAAAGGTACAGGCTTGGTGTGGCAAGGAAACATGGCTTAGTTGAGAGTGGAGGACAAGTCCCTTGAACTCTATTCATTTTGCTTCCACAATTCTTGCTTATGGGGACGGCTGATGCATTCCTGGAGGTGGGCAGGATTGAGTTCTTCTACGATCAGGCCCCGGCGAGCATGAAGAGCCTCGGTACTTCCTACTCAACAACTAGTCTTGGAGTTGGTAATTTCCTCAGTAGTTTTGTTCTTTCCACAGTTTCTCGTCTCACCGTGAGGAATGGTCACCAAGGTTGGATTCAGAACAATCTAAATACGTCTCGCCTGGATCACTACTACGCGCTCCTGGCCATACTGAACTTTCTGAACTTCATCTTGTTCTTGGTTGTCACTAGGTTTTATGTATACAAGGCTGAAGTTTCCACTTCAATGGAAGTTCTCGCTGAAGAATTGAAGGGGATCAGACTGAACGAACCCATCCAAGAAATTTCCCGTAAGGCATAACTTGACCTGACCAGAAAAGCCCACGTAGAAGTTACAGCTGAAATAAACAATAAAAAACACGAGCGATGCATGTTTGCATTATATCTTGCATGTTCTGGTCTTTTAGACAGCATCATATGATAAGGAAATCTTTGTCTGGATTAAGAATTCCTCGAAAGATCTGTAAAATCATGTGTCACTATTGCCAATATATATATATATATACATATATATATTTATCTACAGTTCACAGGAAGTGAACATCTGAGCCTTGTGCTCTCACGTTGGGACAATCACTCAACAAGGCAACTATATTCTTAATCATTTCAGAGACCTCTGATTTTGTTATTGTTTTTCTTTTATTAAATAATTTATTGATTTGTAAATTATATCATTATATATATATATATATATATATATCGTAACACCGACGTTGTGAGGACGTTCCATCATCGACCAATTTTATGTTAGGTAAATATATTACAGTTAGATTACAGGCTTCTCGTGGAGGGTTTTTGTGTCTCTGACAAATGACTGTTGTCTTTATAACATGAATCTTTCCATACCATTGGACAATGATTTTGAATATTTTGTTTAATTAAGGTAATTCATCTTCATTGAATCGCAATCTAACGTTGAGTATGCATTAAAGATATTAAGTTTCATGGGCGTGGCCAGGGTTTTGAGTATAAAAAGTAGGACTGGACTAACTAATAATGTATTGAAAGGAACACAAAACTACACAATTCAATTAGTATGATTCAATGAATCGGAGAGCCTAAGCCAGTACGTTTCTATCACTTAAATGGACGTTCGTTATGTTGTGAGCCCCCGGTGCTAATTCTTCCCCCCGGTCGTGTCAGAATCATTACATTTAATGTCAGAATTACATTGGGCCCCTTGACGAGCGATCGGAAGAAGAAACCTCAACTGTAATTCTTGCTTTTTAAATATTTAATTAAAAAAAAAAAGAAGAAGAGTCCAGTCTCTGGACAACGTAATTTAAATTTAGAAAAAAGAAAGAAAGAAAGAAAGAAAGTGTGGATGACAACGGTTGTTTAGGAAGATAAGAGTAACAAAAAGAACATGTCAATTGATTGTATTTTATTTAATTTTATAAATAAATAAATAAATTTAAATATAAAGAATCATTTTACTTTTTAAAAAAAAATAATTTATCATCTCACTCAGTAAATTTTATTAAGGAGTGGTGCTTCTGAATTTATTAGAACTTAGTTTGAACCAGTCTCGATTGGTTGCTGCTAGAGGCTTAAAGGTTTAGGTCAAAGAAGGTGTGGGTTGGACGCACGTCTCTCAGAAGCTCGTCAATTGTGTGTTAATCTTAAAACGATACTTACCAAAAAAATACAAAGTGTCTGGGTCCCTGATGGTTTAGAGTACCAAATGTATACTTTGGCCAAGTCTAAATGATTCCCGAGTCCTCCTCCCTTCAAGGACTTACAAACGGAATCGGACGGCACTTGTCAAATAAGTTATGCGTTGTGCGCTCGAAAATAAATCGGGAATCTAAAAACGAGAACCACGCCAAACAGAAAAATGAGTGCCAAGCTGGGCCAAAGGATACGCAAGCTCAGGGCCAAGGCTTATAAATGGGTGGCTTTAGTAGAGAGGGAAGGATTAAGAGACCGGAAAGGAAAAACAAAGGTTTGGCATTTATCACTTGGGATTGGTGAGCCGAACTCAAGCGGAGAGAATGAGGATAGAAGAAGGGCCTCAGGACTATACACAAGATGGGACAGTGGATCTCAAAGGAAAGCCTGTTCTTAGGTCCAGGAGAGGTGGATGGAAAGCTTGCTCCTATGTTGTTGGTAACTCTCTCTCTCTCTATCTATGAGGGTGCGTGCGTGCGTGCGTGTGTGTGTGTGTGTGTGTGTGTGTGTGTGTGTGTGTGTGTGTGTG
>CM034046.1:4458005-4552342 GCA_019804595.1 Bruguiera parviflora
TGTGTGTGTGTGTGTGTGTGTGTGTGTGTGTGTGTGTGTGTGTGTGTTCTTCTACATGCTTCTTCCCTCTTTGTCCCCTCTATGCTTATCTTCTCCTTCCTTGCCCTGTCTTTCCCTAGCTCGAGGTTTAACTAAACATGGTCACCCACAAAGACAAAGCCATTCCTCTTCCCCACATTTCAGGGGGACTTTGTAGTGTCTTGTAAGCGGCCTCTTTATGAAATCCTGAAAGCTGATTTCCAACGTCAATGGTCACTCTTTGGCAGAATCTCTCAAAATCGTGCCTTGGTCCTTCTGTATTTGTCGCTTTCTGTTTGAGCACTCTCTTTCTCAAGAATCAACGACCCTTTTTTATTGCCTTGAAAGTTGAAAACTCGGGAATTTTTGCTTAGGAGATAGATTCGTCAACAATTAATACACACAATCTAAAGTTGACACTGGTGTTGGCTTTGGCCTATGATCACGTCTCTTCTCGGTAAGATTAACTTCGGAACAGGAGAATTGCTATAAAACCATATTGATTTTCCCTAAAATATCGTACCATTTCATTTACCGAGTAAAACGCGATTTGCTGGTGAGAAAATGAAGATCTTTTGCCCTCTTCCTGTCCTGTTAACACATACTGCAATTGCGGTCGTGCTCAGAGTCTATTTCTTGCTTTCAGCACATCAGCTGTTCCAGTTCCAGTTACACGCCTTCGTAAACTAACTTACATGTAAATATGACATAACGTGGGTTCTGGGGACTTGCTTCCTTCGGTATCCCAACGCTCACTTCAGAACTCTATTACCTTGTTAAAAATTTAAGGAAAATAAAAAAAAAAAACACATCGGCCGCTATTTTCGTGTATCATCAATTTCTAGAAGCTATGGAGCTGCATTTACTATTGACTTGGGGCCACTTCTCGCAGTTCTCACTATTCACAGCTTTGAAGCCTTTCACCTGTTGCCACACCCACTACCGAATTCCCTGTCTTTCTATCCAGAGCTTAGCTCTCGCCAGCTAGCCACCTACTTCTTGGCGTCATTGGGAAATTAATGTCCCGCGACGTGAAATCGAACGGACTTCTGCGTGGCTCACTGGCTGCACCAATTATTCTTCCCAACCACTTTTTTTTATAACAAAATAGTGCTTTTGCAAATATTTCAACGATCACATTCATTAGTTAGGATCAAGGTTAAAGTTATTTATTGTTGTTTGTATTTAATGTTTCTATAAAATAAATTTATTAATGAGTATTATTAAATTTTAATAGATATTTTTATATTTAATATTAATATTAATAAATATAAAATTTTGTTGAAATTTTTAGTTTCATTATATTAGAATGAATCTTAGTTTATAGACTTAAATTTGACTTGATATAAAAAATAATATATATTGAATTATTAATTAAATTAATGCTTCACGCGCGTAATTATAATTCCCAAATTTGCCCACATGCGTTCTGACCATCCGAATTTGTTTTAGTTCGGTTGAATGAAATTAATTGTGAAGGAAGTTTGAAATTTGAATTTTGAAAATTATTAGTCATTAGATTATACTTTAAAGTATAATCATTAGACTGTACTTAATAGTCTGCCCATCTGAACTTGCCTCTGTCACGTATAGAGAAAAGAGTTAATGAAATTAAGTTGGACTATTAAGTAGTACAATGCTCAGACAAATTGGTCAAGTGGGTTTGGCATTATGTTCCAGTGCATTGAGACTCGGCTCGTGACCCGTCTATGGACCTGCCCAACTAATAGCTGCAAATTGTCATCCTGTGGGGGACTAATTAACATTGTCACTAATTTACTAGTCTGTTTTTTTTTTTTTTAATTTTTTTTGGTACGTGGCTCGTGGCAGTTTACGAGGTCTTTGAACGCATGGCATATTACGGGATATCGAGCAATCTTGTGCTCTACTTAACGAGGAAACTCCACGAGGGCACCGTGAAATCGGCCAATAATGTCACCAATTGGGTCGGCACCATCTGGATGACTCCCATCTTAGGTGCATACGTTGCTGATGCTCATCTAGGCCGTTACTGGACCTTCGCCATTGCATGTGCAATCTATCTCACGGTACGATCATATACACCCCATTAATCACCCTGACTAGCTGTCTATCCCTTTGTGTGTACATGGATATGCATGCATGTTGTTGTGCAAACCCATGTTTATCCGATGACAAATTTACGGCATTGAAGGAACCAAAGCCCATGTATGTTGAATCCTCATCGGAAGTTTGAAACATACCATCTTATGCAGGGTTTTGTGTTTTAGTTTTAAAGATTCCTACTTTGCTTATAAATATTGAAATTATCATCATTGGGTCTATGGCCACATAACGTGTGAGAACCCTTTATATTGAAATTTTCACCTCACGTAAAATCCTCTTTATCCGTCTTAAAGGGGTATATAAATTTAAGACCTCTAGTTTAGGAACTCAAGTTTTTAATTATTATAAAATTCCATTATGAATTCTCTGATACAATTTTTTGTTACTAAAATCAGGGTCCAGTTGTTAAAAGATAATGTATATATATAACCTGATTATATATAAAAAATCAGGTTATTTCAAAGTTATACACTTATATAAAAAGATAATTATGAATAAATATTAGATATAGTAGTAGTAGTAGTAGTAGAGTAACTTTACTGTATATTTATATTCATATGCAATATGAGCGCAGCAGAATCTTGCATTTCATTGAATAACATCGAGACACTTATCTATGGTGAAACCATATGTTTCAAACTGGGGATATTCCCCACACTCCTACCTTAAAATGAACGTCGACTATGGATAATGACCGATGACGCGAGAAGACATTCCATCATGATTAGGTTGGACATTTGAACACTGTCTAATAGTCAAACCGTGTTATTTTCAAGCGTTGCTCGGAGATATACACAGATTTTCCAATATCAAGAGGATTTTGAATTTAATCGAGTAAAATCAAATTGAGCATCCATTCTCTTTGGACTCCTGGTTCCAGCAAAATGGCTATTTATGAGGTTTGGACCCTTATGGGTCCACCTGATCACGACCAAATATACTTTTCATTACACCAATGCTCGCCCTCCAATTGTGACCATATATAAGTTAGTTCAACGTATTTAGGTGTGACTATTAAAACGGATGCGGTATTCCTAGTCTTCGGCAACTCGTGTTTTGGAAACATATGCCGAATTGTTGACTTATTCCTATTTTGTGAGGCAAAAAAGCAACTAGGGAGATGTAGTGCTAATCGATGTGACGTGACGAGGGGACCGCGGTTTTCCGGATTGCTTCTCGAACCTTGTCTGGTCTTATGTTTTACACAAGCAAAGTCTTAGCTCTGGTGTGAAAAGTTAGATCTCGGCAGATACTTTTGAATCAATTTTTGGTTTGTTGTAGGTCTTTTTCTTCTTTTCACATCAACTCCGGAAAACTTAGATTATGATGTGTCATAGCCAGAGGCGCAACAAGACAGCAACATTTCTCATTAATTAAAAGGGCTTTTGCAGTTAAACAATGGAGGAGTACTGCTACGAAGACCAAAAATTAACTTCTCTTTTATTTTGTTACGAGAAGTTTAATACAACCGTCAAATATTTTGAAGTCGAAGTGTTAATCTTAAAATGGACTCTCAGTTTTGCACATGGTGTTTCAATCATAATGTGGGTGTCTTTCCGTCTAATTTCTCGCTCGACCACTAAATAATTGGGACTTGAGAAAAAAAGAAAAAAGCATAATTTTTATCATCCTGAACGGTGAGTTTTTCATGTACTTTCAGGGGATGTCTCTTCTAACACTGTCAGTATCACTTCCTTCACTAAGGCCACCCCCTTGCACGGATGCTAATCTGGACAACTGCCAAAAGGCTTCAACATTGCAGTTGGCGGTGTTCTTTGGTGCCCTCTATACACTTGCAGTGGGGACGGGCGGGACCAAGCCGAACATCTCCACCATTGGAGCCGACCAATTCGACGATTTTGAGTCCAAGGAGAAAAGTCACAAGCTGTCCTTCTTCAACTGGTGGATGTTCGGCATCTTCACTGGAACACTCTTTGCTAACACAGTACTCGTGTACATACAAGACAACGTCGGTTGGACCCTGGGATATGGGCTTCCAACGCTCGGGCTTGCAATTTCGATTGCCATATTCTTTGCTGGAACACCCTTCTACAGGCACAGGGTGGCTGCGGGCAGCCCATTCGCGAGGATGGCTAAGGTCATAGTGGCTTCCTTGAGAAAATGGAATGTGGCAATTCCAAATGATCCTAAACAACTTTATGAGCTTGACTTGGAAGAATATGCAAAGAAGGGAAAGTTTAGAATTGAGTCCACACCAACATTAAGGTGTTTTTCCTTTTAATACTTCATTGGATAACTAAACTCACTGGAAGAGAACCTCACTTTGCAGTAACTTGTATTCCTTCATGCATATGCAGGTTCCTCAACAGGGCCGCTATAAGAACAGGTTCAACTGATCCGTGGGTGCTTTGCTCAGTTACACAAGTAGAGGAAACCAAACAAATGTTAAGAATGATACCAATCTTGGTTGCCACATTTATTCCTAGTACTATGGTTGCTCAGATCAATACCCTTTTTGTTAAGCAGGGCACCACCCTTGACAGACACATCGGCAACTTCAAAATCCCACCAGCAAGTCTAGTTGGTTTTGTTACCATATCAATGCTTGTTTGTGTTGTCTTATACGACCAGTTCTTTGTTCGGATTATGCAGAGGTGGACAAAGAATCCCAGAGGCATCACTCTTCTCCAGAGGATGGGAATCGGCTTTGTTTTGCACATCTTTATTATGGTAATTGCATCACTAATTGAAAGGCACAGACTAAGTGAGGCTAGGAAACATGGCTTAGTAGAAAATACAGGACAAATTCCATTAACAATATTCATTCTGCTTCCTCAATTCATCCTTATGGGAACGGCTGATGCATTTCTAGAGGTGGCCAAGATCGAATTCTTCTATGACCAGGCGCCTGAAAGCATGAAGAGTCTTGGCACTTCTTACTCAACAACAAGTCTTGGAATTGGAAACTTCATCAGCAGTTTCCTTCTTTCAACAGTTTCTCGTATCACCAGGAAGCATGGCCACCGAGGGTGGATTCTAAACAATCTAAATGCTTCTCATTTGGATTACTACTATGCATTCTTTGCAATACTGAACTTCTTAAACTTCATTTTCTTCTTGATTGCAACTAAGTTCTATGTATACAAGGCCGAAGTTTCAGACTCAATGATAGTCCTCACTGAAGAATTGAAGGGGACGGGATTGAACGAGCAAAGCCAAGAACTTTCCAACTTGACATGACTGAGGGAGTTGTGGAAAGGAAAAGTCCAGTCAATAGCTAGAGTTGATATCAGATGGTGGAATTTGGAAAACAACATGGTGAACCCATTGAATATGGTAGTTTATTACTTGTATGCTGTGTTTTGCTCCACTTTTTGAAGTAAAAATAATAATAATAAACAAAAAAAGGAAGTCATCAAAGGAAGTGAATACCATTCTGGTAAAGAACCCGCATTGCATATTGTAACCTTCATGTAGATGCAGGAATGCATTGGAAAGCTCTGTAAAATTTTAAGTTGCAGAAATGTTTGCAGAAGTTGGTTCTGAATCTTATATTGGGAAGATGGTGTAGAAGGGAACTATTGTCAAGGCATTCAATTTGTTTTTTTTTTTTCATTGGGCTCCCTCTGATGGTTTAAGCTCAACAAATGGAAACTAATCATCAAAACACAAGATGGGAAAAGCATAATTCAAACAGGATCTGCATGTATACCATTTACACACTTGCCTAACAGAATCTTTCCCACCAAACTTATGTACAAGTGCTATAAGGATTTAAGATCCAAATAAGAAAAATACTCTCAAAACCCCCATTAGGATCTCAAGATAGAATTCAGGATAACTGACTCCGGATACAATGAGCTCCCTCACATTCCCATTGCAAAGAGATGGCTGGAAGCCAATACCATAATGCACCACATGGCATAAATTACCTTTGCTGGAGAAGCACAAGAGGTGGAATAGTCATTTTTTTCTTTCATCTCCTCTTTGCTAACTGAAATGATTTCTTCAGAAAATGGTTTGCGGCTTTGTCATTCCTGTGGCATAATACCCTTAAAATTGTGTTTGGATCTGCTCTATTCCACCGTCCTGTCGTTGGTGGCATTGGCAGTTTTTGTCCTGAACCCACAATTCCTATACCACTTGATTCACAGGTCAATATGCTGAAATCTTCCATTAGTTGCTCTGTACTTTCACCCATCAATGCTACCAGGCCTTCAGCTATCTCAGCTTCCTTTTCCACCAACTCCTCACCCATCAATCCTTCACCACACGTGCAAAATAGGCGCTTCAAGCTGTCAAAATCTTCTTGAATCATCTGATGGTCAGAACGGTAAAACACTCGGGAGTTGCCCCCAGCAAGCAAAACCATGAGAAAAGACTCAAAAGAGGCCTTCATTACTTCTTTCATTGCCAAAGCTTGGGTTCTATCTGTCAGAATTGCATTCATAAGAGTGATATTCTGCTTCAGAGTTCTCAAGGCAGGCCTGATCCTTGCGTTTGCTACATCACCAACATATAGAGTATCATACAAGACATAATTTGAGTCAAGGAAGATCAAACGATATGCAGCAACTTCTGATACGCGTTGACAAGCAGAATGGATGGACGTGTAGGCCAGTTCAAAGTATGAAGAGGTATTAGTATGGTGCCTGCAGTATCCAGTGCAACGAGCACGGAGTGAGGGAGTGGTCCTTGGGCCAAGGGCGAGGGTCTTGTCAAGAGAGTGGAGGTGCGAGAGAAGATAGTGCAGAGTGTTAAGCCGGATGTAAAGGCGTTGTGTTCCACGGCTTGTTGACGGCCGAGGATGGAGAGCTTCATTTATTCCATGCCGGTGCAAATCTTCCCTATTAAGAGAGCAAGGAGTAGCTTTCTTCCATAACTTGATAAATTTTGAATCGCGATTGCATCTGGTTAGGGGAGGTAGCATGGGAAAATAGCTCTGCTTTGATCCTGGAAAGAATGAAAAACTAGGAACGTGAGATTCAGTTAATGAAGGCAAAGATCTGGAAATCTTATTCTTAACCATGGTTTGTTAAATACAAGTTGTGGAACTCTCTACATTGACACATGTTCAATTATTTTTAAGATGAACAACCGCACACATTATGCTAGAGAAGTTTCAAATAACTTTTGTCATCATTTTTAGCTCAAAATTATACTGTAGAAAGTATTCCGCATGCAAGGATGATAAGGAACACATCAGCTTATTCAAGAACACACGTTAACACAGTTTTAGCCGAAGCCATGTACTCAGATTTCTTCGAGGAAATAAAATCAGAAAGAATAAAGAAGCTAATATCTCTTACCACAGGCAGCTACAAAGTTTGTGTATTCTTGGAAGATACGCTCAAAACCTTCAGCAAGATCATAAACAAGATCATCGGTTATTCCAATTGGAATTTCGAAGAATTCGTCCACGGCATCCTTTGCTAATTTCATTAGCTCTACAGCCGACTGTGCATATGCCTCATTTTTGGACTTTGGATTCCAAGTCTGCAACATACATTGTATCATTCATTAATTCTTTTGACAAACAACCGATGATAACTTGTTTGGATCATCCAAAATAATTTAGCTGTGTAGAATTTCATCATAAGTCTAGCATTAACTTACTTCAGAATCTTTTGCTTTAAGAAGACAGTCTCTTCCTCTCTTCAATCTCTCCTCAGTCCATTGCTTCAACAGCTTCAGTATAACTGAATCAACTTCATATGGAACCATCTCTCTGACAATTGCTTTACCTCCATCTTCACAATCTGCAGAGTCTTCAACCACCATCTGAACCAAAACCTTCTCAAGCTTCCCAGCCTTCTGTAATACTTCAACTGTCTCATTGCTGAGCAGGTGCACTCCTGCTAGGTATTGCTTTAACACTGCGCCATAGCATTGGTGTAGTGTCACAGCCGCAACACTAGATGCAGTTGGGTGCCATTTCTTCAGTATGGGACTAAAACTCTCTCTCTCTCTCAAGGCCAAATCCTCAGTTTCCTTAGCTAATTGGAGGACAGCCTCACTGGCCTCGTCTTTAGCATCCACGTTTGTACTCTTATAGCTTCCAGTTTCTATTATCTGCATTCACCAACAAGAATGTGGAGTAATTGTGGTCAACATTGGTTTGTATTGGGATAAACACGAGATGATATGTAAATAAGCCAACCTTTGCAAATGCATTTTTTATGGAAGCTCGAATGTAGTGATCCACACGATCCCCGGATGAATCAATTATCTTTGTATCTCCTTTCTCCTTCCCTGCCCCTTCAGTGATGGTGACATCCTCACCCATAAGCTTTGATGTTGACAATGCCAATGGCAAGAGATTTTCAATGAGTACAACATTTCCTCGCTGGAAATAGTCATGATAGTGAAGCAGCCTCCTTTCCGCCCATCCTTGCATCGAAGCCAACATAGAAGACAGAAGTTTCACATATATAGCCTCTCGGTCAGACTTCTTAGCATCATTAGCCACCTCTGTCGACAACATGGCATGTGTTGCATAAAGAAGATCCGGTTCCACCTGTGAAGTGAGCACATATTGTTGGAAAAGTACCCAAGTGAAGCACAGGTTGTGTATAGGCCGGCTGATTCCTAGTGTAGACCATGTCTTCTTCATTAGCTCCAGAAGCTCATCAACCTCATCAAGGACTAATGTCTCATCCCTGAAATCAAATATTGATTGGAGAAGGGAAATATACATGTGAACATTGAGTGGGAAACCGTCGGCCCAATGGCAAACATCGGTGGGCATACCATTGGCACTTCGCCAAGACAACGAAACAACACTGTTGCATAGAGTTCTCATGGTATCGGAATTCTTGCTCATGTCAATAGGCTTCGCCTCGCTGGCACGGATGATTTCACGGAGACGCACAGCATAGGGGCTAGACTTGTCCAATGAGATTGAAGGATGAAGCAGGAGCCCTGCCTCAAGAATCTTGAGTTGACGCCTTTGCCAGAGATGATATTCTTGTGTGTCATTAAATTCAGAGGGTTTAAGGTGGCGAAGGAGCTCCAGTGGAAGGATTATCGTCTCTGCTCGCCTCCCCATCTGTGAAGGAACAACAAAACGACGTAGGTGAAAACACACACAAATACTCGGACACAAAAAAAAAAAAACAGCAAAACAGGAAAACCGGTTGTCCGGTGCTAAATTTCCAGAAGCAACATTCCTAACATTGATTTCTTCTTGGTTCAAATTTGCAGCGTAAAATAATGTTAGACCAATTTGTTCATATTAAGTCAGCCACAATTCAGAACAGAGAATCCATAGGAGCAGGCAGCCTCAACTACACGGGAGGTTAAAAGGCAAAAGGATGCCATCTTGATGAATAACCTGGGTTATCAATTCCTGACAGCAGCCAAATTGGCAATTTTATAGGTTACATTTTATGCCATTTTTGCTTCATATTATCGTCAAATGCCTTCAAAATCAGCTTAGAACGATATTTGCTGGCCAATAAGGCCATCCACGTATAGCCCCCTACGATCTTGATCTTGCACTAACAAATAGTAACCATGATTCATGCATCAAAAATAATGAGAAAAGACAAGCTTTAAAACGTTGTTGATTTTTTGACTCGTTTAATGAATTGTTGTTTGAACTTTTTTGTACATTACAATACGTACTTGACCAACAAGCGTCCTCATGAGGGTCTTCCTCAGCCTATTATCGCTCTGCTCCGTCACCCTCATCTGCAACCTCATTATCTCCGCGGACGTTAAAGGCCGCCTTGGCCTTGATGGCGGCGGCACCGTTGAGAACCCAATTGCCGGACTTGTCCCCCCACTCTGACTCGGCGGTGCCACAGGTGACCCCGGCGCCGACCCCCCGCTGCCCCCGCCTCTCTCGCCGCTGGTCCCTACGCACGACATTCTTCTCGACGGCGACCTCTTCAGCATCTTTAGCCCAAGAGCCCGTTTTATTCTGCTCGTCGGCGACATCACCACCACCGGGCCGCTGCCCACCCGCCCACCGGACGGTGACCCAACTCCTCCGCTGCCTCCCTCCGTGCCATCGTGATGATTGTGGTGGTTATTATGGTTAGAGTAAAAAGTGATGGCATTCCGTCCGCCGCCAAAGCCCGGGGAGGAGCGGCACGAGGTGAAGAAAACCTCGTAGGCTGTCTCACGGATGTCGTCGCGGTCGAGGGAGTCGAGGTCGTTAAAGGGCCAGGAGAGGTCGGTCTCTGAGGGGTCCAAGGCGGTGCCGGAGATGAGGGGCCCAGAGAAGGATTCTCGGCGAGCACTGTTGGTCATTTTTGGTTCAATAGTCCCGGACAATGACAACGAGGTGCGTCAGATATCCGCCGCGAGAGAGCAGGGAGACAACGTTAGCATTCTTTAAAGAGATAGAGAGATAGAGAGAGAGAGAGAGAATGTGCATCTGTTTTGTTAGTTATTACAGCGATTCTGAGCTGAGAGACAGAGAGAGAGAGAGAGCGGGTGGCTCAGAGACAGCGTTCTAAGAGCGAGGAAAACGAGGAAGTCCTGGTGGGCAAGTGCTGTGCATAGCAAATATTAGCAAAATGCCAGGCCGGCTCTTTCTGCTTCACCTGTTTTCCTTTTCCTTTTCTTTCTCTGCGTGTGTACTCGTCATTTTTCTCGTTAGGCATATACATGTGCATGAACTGATACGTGTGTTGTCGAATTACAACTGGGGTATAAATGTAACTGGCTAAGGTTTACTCAGACAAATGGTGAGTAGACGTAGGACATCCGTTGTGTCTCTCTCTCTCTCTCTCTCTCTCTCTCTCTCTCTATATATATATATATATTGCATTTACTAAACCGTTTTGGTGTATCGAAGCCCTAAAATGTTTTATTTTGCTATATGGTTATCAACAGGTAAAGTACGTATAGAAAATGGTGATGAAACTGAACAATCTCTCTTAGAATCTTCCGGGTTTATCCACAACTAAAACAGATCTATTTGGTATATTGGGTATTGCCAACGAAACTGTCTAAACAAATTAAATAACTTTCCTGTTAGGCCTCCTCCTCCTCCTTCCTCTACAGATTTTAGGCGCTGAACTGTCATTTCTACCTTAATTAAAGGTAAGAGGTACTGCCAACTTCTCACTAAAATTAGGGAAGAATGTAAGTTATCATGGTTAGGCAAGCCTTTTGTGAGAAAACCGGACCAAACCAACAGCATCACTCGTTTTTGTTTCTTGCTGATAATTGGAGGGTGGAATATTGATTATTCTTTCGAGCAATGTGCGGAATATGTATATATATATATATATTCTCTCTTTTTGCATAAGCAGACTATTTTGGGTGGATTTATATTGAAACCAGATCATTAGAAGTGGATTAAAATTTTTCACAACTGAAATCGAGTGAGATAAAAAGCAAAAATCGGTTAAATTGTCACCGACAGCTACTCATTTGGTTGGATTCGGCGAATCAGACGGTTGCATTTACGCCCTTGTCTATAATTGTGTCAACTTTAAAAATTTCCCCCATAAAAGAACCTTGGCTCTGAGAAATGAAGTTCTTCGGCCAAAAGCTTTTAAGAATTGCGTGTCGGTAGTTTGCCTTGTGGGCTCCCCAATGGTGGCTGGCCATCCGTCACAGTTGTATCGTTCCCAGAGCAAAATTTCATTGTCCCGAGCAACCCAATGACAAATGGAACCCATTTCCGTCACGGGGTTTCGCAATCTCGCCGTCTTGCAAGCTAAACAATGAACAGTAACAGACAAGTTATTAGCTTTCATGTCGTGCTTAACGATAATAGAAAGAACAATGCTTCTTTCTACCCCGCTCCCCCCATTTTTTCAGTTTTTGTGTAGATTGACGGTTTGGAAAACGCCATAGCCCGAGGTACTAGCAAGTTTTGTTGCCGTTTGGAATCGGATTATGCGTTTGAATTGTAGGAGATAACGGCCAGAAATAAAATAAAATCAGCTTACAAAATCCGGGTGCATAGAAGCGCCGCGGTACCGACACGGCCCCCACTCATCTCCCTTATATAAGAATAAAAAATTATCATTATTTTCTTACCCTTATCCTCGAGTCTCACTGAAGAATTAACCCCCCCCAAAAAAAAAAAAAAAACCTTTGACTTTGCCTCCTAACTCACTGGAAAACAATAATAATAATAAAAAAACCAAAAGGGGTGCCGCCATAATAACCTTGTGTTGAAGGGTATTAAATTTCACTACGAAAAAATACAAAGGCTTAGATTTATAATATTTATAAATTTTAGTTTTTATATATAAAAACGTTAGATGGATATGAAGTTATAAGACATTTTGCTGTCACGGTATCGGTTTAACTTAATGCTAGTAAAGTTTTTACTATTTTAGTTTGTCTAATTTAATTCCATTATTGTGTCACATACTTGTCGTCGGTGTACCATATCCATATATATATATATATATATAAACAATTGTGTTAAAAGTTAGAAAATTTCATATTATGAAAATATAAATACGAGACTAAGTTGATAATATCTAAACGAAATTGAAGGGATTGCTGATCTTGAGAAAACTTCAGAATTTTCTCGATCGGGATCACTTTATACCGCAGTTCAACAAATAATTGCAATCAGTTGCAACCCTGCACAGGATTTTTTGTGTTTTTGTATTTTATCTCCCAAACGCCAGTTGTGCGTACAGATCTATTTACAAAACGCCTAGTAAAAAGGTCCACCCCACCGGCTAAATCACTCACTTTCCAAGCCTCTCGTTTATTTACCAGAGATGTCTGTAAAAATCACTTTCCCGAGATTTATTTACCGTCAGAATTCAGAAGGGTACGCTTTTTTTTTTTTTTTTGTTCCTAAATATTGGATGGGAACTGATTGATTTTGGATTCATCGTGTTACTGCATCGGACAGTGGACTAGTTTACAGCGATTCTTGTAGGGAAGTGTAATTGGCTCGTGCACGACAGCGTCGCAATCATTACGTTGTAATTCCCATGCATTGTAATAAAATTATTTAGATATATAGCATTTATTTGACAATAAATATTATTTCTTATATATATATATATATATAAATTGTGTAAATTACACTGTATTGATACTGTCTATCGGACAAATAAATATTGGTACGATCTGAGAGCCAGCTTTTTGACAGCGACGTGTCACATTTATATCTGCGCATATTGCCAATTGCCTCAGATATTTCTCGTTCAACTGCTAGGGCTACGTGGACACTCTGCTTTTTATGCCTACAAAAGTTGTACTAAATTTTTTAGATTTAGAAAAATAGTGTATATTTTTTAGTTTTTACAAAAATGAGAGTGCTGTGTGACTTTAACAATGTATTGCATCTCGTAGACAATATGGTTGTCTCTTTTATAAAAAAAAATAAAATTAAATGCAATAAAAAATAACAGATTATATTTTTTTTAAAAAAATGTAAAATATTTTTATTAAAAGATTTATTTAAAAATGAATTATACGAATAAAATAATTTTTTTATTTTTTATAAATTTTGTATTTTAAAATTAAAAATTAATATTTTATATTTTTAATTATTAGGGTAATTTTTAAAGGATATTTGAGATTTTTTTTTTCTTTTATAAATAAACGGTGTTGTAGAAGACTGGACGCTTCCGCTCCCACGCAGGATTCTATTCAGGATTTACGTTTTATTTTTATATTTGTACTCCACCCAGTTTTAATATTGCGGCTCATTAACCTAACTTATTTAGTGGATCGGTACCGAACCAAACTAAATTTAGAGATTGACCTTTTCCATAATTTCGTTTTCTTACTCTCTTTTTTTTTTTTTTTTTTTTTTGGTTTCTTCGAGTCAGATTTGGTTTGGCTCGGCACCCAAATTCTAAATTTATAATACCATAACATTCTACTGGCAGTGTGGCAGTGAGTCAAATCTCGTTGGACTATTATTATTGTTTGAGTACGTGGCAAGAGAATTTAATGATTGAGATAAGAATCAGAATTAATTTTAAAATTAAATTTTAAAATTTCCATAAAAAATCAATAAATTTATAATTAAAATATAAGTCAGATAAAATAGAATATATAATATACTATAAAAACTTTCTATACTATTTTTGGTGCACATTTTTTTTATTAATAATTAGACATTTGATCGATTTAATTGTTCATCTAATTATTTTGAATAGAAAAGAAAGAAATAAAATTTTATTATTCATCTAATTATTAAATGAGACCCATAAGTTGATTGATTTATGGCTATTTCCACTGACTATAAACTAGGTAGACGGGAGACCACGCCAGCCTGCCTGCCTGGGCGGCTTGTACACCCACCATTTTAACCTGAGAATTTCTGGGCAGGCTTCTGGCCTTCCCTTTTCTTTACAAACAAACTGTAGGGAGCGTCCAGGCGTTTCTCTAGCCAGATTGGAGTGATAGAGGGGGATTGCAGGCGCTGTGAATGGTCAAGAGAATGCCATGCCATTGGTTGTTTGAGAATTGAGGTGCCTGCTGTGCAATTTATTTCGGATGCTTCGGTGTCTCATTAAAAAACAGGTAACTTGACCTCATACTTACCAACCCATCCAAAGTTTCATACTTGTTGAAATACGTCCATTGCAATTCTCAAGTGACATTTGGCAATTATTGCTTTATCTTGTTTTGGGTATATTTTAATCCATTTCTGGGTACTTCCTATCGAGCCTTATCTTCTTCTCGGTCTCTCTCTCTCTCTCTCTCTCTCTCTTTTTTCCTGTCTTTTTTTTTTTTTTTTTTTTTGTCTTCACAAAGTAAATGCCATATTAGTTAGAGTTATTGCTACACTTGCTATATAAGACACATATAATTTTAATTGAAGAGGATAAAATTAGAAAATCTCTTCCTACCTAAATGCAGATATAAAACAGACTTGTGCGTTTCATTTTCTTTGTGGGGTTTCATCGGAAGTTGCAAATTAAGACAATGTCAAGAATGAGAGTGGCAGTGGTGGGTGCTGGGGTGAGTGGACTGGTTTCGGCATACGTTCTAGGAAAAGCAGGGGCCGAGGTTGTTGTGTACGAGAAAGAGGAGTATCTAGGAGGCCATGCCAAGACCGTCGGCTTTGACGGCGTTGATTTGGACCTTGGCTTCATGGTCTTCAATCGCGTAAGTCACCATTCACTCCCTACAATCTCTCTATCTATTTCCCCCTCCCCTCTCTCTCTCTCTCTCTCTCTCTCTCTCTCTCATATATATATATATATATACACTTGACCGTAGGTAGCTTGTGCTTGTTTCTGTATAAAGGCCTCATCGAATAAGCAGGCAAGAGGGTAAAGAAATGATTTTTTTTCTTTTGTCGGTGAAGTAATAATTAAAACATTATCATATGGGTTTATTTGTTCCGGGCGGGCCTAAAAAAAAAAAGGAAGAAGAAGAAGAAGAAGAAGACATAGGCAGTTGGGTATGGGCACTTTTGCTGTGGTATGTCGGTGTGTAGTCTTTGGATGGTCGGTACTAACAGCATTCCCGATCCATTATGTTCGCTCGCCCTAATCAAGCTAAACCCATCACACAAATATTTTCAGTCAATTCAACAAATAATAACAGTGACTAAATTTTTCTCATTCTTGATATTGACAGGAAATTTTATTATTTTTCTAATTTAATTTTTTTTTAAAAAGTAAGTCAATTCAATATTAATAAAAAAATAAGTGAAATCAATTTTGTACCAAAAAAAAAATTAGTAAATATAACAAATACCAAAGACTTATCCATAAAGTTCGATGGATAGGTCTCGTTAGAAAAATAAAAATTGCTAACCCACGTACTAATTAATTAAAAAAAAAAAAAAAGTGTTAGCATCTCTGATATGGGTTAGGTGCCTTGTTTTTTCATGTCAAATCCCCACAAGAAAATAAAAAAGAAAATCCAGAAACAAAAAGAAAACCGGAAAGATTGTGTGTGTTAATTAATAGTTCAATTCAAAGCCTAACAAAAATCTTATGAATTTATTGCATGTGTCACTTATGATGCGCAGAGTATGGAACTATATTTTAGTGTTTGCACTTTTTTAACGTTCTTTGTTACACTATCACATCGACAAGACCTTTATGGTCGAAAGGGAAAGGAAATCGTAACACGGAATAGCAGTCGAGAGTAATGTGTAATTGTTTCTACCGGGATATATTGACCAATGACAGGTGACGTATCCAAATATGATGGAGTTCTTTGAGAGTCTTGGAGTTGATATGGAGTTATCCGACATGTCATTCTCGGTGAGCCTTGATGAAGGACAGGGCTGTGAATGGGGAAGCAGAAATGGCCTGTCAAGTTTGTTTGCACAGAAGAAGAATGTGCTCAATCCTTACTTTTGGCAAATGCTTCGAGACATTATCAGGTTCAAGGATGATGTTCTCAGGTGAGCCATTCTCTTATTCGACATTTTCAGAACTCAACTGTATGCTTTGGTTTATGTTGAGGAAGTGTGCCACTTAAGGCATTACTTAACCAATTTATGAACTCTATTGCAGCTACCTTGAGGTGCTTGAGAACAACCCCGATATCGACCGGAATGAGACCTTAGGCCAATTTATCTACTCAAGAGGTTACTCGGAATTGTTTCAGAAGGCCTATCTTGTGAGATGTCTTAAGCATTGTGTTCTCTCAAATTTATTTTGGCCTGCCAGTCTAGTTGTATGTACCATTCCATTTCTAGATGACGGTTTTGTTTGTTCTTCTATAGGTCCCAATGTGTGGCTCAATATGGTCTTGCCCTTCTGAAGGAGTTACGAGCTTTTCAGCTTACTCCGTACTCTCATTTTGTCGTAATCACCATCTACTTCAGGTGCATGTTCTTCTGATGAAACAGGAGGTTTAGAAAAACCTCTGCGTTTTTCAAGTATTGGAGTTGTCCACAAATAGTTTTAATAGTTTCTTCACTGAAATTTGTTTGGTCTCTCTGCAGCTCCTTGGGCGCCCACAGTGGCTTACAGTCTCGCGGAGATCACATTCTTATGTCCACAAGGTGTCTACTCAATTCTTATACAGCAGATTTTCCAGATATGCAATGCAATTAATATTCTTTGGATTTGAGCTGGAACTTAATGTCTACTTGAATCTGCAATAAATCTAGGTCAGGGAAAAACTGGAAAGTTGGGGTTGCCAAATAAGGACAGGTTGTGAGGTGCAGTCTGTTTCAACTGTGGACGAGGGTGAGAATTAGACTTTCTTATTTTTTTCTGATAAGAAGTTTTGGAATTCATGTATGTTGAAGATTTAATCCTCTTTTGGATCAATGACGACTTGTTTGTGTAATTCTAGCTTTAAACATGAATGGCAATTCAGCAGGTTGCACGATATTATGTAAAGATGGTTCCAAAGAAAAGTACCACGGATGCATCATGGCTGTTCATGCCCCAGATGGTTTGACACTATTAGGCAAGCAAGCCACATATGATGAAATGAGAATACTTGGTGCTTTTCAGTACATGCGCAGGTATCAACTTTTATTGTTCCCCTCAACTCTTCTTGCGTTAAACAAGCAATTTACAGGGAAACTACTTATTGAGTTTGAGAAGCAACATTAAATGTTTCAAGGTATCTGAAGAAATTTCCTTAGGATACATTGGACATTGAAATTTGTGACAATACTTCATCTATATGAAAATAACACCCATGGTATGCCTTTTTTCACCAGAAATTGTCATGATAGAACATAAGGTTGTTATTACTAGCTCTTAGAGAATTTAGAAAACTGTGTGTTGAACTGTGATAGAACAAAAGAAGTTGATGTAATTGTGAATTCTATTGGCAGTGATATTTTCCTTCACCGTGATAAAAAATTCATGCCTCAAAACCCAACAGCATGGAGTGCATGGAATTTCTTAGGGAATACAGACAACAAAGTATGCCTGACGTACTGGCTGAATGTGCTGCAGGTTGGTACTATGTCTCTTTGGAGACAGTAAAAATTATAATCAAGATTACAGTATTTATTTCTTTATAGTACATATAAGGTGAAGAACATTTAATTTGCACTTTTAATTCTGTTATTGGAATGGTCTAATTACTGGCAGAATCTTGGTGAAACAAGCCTACCTTTTCTGGTGACACTCAATCCAGATCATGCACCAGACCATATCCTATGTAAGTGGTCAACTGGACATCCAGTCCCATCTGTAGCGGCTTCAAAAGCTGCACTTGAGCTTGAACATATACAAGGAAGAAGGGGACTTTGGTATTGTGGAGCATACCATGGTAATATTTTGGCCATTGATAAAGGGAATATCCTCAAAACATCTATAATGAGCAAAATTAGTACTTCTGAGTATTGTCATTTTACTTTAAACTTGGCGTATGACTGCATTATTATCTATTGCGAATGTCTTATGCTTGCCTGTATCCTCATCCTTTATAAACTTGCTGAAGCTGATCTTATTTTGACATGTAGAAGATGGGCATATGGCTTACATTCATGTCCTTTATACTTCTTGGCTTGAAATATTGTCTTTTAGTTCTTAAATTTTCTTCACAATACACATTTTGTTGTTTAGGACCAGAATGATGGTTTTCCTGTTTGTCAATAGCTTCATTTGGCCAATCATCTAAAGGTTGCTTCCTATATGTGTTTCAGGTTACGGCTTCCATGAGGATGGACTGAAGGTAGAAATATGTTCCCCTAGGTTTCTTAATATTATTTGCATATATGCTTAAGGGTAAGGTCAAAAAAGTGATTATAGTTCCAAAAGGCAATGGAAACAAAAACACACATTATATGTATTAGCCTTTCTTTGACAAAATTTCAGAGTGTTTACATTCATTAACTGATAAATTACATTGGGTGCTTTGCAGTCTGGAATGACTAGTGCACATAGTTTGCTTGGAAAAAGCTGTACTCTTCTGAGCAATCCAAAACACATGGTACCTTCTCTGTTAGAAACTGGGGCGCGCCTTTTTGTAACTAGATTTCTTGGACATTATATCTCTACTGGCAGTTTAATGTGAGTTCACTTGTAAAGACAAATGTGAGCCCTTCTTATATGATTTCATTAGCCGTCTATTCCCTGCGGTCTTTAGATTTATGCAAATCACTGATTCTTCCACATTCATGATGTCCTTACATGCTTGTCCAAGTTCATTCCTGAGTTCTATATTTGGTACACACTCGGATCAACCATAGAATTTTCAAAATATCAGGATTATAAGCAAGGGCAGGTTTGCTGTCCTGTCTCTGTCCAACAATTCAAACAGGCAGCATTGCATGATAGCTGCATTCAACAAAACAATTCTTAAATGCCGGCTTCCAGTCTTTTGCTGCCATTCCCCTCTTCTTGCTGTTTTGCTTCACACTTACTTATTTCATCTGTTTTATCATGAGCTGGCACGTCATTAAATTCACGCTCTTTGCTTCTGCTCTCCTGTACTGCTTCCAACTTGAATCACCATCATCAACCAAGTCACTGGCTATCCTTCAGTTTGATGATTCTTCTAAAATAAACTCCTCTGGCACTTAATTACTGCTACGCTGCCTTCTTTGACATTCTTCTGTCGGCAGACAGTTCTTTGTTTTTCTTTTTTCTACTTCGTTTTCTTCTGCTGTTGATATGAAATTTTCTTTCTTTGGAGCTATTAATGGATGCCCCATGTGACGTGACAGTTTGTTGGAAGAAGGGGGCACAATTTATACCTTTGAGGGAACTGGCAAAAGGTGCTCTGTGAAAAGTCTCCTGAAAGTGCACAATCCCCAGTTTTACTGGAAGGTATTCCCTCCTTTTCAGGTGTGATTTTGTGTGGGTTTGCACGCAGATTTTTGTGATAACCACAGAATTTTGAATCCAAATAGAATGCCAAAACAATATCTTATTCCATAATTTATAAGTGTAGCAACTACTTTCTCTGCCACTGACTGCGAGTAAAAATTTTACCAAGGTAACAACACAGGCTGACTTAGGCCTTGCTGATGCATATATCAATGGCGACTGCTCCTTTGTTGACAAAGATGAAGGCCTTCTAAACTTTTTCTTGGTAAGATAATTAATTAAGTTCTAAGAAATATAATTTCTTTCAATGAGATTCCTGTAATTCTCCTAAGTAATCCAAACTGTAGGTTCTCATTGTGAACAGAGATGCCAATAAATCTGCATCAAACTTGACAAAGACAAGGTATGTTAGGTCGGTATACTGAGAATATGATATTAGTGGCATTTGTTCTCTGGATCTTTATTTTCTACTCTTCTGGTTCCAGAGGTTGGTGGACACCATTGTTTTTCACTGCTAGTATTGCATCCGCAAAATTATTCTTTCAGCACGTTTCAAGGCAAAATACTCTTACACAAGCACGCAGAAATATATCTCGTCATTATGATCTGGTATGTAATTATGACAAGTTAATTTCTTATCTCATTGATAAATTTGAAAATTTCTGAAAGGGAATATTGAGCAAAAGCTGGAGAATTTTTAAGCTGGATCCATGTAGGCATTATGTCACGAAGCAAGCACCAGCTTAATGCTTCTGCCAAACTTTCCCTTCATATGAAGTTTTGACCCTTCAAACTTTGAAATTCGATGCAAAATCTACTCCAAGTTTCTGGCAAATGGTGTCCTCTATCATTCAAAGAAACAGACATGTCAAACATTACTAATTAGTAATTGTTATATATGCTATTTCGTTCCAGAATTGGGGTGTCTTCCTGTGTAGCTAAATTATTGGGGCTGTTATGACCTGAATGCTTATTCCCTATGTTTTTCTGTCTCCACAGAGCAATGAGCTTTTTTCCCTGTTCCTCGATGAAACAATGACATATTCTTGTGCAGTATTTAAGGTAACAGCACCATCTGTCTGACTATTCTATCTTATGCAAGATATAATTTCTGTGACTTTGACTTGTGGTCGTTTTTATAGTCAGAAGATGAAGATTTAAGATCTGCGCAGATGCGAAAACTTTCTCTTTTAATTGAAAAGGTAACCCCTTTCTTGAAACTCTCAAATTTAAATAACGTTGTCCCCCCTATGTTGTCATTTATTGGTAGATGTTTACATTTAACTTCTAGGCAAGAGTCAGTAAAGACCATGAAGTTCTTGAGATTGGTAGTGGTTGGGGAACTTTTGCCTTTGAACTTGTCAAACGGACTGGATGCAAATACACTGGCATCACTCTATCAGAGGAGCAACTAAAATTTGTGGAGCAGAAAGTGAAGGAAGCTGGCCTCCAGGTATCAACATTGATGGAATACATTCAAGTCTACAAAATTAAAGAAAATTTGCGACGGTCTAACATTGTTTTCAGGATTATACATTGAACACAATTTATAAATTTGTGGAAATGGACAGTTGTGGCATGTAATGAGCAGAAGAAGGAATTGTTGGCAAGGCTGCACCTTTAAACATGTATTTGGTTATAGAATGTACTTAGCAGCTGATCTTTCCTCTGCATTGATGAAGAATCTGATTGTGATTTTTCTGCTAGTCAAGTAAATTAATTTAACATTCAACCAATGACTCTGCCAGGACCATATCCAATTTCTCCTCTGTGACTATCGCCAGTTGCCTAGGACCCACAAATTTGACAGAATCATATCCTGGTGAGTTTTTTGAACCACTTGCAACACATCTGACCCTGGTATGCTGAACAAGTAGCGATGAGTTTCAATGTATGTCTCCAGTGAAATGATTGAATCTGTTGGTCATGAGTATATGGAGGAGTTTTTCACTTGTTGTGAGTCAGCACTGGCGGAAGATGGGCTTCTTGTTCTGCAGGTAATGATAAAGGAGAGGAAACATAAGTAAGCTTCATCCTTTTTCAACTTGGCTTATAATATAATGTCTTTGTAAAGCCATTTCATGCTTTACTTGCAGCTGGTTGATTCCTTGTGTTTTTTGGATGAAAATGGATGATTTCTTTTGTAGTTCATTTCTATTCCAGAAGAACGTTATGATGAGTATAGACAAAGTTCAGATTTCATTAAGGAGTACATATTTCCTGGTGGATGCTTGCCCTCATTGACCAGGATAACATCAGCCATGGCTGCTTCATCGAGACTCTGGTATAACTGTACAAGCCCTTATCTATGGATCAATTTTGTTGATAAATAGATGTCCCTTTGTCTTTCTTGTGTTTCGTTGGCTGCAAGGTTTAACTTGAATTTCTGTCTGCATCTCAAGTGTGGAGCATGTAGAAAATATAGGATTTCATTACTACCAAACCCTCAGACACTGGAGAAAAAACTTCTTGGGAAATATGAGGTAAACTCAGGTTCATTTGTTTCTATGTGCTAAATAAAAAAGTTCTGTTTGTTTACTCGTCCATTTCACTCCATTTTACCGGGTAACCATGATCATTTATTTAAAAGCAGCTATGGTTTTGAAGACTTAATGTCAAGGTTATGAGAACCGAATTGGTCGGTCGGACTGCAAAATTTATCCAGCTTATATTTGAGTTTTAAAATTCTACTTAAAAATTGCAATTAACTCATAAATTTTATCTAAGTTTGTAATTTAGTACTTACACTAGTGGTTCGACTTTATTCTCAGCAAAATAATGGAGCTGGGATTCAGTGAAAAGTTCATCCGAACATGGGAGTATTATTTCGACTATTGTGCTGCTGGTTTCAAAACTCGTACCCTCAGCAACTATCAGGTACATATCTCTGGACCTATTGCTAAGGTAATGCCATTAAAGTCTGCTGCTTTCTGAACATGTGGACCTGATATCTTAATCTTTCGAAATTCTGGGTAATCTGTTCTTAATGATTATTGTTAGGAATGCTGCTTAACATTGGAAATAACCCTTCTGGAAAAAGATATTCTTTTAAATATTTTTACGGTACCATAAATAATGCTAGGCAGAAAAAAGAAAAAAAAATTGAATAAATACAAATAAAATTCTCCATTTTTTTAATGAATAAATCATTAAATTATAAATTATATAATATTATAATTATTTTTAGTTTCATATCTCATAGTCCCTTTTCTTAGGATTAAAACCTAGGATGTTCGTAAATAAAAATTCGAAATTCTAATCCCTGGAGTGTTTTTCGAAGAACAATCCATTAGTTTTATATTGGCTTTCAAAATAAAGACCGAGATGGGGCCTAACCGGGAAGGTAATGGGGTCACGGCGAGAAGAGAAATATGTTTAAATGTCATATTTTGTGGCCTTACTGGGAAGGTAATGGGGTCTCGATTATGCAGAAAGAATGGCATTTCAGCACTGCCCTGCCTCAGAAATGGCTCTACCCTAATATTTTGTTGAATTGGAAATTGAGACTTAGCAATTTATGGATCCTAAGTTCTTAATCACGGTATCGTCTAAAATGGGGGAGACCTAGTCAAGGGCCAGGTTTTCGTCTGCGACGAAGCTTCTCTCAGCAGCCCGGCCTGTCTTGCTTCTGGTCCATTTAGTTGTTGGACTGGGTTTAGGTATCATCCTGTTTCAATTAGTACTCACGAGCGTTGGTGTATTCTACGTCACAGGTTGTTTTTTCACGCCCTGGCAACGTTGCTGCACTAGGCGATCCACACAAAGGTTTTCCCCCAGCATGATGAATCTTTTCTTGGAAAGGCGAGAATCATTTGATTGAAGCCACCCCCTCCAAAAATGTAAACCTTTTATCAATTTGTGTTGACCATTTATTGCAAGGGGGCCCTGAAAAAAGGTCTGTTCTCTGTTGGGTTGGCAGCCTGCCACCAATTTGCAGACAGACAAAAATTTCGCTTGAAAACTTGAACACACTGAGCCTGCTGTTGCCCAAATCATATTTGGTGTGCACGAAACCGAATTATATTTTTCTTTCCAATTCTCTTATTTGGCAATACCCCTTCTAGACGCGAGTTACTTTCACTCGGGGTAGACATGAATCATCCAGAGGGCAGGGAAAAAGGCTCCGAGTTTTTTCTTTTCTTTTCTTTTCTTTTTTTCCTTCAACTAGTTTTGAAATTTAAATTCAAAACCTTTAATTCTGAAAATGACTTTATTAGTTTTGGGCTATAACTCATTAATTCATAACATTGTACTTTTTGACATAAGAACGCTGTATTGATTGGGAAGCATTAGCGCATCCTTCAGATTTTTTTGAAAAGGTCCGCGTGATCTTTATGTTTGGGTTCATGGACGAACGGGAATCAGACTGCCGATTTGAAGCCTATGGCTCCAAAGATTGCTGGAATCTCCAAGAAGCCCGTATTTCACTACCGGAAATGGCAGAAAAATATCTCGGTGCCTCCGACCTTCTGGTGGCCCGTTTGTCTCCGGACCAGCCGATCTAACCGACATCTTGGGATCTAACTACTATTTTGTCATGGTCTCTCAGGAGGCATTCGATAAAGGCAGTTGTTTTGCCATGTGTGTGTATTAATTAAGGCTTTGTTGGAGGCCATCGTGGGGTCTATGCCATGATTCAAATTGTATTTGAACTAGGAAACAATTCCGGGAAGCTTTTAGGTCCCCAAAATTTGTGGAAGGCCTTATGCCTAACCTAAAACATAGGAATTTTCAAACGCAGTAGCTTTTTATGGGGGGTTATAATAGGCTTTAACGTAGCAAGCTAAGTTCATCTCTTTGATTGAAGTAGAGACTATTATCTATATTTTCTGGGAATTTAATAAAAGGTAACCGATTCTTTCTTAGTTCATATCAATAGCTGATGAACGCTTTGAGAGGTATAGGTGAAGCTCAGACTCTATCGAAGAATTTATCTTTGCTGGTGGATGTTTGCCGTCGTCCGGCAGGATAACATTAGCTATGGCAGCCGCATCAAGGCTATGGCACAAGCTATTGTTTATCGTGAAATGTAATAGCTTCCTCTCATTTCTGGTTTATCTTCTTCTTGTGTGGCGGACCCAAAGTTCCGTTATTGCAGTGTGGAGCATTCGGAAAACAAAGGCAGTCATTACTTCTACACCCTCAGTTCCTGGAGAACAAACTTCTTACAGAAACAAAGGTAAATCTTACCGTACAAATTCATATCCTATTACACATTATCATGATAACATCGAGAATCGTAGCGATTTTAAGAGAATAAAGTCTCTGAATAAGCCGCCTTTCTTGTGTTAGAAACTAATAATGGGGCGAGTAAGTTATCCATTGCTTCCCTCGCTTAGCCTCCTGAGTTATATTTTTTCTGATGTCTCTATATGTTTTGGCTGTCGCACGACTCTACTACTAATGGTCCACTTTACTTATGAAGTTATTGATGCCGGGGCATCTTCGCAGCAAAATTCTCGATGTGGGATTCGATGACAGGTTTATAAGAACGTGGGAATACTACTTTGATTACTGTGCTGCTGGTTTCAAATCGTACAGACTTGGTGATTATCAGGTAAGTCTCCATCTTGGTGCAGAGCTTGATGTTTATCTTTCTCCCCAATTCGTTATCCGGAATTTTCCTCCAAAAAGTTCCAGGATGGATGGGGAAATTTTCAGATGCCATTAGGAGAAATAATTATGCTGCTGCCCTGCAAAATCTTTCAAGATCTAACATTTCAAAATCTACAGAAGCTGATTCTGTATATACAATTTACTACTAACGAGTCACCACAATTTCCTCAATGAAAGAAAAAAGGCTAATCTAAGGTCAGGTTACAGGCATTTGCAGCAGACTTCTAGTGTACTGTATAGCTGCTGACAATTGTACGATTTCCACTGGAAACTGCGTTCCGAGTCTCCGTGCATAGATGATATTCCCGGAACTTCAAACTTGATGTGAAACTAAAGCCGTGCAGGTTGTATTTTCGCGTCCTGTAAATACTGGGGCATTAGGAGATCCGAACAGAGGCTTTCCATCTGCATACTGAATCCATTGCCGTGAGGGGAGATCATACCGTGTCTTTCAGACCTGCTCCCCTCGTTCTCGGCTGTCATCTGCCGCAGTCAGACCCGAAACTTCTATCACGGGCCAGTCAGTCACTATAAATGAACGGGTGACCTGACCAGACAATAAATATTTGTTCTTCTAGATTCCTCTGGAGAAACATGCCTAGAACGCCTTGTTGCTTCCTCCAGTACGAGTAAAGCAGGCAAAGTCTGAAGATACAGACGCAGCTTCTCCTAGCTTTCCCTCTTGATGTTTCGCCGAGACATTCTCGGTTATACCGTGATCGAGACCTGAACAGTAATCCCTTCTTTCGACACCCTGCTCTTTCTATTATAGTCTTATCGATAAAAGATTAGAGAGTTGATACCAACAGGGACATTTTCTTACTCCTATACTTTCCAGTGGACGTCCCATCGCTTGATCGATAAACCCTTTTTGTTAGAACGACGGATTGTTTCTTCAACGCAACTGGGGTTACAAATACGCTGAACCCAAATTGAATTTCGACGTACCGAAGACTCGATACATTTAACAAACGACCCGAAATATAAACTCCGAAGAACAGATGCACATAAACTCTGAAGAACAGATGCACACATTTCCAACAGTATTTCACATCGAGACCGCCCCAAATCCGGAACTTTATTTGCGTATGCTCAAAATAGGCTCCCGCGACTTTAAACCGTCGGCACCTTCAGAGCAGCAACTTACAAATGCCACGTGTGCAAGCTTCTCTCGTGGGAAATATCCTTTCACGGAAGGGGAATATTGCACTGCCAAATTATTAATCTAACATTCACCTGAAGCAAATTAGCACATCCCAACGCAGCGAATGAAACAAACAAGACAATTTGTCCATTCTTTGTATCTTGGAAAACACCCATCCCATTAGCCAGCCGAAAATCACAGGTCGTGAAAATTCTGGTTGTGGTAACTTTTGAAGAAGCACAAAAATACTCTATAACACACCCAAAAAAAATTTTTTTTTTTTATTTTTTAAACCAATAAAATGAGCAAGACTATCTGCATAGATATAGCCTACTCCTCAATAAAATAGCTTGCCATAAATATAACCAGAGGGGCATGACTTCAATTCCAAGATCTCTGGATGCCTACTTTATTGCTCTAAAGATTTAGGAGGCTAAGTTATTGACTCTAATGAATATAACATAAGCCTAAAGAAGTAGGGTGTAACTAGATCTTAACACAAGAAACAGCCAACTGCTCAAATCAACATACCACAAGCTGTTTGCCTCACAAAATCGACCAGCCCACCAAATACTGGAACGATTCGAGATTTATCATTCATAATGCCAAGAATCTGCAAGATGGGGGACGACAAATCGGCGAGCTGAGCAATGCCCTTTCCAGTTAACACACAATTTCAACCGACAAGCCCTCTTCAATTGCATTCCGCACTGAAAATAACCCCACAAACACACTATGAAGCTCGGGTTCAGCCATGAATAGACATTTGACTCACACCTCAGAACTCGGGCATCTCCTCCTGTACAGACAAGGGCAAATACAGGGGAGAAATTATAATGTCATCTGCAAAGTGTCAACTACCACTATGATTACCACTACCATCTACATAGTGATCAACCCAAGTGGCCTATTGCTCCACTGCTAATCAGTAAATAACATCCTTGAGCAGGCCTACCAGTCATGTAGAATCAGGCATATCTATGATCTAAATTTACTCAGCCAACTCCTAGTCAAAAGAGGCACTGGTGAGTAGAGATACCAATTATAAAATACCCAACTAAACCAGAACAACAGAAATATTGCAAGCACATTCTTCAGACTACTGTAGATAACAAAAAGTTCCAGAGCAGCTAACAAAAAATTATAAGCACACCAAATTTAGAGCTACACTCAACAAGCAAAAGGTAAATGATAAGGGGCACTAGTATGCCTTAAACTATTTATTGTAAACTAGCAAAATAGATAGTGCAAACTACTGGGATTCAGACGATCCAACCAGTCCCAACAAACTGAGCCGCACTTGCCACTGTTGGGAACAAGAAAGCTTCACAGGAGCTCATGAGTGAGACAGAAAGTACTCATAAAGTGATGATGAAACTGTACTCAGTATCAAAGAGTTCAAATCACTGTTGTTGGGCTTGTCGTGCCAGACCACCACCATATCCACCATAACCAACTTGCCCGTGTGGACCATTTGCTTGATTTGTCCCATAGTTTCCAGAAGCTTGAGATGGTTCAGATCTCCATGTTGTATTTCCATACCCTGGATTTCCACTTGCATCACCATACCCACTTCCCATGTACCCACTACCACTCCCCTGTAATTCACCTCCAGCTGGACCACTGGCATTAATGTTTGGAGGGCCTCCAGACCGAACTCCAACAGCGCCATAACCTGATAGGTTACTGAAAGACCCATCATTACCCCCATAGTTACCATAGCCATAACCTTGACTGCCATACCCAGTAACCCCACTAGGAGATTGACCAGCAGCTGCAGAAGCAGGTCCACCACTACCACCACCAGTGCCAGTATTAGGAGCACCCCAAGAAGTTGCACTCCCATAGCTCATGGCACCATATCCAGACGGAGCTTGACTGCTCCATGAGCTTCTGGGGCCACCAGGCGGACCACTAGCATAACCAGCATTTGTGACATTTGGATTCCCATAGGCTGCAGATCCCCCATACCCAGCACCAGCACCACTATAATTGCCATAACCACCATACCCCACGCCATTACTGGCAGGACCATACCCATAGCCAGTTGCACCAAATCCTGAAGAACCATAAGGAGGATAACCACCACCTGTACTCTGGTGCTGCATATACCGGTTCGAATCCATCCGACCATCATATGAACTTACACTGCTACCAGAACCACCATAGCCTGGATAACCACCAGCACCACTTCCACCAAATGAACCATTACCAGCAGAGCGGGTTCCCCCACCAGGATTAGCATCTTTAGGAAGTGCTCGCTTGACTTCAACTTGCTTACCATTCAAATCATGGAAGGCTTTATGTAAAACCCGGTCAACTGCCTCTTCAGTATCAAAGGAAATAAATCCAAAACCTCGAGGCCGCTGGGTGTTCTGATCATACATTATTACTACATCAGTTACATGGCCATAAGCCTCAAAATACTGACGGAACCCAACATCAGTTAGAGTGGGAGGCAACCCTCCAACAAATATCTTCTTCGTCCTGATATTTCCACCATTTCCTGTGTTTCTAGAAGTATTCAGATATCCAGTTCTGGCATTGGTCTGTTGCTCCTCTCTTGACATTGCTCTCTTTGCATCAACCTGAAAATCAAACAAGTGATTGGACAGCAGAAGACAATTAAATCAGGTTAAGGATTGTGATGATTAGATCGGGAACTGCCAACTTATCTTCTTGATCAATTGCATGCCTCCCATTTTCACGAAAAAAGCATAAATCAACTCGACCAAACTAAAACATAATTGCAGAGTAATTGGAATTAACTGCAAGGACCATTTCTAAGCGAAAATTACAAGACAGCAGACAAGAAAAGGAATGTTAACCAGCCAAAATCCCTCATAACAAGATAAATCATCATAAGCCCTCAATAGCAAGGAGAATGCTACTTTAATACCCAAAAACAACAAAGCGAACACCCAGATATCATCGTCAATAAGAAAATATAAATAGAATCACAGAACCTACAAAAATTAAAAGCAGCAAAGACCCAGGTGCTTAAAACCCACTTAAATCAGTAACAAATGATAACGCCTGATCGCTAAATTAATTAATTCCAATAACAAAAAGACTAGAAATATGAAGCTTGGAAAGATTACAAACCATCATAATAAACAGAAAAAGTATTGGCAATAGCAGTGAATCATTCATTTCCAACTAAAAATACCATTTAAAAGAAATGAAATGAACTTAAATATCATCATCACACATAAGAGGATTACCAATTCCACATAAATCCTGAAAATTAACCAACAGAAAAAGGAAAAGGAAAACCCCAGAGACCCAAAGTAAATAACCAACAATGAAAACACCATAAATCACAAGCATGCAAAAAAAAAAAAAAAAACGAACCCTAGAAACGAAAACCCACAACCAAAACGACGGGAAGAACCCAGAAAAGCGACAAAGAACAAAACTTTCACTCACCGTTCTACCATCGATTGTGTGCTTATCTTGAAGAACCCTATCGAGAATCGACGGATCTGCAAAAACGACGAAGCCAAAGCCTCTGGGTCTTGCAGTGGCCTTGTCCCTCATGACGACAGCCTGCAAGACGTCGCCGTATTGGGCGAAGTAGTCTTCGAGCCTGTCCTCCGTCGTCTCCCATGAAATCCCACCAATAAACAGCTTTCCCTGATCTGAATCCATGAACCCAACCTCCCCACCCATCTTTCAAAGCTTCTCTCTCTACTAAAATATCAAAGTCTATTTCTATGGTTTCTCTCTCTCTAAACCTCTTTCTGAACTCGGGGGTTCCGGGGTTCGCGAAGTAGTTCGCGAGGGAGTGCGGAAGGGTTTGGCCTTCGGAGAGGGCGGCCAGAAAGAGAGAGAGAGAGAGAGAGAAGGGGGGGGAGGTGTGCGTGGGTGTGCGCGCAAAGAGAGAGAAGCCTCGGGGATAATGCGAAGGAAGTAAGAGATTTGAACGGCGGAGATGTTTCTAGATTTTAGATGGACTGTTCAGATTCTAACGTGAGGTGAGATTTTTATTTTTATTTATTTATTTATTGAGATACAGGAGGTGTCTCAAATGGATCCTCAGCTCCAAACTAATGTACTCACGTGATGCACGTGATGTAAGAGTAAACATCTGCATTGGTTTTTTATACTTCTACGACCCCTCCTGTCTGTAACGCGGTGCGTGAACATTGTAACCCGATGTTCAATCGCGTGTGACCGAGTAAACCAACTTAATTTATACAAATGACTCTTTAATGGTATAGTTAATTTAATGCTCTCGTAAGTTGGAAGTGGAAGCATCTCAAATTCTTAAACCCCCACCCCCACCCCCACCCCCACCCCCGCTTTCTTGGTGAATCAATCAAAAACGATGAAGGATTGAGCTTTCTTGGGATGAACCGTCGTCGTGCATGTGTGTGTGTGTGTGTGTGCGCGTGTGTGTGTGTAGATAGATAGATAGATAGATACACGCACGCACACATACATACATGTTCATTAAACCACCGGAGAAAGGAGAAGGTAGCCTTAGATCAACAAACCATTTACTCCAACAACATGTGGGGCCAGTCGCCAGAAATGGCGGTAGAAGCCAGCCTCTCTCGAATTGGTTTATTGCCAAGAGCAGCGCCGCTGTTGTTGAGACCATTCCCATCGAAGCAGAGCATTCTTAGAGGGGACATCTTAGCCGTCACCAACTTGAAAGCCTAGCAACAAACTGCTAACCTTCTGAGTTTACTACCGTTGTCGGCAAACAAAGGCCACGCAAAACAAAGAATGGACCCTAGCCAAAGAATAGTCGGCAAACAACAATACCGAAGACGGCAGAGAGAAGATGGCTTTTCTTCGACAAGATTCTAAATTTGTACGTGGCAAATACCGAAGAGCACCCGCAGTTGCTCTTGTTGTTTATCCATTTGCGCAGTTGCGATGTAATGCACTTTTTTTATTTTGTCCGTATTTCCAGTGCTTTGATCCAATTTTCGAGCTGTGTTAAGACAGTTATGGTCTTTCGTAGCTCTGGTTTTTATTTCTCTTCTCTCTCTCTCTCTCTCTCTCTCTCTCTCTCTTTTCGGGGTCCATTGTTTTTCTCCGCATTCGCGATGTTATATCCGTTTTTTGAGTCATTGGCAGTTTAGCTCATCTCCCCTGACTCAAAGACAAAGCCCGAAAGAGGAAGTACAGAGCACAAAATGACACTAAATGCATCAATCGTAAATGGTTTCTCGTGTTGACTTGTAACCTCAAATGAGCATTAAGAGAAACTTGATGGGTAATGCATGCCTACGACATTATTGCAAACCAAGTGACAAAAACTACCGAGTGCTTATCAAGCTACAAACATAGAATTCGATGGATTCAGTTGAAACTTCACCGAGTAAGCATAAAAAGTAGTCTCTTGCTCGTTCATCTAATGCATATCAACAGATGTAGTACTGCCAGAAATGTTTAATTGATGTGAAATATTATGTGCTCTTGACCATTGTTATTATATCTAACCGCTTCAATGCCCGGGAAAATTCCTTGCAAGTCGGAGCCATTTGTAGGAACAGTCCCTACAATATCCATCCGAGAATTAGTATTGAACTTCATATTTAGAGAATCAGCACTAAGGGGATGCTAAGCATGGCAGATTGACTTATCAGCCCTTGAACCTTAGGTCCTCACGGCAGCGAGACGAGAATAAGCCCATTTACATAAGATGACCTTAATTGTAAATGCCGAGAATGCCCTCTGCCATATCCAGCAGATATCTACAGGTCGTGTGATATGGAATCTACATTATGGTACAGATGCAGGAATCCGTATCCTCTTCCTCTTCATCAGAATCAGCATCACTGATGGAGAAAAAACCAAAAAAAAAAAGACCAAGGGCAGTGAGGACCATAGCAGTAAAAATATATTATGTATGCAGGGACACTACTCATTTATCAACCATAGGATACCATACATTGAAGGGCTATTGCTGTGGCTTTGTTCAAATTTTAAATTATGTTTCAATCTCAAGGAAGCAAGCAGATTTGAAGAGTTTGAAAGATTGCTTGCCTTCTCAAAAGATTAATAATTAGGTAAATGACAAACTCTGAATACTGCAGCAGGGTCTTCTTAGTTGAGTTTCTCATCAGTCTTTCCAGCTATGATCATGGTAATATGAGACAGCCAAAACAGTTTCAACCATCGACTATATTGACTATATTCACCACAAGTTTCTCTAACATGCATTTCATAAAAGAGGGTCTGATAAGCTCCAAGTGAAGGAAGAAACAGAGTGATACAAAAACAGGTATTGCTACTTGGTATATGTTAAAATATTATAAACAGGGGTTCAAATTCACCTCAATAACGTAATTTATCCAGTCTTAGCAGAGAGAGTGATTAAAAAAAACACATAGACAGCATCAACGAGAGACTGAAATGGCAAAGAAGGAAAAGTTTGACTTGCTCAGGTCTCAGAACGCCCAGCCAAAATACCCATGTGCCAGGCAACGTGACATTTTCAGAAGGTTGATCACAAAGGTCATATGGCCAAATCAATCCCAGTTACACAAACAAAATTTTACCCATAACAATCTTATATCTACTTTATTTTTCTCTGTCTCATTTTCCTATTGGTATTGTAAATAGCTTGCAAAAGGGGAAAAAAGACAACAGGAAAACACCATTAAACAACAGACTGAGCCCACTGACCATTGACCCCTTTTTTTTTCGAAAAGGTAACTTACTGACAATCTTCTGTTATTTTGGTCATTCCAATATCCATGCGTCCAGCCCCTAATTTCAGTCTACCTAAGAGTATATAGAGACAAAATGGAAACATGTCATTTTGATTTTATGCAACATTGCAAAAATCCAATGGCTTGTTTTACCTGCTTCAATAAGCTTACTGTGAATTTATATTTCACCTTTCACAAGATCTATAACTGGTCCCACAGTACACCTATAGATGATGCCAACTGTTAGGTGAAATATCATGGAGGCTTTGATGTTTATTCTACTAGACAGTTATGCATTCACATTGATTATACATGACAAGAATCTCACCAATTGATCCCTCCCATAGCTCGCAAACTTCCCAACAGAATAGCAAGGTGAAAAGGCACAAACTTGCACTCCAGCTATAATAACTGATATTTCTCTTAATGGAATGAACACGGAGTGGATGCACCTTATTAACTCAAATGGATCAAGCACTAATCGTGTCATGAGCTTGTCCACATGCATAACCTTCAGTTGTATCCACATTAGGTCAGTAAATATTAAGACGAGAGACCAAAAGCTCTCAAACCCAAAAACCAGAAATCAACGGCAATCAAATATCACGTTGCAATAGAATCATCAAAAAGGCCAAAAACAACAAGAATTCTCAAATCTTGAGCACAAACTATGGATTTACCTCGGTTCAAATTCCAGAATCTCCACAAGCTTATTTCCATGTTTATCGTTCCACTGGACTTTTCTACGGACTTCGTCTGATTTCCTTGACATCCCACCTCTCCGAGGAGGTAACAAAGAATTTGATTCACTATAATCTTCTCCATCATCAGTTTGATCGTCAGTTTTTGGACTTTCTAAAGTAGGCTTTTTCTTGAACCCATTAGCATCCTTAACATTCATATCTATCGACATGAGCCACAAGGATACAACACTCTAAATCTAATTCTATCAATCCAATTTCAATAGAAAAAGAGAAAATCACTAGTGAGCACTCAAAAAGTTATAGACGTTTAGTCATCTCACAAAAAAGAATTTAAAAAAAAAAAAAATCATCCAAAACTGTAAACGTCGTGAATTGGCAAACCCTGACCCTGAAATTCAAAACTTTCGCGTGGTTATGGCTGACAGCACAGATTTTGAAAATCCGGCTACAAGGTCAACAGCCTGTTTTGACCTGAGAAGCTTTGAATTGATTCAAGAAAAGATAAAATCCAAAAACGTGACACGAAAGCAGCTAAAGATTGGAGTCATGGACGGGGCAAATCGGCTTCTTTTCCCGGGAGAGTGACGGAGAGATTGGAGCTTCCAAGGCAAAATGTTTTAGCTAATCGTCAGATAAATCAAAAAGGACACGAAATTTAAGGCAGACAAAATAAGATTAATTGTAGAGAAAAGCATATCAAATAGGCGTAACAAAGAAACCATTTTTAATCTCAAACAAAACCCATCTCCTCAAAGCAGGTGAATTCTAACAAAGACCGTATCTTGATTCCAGAAATTGGAGAGAAGCACAAATGGCAAGAAGAGAGAGAGAGAGACGGAGAGAGCCCGCAAGTGCCGTGTGCTTATTATTTACCTTTGTATTCTAGGTTGTCGGGGCAACTCATGTTTATTTTGGCAATCAGGGAGTGGGAAACTGGGAATCCAAGGGCCGGGATTGGTTGGTGATGTCTATTGATTCAGTTAATCTCGTTGTGCCTGAGAGAATGCTGCGTACCTGGGAGATTTCTATTGGTTGTTTATTTTGGGCAATGGGTGATGTTACAAGTGGGTTTGCCTGGTTGGCTCGTGCTCGTGAACGCAACCAAGAGAATATTTGATCTTTCCCAAAAATAAAGTAACGTTTAGCCTCAGGCACTTTCTAGTCTGTTGTTCAGTGATTGAGGCAATGCCTCGTTGGGGATAAATTTATATATATATATATATATATATATAAAGAAAAAAAGAAAGAAACTCCACTTACACTGTTGGGCTTCCTATCATTCTAGATTGCTTTCATTCAGATGTACAAAAAGAGAGACACAAAGGGTCTTGGTTGTCTGGGTACTTTGCGTGAGTTTATCGTGGCCAAGTATCTCGTTATTTTAAACGCTCGCACGTTGAGAGTGTACTTTACACAATAAAATAAAAATAAAACTAGGGATACCTTTTTTGGTCAAAAAAAAATTAGGGATATTTAAAGGAACCCACAATCAGAAGATTTGAAAAAATAAATAAATAAATAATATATATATATATATATATATATAGAAAAAGTGGATTTGAACTTTATTAAAATGCTGTGTGGGTAATCCAAACCCAAAATGTTGATTTAGTTGCATGTGAAGTTCAGCCGAATGTTGGCCCTCCTCCTAAGATAAGATTCAAAAGCAATATCTACAAATAGATTTTTTTTTTTAAATATATATATATATATATAATTCATCAGCGAAAAGAAAACGTTGTGGAAGTAGGCTCACCAACAATGCCAGAAGAAGAGGACATGGACATGTGACCTATTTGGCGCACTCTTCAAACAGCACAGTAACATATATAGCACCGGGAGAGAGAAAGAGTGTGTGCGTGTGCGTGCGTGTCTGAATATCTAGGTATATAGGCACTTGCTTCTAAGGTAGCTAAACATGATTGCAACATTCGAACTTACAATTTACTCAAAGTTCATCCGAAGAATGATGTTGGATTTTAAACTGTATATATCAGTAGTTCACCCTTTGCCACAAATGTTACAGAAAAGGCACAGGCATGGCATTCTTAGAGAGAGAGTCGCCGGCACTGAGGGAGATCCTTCTAAAGTTGCACCGGTAAGTACTTCAATTTCTCACTGCTGCTGCTCGGTTGCTTTATTTAAAGAACCATCTTATTGGAATTTTGTTGATCTACGACGCTGTTGAGTTCTCGAGGGTCCTTGCTGTGTTTTTGTGACTATGGCCTAGTGGCGTCTCCCCTTCTGGAGTGCCCTTCACTAATTAAAGATATAAATTGACATTGACTCAGTTTCCCTGTGTGTTGAGTTGGTACATGTAACATGTAACAATGTGACACCCAGTTCTACCAGATGGATATTATCATTTCTTGGGACTCCTGAATGGCTAATGTTCAGAAGCACACCTAAAAATCATTTCTGTATTTGGTCGGAGTTGAAGGAGCGAAAGATAGAAGCCTAAATAAATGATTGTGACAGTCCACCCTCTTCATTTTTGTCACAGGGCAGAAAGGCCCGTTGAGATTGATCATCACTTGTATGAATTTGGATCCGTGGAATACCACATACAGGTACGTGATTGACTGACAAGTGCATGTGCTTGCAGTGGACAAGAATCCTTGTTCTTATTCCTGTCTCTCGTTATGTGGATCAGTGTTCAGCAGCCGATCCAAATCGCAACTATCTGTCCATATCAACTCCATTACTGTCCCAAGGACTCCTGCTGTCATCTGGGCTTTCCCCATACACTACACAGAAGGTGAAGGAAGTTTGTTCTGATGCTGTGGAGATTGTTGAACCTGCGAAAGAAGGATATCAGCTCACTCTAAAACTTAATTTTGCTAAGATTCCACGTGGAAAAGGTTTGCTACTTCTCTCCTAATCACCCAAATGATACACAACAGCTCATTGGTGCTTAGAGATGCGTCTAATTTCTTATAGTTGTACCCCTTCTGAGAATGGCAATATCGAGGAATTCTACTTGGACTCATACCATTACATTTCCTTTTCCTTTTTCCCGCCATGCGAAGCATGAAGATGGGTATAGAGCCACTTTGATTGGCCGAAAAATACTTTTTAGGAAAGTGAAAGAAAAGATCAATAACATCTTTTGTCAGAATTCAAATTGCTGGTGTTGGCAAACACGAGACATCTGCTAAGAATAGGACAACATCCAAGGCAAAACAATAAAACTATTAACTTATGTAGCAACAGAAACTCCCCTTTAGTTGCTCTTCCTAATCAACTTCAGAGAACTTCCCCCAAGAATTTTGTAAGGTATAAATGAAGAGAAGTCCGTACAGCTGCCTGTGTTGGTATCAACCTATAAAAATGCCATACCCCCTCCATGATCATGTTGAAGCCACATTTTCCTGTTTCAGACCCTGAAAAGGTGATCAGACAAATTTCCTCAGTACAAGCAGTAATACTTGGTTCCCAGCTGAAAGAGATGCTGCAGAACATCAACTCCGAGAATATACCCCATGGGATGCACAAGCCACTCAAACTTATTTATCACCCAAGGGAGCCTTTCTACGTCATAAGACAGGTAGATCTAGTCTCACTCATTAAATCTCCAATGGCTTTGAAATAGGTGTCATTGAGAGCCTAAATGAAAGTATTGAACTTCATAAAGAAAGATACCGTGTCATGCAGCAACTTTGTAGTAGCAAATATGCTATTCTCCAAATGACTTGATTATTTGTAGCATGCCAAATTTTCAATATGCTACAATTTACTTGAAAAAGCTTTCAGAATTATGTATAAAAAACCTAGCATATAAGGAACCATTAACATCCTGGAAAAATGTTGTAAGTCTGCACTGGTCACATGACTATGAAGTAAAATTCATTAATTGGTGTGCCAGTTCATATTTTCTTACAGCTTAGCCAACATTGATGCCGTGAAGGTTTCAACACTTTAAATTTTTCTTCCAAAGTTTGAACAACAGAAAAATTTTATCTGAGGAAACTGTTTAACATCATTGGAATAAATCTCTACAAGGAGATTAGACTGATTTTCAAATTCGCCTGCAGTTGGTAATTTTCAACTTAGATTCAAAAGCTATGAAACCGTGCCTTTTGGTTATTATATAGACTCAAGAGCTACTTCAATGTTTGGAATTAGCAACAGGACCTCTATCAATTTCCAGCTTCAGATTTCCAAAGTACAACTAAATTCATGTGTTTGACAGCCACAAAAAATAACTGCAGTCTTCCCAATGCGTTTTAAAGAACAAGCAGATGTGATTATCGCAACAGCCTTCTTTCAGGTTTGTAACACCATGGGTGCTTTCAATGTTCTTTCATACTAAAGTCCTCTTCCTGTCGGTTTTTGGAATGATAGTGGCCATATCATCTTTTATTATTTTTCCTTTACTAGGAACTCATGGATGTAGGAAATTCAGAAAAATGGGCTAAAGCACCACCATGTACCTGGTCGCCCATTCCTCCCCCAGAACTGAGAGGAGAATCTTTGGAAGATCTAAGCACAAACGGGGGCTTCGTCTCTTTTGGTAACCTGCCAAGTCCTGAACACAAAACAGTGCATAAAGAGACAAATAGTAACATTATCATTAGCAAAATTTCATTATATAACTAACATTATTGCATGAATATTCACCATAACATCAACAAACGAGCTCTAGAGAAGTAATTATAGAACTCTTTATTCACACCTTAACAATAGCATTTAAATTCTCCTCCTCCTAAGTTGGATTTCCAAGACAAAGAAAAAAAAATTATATTCATTCAAATTTAACATACCATCTGCCACAATTCCAGAGATTTCTTCTCGTCATATTGAAGGTAGAAAAGTAGACAAAATCATATGGAGTCTGCTAAACTTCTATGCCTATGTCAAAAGCCACGTCAAGGTAACATTTCTTGCAAGCTACTCACTCTCTCCCTCTCTCTCAACTTGTTGAAAGAATGCTTCTTTGACTGATGAAATCTTTTGAATAGTGCACCAGAGGTTTCATACAAAGACAGATGCAAAAGCGTTTGGAAGCTCTGGTCAAGGTACTCAGCTAAAAATCCCAAATTACAAAGCTGCATCAAATCATTAATTTCCTCTTTGTTGCTGCTTCTAAACAACTTTTTTTTTCCCTGGCATTGCTACTTTAGAAGTATTACCAATGAATGCCCTTTTTATTTGAAAAACCAAAACAAAAAGGCATCCCAATGCATGAGACTCCCATACTTAAGAAGATTTTTTTTTTCTCTTCCGTATTAAATGGTAGTGTTGGATCAAATATGTTTGTGTGTTGCAAAAAGAAGCAGAAGCTAGTCAAAGCTACTTCATCCCTGAAATGTATTATGAACTTTCAAGTAATATGGTTAATGCTACTTGCAGCTCCTGGAGAAGGAAAATTTAGAGGAAGATGAAGATGCCAAAAAAGTTAAAGGTACGCATTATGCAGGATTTATGTTAATAAAGGCAAAAAACTAAGAGCTTTTTTCCTTCAGATAGCAACTCAATGTGCCTCTCCACAGAATGGGTTTAATTTGGAGCCAAAATGGCTTCTTCCACAGCCTGACACTTGATTTCAGCAAAGAGACTGTGAATAAGGCTCAAAGCAACCCATTTCATTATCCCAAAGTTCTGAACACTCACAATCCTACACATATTAACAGAACCACAGTGGAGAATAATCAGCCAAACATCTCATTCAGCTTTGATACTTAGAACACTTATAAGAACAGTACTAGTTTATGACATCAAAACTTGCTCATTTACCATTCCTCTTCAACAGAACATTTAGGAAGACAAAAGCTGGTCAATAAGTTCAACTTTACAGTTTATCTATACTCAGATCTTCTTTTTCTTGCAGCAAATGCAAGGTTAAGGTATGTCAGGAAACTGGTCAAGCCCAAAATCCTCAAGCAAAGATGTGCCAGTTTTGCCAGGAAAATCAAACGAATTCGTTTTCGAATAAAAATCCGTGGATTTGGTTGTTTTCACAGAAAATTGTTATCTATCTCAAAGTGTTCATCAGCAATGGGATACATTAAATTAGAATAATTTAGGTACATTACGTGCCATATTTTGTTTTGTTGTTAGCAGTCAGGAAATTCAACTACATGAACTTCTATTTCCTCCATGGCTAGAGGTGTTTCTCATGTTATTACATCAAAAGCATACATGATTCACAACTTTATATGTGTTTTGAGAGCCACCACAATATCACCACAAAATATGACTCATATTCACTATTTACATTTAAGCATTCACAACTTGAATGCTAAGGGCCTTATCCAATATAAACTGGCAAACCCCAAGCACAGAACAAAAGAGGAAAATACTCCAATTTAATACCATGCACAAGTAGCAGGATTTCAATTACAAACTATCCATTTATTCAATAATTTTAGGACATTGGGAGAGGAAATTTTAACTCAAAATATGAGCCTCTCCTCCCATCATAACCCAATGGCATGGTGTCCCATCTGACTCTATTGCAAATGCCTTAGTATGATAATTTCTGGTTCTAGACTTTCTTGCAGCATTTGTATCGCACTGCACAGCAGCTCATTATAAAGTATAACCACAAAACAATTAAGCCCACCTCAACTAGTCGTATAACATTTGTGAATCTTAATAACAACCTCTTTTTGACCAGTGATCTTAATAGCGATCTCCAATGACAAACAATACAATATAGACCATTGGCCAAAAGGTAAGCTGTGATTAAAAGGCAATTCAATTTCTACCTTTTTTTTATTTGAAAAAAAAAAAAAAAGGCTATTAAACATTTTTTTCATGCTTAAAGATTAAACCAGAGAAAGGATAAAATAACAAGAATTTTTAGAACAAAGAAAACTTTTGATCTTCATTAAACCAAAATTGTGCATCACAAGTACAAGAGAGAAGAACCGAATGCTTCATTCCAGCTCGAATTCAGAAGATTCGCGCATCAGAACACTGTCAGATTCGAGCTCTGCCAGCAATGGACCACTTGACTCACCATGCCTAGAATGCCTATTACTTGAAAGCAGCCCAACGACCCCAAAACTTACAAGCAATACTCCAATAGCATGGCCAACAAACAACAAATCCACCAATGACACACCCCTCAATTCATCATCCTTAAGATCACACCTCGGTTCAGCATTTTCACCTCCAGGAAAAATTGCGACTTTTTGACACCCTTCGAAGACAAAAGCGTCCGTATACAAACACAACCCAGCTTGCAATAACCAAGTTCCCTTAAAAACCAACCCACATGACAAACAGAACTCGGCGAAAAATGCACTAGGCCTAATAGCCAAATGCAAGCAACAACACGCACAAACAAGGGTCAAATCACCGGAAAAGCCATAAACAACTCCACCAAGAAGACCGGAAATCCCTTTCCCAACAACCGAATACTCCAACAAAAAAAGAATCCCAGTGACAGCAAACAAGAAACTATCACTAACAACTAAAGGGTCAATGCTATCACGGAAAAGAAACAAAATTGCCAATACCCAGAAGAGAAAAAGAACAAAGGATTGGTGCAAGAAGGAGAAACGGTAAGTGGGGTGGCCGGAGAGTGAGAGGAAAAGAAAGAATTCGGAGAAAGAGGCAATGGGGAGAGCAATAGAAAGGATGCACAAGTCAAGATTCTTCCACTTGGGATCGGAAAGATACCATGTCTTGGATCTGAAGAGAGATGGGTTCTTGAGGTAAAGAGATGAGGAGCAATGAAGGCGGCGCAGCCCTATTGGGACCAGCAAGAGTGTGCCAGAGAAATGGGTAGCTAATGACGCCATTCTTCTTCCTCTTCTCCTTCTTCTTGATTCTCGATCTTGATCTTCTTTGATGTTATTGACTTCTTTGTTTTTGGGTTTTCTCCACTTTCCTTTTCTCCTTTTCGTAAATTTTTTATTTATATTATATATATATATATATATATATATTATTTATTTATTTATTTATTCCGAGGCCTGCGTTCAGGTTGTTTTAATTTGATCTTAATCGGGCCTTTTCGTTGTCTGCTGCAAACATGCAGGCTTTTTAAGTCCCAAGGCCACGCCTCAATGCCCAGCCCATTGAGGCCCATACTGATAATACTCGCTGGCCCAGTAAAACGTTTTCTTTTTTCAATATATAAATCTCCTTCTAAAAAATAAAAAATAAAAAACAGTTTTATTGCATAGACACTAAAAATATACACAAAATTAAATACAATCCAATATAATTGTTTGTTATTGTTAATATATATATATATATATTAATCAACTACAATTATCATACAATTAATGATAATAAACTTTTATCTAATTTATTTCGTTTATTTTTTACACCTCGATTCTTTATTTTTTTTGGGGGGGGGTCTAAAATTTGAACTCGGTGGCTTAAAAAATAGGTGTCTGGAGCTTATAAACAAGCATTTCTTTTCTACCTCTGAAACCTGTTTTCCTTAACTCAAGTTTGCTCTGAACGAAGACTTGCAGATGAAATGCAAGGGCAAATCCGTTTACGCGAAAGACAATCTCTAAGCAGCTGGAGAATATCATGCTCCAGGTTCTTCCTTTACCGAGGCATCAGAAAAGGTTGAAATTAAGTTTCAAAAATTCTGTTCAACAACCCAGCCAGCTTGGTGGATTCTCACATGCTGATTCAGCCACCCCCGAAGAGTTGAGACAGCCACGTTGTTCGTGTGCGTGGACTTTGCTGACTTCCAAAAACATTGGAATTCTAACATTGGTATTGATTTGGCACCTCAATTCAAATGGTCTTGTTCAAAACCGTGGAATCTTCTCGTGCTTCAATTTTTAAGCAAATTTGCGTAGACTGAATTCTAATTCCGAATCAGTTGGGCAACGTTCTAAATTGGATGATCAGCATTGTCCAATCAATGATCCTAGGTGTGAACAAACGGTTGTGAATGGACCCACCACAAGGCAAGAGCCAATGAAACTCCGAATCTAGATTTCCTTCTCCAAAATTTTGGATCATATGCTATTGACAAGAATACCACAAAGTTGTGTACGTGTTTGAAAATCTAACCCAAACTCCGAAGCCACCAGTTTGCGTGGCTCTTAATGCCCCACGAAACTCTCTCTCAACCCACCCCTCCAATGACAAAAAACCAAAGGCCCTGAAATTTCACACACACACAAAATCCCCTTGACATAAAACCCATCAAAGCCCACCCATCACAAGTTCTTGCAAAGCACTCATTGAGTAGTATCTAAGCTTTTGGTGGGAGAAGACTTGTGCAAATTTTGGTGTGGGGTGTGTCTTTCAATGGCTACTTCAATTTCAGCAACTGGGTTTAAAGGAAGTTGGGGTACTTCAATGGTGGGTGAGGACTACGTCATGTTGGTCAAGTCAGTGCCAAACCATGTAAGAGTTGCAAAGCCAGTGAGACTGCAGCCCATGATGAAGAATGTCAATGAAGGCAAAGGTCTCTTTGCACCTATTGTTGTTGTAGCCAGAAATATAATTGGCAAGAAGAGGTTCAATCAGATTAGAGGCAAAGCAATCGCCTTACACTCACAGGTATGATTATTTGTACCTCTTCATTTGTTGAAGTTTTGTTTCATCAATTGTTTTATGGAGTGGTTTCTTTTTTTTCTTCTTATTTGGTGGAGCATTCAATTTATTAATATTTGTTTTGTAAGATTTCTATGGCGGTTTATTAGTGGCCTTTTTATATGGCCTTTCTTGTTTTATTTCTGAGATGACAGTTGGATTTTAGAGTTCAAGTATACCACTTGAGCCTCAGGATGTTCTACAAAATTGACCCCCCCCCAAAAAAAAAGGGTCTCGGAAATATGCTCCTAAAACACTTCCATGATTTTCTTTCTGCTGTTTCTTTTGTTCTTTGTCTAGAATCATATTTTATGTCAATTTTATCCTAATAAGTAAATCTTAAAACAAATCACGCAAAGAATATCTGAATTATTCAAATTACGAGACATTAAATATACATACAACTCACTGCCACATGAAAAAATCTATTATACTGGGTAAACGCAACCCTTTAGCGTCTGGCACAATTTTTGCTGATATGCCTTACCAGTGTTTGTGGACCTGACAAATGTATGCGCACATCCCTACAGGTGATTACCGAGTTCTGCAAATCGATAGGTGCAGATGCAAAACAAAGGCAAGGACTGATCAGGCTGGCAAAGAAGAATGGAGAAAGGCTTGGATTCCTTGCTTGATTTTAAAGAACAGAAAACTTTCATATGGTCATTGACCATATCAACTTCTAAGTTGATAGCTCAAAACCTTCAGAACTTTCATATGTCGATGCTCTCCTCATCTAAGCCCTTCTAGAATCGGAATGTTGTAACACGCCGGCACCACCGTTACATTTGCCATTCTCATTCTTCAGTTTATCTATAATACACTTTCTGACTTTTTAAGGACTTTTATCTCCTCAATGCAATGAGTTGCTCTGCCCCTACAACATTCGAAACACAGTCCGTAGAGACACGCATATGACATAAACGCAGTCCTGTTATATATAGCTTCGCAGTTTCGTTGACATTCTATGAAATGATATGGTTTTAATATTGTTTGCGGTATTGCCACACCAAAAATGATCTGGCTTTAGTTGCCGCTCGTCATTGGCCCTCAATAATCCGACCTCATTCAAGCAACAAATTTCTTCAAAACTTAGACCCCGAACGCTGAATTCATTGGAGTGGCCTCAAAGTCCAGCACATGCAAAAGAAACATGATGTCCTACAATGGGCGTGGAGTCGAAAATATTGCGTTAATTTGGCACAACTCTCTCCTTCAAAATACAGGTTGCTTGATACTACAGTCTGAAATGTCTCATTGGTATAACTGGAAATAGCTTGAAAGACAAAAATAAAGCAAAAACTGTGAGTGTAAATTGATTGAAGTCATCAGTAATACATTTGACTTCTCAGTGCTGGCAAACCACAAGCCAAAGTCCATATCAAACAAGCAGCTCATACATTGTATCGGCCTTTGGCAGACCTGGCTTCCCTTCTGGAATCATCCTGCAAACAAAGCAGTGAGACTTGGGAAAAGAAAAAAATTAATTATGTGTCTTCAAATCAAATGTTTGTCAAAAAAGGATAATTACATGCAAAATGTAATTGATCTTTTCTGTGACATCAACGATCTCCTTCCACTTCTTCCCAATGCTCATCTACATAATGGAAACTCAATGTCAATAGTTGCAGACCATGCTGTGCAAACCTGAATAACAAGTTTCCAGAGAAAAAAGAAGTCCAAGACCACTTGCATTATGCATGATATACATTACCAACTACCTATCAACATGAGTGGCACCATATGATCCCCAGAATATATTAACCTTACGATCATAAGTCGTCTAAAGGGATACTTTTCCCTCCTTTTCCTTCGACCAAGAGAAAAGGTGAAAAAGAGACCACATGGCAGCCAACAGAATCAGCAACTCCTAAACAACAATCTAGTTGTCATCAAAACAAATATCACTGCAACACCACATGAAGCCATTGCCAAGATTCACTTTCTCACTACACTCCTGTATCTACTACAATCGATGTATTGTTTTCACTGCCAAACATAGGGGTCGCAAGGTATCAGTCAATTTCTGCAAATAATAGAAACTATAATAAATCTGCCACATGGTTAATGGTAAATCCCCACTGAAACTCCATTTCTTTGGTGAGATTATAGCAAATATGTACTGATGGAGAAAAAGCAAAGTGTATAGATGTTCTCATTCCCATTCCTCAAATGTTCAAATGCGATCACACCTCCTTTTTTCCAGTCTTCAAAATTTGGATAGTAAAAAAAGTTCTGAAAACTAAAGCTTCTGAATAACAGTCAGAAAAATTTGGATGCGATTTTCATCACACTCCCTCATAAGCAAAAGAAGCAGTCATGTATAGTAGAACATGCAAAATATGTGTTGAAAAGATTTCAAACATAAACCAACAATTACAGAACAACAAACTTAAATCACTCAAAGAGGTCATCCAAATTCAACATTGCCACTTGAATCCTTCATCCCAAGCCCAATAAGCAGGAAAGAAGGGAAGTGGCAGAGAAAAAAGAAAGAGAGAGAGTTCGGAACCTGGGCAGCCTCATTTGATGCTGTCTTAGTCCACAATGCAAGCTTATCCCCCCTTGGACGAACACTGGCAACAACACCGCAAATCTCATCTGCTTCATCAAATTGCTCCCCAATCAAAGCCATCAACTAGTCACATAAAATCCCATCACTCACAGAGATCAATAATCAATTTGCATGCTAAAAAGCACCAACAAAGAAAGTGAAAAGGAAAGAAGGAAAAAATAAAAATCAGAAAATTACAGTCTCTAGCCACATGGCATCCAGGTTAGTCTTCCTGTTGCAATTAACAGACCACTTCCCTCCGCTAGCACACTCAGGATCTTCCCATTTAGGCTCGATTCCAGCTTTAAACATGTGGAAATCAGTATTAAATTGCAGTTTGCTGGGCTTGAATATCTGATCATGCAAACTGCATGAAACTTTCAATGTCATTTCCATAGCCAAGCTAACTAGCAAACCACCAATTCAACGTAATCAACACGCACAATCAAAATTTTTGGACACCGAGAATCCAAGAATTATTACCAAGCCGCATCAAACAGATCAGGAAATCAAAAACCTCAAAATGATTTTCTTTCTTTTTTATTTTTATTTTTCTTAAAGAAACAAATCTACACAATAATCGCCAGATCTATGCAGCAGCACATGCATATTCATTATGATTTGAGGATTATGAAGGTTCGGAGAGGCTCAAAGCACCTCCAGAATTCTTCGACGGTGTCGAAGGTGTAGACCTTCCGGAGGGAAGTGCCCCAGGCGGCGCCTTGCTTTGGCTTCGATTGGTTGTCGAACCAGAAAGTCCACTTCCTCTCTAGCTTGTGCGGCTGCTTCTCCGCCCCCGTCGCCGCAGTCGTCTCCGTCGCCGCCGCCATTCTTTTTCTCCGTTTTCTTCTAGTTCTCCCTCCAGCCCAAAGGAACGAAATAAATAAAAAAAAAACAAAAACAAAACCAAAACAGGAAAATCGATCCCCCTTTATTTCTAATGCTTTTATTTTTATTTTTTTCCCCCGATTCATTTATTTCTACGCTCTCTTGGTAGAGAAGATTTGGGCCTTCCAGGTCCATTCTGGATTGGGCCGTGGGCTCGCAATATTGGGCCTTCACAGTATATTTATCTCTACAATTCCGCTGTGCAGTTAAAATTCACAAGAAAATGGAAATATTTTCAGTCAGTAAAATTTTAAAATTTTAATTTTGAGATGTCAAATGTTAATATTAGAAAAAAAAAAGGAACGAGGCTAACGGGAATAAGAATAATTACTCTCATTTCGTAACTCGCGATACAACGAGCCTTTTACTAAGAAAAGCCGATGAGATGACATTTTATTGGAACAAACTTCATTTCTAACACGGACATTTCTTGTGCAAATTTCGGAAATCAACTATGCCAATAAAGGCGTCGCAGGCTCTCCCACATTGTAGAATTGTGGCGGGGCCAAATTGAGTGAGTGATTTTGTACATATTATTAGAGTCAGTGCCTTTGCAATTTCCATTTCTGGAGTTATACAGTCCATGAATCCATTCCCAGAAGAGATCTTCCCTGCCAAAATGCTTATAGTTTGAAAGGGCATCGATTTATCTTCTTGGGGTACTCTGCATTTCCTAAACTAGACCAAAGGTTGCATATTTAGCACTATCCACCTTCCAAAACATCATTGCATATTTCTGTTACATTTGCCCCATTTATGCTTGCTTACCTTGCCAAAACAGTAGAGGAACCCAAATCTTCCCATTGCAAAATGAACCGTATATGACGTATACAAGGCACTTTGTCTGCGGCCAGATGCGAAAGACAAGTTAATTAGCGAGAAAAAGTTCCGGAGGTATTTTATTTTAGCAACAGAAAGAAATGAAAGTTCACTCTACTGATCACTGGCTTGCCGCCGCAAAAGGTAGAGGCAAACCACAAAATGCCACACGCAATAGCCTTTTCTCTGCATGGCTGCCACCCAACCGTGTGCCCACCTCTTTATATCTTGACCAGTTACATGGCACATGTAATCCGGTCACGATATAGACAACAAGCAATTGCATAAAAGAGCAGACCATATTCCATATTAATAGGAGAAGAAGAAGAGATGGCGACAAGCGAGGAGACCCAGAAGAAGCAGGATGCAATAGCCAGAGAGGCGCCTTAGGTACCTGTTACGTATGAGAGACCGGTCCGGGATGATCTGGAGGACAAATTACCTAAGCCTTGTAAGTTAGTTATTGCTATTAGCTCTTTACTGTAATTCAATTAGTGTTTCTTAATTTCCTGATGATCGTAGAAATGGGTTTGGTCATATTAATTGTTGGAATGGAATTGATCATGTTTGTTATGTTGGATCTTTAAGTGGATGGCTTAAGGCCCTTACAAAAATGCAATTGGTGTAACCTATGGTATGCGGGAGTGATGCTAGAGAGTAGCCTGGCTTACTCTTACCACCTAGCTAGTTTCTTGTCTTGCTTGTAAAGATGAGGCTTGTATATCTAAATAAAATATCGCCTGAATTGCTGTTTATGGCAGTTTTACTGTTTCTTTCAAGTAAACTACAGAAGCAGAATTGATCATGTCAGGTCTTTATACTTTAACGATGTGGGAATTTATACTCTTTAACATGAGGAACATACCTTACAGTAAGTGAGAGAGAGAGAGAGAGAGAGAGAGAGAGTGAGAGCAATGGAAACCATATTACATCCGAGCCATCGATGTGAAGTAATTAGCCAATTCATGTCTTAGTTCTAACAGACTTGTTCCTTTTAATAAGCAAGTTGGCAAGTTTGCTCTATAGAATGTGGTCGAGGAAATCCTAGTGTCAATTGAATCCATGAATAGAATCCACACCGACACAAAGCTGTTTAAAGGAGAGAGAGAGGGAATGCATGCACGTTAATCTGCTCTAGTCATTGGATACAATGCTAGTCTTTTTTGGGAATGTTACTTCTGTCATGTTTTTGTTCTGCATATTAATGAATATGGCAAGAGCAATGGAAGCTCCTGATACAGAATATGCATATGGAACCCCAGGCCATAGATATAATGGCTTGAGTGTACTTCAGCAACATGTTGCCTTCTTCGACCAAGATGATGATGGAATGATATACCCTTGGGAGACTTATACTGGTCAACATATTTGATTCATTCTTTCTTTTTTGCACTTAACTCTTCTTTCTTTAGTTCCATTTACATTGCACAGCTTGCCTAAAGAAAGTGAACTTCTGTAGTTAATTGCTACTCTTCTTTTGCTTGCTTATCCATTTTGCATGTCAAATCAACTAACACTGGATTCCGTGCCATTGGCTTTAATGCAATTGCCTCTCTTGTTATGGCTGTTGTCATCAATGGAGCCTTGACCTATGCTACTCTCCCTGTAAGTAGGCTTGGCTCCTCTCTGCTTTGATAATAAACCTTGACATGCAAGGACTTTGGTGCAAAGTTGTAGAGGTGGGCCTCTTGGTACCACTAAAAAATGGAGAAGGGAGATCGATAGTTGTGCTAGTTTCTTGATAATAGGGGTGGCTCCCTTCACCTTTTTTCCCTATATATTTGCACAACATACACAGAGCCAAGCACGGGGGCGATTCAGGAACATATGATACGGAAGGAAGCTATAGAACAATTGAGCATGTCACCCTGCCTATTGGCATCCCCTGCATGTATAGACAATGGGGCCTCAATTATCATGCTTATCCAGCAAACACGCTGCATGCAGGCACATGCCTGTGAACCTATAAAACATTTTCAGCAAGTATGCTCGCACCGTTCCCAACAAGTTGTCATCTGGAGAACTCCGGCATATGACTGAGGGACAACAACTTGCTTTTGACATCTTTGGGCGGTTAGTTCTTGGAGCTAGCCAACTTTCGGTACTTACTCATCTCTCAAATTCAGCTAAGTTAGAGTGGGGACTTCTTAACATTCCGGGGAGGGATGAAGAAGGTTACTTGTTCAAAGAAGCAATTCGGCGTGCTCTAGATGGTACCTTGTTCGAGTACCGTGCTAGAATGAACATGGGCGTGGATGCCGAGATGCACCAAGAGTGAAAATAGCACTGGGCCATATAGCATATTGTGCTGCCATCCAATGTTAATGCACCTACAGTTACCCCTGTAATAGGTTGATAAAGGGGCCTATTATTCCCTGCACTAGTCCATCAACTCTTATTTCCATTGTATATGGCCTCTCAACCGAAGGGACACGATTCTGCGAAATCACTGAAGTCGGTCAAACCTAAACCTTTGCTAATAACACCGGATCCCGATGCCTACAACTTAAAAAACAAAGGTAACAAGGACTTAGATGTCTTGCCACCTCCTGGATTATGCCAGTTCATGACAATCTTTCCATTATCCGTGGTTAAACAGGCCAATAGTAAGAATACATTAAGAAGCGGAGCAATGATGTCCTAGATCTCAGAGACAAATAATATAAAATGCGCTACGGTTCATTTGTGTTCCCTTGCCCGTATCCTTAGAAATAAGACTGCAATGAGATTCAATCACTGCAAAGCAAGCAAAGAAAGCTACAAAAATCTCACAAATTCAGCAAGCCAAGGTTATCAAAACAAGCAATATCCTCTTCCTCACATAACATTGTTTGATCTTTGGTTCAACATAAAACCAACAACTGGAAATGAACAACTGATACGGCTCCAAAGAAGAGGATCACCTAGAGAGTATTATAATACTTCTAAACAATGGCATTAGCTGCACTTGCAATTCTTGGCCACAGGTCAGCACACTCCTTTCCAATTGGACCAGTGATAGCAGAACCTATAAGACCAACGGCAAGAAGTAAAAGAATTAAGAATATGGTCCAGTAAAAAAATGATTTGATTTAAATTTCACCATGGTTAACATCTTTACAAATCACCTTGAAGAAAAAGTTACCAAGTATTAATAAAAGCTTTGGTATGGTGGTTTTACCTTTCATTTCTCCCTTTGGGTTCACAATAACACCAGCATTATCTGCAAATCCAAACCAATATTCAGCAATTAAATCAGACGAATGGATGAAATTTGTCATAATGTTACATAGTCAAAACAATGCAACATTGACTTTCATGTGCATATGTGCTGGCTTGCATGAGATTAGGAGCCTGATCTTAATGAGCACAAGCCAGTATAATAACAAAATGGTTGCCACTTGGCAGTCATAATGTATACTTCATGGAGGCAAAGCTTGATCATTTTTGCAATGGCAACAAAATCAACAAAGACAAATGCATGAATGTAAAAATGTTGGGTCCAAATGGAACAAATGTCAGCAATGAAGTTCTGCACATCTGTAACGAAGGACACAGTCATTCTTCCAGACGTGTAACTGTATCAACCACTGAACACTTGGGAGGATACCTGACTTAGTCTGGTGACATGGCAATTTATAGAAGCATACAACAACCATGAAATTTTGTAGTCTATGAAACAGAGAAGTCATGTCTAATGCTTAGCACTAACATGTTAATGCATTAAAAATGTTGGCTTAAGCATAGACGTAAACATGTTGGGTCCACATGTAACAAGTGTGAGGCAATGGTGTTCTGCACATCTGTAAACGAAGGACACAGTCAATTTTCCAGACGTGTAACTGTACCAACCACTAAGCACTTAGGAGGATACCTGACTTATGTCTGGTGACATGGCAATTTATACAAGCTTACTATGACAACCAAGAGATTTAATGTCTATGAAACAGTGATATCCTTGCTTATGCTTAGCATTATTATGGTATCAAACATGGCAAATGGACCAGAGTTTATGGATATCCCAACCTTAACAGAGATGATAAGCAAAATCTTACCATCCGATAAGGGGTAAGGTTGATAAGATTGATATTGCTGGGATTGGGAAGTGCAGAGAAACTAACAAAAAGAAAATTCACAACACCACATCACCAGCAACCACAAACTTATTCTCCTGATGCAAACATTACTAGATAGGATAAACAAGAATATATCAAATTGCGAAAGATTCTACAGGAGAAATCCCACCTGAAATGTTAAACAGTTTACTTCAATGTAGCTGGTTTTGGGAGGCAAACAAACCATATTAAGACAAGCTCAAAAACAAGATGCAAAACGCCAGAATACAGCCTGACCAGAAATTCTGTCTCTTGTTGTGTAGGAAAATTCTCAACAATTAAAACATGCATTACTGCATTGCAATGTACAACACTAAGTTACACAAGAGGGGACTTACATGATAACACATATACAAATCAGAATGCCACCTGAACTTTCCCCACACCCTACAGTATGGAAGCCTTGTTCTCTAGGACACCTTTTTTCAATCAACACTAAATTATTTTCCACTTTACAAACACAAACTGCAAAAACTTATTCAATAAATGAGGGAAAAAAGAATATATCGAATTGCGAAAGGTGAGATTCCAAGGCAGAGGAATCCCACTTGATATATTCGACTGTTTTGTCCATTGTAGCTGGTACAGGAGACTAACATATCATGATATGCACACAATCTGAGATATGCACAAACCAGAATGCTGCCTAACCAGCAATCCTGTTCCTTATGGTTGACCAAAATTACCTTTTACAACTTTTCACATTGAGATAAAAGCCAATGAGGCAACCAAAAACAGAAAATGAATTCATCAATAACAATAAATATCACTAAACTATATACAGATGAGGGAGTTTGCTTAGTAACATAAGAACATGTAAGTTGGGACTATTTAGAGTAAAGCATAAATACATAATTTAACACTTAACACTCTTGGGTGGGTGTACTAAATAGATTACAGTGATGAAAAACTAAACAGCAAAGCAGAAACACAACCAATATCTAAAAGTGGTGATCAAATTACCTATTCATGAAAAGGGCATCTAAGGTTGGCTTATTCCCAACAGATTCTTTAAAAACATTTAGGTCAAATCAAAATGCAAACTCCAAACAAATGGTATCAAGAAACATCAATGAAATACCAGTAATGAGCACACAATACATGCCAAATGTGAAAAATCAAACATCCTGGGCTACACAGGCAGATTATAGCCACAGAGCACTTGGCAACACCAACAAGAAGCAAAACTGCAAACGTAAAACAGTAAGATAATAACCTTCAAAATACATGAAGACACCATCCTTTCTGCGCCATGGCTTGCGTTGCCTAACAATGACAGCAGGCATGACCTTCTTCCTGAGTTCAGGCTTCCCCTTCTTCACAGTAGCCATAACCATATCTCCAACGCAGGCAGATGGCAAGCGATTCAGACGACCCTTAATTCCCTTCACAGAAATGATGTACAGGTTCTTGGCACCCGTGTTATCAGCACAGTTCACTGTGGCCGCCACGGGCAGACCCAGTGACATCCGGAACTTGTTACCTGCTGAGCCTCCGCGCCCTAAACTCACCCAAAACAACAACGTAACTGTCAGTGGACATTCAAATACCATTAAACCCAAGTTATCTCTACAGTCAGACAATCTAAAAAACAAATACTTCTGTTAGGATTCACAGCTGCAGAGCCACCCAGTTATCAGCCTTATTTGGGCGAACCAAAGCAAGCGATACCATTTTCCATGGAAAAAAACAGATAGCCAGAAAACTATTTCGACACATTTATAATAAAAGACCGTTAGATCTATGTGAAAATTGGAGAAAATGGATCGACCACTTCAAGCACGAAAAGCAAGATTCGATCTTTTCCCCATTCATTTATTAAGAAAAGCAACTGGAAAAGATTGTTTTTTTTTTTTTTTGAAAACCCCCCCTAACAGCTAAAGTGTGAAACAGAAGGAAGAAGAACTGACCTCTCTTCGACATTTTGGATTGCTGAGTGGAAGACGAACGACTGTGGTTAGGGATTTCAGGGTATATATATAGACGGCTCTGAATGTAGGGTTTGTTTATTGGGTTTTTTGGTTGATTTATTATATTCCGTTTCGGTCCCTGGTCTTTCTGTGTAATTACACCACAAAGGGTACAATGGGTTTCTTGGGCCCCCTATTGAGCCTTGCTTTGGGCCCATTAACGAAATTTTCTTAATAATCTTTTCTCGGATCCGTAGCCTATGACTTAACTTGGGCCAATTTTGCTTTTGCCTGGTCAAATCCAATACAAGAACACAAATGAAAGTTTTTTTTCTTTTTTTTTTTATTTTTCGGTGGTGGACAGATGAACATTTTTCACACATTGGACGGAGTTAATCTCCTTTTTTTCGGGGGCCCACAAAAAAAAAAAAAAAGAGAGTGAAATCTCTTTAATTCAGTGAGATGTTATCCATCTACACGAAGATTAAGCAATGTGAGAGAAATTGACTCTTCATAGCCTAGTCTTTGGATTCAGACTTGGGTCACTCGGCCACCTTTGTTAAAAGAAGTCCCAGACAAAAAATGAAAATACACCCACCTACCAACGAGACCAAACCGTCGAGTTACATGCGCATTCACAATCGGTCACCTATATCACATACAGACATGTACCCACCACACCAATATCAACCTCGCTGGCTGGCTGCTGCAATCACACGACTCTTATGGTAAATGGCCGAATCGATCTTACCGGAGAAGTTTTTCGTTACAGCAAATTTACCAGTGTGAACGTCAATGGATTAAAAGTAATGTGGACACAATATTGAGAGAATAGAAATATCAAATGCAACCATGTGCAACACTCAACTCTGTTTTCACCGTAGCACTACTTTCTTATATACAGCTCCAACAGCGACGAGACAGTGACAATATGATTCTTCTCACGTAAGGCATTTCATGGCATCTCTCTGGCCCACGAGAGTAAGAAAGGAAGCATGGAATTGAAGCCAGAGCAGCCGAGTCCAGCATTTGAATCAAATTTTCATTTTAACGCACACAGCAAACTTAATAATTAACCCCCTTTTCGAATTGCCGCAAGAAGAATTCGAGAGTCCAATCTTCCCGTCAGTATGTGCATGGTAATCACAAACTGCAGGAACGTACTCAATTGTCGACATTCTTCAAGGCAAATATTTGAAAGCATAGGCCGTGGAAGCAGTGCAGTGAAAATGATTTGAGTGACAAAAAACAATGGAAAAAGTCCTGCTCACAATGGTAAAGGAAGCATCATAGACGTGCACGAATGAAAAGTTCAACCCGAGCAATATAAAATCCCTTAATCAGGTACTTAATGCGCCATCTTCTGGCGTGGTCCAGAGACTCTAGACAACAGCAACAAACGTTCTAACAGAATTAAAATATGCCGAGAGTCCAATCCCTACTGTTTCTGCTTATTTATTTATTTATTATTATTATTTTAGAGCGCATTTGACGGAAGGGGCTTGGTCCAATGGTTAAGTTTTATTGTGTCCTAAAAGGCCACAGGTTCCATTATTAACAATGGCGTTTTTAGAAAAGCAGGTTGGATGGCTGCACAACCTTGCCTCCACAAGCTCCACGAAGAGAGAGCCAAGTAATGAACAGCACTGCAATTTATAATACCTGAAGAAGAGGTCGACAGAAGGAATTCTGTGCTTACCATAGAACTTTGTACCTTGTTCCACCGCAGAAACTAAGCAAGTCAGCCTAGCACGAAGCTGGATGAAAACAAAGCATTATAGAATACAGCACAATATAATTTGAAATGAACAATACGTTAGAATGAATATTGAATTGGAACACTCTGGCAGTTCTTTCAAAGGCTGAAGGAGATGTCTTGGCCCTGCTTTTCCCTGCGAAAAAAGATAAGAACAGAAGAGCATATTACTAGGACCCAGAAAATAATTAAGCTCCGTGATGAGTTGTACAGTCTACATTTGTAATTTCAAAGATTTCTTCTGAATTTGTAGTCATGCACCGAGTGAATGGATTGCTGCCGCGGGGACAATTTGCATGGAGCTTAGTCCAAGTCTGAATTATTTATCTGTGTGGAGCCATCTCGGAGCAGCTAAAGAAGTAGACTTTGAGTTATCAACAAGCTTGCCATCAATACCGCTTGTTTTAAGTAGCTAGGTTCCCTTGATACATAACTCTGTACCCTGGTTCTTACTATTTTTGCTTTTCCCAGATCTTATTCTACCAGATGCAAATATAAGAACTTTATGAAAACATGAGCTTCATATTTGACCCTTCTTGCACAAGCCCCATTCCCATTGATCCGAAACACAATCTTAGGCTAAGATAATGATTAATGAACCTGAAGATAATTCAATTCATGTTCTCAGTCAAATAATTGTAACTTGGTTCACCAAAAGAAAATCTTACATTCAACAAAAATCTAGTAGCTTACAGAAGCACCTCATGCAAAGTCAAAGGATAACCAATCCAAATTACTAGCAGAACAAACAAGCCTAAGATACAAAAACAATACATTGCAAAATAGACTAAAGACAATTAAGGAAACCAAAATTAACATATCTATTGTTATAAAAATCATTTAATTTTGACTTATGAAGTGCTGTGATACAGTAAGAGAGTTATAACAACAACATAAACCTCAACCCTGAATCAGACTACTTTAGCTCCTGTACATTTTTTGGCTGCAGAGTGGGATTCTGGCTATGAATGAATGCAACTGCAATTGAGAAAGACTGTAAAGCTGACAATGTTGACTGAAAATGAACAAAATAATAGCCATCACGGACATTCACCATCCTCAAGGGGGCAATAAGATCCTCTGAATCCTGAAAATATGAAATTGGATTGTCATTATGTCATTGCTTATTCAAGTGAACTCATGTTTGCTCAAAAGCTCAACTACAGGAAGACTTATTTAGCAGCAACTAAAATGTATGAGAATGATATTGACCTTCTCCCATGACTAGTAAAACACTTACAAGGGTTGTATAACAAGTATTAATGATTACAGAAGTACAGAAGTTGGTCATGTCACTGCCATGAATTGGCAATGAAACTACCAAACATCTAAAAATTGAAAGTAGCAAGTTATTTCTGCTTTTTCTTCTGGTGCAATCTTTCAGAGTAACAAGAAATTGGTTAAGTAACACAGTAGCTATGAATATCACACAAGACTTTAATCATGAATACCAAGAGAGCCAAAGAATCTGAGTTTCCTCATAAGCTACAAATTTTGAGAGTAAATAGTATTAATTTCTAAGGATTATACCCATAGCACAAACAATATTTCCATGCAACGCATAACTCATAACTCAAAAAAAAAAAAAAAAGGGAATGGCAATAATGTACCTGTATGAAAAATTCAGTAAGCTTGCACTCATTTGAGGCATCTGCTTGGTGTGGAAGCTCTTGCTTGCTTGATCTGCGCTTAAGAATTGTTAGTGGGCAGCCTAAGTCCCAGCCACCACAGTCACAGCTACCACCAGATCTCCATCTTTCAACAAGACTGGAAGGGCCACCAATTCTTGTCATAGGACCACCATGAAGACCGGCTGGAACAATAATATCCACACTTGTTGAGCAATCACCAGTATCTCGATGACAAGTAGAAGGTACCATAGATTCCACAGGATCAGTCTTTTGCTTCAGGCCCATATTCTTAAGGAACTTCAAGCCCCAACCTCCAGCTTTATCTTGATGGATGTTGGGCAGATGTTCTTTCACAACAATTGCAACAGACTCCAGATTTGGTGGAAGGTGATTTTCTAACAGATTGGACGCACTAGCCACACCAACAGGGTTATTCATACCATTAAATAACCCCCAAGAATTATTTTCAAGCATGGAACTTGATCCATCAAATCTGGACGTAGTTCTCTTCTTCATCGACTGACTGATCCGGAACACATCAACCACCTTTTTTGGAAACCCCTTATTTTTCTTTGAGTCATGGGTTGACGTTTGGATATCTCCCACAAAATTTCCAATACCACCATATAAAATAAATTCTCTCTCCATGATTCTAGAATTTTTGGGACAGAAGCTAAAAGAAGTCAAAACCTTCATCTTAGCAACAAGGCAAGTACCATTACTATGACCGTCATGTTCTTTCTGGCCAGCCACAGTTGAATGAAATAAGTACATACAGTCTAAAGACTTGTCATCGCTCAACTCAGGTTTGAACATGTTGGCCATGTAGACCTCATTCTGACCATCCAGAGAGAAAACAAAATGCGGACTCCCACCTTTCCATGTACACTGGAGCGTTGCCTGAGTAGCAGTCCCAGAGAGAGAAGAGTAAGAATGATCAGAACAGGTAGAGTTTGTATTTGATACACAAACAAATCTTTGATGCAGAGTATCAAGATCACATTTCTGGCTTCCTGGAAGTGGAGATTCCTTGTCTCGCTTGTTTGATGGATAATTACTTAACCCACCAGGAGAGCTCATGAAATTATAGCATGTTGCTTGTTTATCATTGAAACCCACTCCACGGAACTTAGAATTCCCATTAAATGCACCATACTGCTGTAACAACGGGCTCTTCAGTATATTCACCATGCTCTTGCTAGACATGATTGAACCAACAATCCACCGTCCTGCAGAGCTCATAATAGCACTCCCAGTTCCAGCTGATACTGGACAGTTGAATTCAATCCCAACCAAATTACATGTACTTTCACTGCAAACTTGATCTGGGTCCAAGCCATCAGACAAAATGCTCATGTTTCGGCCCCAATCCAAAGCAAGGTTGCATGGAGACGTTTTTGAAGCACTAACATGAATAAATTCACGGCAACGACGAAGATATTTCTCATCTGCAGTTACCATATGCTTTGGAATCCAACTGTTGAAGACACGAATTCTTTGAAGGAAAGAATCCTTGCTACAACTTTTATTGCACGGTAATTTCTTGACTTCTAAAATCAAAGTCTGTTGTGAATTCACTCTCTTCACCAATCTTGTCAATTTTGATTCAGAACAATCCAAACAACTACCACTGGATGATTCTTTGTCCTTGCAGAAGCTATGCAATGAATCCTCCCTATGGTCATCGTCTTTCTGAGAGTCAAAAGGTTTCTTGTCCATCTTGCTTCTTAGCTATAATAAAGCAAGCCACTGGCAGACAAGATTGTTTTCTATCTTCTGTATCCAAGTCATAGACGCGAACCGAAAGCCACCAAATTAGATGAGTCTCTCACCATCTAAAAGGAATGAGAAAAGGCTACAAAATATTAATATCAACCATAGCAAAGGAAGCATGCATAACAAGACTGCCCATGCAAATACCTATCACACCAAAAATCTCAGCAAAAATTACAAAACAATCGGCAAAGAAAACAAAAGAAAAACAGAAACCTGTACAGATTGTCAAAAACTTTATGGGGAGAGGATGTTGATAAAGCAATCCACATGCATCCACATCTCATATAAGGCAACTAAATAAGTAAATATTCAAGCCGTCACCCTTTGGTGATAAAAGCACTTTCCTTTCTTGATTTTTAATTTTACTTTACCTCGTTCCTTATCTGGAAAGTGAAATTAAGGCAATAAAATACATACCAAAATGTTAACAATTTTGTGAGAACAGCAATCCATAAACTCGTGCGAAAACAGGCAAAAAAATTCTTCTTCTTTGGTAGAAGAATAATTTTAGCATTGCTCCGAAAGACAAAAAAATGAAAAAAATAAAAAACACGACAATTTACGGGGTTTCAACGAAACTAAACCAAAGTCGTAAAGATATTCAGAGAGAGAGAGAGAGAGAGACGCTATAAATCACATACTGAAATACAACTCAAATCCGGCTTCCTTCAATATTCAGCTTCCCTCAACTGAACCCAACTTCCCCCAAACTAAAACTCATATAATAGAACAGAACGAAAAAAATCAACTTTTTCGTTCTTGTGCCACCATGACGAGGACAAAATAGAAACAATCAAATATTAAACTACGACAAATGGAGTCACTAATTAACCATACCAAGAAGTGACCAAGCAATAAAAGTAGCAACTTTTGATACCATATAAAAATGGAAAGAACCCACCTTTTTCTCACCAGAAGAAATGGATCCAAGAAGCAAAAGCCATTCCAAAGCAATTCTTAATTTCCCACTAATTCTTAAGTCATATTCAAGAAAAAGGATAACACACCCCCGCCAAAAAAATTTTTTTTTTTTTTAAAACACGTATATAGAAACTTTTCTGGCAATAATAATGGGTCCTGAGCAGATGTCTCCTTGACCCAGAAAAAGTACTATGTTTTAGACACTGTTCTAGTTTTCTGGAAAGAGGAAAGAGACTTAACTGCAAACAAAGTAGTTCGAATGCTGAACGGTCTGTTTAGTGTTATATGTATCATTGAAATGTGTATGAAAGCCACGTTTGTTGTTGAATTTTGGCAGTCTCCCCACCCACCAAATCCAGCGTTACGTGGAGGACCTTGCGTCTTTTTTTCTTTTTTCTTTTTTTTTTTCTTTTTTTTTTTAGGCCGAACACAACAGCGGGCCTGGATAAGGAAGGCTTTCAAGGGGATGTGTGTGCAGAGAAAAAAAAAAAAAAAACAAAAAACAAAAACAGAGAGAGAGAGAGAATAATATGGAGAGAAAAAGCAAGAAAAATGAGCTGTTACTCATGAGAGCTACGAGGCTCCACTATTCTTTTCCCCCTCCACCACGAGGGCCACCATTCGATAGATCGCGTCATAACAGCATGTTTATTGAATTCCGATCAGACGTCGATTTAAAAGGAAAAAAAAAATTTATCGGATGGTTAATTCAACCAATAAATTCATAGACGGATAAACAGAACATTAATATATTTAATATATTTATAACATTTCATACACATATTTTATGTTTTTTCATTGTTAATATAATTTTATAAAATCTAAGTAAACGTACAAATTTTTATTATAATTATAAAAATAAAATTACTCTTATTTATGATAAATTATTGTTTTAATTAAAAAAATATATAAACACATACATTTCATAATAAATTACAAGTAAAATACTTTTTTTTTATTTTACTGAATTAAAGATTTAAAATTGATATTTTAAATGTTTTATTCCTTGGCTTTCTAAATTCCGCGACTCCTTGTGCGTTGTCGTCCAGGCAAAATTTCCAAGACACGTGAGAGACAGAGAGACACACAGAAGATAAGGCTCGGAGGGACAGGCACGACCGATCGTAGCCTTCCATGACCTACTCACGACTCTTTTTTTGTTTTTTTTTTTTTTTACTATTAGAGATTCATTCGGTCTACGTAATAATAATTTTTATTTTTTACAAACATTGTATTCATGTCCGAGAATTAAAACTTAAAATTTAAATAAAAATTTTAGTTCAGTGGGTGTCGGTTGGTTACTTCATTTATTGCTTTGAGACGGGGATGTTGGCTCCGGGGTGCTCGTTTTTTCTAGGTCTAAGCCAATTTTTTATTGCTGAGCTGGCCTAAATTCTCAACTGGGTTTGGCTGTTTGCAATTTAATTGATTTTGTTTTGTTGTTTTTTTTATTAAATTTTTATTTTTTTTTGGGTTATAGAGACATTATTGCTCGGTTCCGTCTTTTGTTTAATAAATTTTTTTTGATGCCGACTCATTACTGACATGGGTCCTAACATTAGTCAATTAGACAATTTTTAAGTCGATTCATTTATTTCGGAAAATTTATTCTAATCCCAACATTTTTTCATCGCGTAAAAAAAGGTTTAAAATCTTCTCAATGCTAAAAAATGCGGCCTATTTCTTTCATTTTTGTTCCTACTTTTTTTTTCTTGCTATTTTTATATTCTTGAGTATATATTCTGAATTTTTTATTTTATTAGTAATATGTCCATCTCTTGCGATATAATTTTAAATCAAAAACCAAAAAGAAGAAAAAAAAGAAAAAGGGAGGAAAGAGCATAAATCTCTAACAAATACAACAACTCGTAAACTGACAAAGAGACGTAAAATGTTGGGCAAAGCCGCAAAAGGTATTAATCCTATATTTTGTTAATTTTAGTGAGCACGACAAGTTAGGATTTTTATTTTTATTTAATTCGTTGCTTTTATTTGCATGTTAAATATACTCCCCATCCACCCCCCTTGGATCATTGCTTTGAAATTGTACAAATTACGTTCACGAGAAAGCAATAGACCACCGAGATGTCAGAAATTATGTGCACCAGTATTTTTTTGTTTTTCTTTTTCCTCCGTCATGTTCTGTTTGTTTTTACATGGCGTCTTCATGGAGGTTGCACGCAGTTTCGTAGTTTATTTTGCTAATAAAATATCCTGCATTTCAAAAACGAAATCGCTCATTTTTTCTTCAAATTTTGCATTAATCTCTGTTATGGTCAAGACCCATTTGTGTACTTTGGGTGCTGAGATAAATATAGCTAGAAATTAATACATTTGCGTCAATTGCAAGATCATTAATTAAGTAACAATGAACTGACCAATGGAAGCCAGACTGATATACGCGTATATCTCTCCAAGGGTTTACTAATATTTTTCTTCGGAGTTGCATGTGTAAACTACACTGCAGGATGCTAATTACAATATCATTATTCTGTATGTCCTTTTTCCAGTCATGATCATTGCGATGTAACACTTTCAATACTTCGCGTTAGTTGCATTCTTGCCTTGCGGTGGTAACGTGCATAAGTGTTTGAAAAACCTGTTTTCTCAAAACTCATGATTGCCATTGTTGTTGCCGATGTACCTTGTAAGCCGCAGCAGCGCCCACTTTTTTCTTTTGTTACCATTCATAATGACGCCATGTAGGGTTACAAATATATATATATATATCAACTCGATTGTAAAAATTGAAGTGTGAAAGGCATGACCCCAAATTTTGGTGCACTTTTTCAGGTTGGAAGTCCAGAGCTTGGCATAAAAAAAAATTTTGTGTGAGCAGTGAAGAGAAAAATATGCCCATTAGTGGAGGTGACTGGAATTAACGGGGTGCCATGTGCAATTAAGTGTCTGTGACTGATCGTATCAAAAGGGCATACCACCACTAAGTGGAGTGAACGAGATGGATGTGGACAACCACATGTCAATGGCAGCTCCACCACTGCCACGCTTGTCGAAAGATGCTTTGACAATGGAGTAACATGCTCTTAATTATTTAATCCTGTAGCTCAGTATGAGATCACCGTTTAAGTGGTTGAACTTCTACTTTCTAATTGAATCTCCACCACTAAGAACAAATGGTTGGCGGTTGCTCCACAATTCGTTTGTATTGAGAGTGATTTTTCTTTTTTCTCTTTCTTTTCCCGTCGATTATATGCTAGAAATTGAAACTAGTTGGTTCATTTGGGGTTTTCGGGAGCATAAATAAAACTAGTTGAGTGCTAATGCCAAATACCCCCCCCCCAAAAAAAACAAATTTAAAAGCATAAATGATTACTAAAGACGACTGCTGTCACCTCCATTACCAAACTACCTCCTCCAAATTAAGCCCACTGCCCCAACTACTTTCACTGTTGCCACCTTTCTTACAATGTGGGCAGCTCTATTTTAAGAATGCTTGAAAGTTCCTCTGTATATTATCTGCATCAGAAGCAACATCTAACACCTTGAACATGCCACTTGCATTTGCTGCAAGCGAAATTGACATTAAGTTCTGCCAGAAAAAATCAATTCGCTGCTTTAATGACAGAATGGCTTTATTATTAATATATTAATCAAATTGAGTGCCAGTCTCCAACAAGCTTATACAAGCAGGACGTGGAATTGTTTAAAACTATGCTTGCTTCCCATTTGGTATAAACGTGTTCTGTGCCGTACTTGATCACTGGAGAGTCAGAGGGATCAAATGAAACTGTTTCTCTGTTTTTGATGAGGAACGAGGCCACAGGACTTGACTTTAAGCGGACTTGGACTATTAAGGAATTTATCACTTCCGTTGTGGTGGCAGTCAAATCAGTTTGTTGACTCCATACCCTGTCTAGCAAAGCAGCAATAACCATATAATTTTATTTTATAAGGGCTGTTGTGTAAAAATAAAAAAAAACAAAGGGGCAAATGAGAGGAAATACGAATTTAAATTTGAACCTAGGCAGCCGTATATTGTGGTTTAAGTTTCCGGCCATTGAACTACTATTTTATTGTCGTCGAAGAATAATTTAGTATTGAGACCTTAAATTCCGTGGAATTTCACGTTCAAGGTCTCAATTCGGGCGTAATTTCAGTTTTCTTTTTTTTTTTTCGCTCACTCTCGGCTTCCATAGACTTCCCACAGGTAACTTTTGGAAATTCCTTCTTAAAAAATATATATAAATAAAAAAAAAACTTCTTGAAGTTCAATTTTGAAAATCCAAATTTTCCGGGAAATTGAATGTTCAAAGTTCTAATTTGCAATATTTTATTGATGATATCAACTTTTTTTTTTTTTTTTTAGTCAAGTTGAAATGAAACATAAAATTTTAACTACAAATAACATGTGTGGTTTAAATCTCAAATCCCGACTACCGTACTATACCTAATATCAGAGCAACTAAATCCAGAGATATACGATAATGGCCTTGGACACACATGAACATAGCTTCCAATACATGGAGAAAAGGGCGCAAGAAAAATTGTCGTACGCAGGACATGAGCCGCAAAAGCAACAACCCATTTGAAAGATGGGAGCTCTTTCTGTCGTTATGCTGATAAAAAACCAAAAAAAAAAAAGTCTTATATATTGTGCAGTTGCCCGATCCAAGCTTTGGAGGTGTGACTTGTAGTAAGACTTGTGGTGCACTTTCGGCTTAAACAATACATTTTGCTCTGACTACGACATTAACCGGCGGCACCTTGGAAATTGGAGATAAGATACAAATACAATGAGCCAGCTGCCAAACCATTCTCTTCCCCTCCATTGGGATTTTGATTTTGTGGTTGTGGTCATTTTATCTCTTCCCGTCAATTTCTGCTTCTGTTGTTGGACCAATTCACTGTGCATGTTACATTGTCAATTCAAGTCTATTAAAAGATTCCTTGCTGTCCTAGCTTGACAATTACGTCGTGTCATTTCGACTTAAGCTTTGCACATGTAGATTAGTCGCCGTCTCTCTTTCTTTTCCTTTATATATAAAAAAAAAAAAATAAAAAAATTATTAATAAAATATTCGTCGAATTATGAACTATACACCAAATAATTTTTCATTTTCATAAAATTTATATTTTTTATTTAAAATTAAAAAATTAAATTATTAGTTAATAAACATCTCTTTTATATATATATATATCTTCCTTCCTTTTTGCGGACCCACTTATAGCAAAGGCTGACAAAATGACTGTGTTAGCACCTTCCAATCCTATCGACGTTGGCCCATTAACCTCGGTCCAAGCTACGTCGTGACCGAATTGTTGGAGTGGGTTCAGCACAAGAAAATAGCTTGTCACCCTATTAGGCCCCGTACCAGCATGCAGTGTGGAACAACCCGTTCCTCGCAACTGAGACTCGGTGGCTACGTAGAGAAACCACGATAGTTCGGCAGTAATGGAAGCGTGCCAACGGGCCACCATAATGGACTTGCAATGATTCGGCGATGGGCTATGCTTCTCTGCGTGACTTTGGGACATGCCGTTGATCTTGTTGGGTCCTAAGATTTATGGCTGCAGTCAATTCCGGCATGCACGAATTGGGGCGAAATAGCATTGTCATCTTTGCTACTAAAGATCATAATGCAATGACCCGAACCCGAGAAGATCCGAATCTTGATCGGTTCAACCCGAACTGTTCGACAATTTAGGCAATACGAGAGGTTAGGATGCTTTGAAGGTTGTCAACGTTCCATTCTAATAACGTCTGCAAAGCTCAACGTTTTGGATTTGACTTTTAGTTGGAGGCAATTAATAAAAAGAATGAAGAAGAAAAAATCCATTATTCCCACCCTGCTTCAATTGCCTCGACGACAAACAACAGTGTTATTGATCTGCAACATTTATTGGCGCAATTCAGAGAAACACACTTGTTGCTGATGGGGAAAAATGTGAAAACAAGCCCTCCAACGTTATCTTAGCTCAGACTTTTGCGTTGAATGGGCCTGCCGTATAATTTGGATTCTATTGACACAAGAAATAGCAAAACAACTGCATAAACCTGCTCCTCTAATTCCTTGGCGGGTAAGATTTCAAAGAATAAGTACTTTTCTGAGAGACATTTGAGATTGAGAAGATAAGAGTCAAAAGTATCTACAAAGTTGCACTGTTAAATATAACAAAGATCCTGACTGAGTGACTTATGTTCCTACGTAGTTTATGGTAGCGACCCAATTATTTAGCTAACCCCAGATAGGTTAACTCCTGGGGTGATTGTGGGTCCAGCAAAATTGTGGAGATGCTTAGTTCTACATTGCCAGAGAGTCAAATCCAGGATTGGATAGAATGGTTGCACTTGAACGAATTGACACCACTGATATGAGCAAAGATCTCTGCGGAATCAACCATATCATCCTCTTCTTTCACAGCTGCCTGCAAGCAAGAAAAGCTGATTCCCAAATGTACTGTATTTGTGGACACTAAAAAAGTTGCAAAAAAGGACCAAGTATAGAAGTGATTGCTTTTAATAGTTGAAAGTTGAGCATCCTACTTCATCATCCTCATCTTCCTCATGATTGCTACAAGCAGCTCTGGGAGCCTCTCCAAAATCATCATTCTTGGCAAATCTTCCCCTGACTCGTGGCCGGCTGTCCGCCAGTGTTTTGCGACAGGCATACTGCAAAGTTGCTTGAAACATTACTAACAAGAATGAAGGTGTTTTAGCATACACATAAAAGATGTCGAAAGTCTCTCTGGTAACGATTTGAGGCATCATCATTGGATGAATTCTTCTTCTTTGTCTTTTTTTTTTTTTTTTTTGTGTGTGTGTGTGTGTGTGTGTATAGTGAGGAAGGAGGGGATGGAAGGCAGATAGGACCTTGATTTTCTTGCTGAAGTTCCTTTCATTCCTTTTCTTCATGTACCTGTGGATCTTCTCCTTCCTTTGCTCAACAGAGAGTTTGCCTACTTTGAAAGTTGAATCTTCTAAACTTGGAATATCAGATGCTAATGGAGTAGAACTCCCAGCCCCACTTACCAGTTGCTGAGTTTCACTGCTAAGTGCCTTCCAAATTAAAAATGATAAAATTGTAAGACAAGCATTATGCCCTTTCATGGTATCAACATCAAGGTACACATTTCCTCCAATTAATGTAGCATAGGTGATACCTGTAAGTTTCCGGGGCTAAATACATGCTGGATTGAATCGGTACAGTAAATTCCTCCATTATCACCCTGATATTCCAATTCTTGTGGTTGCAATTCACGGCCCATAAGTATACTTCCAGCCACAATCCCAGCACTGCCAGCAGATAATGCAGCAGTTACGGGCCCAGGAGGCATGTATGCACTCATTGGAGGACCGAGGAATTTACAAGAAGGAGATGAAGGGTTCGGGGGCAAATATGAAGGCACTGAAGATAAGCAATCTTCTTCAAAAACTGGTGGAAATGGATGGCCCATGAGCGGGGCAACAGGGTCAGCTGGGTACTGTGGGAGCCCATCAGCAGACACGACATCTGTTAGTGGAAGCTGAGGTTGTACAGAAGAAAATTCAAACTGGCCTTGCTGGGTGGTAACATACTGTGGGACAGGAAATGTTGGGGATGAAGAGAAGTCCATGGAAGCCGAAATTTCATTATCAAAATCATCTTGTGGATCAAAAATTGTAGACAGATTGCTGCCGTTGTTGTTGCTGTTATTGCTGTTGTGGTTAGTGTCAGGAGTTTTTATGGTAGTGCGGCTAGTAGTAGTGGTGTTGTTAGCTGTTGTGGCTGCAGTTGTGGGGGTTGCTGTGTTAGCATTACAATTGTTATCTTGGCAGTGACTGAAATTGACCATATCAGGTGGTACTGAAAGGTTATTTGTGCAACGACAATTATCCTCACAGCAACAGTTTGAGCAAGAAGTGTCTTCCGAGTTCTGCAGGGTCTCTTGGAAGAAGTCAGGATCACAAAACTTCAGAATCTGAGTACTTATTGGACTGGAAACATCATCCTGTAAAAAAAGTGGACGTCAATGTTAAGATCACGGATTAAAGTTCCCTACAAGCTGTAGCATATGCACAACTTACATGATAATACTTATTTAACTAGGATCAACCTTGCCTCTAAGCGTACATAAAGCGTAATTCTCCATATAATTATCCTTACGGGTTTGAACCATATTCTTTATTTTTTACCTGTGCGACGTGGCTGTATCTGTTCACACGAGCCGTGATTCCTCAGAAATATCAACTTGAATGCTAATATTCTTCATTCAAGCTGATTTAGATGATGCTTTACTATTCCCTCTGTTCATTGTATTTATCAGTCTATTTTCCTAGTTGATGCTATGGTTGCAAAGCACCAATCTCGTTTCCATATTTGCTTAAAAACACAAAAATTCTCCACAACAGGGCCAAATGATGGCAGATTTCCTAGGCAAGAAGAAAAAGATGCGTACCTATGCTCCATGTGACATGTGGGAATAAGACTACTAAAGATTAGCAAAAAATTAAACAACATTAACAAGAAAAAAAGATCACGGTATGTTTCTTTCACACCGTATGTGGAAAATATCTAAGTTCGAGCAGACATTTGGAATTGTGAGGCAACTAGAAAGAGGACCTAATACGTTATCCATGTGAAGTGCTTTCATTACCCCTTTATTCAATTAACTGAGCACAAAGAAAAATCTTGATTAGAAATCTTGAACACATACTCCATGACGATAAATGGAAGAGAGTTGAATTTATTGTCACCAAAGTGAACGCATGATTAGTACAGGGGAGATGATGCTCCCTTAAGATAATGGGATAATGACAGTTTCGCAGGCATATGCTTGGATGTGTGTACAAGTTGAAATATTATCGTGTTTGAATGGATGATGTCCAAAGAAGCTGTACCTTGGTAAATCGTGCAAATTGATAGAGCGTTTCATCGTGTTAATCTAACTAATCGATTGGTCAATTAGAACAAGATTTTTGTTCCTGCAAGTGATTAGTCTATCCTCTGCTGATTTCGCCAGCATGAAGAATCTGATTCATGGCTATGGACTTTGTAATTGGAGCTCATGTAACCACCAAGAATGTGACGTTGTGTAATTAGAAAAAAGGAGGGTAAAAGTACAACTTTATTAACTTTAAAGTCCTCCATGCCAAAAAGAAACAAAGGCTTGTCAAACTAGCTAACTTTAAAGTACTCAATATAGTTGTAATTACAAAGGTAATGAATAGAAAGATGAACAGGGAAAAGAAAAAGAAAAAAAAAAAAAAAAACTTACCAGCAAACATCAAATATTTGTTTCTGGGAATATCTGCTATGCATGTGTCTGACAAAGGATCTAATGACAAACTGGTTACATATCGACCACACGAAGGACAGCTTTAGGGCAACGGTCAGTTGTGTCAAATTCGAGTCAGCAAAGACAATCACTTTGAACGTGAAAGTGTGGTGCGCTGGTACACGTCTCAAAGCCAATCCTTTTCTTTTTTTTGTTTTTTTTTTTGTTTTTGTTTTTGTTTTTGTTTTTTTTTTTTTTTGTAGGGGTAATTCCTAAAGGAAAACTTGAATACCCTAGCACACAGCTTTTTAACAGAAGACATTATTAACCAAGATAATCCAAGAACAAATCACATAAAATGTACGTGTCGTGCACTTAATGCATTGAATGTAATAGAAACCAGCTCAAAAGATTTAGAGCATTACAATTGAAACCTGCTCCGGCGGATGAATCATGTCATGCAACATTGTTAATTCGCGTCTTCGTTCACCGTTTGTCTCGTCGGAAACCTTAAGCCTTCTTTTCTTTCCTTTGCAGCCCTAAAATAGGGATGGATAATACTGGACGACACCTCTTCTTAGCTCGTACAAATGCATGACCAAAACTGATGCAGCAACCCAATATTCCATTATAATCAAGTAATCAAAACCGAGAAAGAAACAGGGAAACAGAGAGAGAAAGATAGAGATGGGCTAGAGAGAGAGAGAGAGAGAGAAAGTGCAATTTTTGGAGAAGACAACGCTGTAAGTTGCACTAGCTAAGAAAATGGAGGATGTGGGGTGTCCTCCTGTCCTAAAGTTAGTTAAATATACGGACTCCGCGGGGTTGGTTTCTTGGGCGTCCGTACGGATTCCCCGCTCAGCACTCTTCTTTGTGGTCAACACGCAAAATGCGGACAATTCCCCTCGTAAGCTTCCGTGACCAGCATGGTTTGTGGGGCGTATAGGTGGCATGTGGCATTGCGGGCACATTGCGATGGTGACATGTGGCATTGTGGGCACGCCGTGATGGTGGCATTGTGGGTTACGCAACCACAGTGATGACGTGGCAGGCCAACCAGAGTTCCGAGTGGAAAGGATTGAGACTTCTTGTCGTGACGGTCAAAGCAAGAGGTTGACCCCCAGGTCCTATGCTCGGCTGCTACACGGAATTTCACATGTCTAACACCTTCCCAGTGCAAATCCGTTATTTTCTTTTCAGTGTTTGGTCAATTTGAAAATTACACTCTCCCACTGTCTACCCTTAAGTATCATTTTGATGGTTGCCCGTTCCAATTTGGAGCTTGGTACAGTGCTTTCTCAATCTTCAGGAAGTGGGTTACAGCTTTACTAACGAGTCCATTTACACGGTATACTGGCGAACAGTGAATATCATTCCTCCGGACAGAAAAATGCCTGCCAGTACAACCAGCTTTCAGGTTGGGCTAACAAATCAGTCACGGTTTTTATGCATAAGCCAGTTGTTTCCAAATATTGATGAACGAAATTATACAGTGGGGTGTGAATGCAGAAAAGCAAGAGCTCGAGAGTTAAAGATAGCTCCACTTGCATGGATTCCCTAAGTAAACACCGAGCAAACTACAGAAAGCATCCATCGAGATAGTCCACCTCCCGGTGCTCTTAGCATCAACTCCTGCCTTTGGTAAACATTTTTTATCGCAAATAGCATCGAATCTCTCGGCTTTCGTTGTTAAAAGGAACACAAAATCAAGACATGCACGCAAGAGTTCACTGTACCTGATGCTAGTGTTTCCATATGCCTGAACTAATAGAAAGGGCATGTCTTGTTCTGTCGTAGGCAACCCTTTTTTTGCTGCAATCAATCTTTTCGCTTCATCTGCTAAAGCCAAGATTCCCCTCTGGAGTCCTTCAATTTTCCCATTTTGGCAAAATTCGATACAAGTGAAGGATTCCATTCTTCGGAAATACTGAAGCTATGTGCTACTCTAACAAATGTGTTGCTTCTTCGCGAAAGATAAAATATATTCCCGGTTGGATGAAGAGCCATCACGTGATAGCATCAATCGTCCGAGATTCCAAATTGGTAACACAGGGGGCCTTGCTCTTGGCCAGACAATTACTTTCAGATCAAGCAGAATCCCCACATTAACCAGGACTGTGTTTTGTCCTGATTCTGGTCTCGCAAAACACTAAAAAAAATTAAAAATAAAAATAATAATAATAAAAAAAAAACTCATAGAGACTCACTAGAGGGTGAAGGATGTTTCCCATGCACAAGGCTTCGCCAAAAAGTTCCCACACAAAATTCGCACACAAAATAAAATTGAGAGAAAATCTAGATTTATATTATTTTATTTTATTTTATTACAAAACAATCGTCCTCGCAACTTCAATTTGTAATTAACATTCACCATTATATAAAATCACATACTTCTTACGAGGACTCATTTATGTGGTTATATTTAACCATTGGGAGCCAAGGAAACGAGCATCTCCAGTATTTTTGCTTTCATATTGTTTCAACTTTATAATAAAAGTCTGAATTATGATGAATCAATGCAGTTTTTTTTTTTTCTTTTTTTTTTTTTTGAGGATTCTCGTAATTCAAAATAGAAGATGATCGTGTATGGCTAAACGATTGGTAGGGGGGGGGGAACAGATTCTCCTGCCACCTTCCCATTAATATCTTCCGGAACCAAAATCTGGTCTCCCTTTCCTGCCTCGGCTCAGACTGCACAACACAACAAATGCGACTTCGACTTGTTTGCATTTTCCAGATTGTATGTCCCCATTATGTTCGTCAAGATACAACTCAGGATGAACCACTAAAAGTAAATGATCAATAGGGGTTTAGGACGAGCAAGTCCAAAATTATGAGATGATCGACTGCGGAACAAAACCAAAAAGTTTTTTTTATTTTCTCGATACACCGTGCCATGATACTTCTGCTGGCGCTAACCATCTGGCCGCCTTGGTGGCTAGGAACGTCTACTCGATCTTTACCAGGGTCACGAGGCACTGTAAATTTGGTCAGGACGAGCCTTAAAAAAAAAAAAAAAAATGTGTTGTAGTACACCTAGTAGTACCCCGAAAGTCTCAATTTGTTGTCAAAATTGAAATTATTCTTCCCCCGAAATTAAAATCTATGAGCATCGACCGATGAGTGGGACGAGTTACATTGGTGCCACGAGATAAAATTGGCAATATTCAAGTTATTTGAATCGCGTAAGCAAACAACTCTACAATTTTTAAACTGCAGTTCGTTTCAAAAATAAATATTAGTGTCTCTACCGTGATTTTTCTGCTTAGATGTTGTCTTCTCGTAAATCATAACTTGTCTCAATAATAACATTTTGACGTGCGAATTTGGTAATTATTTTACATAATAGTCACGCATTTAAGATAAGTTAGAATACTTTCGGTGCATCCGTCCTTAGAAAGTGAAAGGATTTGGTCTAAAATGAGTCATTAAATTCTAAATTCGACTAATATTGTGGTTAAGCGTGCAAAAAGTTTAATAAAAAATATTATATTTTAGGTGATGGAAATTTTTAATAAAGAAATTTAATAAAGATCTCAATAACAACTAATCTTTAACCTGAATTTATAGAAACGATGACTTAAGGTGTCTTTTTTTTTAATATATAAAAAAAAGGTGTAAATAAAAAAAAAATAATAAGAAGGGTCGCGATGATGGAACACTAATCCAAGTTAGTGGAGAGATTAAATTAGGAATCAATTGAATTCAACCGAAACACTTGGGTCGGCAAAGGAGCCCAAAATCTCCCCCCCCCCCCGGCCCCCGGGGCAAAGGCTAAAATTAATTAACCAGTTTGGGTTGGGTCGTTGGGTCCATCCATCATCCCCTAAAAGAAAGCCGAGAGTCGTGTCGTCTCGCCTCTCTCTAACTCTCACTCTTGTTTTCTACCGTAGTTTGGGGTTTCGCCGATCTACGCTTCGCTCGATCAGCAGCAGCGGCCCAGCAGCTCCACCAGCGAATCCCTAGCCCTCCTAACCGCTCTTTCTTCGCCTTCTTTCCACAATGCACTGCTCAAGTAACTCTTCCTCTCCTTCTGTTTTAGGGTTTTGTTGCTTAGCTTTCGTTCCTTTTTTTTTTTTTTTCTTTCTTTCTTTGTTTGTGTGTAATTTTGTTTCGGCGTACAGTCTCCGGAGAGGTGCCGGGAGAGCCTGTGGTCTCTAAGAAGTCTGGGCTTCTTTACGAGAAGAGCCTAATCGAGAGGCATATATCGGTAAAGTTGATTTTTCTTTATTCTTTCCTCCCCCCCTTTTTTTGACTCTTTTGGTTTAATTGGCGCGGATTGAGACTCGAACTCAAGACTTTCGGCCCTCGGGATGACTCTAGTACCATTGAGCTAGAGCTCATTGGTGCAATTTAGAGTGTCGGGTTTTTAGTCTTTTGGTTTTATTTTCTGTTTGGATACTGAGAATGTGAATTAGAGGAAGTTAAATATATATATATTTTTTACCTCAACGAGATATTGGTGAAACTTAAGTAGAGAAAGATTGCTCTTTTATTCTTTAAGGGGTTTTTGGATATTGTTTGGATATTGAATAGACTCGTTTGTTTTCAAGGTATGAGAAAAATTGTGGCTTAAAGAAAACACAGATTGAGCTTAGAGAGTTCAAATTCTGATGGTTGAGTTTGAGGGGGAAAGTGTGAAGTTGACATCAGATTGCACATGAATAACTCCTTTCTGTTCTGGGTCATTTTTTGCAAGCAAAAGTGGAGTGTTCCCATAAACTAGGGAAATTTTGAAAACTAAAAGGTATTCTTGTCGTTACATTTTGCCGTGCTGGACAAACAAACATGCTTTCTTGTGTAGGCTCAGAGTATGAGGACTTCATCATGCTTAACCCTTTTATCAGGTTTCTTATGAAAAGGGTGGAGGAGCATTTGGTTTTTCAATTTGTGAAGTGTTTGTTTTTCTGCTCCATGCTCAATTGTCATGGTGGATCTCTTTCTCCCTCCAATTCTGCAGTTAATTTTAGTCTGCATTGACCTGTATAGTTCTTCTTTGGACATTTGTCATTTTGTCTAGGATTATGGAAAATGCCCTGTCACTGGGGAGGCACTAACTATGGATGACATTGTTCCAGTCAAGACAGGCAAGGTACATTAGCTGGTTTTCTTGTTTTAATTTTTACTGAAACATTCATATGATTTCGGTTCTATCCACCCTCTTATGGTTTTCTTGACTTTTTATTTTGGTAGATCGTGAAGCCAAGAACTTTACAAACTGCTAGCATTCCTGGGATGCTAGGAATGTTCCAGAATGTGCGTTATCCTATCCACTATCTTGCTTATGCGCTGAGTGTTTTGTTTATTTTGTGTGCTGGAATGCTGCAGATTAAAACCTGTATTTTAGCCTTTCCAAGTTTGTGTCTTCTTCTCTAGTTTTTCCCTCCTTTTTCAACTGGTTACAATGGCAGAAAAAGTTCTTTAATCATCTTCCCCTAAATTTTTAGAAATCTTTTGGCTTCAGCTGAGATTATATAGGATATCTCAGGTGGGAGATACATAAATGGTTTTTTTTTTTTTTTCTTTTGGAAAAGGTTGACCAAGACTTGGATTTTTTAGGCATTCAGCTTGTTATGCTTTGAGACTTTTTGTGGGGTCTTCATCTGTGCATTTGTTTTGCCTATCTACTTATTAGCCTTATGCAATTGTAGGAATGGGATGGTCTGATGCTTTCCAATTTTGCATTGGAGCAACAACTGCATTCAGCAAGGCAAGAACTAAGTCATGCATTATACCAGGTAATGGTACCAGCACTTTAAAGTGTAACATTTCCACCATTTTTTAAAAAGACAATTGTAATTGTTGTTTGCCTGTACATTAATAAGTTCTGTTTTATCTTAATCTGGCAGCATGATGCTGCTTGCCGTGTAATTGCAAGACTTAAAAAGGAAAGGGATGAAGCAAGGTCATTGCTTGTACAAGCTGAGAGACAGTTGCCACAGCTTACGACAACCACTACATATAATGCTTCAATTCTTAGCAATGGAAAAAGAGGTTCATCCACTTTTTCTTCCTGTTAGGTTGAATCACATTTGAAGTTCTATGATCCTAAGCCTCATTAATGTCCTTGTAGCTGCTGAGGATGATGAGCTGGGCCCACCAGGAAAGAGAATCCGTCCTGGCATCTCTGCTAGCATTATTACTGAGCTAACAGACTGTAATGCAGCACTATCCCAACAGCGGAAAAAGCGGCAGGTACTGTTAATGCACACTTGCATTTTTCAAGTGGTTGAGATTAAGAAGTTTAGAGGACATTATTTTTGTGGGGAAAATAATGAGCTGCAAGTTTTAATCAATTCATTCCCCTAATTTATATGTGTTGTCTAACTATTGAATTTTTTTCATTATTACCTTTCCTTGTCCATTGGCAATAGATACCATCAACGTTGGCTACTGTTGATGCTTTGGAGAGATATACCCAACTTTCCAGTCATCCACTTCAAAAAACAAACAAGCCGGGCATTCTATCTATGGATATCCATTATTCGAAGGTATGGAAACAAGTTCAATTTGAATCCTATAAGTGGCTTGATATATTTGGTCTAGTTATTGGCATAGAAAGATCTCTATTGTTAACTCCAACTTTAGCTTCAAGGTGTCTGTGTTGATGGAGGAGGCTATATTTTATTAGATTTGTTTGCAAGCCTTGGCTGCTTGTATTCTGTGTTTTTATCATTGTGCCAGCTCTGTCTAGGCCATGTACATTGAGCTTCAGACATGTGCCTCTTGAAGTGGTGTTGGTGGATTTGCATGCCCTTGGTGCTTCTGATGAAAATGGGATGTTGCTAAAGTGATTGCAAACAACAGGAAAAAGAGAAATGAGAAATATGAAGTTGTGCCATGCAAATGATTACTGGCCTTCCCCATTATTCTGAAATTGGAATTTTCTTCACTAGGTTGGGCGAGCAGGGTGTTCAAAAGCCCTCAAGGCTTCCAGACAATTCAGGTTTCATAGTGGATGCCAAAGCCCTGGGTTTCTTAGGTGTCAAGACATGTTATTTGCCTCATACAGCTTTTCTTTAGAATGTTCTGCTACTTTTATTTGTAGCTGATATTAGGAGCTTGCATGGAGTCCAAGTTTTCTTGTTGTTGCCTTGGAATTTTTAAGGATCTTGGTCTTCTTGTCATTGTTCCTTAGTTGATGGACCAGATTTTATTGCTCATTCATGATGTTTTATTGCTCCTACTTTGATGAATACATTTCTTCCCCACTTTTTCTTCAGGACATCATTGCTACTGGAGGAATTGATACAACTGCTGTACTCTTTGACCACACATCAGGAGTCATCCAATCTACACTTAGTGGTCATTCAAAGAAGGTTTTTTTTTTTTTTTTGTCACTTTGTTTTCTTTGTAACAACAGCATTTTATTCAAGTTAATTGTCATAGCTGATCACAAGATTTCTCTTTTAGGTTACTAGTGTTAAGTTTGTCGGTGAGAGCGATTTTTTCTTAACTGGGTCAGCTGATAAGGCAAGCATTTTTTCCCCTGCTTAGGATGTGGTTTGTTTATAATGAGGGAAACTTTCTTTTATGCTTATCTTTTTGAATGATGTGATACTTTTTTGGGCACATTTATAGGATATATTACTTGTTTTTAATGGTGCAGACTGTTCGTGTATGGCAAGGATCTGATGATGGGAGCTATGGTTGTAGACAGATCTTAAAGGATCATTCTGCTGAGGTAAAATATAAATCTTCTGAGCTACGTTGGTCTTATTCTGTATGTAACAACCAATGCAAAGTTTGAGTTGTGTAAAAAAGCTTCAGAAGTTGCTTCATTTATACTAATTTATAGCACACAATGAATGGTTATTCTCGTTGCTCTCACCTGGGGGGCTTTCCTCTGCGGGAGGGGGTAATAGCTGTGAAAGTCATCACAAGATTTTAAAGATTGAGTTGAGTGAGAAAGCTTCCATTGCTTTTCTTTTCTTCTGCCTGCTGTGCAGGGGTTGGGGGGCAGGGTTAATAACTGTGAAGATCATTGTCGGACTTAGAATTTTGAAATATGTTAAAAAAAAACTTCATAATTTTTACTAATTACAAGCACATAAAAAGAATTATTTACATTGCTTTTTTTTTTCTTTTTTTTTGGGAGGGGTAAGAATTGTGAAGATCATTGTAATATCTATTCAAGTCTTTTGGCTTTTTATTTAAGGTAAATTTCTGTTTGCGAAGCCTATCAAAGAATATATAAGAAGCTACTTTATTTCAATTTCATGACGATACTAGTTTCTTAGCCAGAGACTACCAACCAAAACTTCAACATGGTTATAGTTATCATGGTTATAGTTATCTCCATACTTGCTCAGGCTGATCTGTCGTGCTGTTTTGATTTTTTGCCATCACAATGTCATAGGCATAATATGCTTGTGTCTGTCAGGTTCAAGCTGTCACGGTCCATGCCACAAATAACTACTTCGTCACTGCTTCTCTTGATAACACATGGTGCTTCTACGATCTCTCTTCTGGTTTATGCTTGACACAGGTCCCACCTTCCCTCTCTCTGTGCCAGATCTTGAGATTCTTTTGTCATTTATTGTGTTAAAGACACAGTGTATGCTGATGGACCTAAGCTTTGTTTGAAGTATTTTAACAACCTTTTTGGTATTCCTTTATCTTTTCCTTTCTCAGATAGATAGTACTCATGAAGTTAAGGATCTGTGTACTCAATAGGAAGAACTGTGCCTTCATTTGTTTATGGTTTTATCATGGAGCATATTGCTGTCTTCTGTTGCAGCACCTGTTATTCTGTAGCTATCATTCAATTGCTTGTGGTTTTGATTTATTTTGTGTTCCCCATGAAATCTCTTCAGAAACGTGATTTAAAGCTGTTTTATTAATTGGTTTGGTTGCATTATGGTATGATATGATATCCTGCAGGTTTCTGACACCTCAAAATCTGATACTTCCAAAGTGGAGGGCTACACATCAGCAGCTTTCCATCCTGATGGTCTCATCCTTGGAACAGGCACCTTAGAAGCTGTTGTTAAAATTTGGGATGTAAAAAGCCAGGTAATGCTAGCATCAACCCTACTTGTTTATGTCTATCTCAGGTGAGGTGCACAATACATGCAAGACACGGCTTCATGTGTGCGCTATACTTCAAAAGTTGTCTTTGTTGACTTGATGATTTAAATGAATTTTTCATTTGTGTACTTCCTTTTATTGGTACATAGGCAAATGTTGCAAGGTTTGATGGACATGAGGGGGCAGTAACTGCCATATCATTCTCAGAAAATGGTTACTTCCTGGCGGTGGGTTTCTGAAAAAGAAAATATCCAGTGGATTGTTGGACCATGGAAACTATGTTCTGATTTATATGTTTGAACTGGACAGACTGCAGCACATGACAGTGTTAAGCTGTGGGATCTTCGCAAATTGAAGAATTTTCGAACGCTGAATCTATATGATTCAGATACACCTACAAATTCTGGTACATCACTTTCTTTAGCTATAGTGCTTATAGGCCATGCAGAAAGCCAAAAATCAATCCTGTTTCTTTCATAATAATGCCATTCTAACTTCCAATGTTTGCCATATCATTAGCCATAGATTTCACATTTAAAAACATCAACTCTGGACTACCCAGTACTAGATATGATGTATTAAAAAATCAAATTAATAAGCTTTCCTTTTATTTGTTGCAGTGGAATTTGACCACAGTGGATCTTACCTCGGAATTGCAGGCTCAGATATAAGGTTCAAATCTTTCAAATTTTGGTGGCCATGAATATTCATTTTTAATATGCTTTAAAGAATAGATTTGTTTCGCACAATCATTGCCTAGACATTTCTTCCTTTTTTTTTTTTCTCTACGGCCTCTTTTGCATTTGAAGAATGAATGTTCACATGCATGAGCATACTTAAAAATTCTATGGTGTCTTGTACCAAAAAAGAAATTTCCATGGTATCAGTTCATCTAATTCAACAAAGCTGCCAATATCTCAACATCTTGTCTTCTCGACCAAAAGCAGCCTTCTCAGGAACTTGAAATAAAAACACTGTTACCATATGTGGAAACAAATATTACCTGGTACTGGCCATTTTTCTTTTTCTGGAATTTCAGAATTCGATGTGGTTTCAGTATTATCTTTTTTTTTGGGGGGGGGGGATCCTTCAGGAGACCAATTGGGCCGTAAGCTATTTGGTATTATATTTTTTCTCATTCATTTAGTTGAACTTACCCTTCATTGTTGAAATTTGTTGCTGAGTGGATATTCAGAAAGTCCCAGTGAGTGACTTTTAGTTCAATTGGGATTGCATGTGGTCTGTTTGTTGGTGAAGTGTTTTGATCTGTCCTTAAGCTACGTTTTCCACATTTTGTTTACTTTTGGCCCACAGAGAACGATAGCAATGTTTCTCTTAACAAGTTATATACTAGTTTGTGGCAAAGCTTTGAATTGACTGTCCAAATTGCCCTCATAACTTAATGTGGAATCCTTACCAACTAATCATCTGCATGTTTTTTTTTTTTTTTTGTGTGCAGAGTTTATCAAGTTGCCAGCGTTAAAGCAGAGTGGAATTGCATCAAAACTCTTCCTGATCTGTCTGGCACAGGTTTTGTCCTTCTCTCACTCCTTGTCATTCCTCATTTCAATAACCTGATAAGAGTAATTTTCTGATCCTATGATTCTGACCACCAAATGTAGGAAGAGCAACTTGTGTAAAATTTGGTCCAGATGCAAAATACATAGCAGTAGGTTCGATGGATCGCAACCTCCGAATATTTGGACTGCCTAGTGACGAAGGTCAATTGGAGTCATAGAGCTACTTTTAAGTTATCTGATTTATGAAGTGTGGTCCCTTGGCATGTCTGACAGTTCATGTCATTGCCTTTGTTGGGCTATCCTCTGCGCTACTGAGGTGAATGATGAAATATGAGGTTATCTGTTGTAATGCCCGATCGTCTAAAGTTGGAGTATCCGCAATGGTAATGGACTTACTAGGGCCTTGTCATTTTGTATTACGTCATTGGAATTTTGAAGGTTGCCGAGGTTTTGCGAAGCGGCAGGTTGCTTGCTGTTTCTTTTGATATTCCTTTTACAATTTGATTTTTTTTTTTGTTTCATTAAAAAGGCCTGTACTGTGTATTATAATGTAGCCATTTGTGTTAATGAATGAATGACTGACTTATGCACTTCAGTACACGGACAGAGCTTTGGATATGGTTGAGATTATCTCGCCATTTTCTATTTATTCAGGCATTGATTCGGTCTCTTGATCAAAAGTTTCCCGTTATGAAAATGTAACTGTCACTTTCGAAAAGGTTGGCATACGGCATGAACACCACAAAACCACAGCCGACATTGCGGTACTGCCCATGCAGTCAAGTTCCTACATTGGTGAAGTGGAGATTCCAGACACCTGAGTATACAATATCAAGTCCAAGGACCATGTGCATGAGATTTTTCAAGTTCCTACATAAGACTCTGGTTAAACCTTTCGGTTAGTTTTCTAGTCAATTCTATAATCGCCAGGAGACTCCTCCTTACCATTCTGTATAAAAAAGCCAACACGGTCAGGACATCGAGACAGCTAAACTAAGAACCCCCGAAGCATCGTGTTAGAAATGTCTGCGTACATAATTGCCAATATGTATCTCAAGAAAATCACACCAAAAGCAAACTATTTGCAAGATCACAGGACGAGTATTCCTCGGTGTAATTCTCTTGCGGTAACTTAGAATCATTAGGTTTTTAAACAGAGGGAGAGTCACCACTTAGCCGCAAAAGCTTAGCGGTGATCAACGAGGTCCTTTAAAAAATATATATCATAAGAACATTAATCATCATTTTTATGAATACAATTGTTTATTATGGTTTTAATTAATATTTTTTTTTATAAATAATTTGTTATCAATGTGTTTGAATATAAAATTTTATTTATTTTTATTATTATTTTGGGGGGGGGGGAGAGAGGTACCATTCATAAAATGTGACTCAGTGCCAGAATATATTAGGATATTACGATTGAATCCATTTTGTTGTGGGTGTCGGTGATTTAATCTGTCCTTGTTGCGAGAGTCAATGCAGCAGCGTGGGAAGAAAACGCCGACAGTAACGAAAGCACTGCCTATGTGCGTTAACTTTAGACTTCGGGTGAATATGTACACATTCATGTCAAATGTTTCAAGCCCAAATCCTTAAATTCTAAAGCTTCACTGTTCATAAATAAATACATAAATAAATAAATGAATGTTGAGCTTTGCACTTCCACGTGCTATTCGGCCAGCATCAAATTTACAATTTTTAAGATTACAACTTATTTGTAGTGTCAATCCCAACTCTTGAATTGTTTAATTATTTTAGCTCCGTTACAGGATCCCAACGTATAGTGTAATGTATTCTCAGTTTAGTTCCAAGAGTGTTGACTAATAGTCAAACCAAGCTTCTCGCAGTTTTCTTTTAATTTGCTAGTCTCAAGCAACTCATTATAAGAACAGAGCATCAAAACGAAGACAGTACGTTTTGTCAATTTCAAGAACCGCAAGGGAACAGATGTCACTTCCACCTCGATGGATATAACCCAACTGGGGTGATATAGAACGAGCTTAGAGATGGTCGTTTGACCCAACTGCTCAGGTGATGTCTCCACCTAGTCGGGTTTAAACAGCTCCAAGCCATTACTCAATGTCATAATAATCTCTGGTTATTTATTCCCGAAACCTTATTCAATTGAATTTCTAGGCAAATTTAATAACCTGGTCAATTGGTCGTAGCTATGAAAATTCTTACCGGGCAATAGTTACCCCCTAACTCATTGGCCCTGGACCTCTCGTGCCAACATGCCAGCTGTAAATGATTCTCGAGATTTTGGTGGTGGGGCCTTTCATGGATTATTTTATTGCTAGCCGCTAGGCTCTCTTGTTATTTAAGATTATCACCCACTTCAAGGCTCCGGTGCCATGAAAACTTGAAAAGTAAAACAGATACAGATGCGCTTTTTAATAAAAATTTTTATTATATTTAAAGATGATAAATTTAAATAACTGTAATAAATTTTTATATTATATATAAAATATTTTATATAATATTAATATTTAAAATGAAGTATAAAATATTTTCCATATAATGTAAAAATTAATTATATTTACTTAATTTTATCGTTTTAATCCATTTGTGAATCACCTGTTGTACTTTCAGTCGAAAGTGTCAAAAACTTGACACAGTTTCATTCCCCCCACAAGCCCAGATTCTTACGTTCATACTTTAAACACCTTTTCTACATAGAGAATATTTTTTCTACCCTTGGATACTGGTGTTATTTTTACTGTACTAGTTTCCTTATCTTCAGATATTAAAAGACAGCACACAGAACTAGAAAAAATATTGAAACTTTCAAATTTTCTATTATTCATTGGAGACGGCACTCCTCCTGTGGACTGTAGAGAGAGCAAAAAGGGGTCGCTCTTAAAGTCTGCACATCTACCCAAGTAGGACATTCAGGGAAAAAGTAAATCCTAAGCCCAACGAGTATCAAAACCAGAACCCCAAACTCCAGCTTTTTTCGAGCAAATCAAAGCAAACCAAGTCCAAGCTTCAAGCTTTCCTCAGTTTTAACGAAAACCCAAATCACAAATCCCTTCCAATTTCCAGAAAACTGCCATGATTTGATCCGTCAACAATACTGCCCAAATGGGTTTTTCCTCAAAGCCCTTTTCTCCTCTTCTCTTACTCTCTCTTCTTGTTTTTGCTATTCTTTCACAATCTGCCACAGATTACAGCAACTTAGTCTTCAAGGGCTGTGCAAAGCAGGCTTTTCAAGATCCATCTGGTGTATACTCACAAGCCCTCTCCGCCCTCTTTGGTTCTCTAGTCTCAGAGTCCACCAAAACTAAGTTCTTCAAAACTACCACTGGGACAGGCCAAACCAACATAACTGGTCTCTTTCAATGTAGAGGAGATCTTAGTGTTGCTGACTGCTACAACTGTGTTAGCAAACTACCAGTGTTAACGGACAAGCTGTGTGGCAAAACCATAGCTGCAAGAGTCCAGCTTTCTGGATGCTACATGTTATATGAGGTTGCCGGGTTTTCCCAAATTTCAGGTATGCAAATGTTGTACAAGACTTGTGGGGCTACAAATGAGGCAGGAACGGAGTTTCAGTTGAGAAGAGACAGTGCATTTCAGAACCTGACAAATGGCGTGGTTGGTGGCCATGGGTTCTATACTGCTAGCTTCGAGGGTGTCTATGTTTTGGGACAGTGTGAAGGTGATGTTGGGGATTCAGATTGTGGAGAGTGCGTGAAAAGTGCTTCGCAGAGAGCTCAGGTTGAATGCGGGAGCTCCATTTCAGGCCAAGTCTACCTTCATAAGTGCTTTATCAGTTATAACTATTATCCACATGGGGTTCCCAGGAGATCATCATCATCCTCTTCATCATCGTCATCTTCATATTCATCAGGTAGAGAAGAAACCTTTCTGGGAAATCCTGACTAGAAAAGTTTTCTGCTTTTCATATTTTCATTCGTTTTGGCTATGGATTGTTAACAACTTTCTTGTTACTCTCTTAAAGAGAAGTTTGAAACCATCTCTAGGATCTTGATTTAGTTATATTTGAATGATTAGGGGGTTCAGGACAGAACACGGGAAAGACAGTGGCAATTATACTGGGAGGGGCAGCTGGAGTGGGGTTCTTGGTCATTTGTCTGCTCTTTGCGAGAAATCTGATGAAGAAACGTGAGGGTGTGTATGTGGATCTTAGTTGCTTTTCCTCGTTTCACATTCCTTTTTGTGTTGTAAAGCTGATATGGTTGGTGGTGTGCCATTTTGTGCAGATTCTTGAGAAAGAGATGGGACTTGAAGAGGTGAACTTTGGGTATTTTTTTGGTTGAGTTGCATTCTTTCCACATTTTCATTGGTTCTAGAGCAGAAATGGAGGGTTTTGTGGTGGACAAAGTTTTGACAAGACTAGGTATGAATTGGGTAGGGATGGTAAATGTGGGGTCTTTCTGTAATTGTAGAAGTTCACTGGGAAGGAAAGCAATTAGCAACTGAGGTACCAAAGTGAAGCCATTAAAATTTTTTGAACAAAAAAGGTTAAATTGAAGAGTGGATGTCTGCCATTTTGAATGGACGACAGGGGAGGGGTTGAGTTATTTGTTTTCGCCTTTACTCTCCTTAACCCATGTGCATGTTTTTGTCTCCTTCATCCCCTTTCTTCAGGCTGATGCTTCTCCATTTTCTTCTCTCCTTTTATGCTTTTCAGAAAGTTGCATACTTCTCTCTCCCCAAAACACACTATAGAGAGACTTATTTTTGGTGTATTTTGTGTTTGGCCTCACTGTAATTCGTACCACGCTCGTCCATCATTGGTCATAAAGACTTGAAACAGTAATCCCAGAGATTCCTAACTTCAATTTTCTAGTGATAATTCAAATATCACCGTACTTGGATGGGGTCGAATCTTGGGACTGCCAGTGGCCATTCCCAACTCTCCTGCTAATTAGCTCCCGCACACGATCACCGTAGAATAAGCAGGGTGCCCTGCCCAGGTTAATATGCAAGGACAAGCTATGTGAGTGAACGCAATTTTTCGTGTCTCTATGTCTTCAGGAACTGTGGGTATTAATCTTTCGCCTGCATTGCTATTTGCACATTTCAGAGTTATCTTTTCAAAAACTACACTGAAGGCCAATCGATTGCCTTGGGAGAGCATGGGTTCATCCCTCTTTCTGGTGTTGATTCTTTTCCTAAAGTATGGCTACTGCCATGCCAGACATCATAGAGGCCGGACCGAAACAGATGCATTAACAAAAAAGTGATCTAGCAACAGCTTTTCCCGAAATTTTGATGCCTTATTCCGCATATCAGTATGAAAAAGAGTCGTCTTGAAACAAGTAGTTGTGAAACACAGCATTAAGGGGTTGCTTTGTTGGATAGACTAATTTCAATAAAACACACACCAACCATGTTCACCTTTCATAATTATTGATCTTTATTTTACTATTGTATCTAATCGCTGTGATCCGTATTCAACCGCTGTAAAACGAGTCTCTGTTTTTATTTCTGTTTTTATTTTTGGGTACAGTAAAGTGAGTTATTGAAAGCTCGAGTAGAATCTCAATAAATTAAGAGCGTTTAGATGAGCGCAACAATCAACGGAATAGCCCGCGGATAGTAGCGCCAACGAGAAAGTGAAAAATCAGCACAGGATAATCCTGTATCGAGATTCTCCCTCTGTCTACTGGTAGTTACTTTAGTAATAAAACAATGACTTGTGTACAAAAAAGAGCGCAAGCATTAGCGCGATGGGAGAGCTACTACATTCGTCGGCTTGAAGGTCCGAAAGATAAGCATGATGCTGGAAATGGTTCGAAGTTGAAGGGGCCCTACGAAAAGACAAAACCTAAATTTGGAGGGTTGTGTTATTTTTCTGAAAAGGGTCTGCTGCCATTGCTTGTGCAAAAGCAGCATTGGTGTAGGTAAGACGCTTCTAGGTGATTGGTTGATGATTGGGGAATGAACGGAGACCCAGTTAACGCCTCACCTCACAAGAAAATTACTGGTAAAGTCTCATATCAAACTAAGGAGAGAAGGGCCGCTAAGCAATTGACAGTTGGACGAGCAGCACAGCACTTGTGTGTCCTACATGAGCTGTGCTCCAATTTAGCACTCAATAACGCTCATAGAGATGCAAAACGCACAACGGACCAAATAATGAAACTGAATGGAACGCGAGCCATTCACACGGAGTCCGTGAATAGTTTTACCACTAGGTTCAATTAACTTTTTGCCCATGCCTCGGATATGAATTACAGCTTTATCATGCAAGTTATGGCTTAAAAACATCAAACTTTAAACTTAAAATTAATAATTCAGACAACTCTATCACTATATTTTATATATAATTGGTGACGTTATGGCTTCAAATACTGACCTTCTGAATATCCATCTTACAGGTGAGAATTTGCCAATGTTTTATTCGAAAAATTAAAAAGAAAAAGAAAAAAGAAAGAGTTAGTCCACCAGCTACAATCTACAACGTGCTTCGTCGATCCATTGAAGGCCTGTTGGGCTCGACTGACCACTACTACTACTCCACCGGTTGGGGTCTTTGCCTCCTCGGAGATTCAAATCGAAGGATGGAATTGATGAAACTGTTTCAAGACGACGAATTTCTGTCCGAGTCATTTAAAGTTTCAATCTTTTTCAGATTCAGATCACCTTTTTCTGGCGCGCAGTTGGGGAGATGGGATTTTCTGGGGCCAATGTGCATTTATGAAGTAGACAATTGTCATAAGATTGCACGGAAATCTGAAAATTTTCAAATTTTCCGAAGGTAAAAGTTGTGGGTACTACTGCAAAGTTGCTGCTCGACACAGCCCACCTGCCGCCGCCGCCGCCCTCCAATTTTGGATGCTTGTAACATCAAGAGGGGACCCATTTGTGTATATACTCAATCGAAGTGCATGTGGCTACGATTTAATCTTATTGCTTTCATTAAAATTTAGAAAATAGAAACTGCGTTCCCTTAAAGCTTCTATTCACCGAAAATTCTCATGCTTCTTTTTTGGTCACCAATTCAAACAGGCTCCCCATAAAATAAAAACCCCAAAACATAAAATTAAGGAGTCAATTTAAAACCCATTCAAAAAATTCCAAAGTAATGATAGTTATTCATCGCAGGACAAAAACAAAAAAGCAGGAAAAAAAAAAACAACAACAAAGGAGAGGGAAAATAATTAGAAAGGAAAAGAAAGGAAAGGGAAGGAAAATTCACTTGGGGAAGTGGCCGGGGGCGGGCGGAGCTCCGAGGAGGCTCTGCTGCTGCAACTCAAGGTCGGCGAGTTGCTGCTCGCGGTCCATCTCGATGATGAGTGGAACCACCAGGACGAGGAACGTCGTCCCCGCAATCCACGCCGCCTTCCCCGTGCTCTTCGCCAGCCTTTTCGCCACGTACGACCCCTCATTCACTATCCTCGACTCCGACACCCTCGCCAGTACTCCCCCGCCGCCGCCGCCGCCGCCCACTGGCTTCTTACGCTGAGACGCCATTACCGCAAAATATCACAATAGCAGAGAAAGAGGGAGCGAGCTCCTGAGGGCGGGCGGGCGGGCGCAGGAGAAACAGAATGCACACATATAGGTCCGTCGTACCATTAACTCGTTGACACGTAGCCTTAATTGCCGCCGTAATTGCATTCCGATTTGGGTCTTTGGAAGCGGGGCACAATGGTTATGCTGTCCTAACCACAAGAAAATTGTACCCTCACAGAATGTTATTAAATTTTAATTTAATAATATAAATTCACTTTTAGTTTCTTATTTTGCGATTAAAATTTAACAATATATATTGCCAGGAATTTCCGGCGCTATCCTGCCAGTTTAAGAGGCAAACGACAGTTGGAGGAGTCGTTTTAAGCGAGCAAGGTGTAGGCGTGTGGCGGCGGGGGGGGGGGGGGGGGGATTGATGAGAGGGCCTGCCTTGTGCCTGAAAACTCGCTGATTTAACGTCCTAGAACCGTGAAGTTCTTAGTAAAATAATGAATCCTCGTGGTTGGCAATTCTTGAATTGACTGTCGGGTTAGATTTATTATGATTATTATTATTATTATTATCTCTCCATTTCAGCTATTTTGATGGGGAAAGAAAAGAAAACTGAGTACGAACAAGAGGAAGGGATATGGAACTTAACGCTGCCCAAAAACTGGTAAACCGGAAGAAGTCAGCAGCTTGACTGCTTCCTGAAGTACCCAAAAAAGTGCCACTGGGTACCAAGCATCGTAAGATTTAATCAAATAACTGTAAAATCTCGCTTGATGTAGTGCAAGCATGAGAATGGCAAGTTCAGAGTACTTTCAGTTTCAAGGGATTTCGATATGATAAATTTCATAATCGAATCCCTGCTGCAATGCCTACCGTTCATCGCAAAACCTCTGCATACAACTAGAGTTGCATTGCATACCCAAGGAACCGAAACAGTGTATCCTAAACCAGATGAAGTAGAATTTCCCTTTCCCACCAGACTTTCCTTGTATGCTTGACAGACTTTAGAAACATGTTTGCTCATCGGCAAGAGCGGCTCATGAAAATATGAAGCAGGTGGATTTGAGTTGGAGACGTCATCTGCGTGGAGGTTCACCACTGCAGTGCCGTGTCCTGGGTGAAGCAGATTATTTAGAGCTTGGAGAAAAGGGAAATCTGGGTCCCATAGCTTGTAGGGAAAGATATCATCACCATCATAAGCATCGATAAAAATCATGTCATACAGATTGCTTGTGTTGAGGACAAATTTCTCAGCATCCGATTCATATAGGCAGAGCCTCTCATGGATGCCTTTCCACAGCACCTCGTCGATGGGTTTTGGTTTTGTCAAGGCACGCTGGCCTGATGGGCTCACAACCGAGAAAGCTGGAAAACCCAGTGCTCCAACTGAAGCAGATATAACAAGTGGATCAATTTCTACTATGTCAACAACGGCACCTGAATAGAAGACATAGGTTAAATTAGGTTGGCAGGACTCAAAAGCAGAACAAATGATCCACTAAATTTGTAGAAGAAACGGGTGAAAAAATAGCATGAAAAGTAGGGAGTGGTCCTTGAAGAAACCACAGCAATAAGACAGCCCTCCTTGACGAAACAGTTACTGAGATATGCATTGCATGATTGATTCAGCATTTCATTAGATGACATGTTACTGCCCCATTAGGCATACAGCAAAAGATGATGGGCACATCTACCTTGATATTCAATGCACAGCAGCTCTTATTATTGAATTGCAAAACTTCAGTAGCCACTAGACAGATTATGGGCTGAGTATAAGATGGTTGATTTGCAATCAAATACGTAACTAAGGTTTGCTTAATGATCTATCAAAGAATGAAGAAACATTAAGATCCTACTTAATGCACATGTCCAGAAAGGTACAACTACTGAGCATGCTAAGTCGACATCTTAAAGCAAGATGTTAAACAATGTGCACTAATCAAATTGCCATTACTACCTAACTGTAGCAGAAAGCACATATGCTAACCATATCCTACCTCGAACTTTCTTAGCCAAAAACAGCGACAAGCTTCCACCTCCATGACCTATGCATAGAACACGCATTGTCTTCTTTCCAGTTGTAACACTGGCTAGGTCATAATTACAAGATGCTATAGTAGCCAATCCAGTTGACACCATACTCCTCAAGTCTGCATGATGAAATCAAATTGATGAAACTCTGCAAATGAAAACAGAATGTAAAACCAAAAACGCCACACCGGCAGATCTAACAGTCCACTAAACAAGCTTGCAATCTCGAGGCTGAGGCATTGACAAACAACAACAAATGCAATTAAGTGGTGAGATATCTATCAATTACTATGACAAGCAACCTGAGACAATGAACAAATCCATAGAAGCTGTGTTCTGCACAGAAATCGCGTCCAAACTTAATCATCATTGTTACTCATTTTGCTGTTAGAACCAAAAATAATCTACCGTCAATATATTCACAACCACTTATGGGAGTCCTAGTTACGGGTAGAAGATAAACGGATCATTTCAATGAACCGATTGACTATAAGGTAAAAAAGAAAAAAAGAAATTTACATGGAACAGCAAGACAAAGGGGCTGCTGCATTAAGCATACAGAGGCGGGTTCTGATTCCGGGTAAGCAGCCATTACTTTAACGGTGCTCTGCCGCGTACTGTCATTAAAATGAAGCGTGCGCCACTGATATCCCAGTAACCTGAAGCGCTCATCACGATCTCGGCCCGGGTGCAGCTCCGCATACCTTTGCTGCAGCCATTTCTCGGTTTCCGGCCAGTAAACCGAGCTCTGAACACAACATCATCGTACAAGAAAATATCTTCCAGTTACAACTAACAAACAATCATCTTTTTTCCGGAGACAACAAAAAAATAAAAAAGAAACATAAATTTCAGAGCGGAGAGGGACTGACGGGTCTGGAGGAAGGAAAGGCAAGGACAGAGACGACGCCGTTTCCTTTGAGGGAAGTCGAACGAAACACGGTGTGGGCATGGGAGGAATCCATGTCCCACCACTCGGAGGAGTAACGCCAGTCGCCTTCGTCCACCCCACGTTGCAGAGTCGCCGCCGTACTGAACCCCCTCGTCGTACCGCCCCACGTCCGTCTCCGGCTCCGGCATAGCTTTAATGAGGCTCTAAGCCACATCAAGCATCGCCTAATTAGAAGCCAAAAACCAAACCCTAATTCGCTACACTCGCAACTCTAATCCGAGGTTACAAACGCCGCCCCGCACGAGGTTGGCCGGCCAAATGGCCTCGCGGGTCATAATTAATATTTTTATAAAATTAAAATAATAACTATTTATTGTGATTTGGTAATTAATAATAATTAATAAATTTATTGATGTTAGACAAGTTATAAGTTGAAATTTTTATTAATTCGTTTGGTATATTTAAAGGGTAAGTCCGATCTTCCATAATTATACAGAGATATTACTCTTCGACAGATGTGTGATTTATTATTATTTTTTTATTTTTCTATTTTTATACCAAAAATGGTGAGATCGTGAAAATAAAATAATTTCAATTAATTAGATTTAATTTCATGTTTAGTTTAAAATTTTGTATTTAATTATTTTTAATGCTGAAATATTTTAGTATAAATATGACTTAGACAGTTGAACTCGTCGCTCACTTAAGTTGCCGAGTTAATCCAAGGTCCAGTCGCTGTTTGACTTCCTACGTTCAATCCGACGATCAGATGACAAAAACGTGTGCCGACTCTTTTTTATTTTAAATTAAAATCTTTTTCTTCTTCTTCTTCTTGTTTTTTTTTTTTCTTTTTTCTTCTCAATTGAAAGTCACTCGGGAGTATGCATGCAGTTTTCACAAATCATGCATTCCCAATTTTTCCAAATCACAACTGACAAAGTACAAAGAATGGTCAATTTATATTTCGAAGAAAGAGATGCGAGAAAAAAAAGAGCAAAAAAAAAAAAAACAAGAATCAAAATTCAAAAGCAAAGCCGATCTACACCCAAAAAGATTTAAAAACAGAATAATAATAATAACAATAATAATAATGGTAACGATAATAATAAATATAATAAAAAAACAGAGTAAGCGGAGAAGACAGGGGAAAGTGGAAAGCTCCAATTTTGAAAGTCCACGCGGATCCAACTGGTTCAACAGATGCCAGAGGAAGGGAGAGTATGGCCCTACTGCCTGCCCCAGTAATTTGGTTCTTTCTGCCTTTTTGTGGGATGCCACGCCAACTATGCGCGTGCATTATATCAATGTGATCAATTGTGTTTTTGACTCAAAAAGATGTTTCCTTTTTAGTTTTCAATTACCCACAAAGGCCGCAACCAGAAGGGAAGACAAATCTTTTCTTGACTTTCAATGGTTCAGAATTTCATAATATCTAAACCCTGTTTTATCTTTAGGATTTGGAATTTATTCATTTTTCATTTAATAACCCACCTCAAGTTTCTTGCTTTGGTTTGATCAAGACTCGGATAATTTCTCCCAGTGCCACACAGAAGTGGGTTTTTGATCTGAAGTTCATCCTCTTTCGGACTTTTCGTGTCTCTTGTGTTTTTGTATGGATACTTTGACCGTGTTTCTGATACGGGTTTTTCTTTCTTCGAGAAGTGTATCCAAAACTGAAGGTGAGAAGAGAAGGCCGAGATGATCAGCATGGCATGCAGGGATATGATTGGAGTTGTTTGCTTTCTTTGAAAGATATAGAGTTTCTCTCCATACAAGATACTCGTTTTCCAGTTACAGGTAGCTGTTCCTCTTTTGTCTCCCATGGCAAGACTATTCCACGGAGCTTCTGCGATTTTGTATTGTTAAGTGGCAAAAGCTTCGATCTTTTTTGGTCCAAGAGTCTTATACGATGCGATCAAATGAAAGAACTCTTTTCTTCCCTTTTGGCTTTTCAAGCTACTTTTTATTGCCGGAAACCTGTAATCCTGCTGTTTGGACAATATTAGAATTTGTGCCTAGGTGTTTCGCTGTTTGCCAGAAATGAACCGTATTGTTTCTGTTGTTGTTTGTATCATTTCTGCTTTCTTTTGTTTTTACGCAACAATTAAGCACCACTGCAGTAGTTTTGCTTTGAAGATTCTGCCTTTTGGTTGATGCCTGTCTTGTGCATATGTTCCTTATTGATCTTAATTGCTTATAGTGAAGGAGCAACGAGAAAAATCCCCACCATCCGTTGCAAGAATTCCAAAATCTGATGTGCCACATGTAACCATTCCAGCAGTTCCGGCTACTGAAGGTTAATTCATGTCATTCCCCGAAAAGGATTACCATCAGTTTTCCCTTTGCAATATGTGTTGTCACGTTTTAGTTCTAATAAATGGCTGTTTATACCATCGGTAGGAGATTCAGTAGACAAGAAAAGCAATTCTGATGAGGAGGAAAGACCAAATATTAGAGCCAGTTCAATACTGCGTCCACGTGCTGTGATATCTAGTCCTGGTAATTTCTACTTCTTACGGTGTATTGTTCTATGATTTCTTTGCGTTTCCTATATTTGTCCGTTAGCTATATCGTGTTCGGTTACTGTACGATGCCTTACTTATGGGTCCATGTCGGCTATAGTAGGCCAGTCATTCTCAATTGAAAGAGAAAAATTCCCGAGAATATAGAGAACATAGAAAGGCAAAACCATGTGCCTCCTTTTTCATATTGATGGTTCTGAAGCTTTTATAAAACGTATTAGCTGTTGCTCGTCCAACATAGCCAGGGCTAGAAGAAAGGAAAAGGATGCTACCTAGGCATCCATGTCCCTTCAGACGACACGATGATGCAAGTTCTTTAGTGTGTTGGTATCTTGTCATGCGGTGGCCATTCTGGCTTCTGTCTTTATACTTTTTCTGTCACTCTGATCATAATCATAGAAGCCTATTGAATGCCTCCTGGGGCCTTGGTCACCAATGAAGTTCTCTCAGTAATGGAAATGGTTCTGTGGGCAGAATCATTGCCTACACTGGACCTGATTTCATTCAAGATATTTCTCTCTCGGAATAACTTTTTGTGGAAGAAGACAATGTCTATTTGCTTTCAACAGACAACTAAATCATCACAAAATATTTTTATGTGGGACTTCATTGTTTGAAACTGTACCATAACCCTAATGCAATCACGGCAGTCATTCCTGCATATGTATTCCGCAATTGCCTGGTGGAAGGGTTGTGCGGAAATTATACAGTAGGAAATCAGTTGATTGATCAGAAAAGGAAATAGGGAATCTGCAGAATAACACGAGTTGTATCCATTTCTCCCTTTGCTGCACGTGCATTCATGAGCTGACCACACTGATTTGTGCTCGGACGTGTGTATTCATTCGGGGTCCATTTTATGTAACAAAGGCCTCTCTCTCTCTCTTTTTTTTATCTTTTTTGGTGCATATATTAATGATATAACAAAGGCTTCTAACTCATGCGTTTTCTGATTTTCTGTTTAGACAATGATGCAGTTATTGGACATAAAAACAGGATTAAAGGAGTGCGACCTTCACCCCTGGGGAATCACGATTCGATTCAAAGTAGACGTGAACAATGCAAGCTTAAACCAAACTGCCCCATCGACGGAAGTCCTGTGGCCACAAAAAAGTCCAAGGAAACTACTGACACTAAAATCGGTCAAAGAGGGAAGACAGGATCCACAATAACAAATCCAATTCAGAGAAGGAAAATTACGCCTGATAAACCAAGCTCGGGCAGGATCTAATTGCTTCATGATACTGTGGAGGGACTGCTAATGCTTCAGCTTTATTCTCACTGGGTGGAAATGTCACACGGTTGACTGTAATCTCGTAACAGAATCCTTAGCCTACTTCTGTACTTTGTTGTTAAAATTTTCTCCTTGGACACTCGTTTCTTTGATAAGTAAAGCCTGTTTTGTTGCTGAAGGTTAAAATTTCAGAATTCAGCTGACTTCTTTGGGGTTTCTTCTCATTGGCCTGAAAAATCGAACGAGTTCGCGGACCCAATTTTCCATTCAACGGTCCCAACCAGCCGAACGTTCCAACGTTAATAAATCAGACAGGATTGCACAACGTAGGATTTTAATTCCAAACTTTTCGAGACACCCACTTTTTAAAAAATCACATGACAATTCATCGAGCACTTGTATATTTGTGATCGTTTCTGACTCTCAACCCACAAAAAAAAAAAAAAAAAATACAAATACAAATAGCGGAACAGTCTGCCGTTTTCCCTATATTTATTTTATCTTTTAAATTGTGTTTTCCAAATGTCGATGAAAATTGATACATTAAAAAGAGACCCCAACCAGAAATTGGTCATGAAATAATAATTACTTATAAATTGCCTAACTGATGACCTGAACGTTCGTGGATCAATAAATAAATAAATAAAGGAATTAATAATTTTTTTATTTTTATTTTATTAAAAAAAAAAAGACAAAGAAAGGAAGACAGTGAAGAGAAATCCGCCGCCGTCTCT
>CM034046.1:4552442-4665971 GCA_019804595.1 Bruguiera parviflora
GTCTCTCTCTCTCTCTCTCTCTCTCTCTCTCATCAATTCACTTTCAAAGCTAATCCATTAAAGCATCCTGTTTCCACCTAAGTCTGACTGACTGAGTATGTGTGTGTGTGTGTGTGTGGGGGGGGGCGGGGGGGAGGGGGGATACGTACTGAATACCGTTACGTTCCGTCTCTCTGTTCTTTAGTGTGTGGACCTTATCTCAGACCTGCTGTCGTTGGTTTTTCATATCGGTTAGGGTTTTAGTAGTGGTCATTTCTCTCTCTCTCTCTCTCTCCTCCGCCACGCAAAATGTCGGTTCCGTATCCCATCCCCGTCACCGCCGCTCAGGTTCTCTCGTCTTCTTTGTCTCGAACAATCTCGAAGCATCTCTAGTGTTTTGTTTTTTGGGAGTTGGCTGGACGCTTTTGTTTGCTTTCATTTCTTGATTTTCGATTTTGCTTTTTTTCGTGTAGGTAGGGACCTACTTTGTGACGCAGTACTATCAGATGCTGGAGCAGCGGCCGGAGTTAATTTACCAGTTCTTCAGTGACTCCAGCACTATGCTTCGCATTGATGGTCCTATCCGAGATTCCGCCGCTTCCCTGATTGTATTTCCTTTATTTCGTTTTTTTTTTTTTTTCAATTTTTATTTACGAGGTGCAATCTAGTTTCTTATCCTTGAGATATAAGTTTCAGTATTGCGTTCTTGTGTGTTTCTTTTTCTTTCTTTGTTTCTTGATTTTCTTGGGTGCGTTTAAAATGGGTTTTGTTGAGAATAACGGCTACGTAATCTTCTTGAGCCTATGTTTATATGTCGAATTCTTTTTTTTTTTTTTTGGAGATGTTTGCGGTTAGAAAGTTTGGTTATTTTCTACATTCTTATGGTATTCATTTCTCTGCAAAAGATTCTTCAAACATGGGAAATCTGTTTTAGCTTTTCCTCGTACTTTATTTACGAGCAAATGGTTTTTAACACGGTAAATTTCCACCTCATTTCTTCTGCCTTGATTAGAATGCCAGTAAGTATCAGTTGAGCTAGGTTTACCCTTGATTTGTTATGAATCAAGAAATGGATAGTTGATGTTGATTAAGCATTTCAGCCCTTTACATTGCAAAGACTTGGTGTGAAGCCCTGGAGTTTACGTTAGAAGGGCAAATGGGCCTGGGTGAGCTGGGGCAGACAGTGTGAATGAGTGAATGTTAAACATGAAAGGGGGAATAAAAAAAAAAATTCAAAAAAAAGAAAAGAATGAATCGGTAGTTGGCTTTCCTGTTCCCCTGAGATTAGCACTCAAAGCTTCATTTAGTTTACGAAGTAATGAAGTAGAACAAGAGAAGACCCCTGCTGCTTTGCTTCACTGCTGTGCTTGTATAGCTCAGTACAGCTATACAGAATACTGGTCATATTAGTTTTCTGTTATGTGCAAATTTTGCACCCATGTTGTTTATAACCATGAAGCAAAAAAGAGACTAGGTTGGTCGCATGACTAGTCAAAGATTTGTTGGATCTAATTCATTGAGAAAAATAAAAGAATTAAAAAAATAATTTTTTTAAAAAAAAACAAGGGAAACCTATTACTTATGTCAATGTCTGTGACTCTCTGGGAAACTTGGTCATTATAGGTGTTTCAATATTTTTGAGTGCCAGTTGACTTCTTCATGTTTGGAGAGCTATCTGGAAGTTTCATTCAAATTATTGTGAAAAGATTCCAAAGTTCGGCAACCCTGTATGGATGTCAGTTACGTTAATAGACTTCCTGGTCAGAGTCAGAAACAACACAATACCGTTTATTTCAGTTATTCTGTTGTTGAATCTATTGACCTTTGATGCTCAATTGTTCATCTGTAGTTCTGTCTCAATCTGGCTGACTTTGTATGTTTGCTTCTTCTTTAAATGCTTTCTATTTTAGTTGCTGCTTGATTTTCTCCCCTTTATTTTTCAAGTTTTTGGGTTCTGATTCCTTATTTTGTTGTCATCTCTGCTGCTGTTGCTGTTGTCAGTATATGTGCATCAACTGCAGCATTTGTCTTATGCCTTCCATTTTTGCAGCAAATCCATGGACTCGTCTTGTCACTCAATTATACTGGATTCGAAATTAGAACTGCACATGCCCTGGAATCTTGGAACAGAGGCGTTCTTGTGATGGTTTCTGGTGTGGTGCAGTTAAAGAATTTCAATGCCAAGAGAAAATTTGTAGAAACATTTTTCCTTGCACCTCAGGAGAAAGGTTTTTTTGTTCTCAATGATGTGTTTCAAGTCATTGACGAGGAACCAATTCACCAGCATCCAGCAGTCTTTCTTGCCCAAAAAAATCTTGATTCAAAAGTTAACATTCCTGCTGTTCCAGAGCCAGGTATTTATCATCATCGTCATCACCACCACCACCACACTAAATTGCTTATTGTTATTAAAAAAGATAGAGATCACTCAGCTTGAATGTGACATGATATCAGTGATTGGCATTCATTATTTTAATTGAGTTCTCAACTATAATAATTGATAATTTGTGTGCAATTGCTGTGTGTATTTTAGCTTATGTTTACGAGTTATGCCGGAGTGAGTTGACATCAATTTGGCAAATGCCCACATTACCAGAATTTGATTTTTAAATGTTTTAACTAAAAATCTCATCTGACAAATAAAGTGATAAATTTTCTTTTCTTTTCAGTTCCAAACTATCTGTTGGGTGGAGAAATCCAGGCTATGGATTTTGTGGCACCTGCTGATGCTAAGGAAAGTGGTCCAATTGATAACTACAGTTTCGAAGAGCAACCATCACAGCAAGTCCCTGATGCCAAGAGTATTATAGGGGAAAGTTCCATGGAGGAGGTGCATAGTACGCTCCAAAATGCAACAAATGCTGTGCAGGACCATTTGCCTGCTCCAATTGAGGAACCTACTGGAGAGCCCCAAAAGCACACTTATGCCTCTATTGTATGTACTGTAAAGAATAGTGGTGTTGATTCTAATGCATGATGTAGATATTTTTCATTTAACATGTATGCCGGAACTATATCTGAAGTTATGAGCCTAAATCTTACCATCATTATTTGGCATGGAAGTTGCAGGTTGCTAGGGGGCAGTCTGTGCCTACAGCTGCGCCTCAGCCTAATGTTAACAAGAGTGCACCGCATACGCCTGGCTTGGAATGGAATCATCCACCCCAGTCTGCTCAGCAAGCATACATGATATCAAATTCATTTGAAAGGCTGGAGATAGCTGAGGAGGTTCCACCTGTGGAAGATGAAGGTTGGCTAGTTATTTTATTTATAATGGCTTGAGCTTTGTTTCATTTTGCTTAACAAGGAAGTTATTTTTACTTGATTTTAGAAAATTGGTCATATAAGTGTCTAACTTTTGATCTTCTTATTTTTTGTCAAAAACAAAATGGATACTTTTAGATGAAATAAGATCTGTTTATGTGAGAAACTTGCCACCAACCGTATCCGAAGCTGAAATTGAAGAGGAATTCAAGAGTTTTGGCAACATTGCACCTGATGGTGTGGTCATTAGAAGTCGCAAGGTCTATTCTTGTTATATATTTTAGCAACGCACTTACTTTCTACAGCTCCTTCATCTATTGCTCTAAAATATCTGAATTACATGCAGGATGTTGGTGTTTGTTATGCATTCGTGGAGTTTGAAGATATGGCTGGTGTTCATAATGCAGTCAAGGTCTGATGAATTATTGTTAAAAACCGTGAAAACAGACTTCTGCTCCATTTTATTTTCTTGGTATAACTTGTCAGTTTGAAGGATTGAAAATTAATGCTAACTGTAGTTCAAAAATTTTGGTAGAGATGTGTCATACTTCTACCGTTTGGGAAAGACTCTGTTTACTTGACTTTTAAACTTTTGATATATGTGTGAAAAAAATCTCTTTTTCGTTAAAATCCCAAGACATTCAGCACTCATATTCTTGTAGAATGACTATAATTCCAAGTTTTATGTAGTTTTATTGTCATTTTGATTTCTATAGACGTCAGAGAGTTGCCTTCTATTGACCTTTCCTTTTCTTCAATTAATAAACAATCAATTAAGATATTTTAGTTGTAGCAGGTTTATAAGTCGTCTCCTCTCTCTTCCTTTTGGTGACTTTGTATAGCCTCCTCTTATTTTGGTTAATATGCTTTTACATAGGGTGTGCAATTTTCATAACCAATACATGCTGTCCAGTTTTCAATTTCATGCTATTGGCTCTTTACTGTGTGTTATTAGTTGTTACAGATTATCTGAATTTCATGTGACAGTGTTTAGAAAATTGGAGAACTGTGGTACTATTTTCTGTTGACAGTATATTGAATCAGCTTTGTGTTCTATTATATTTCTTTAGGCGGGCAGTGCACACGTTGCTGGACGGCAGGTATACATTGAAGAACGAAGACCGAACAGCATCATCCCCTTCCGAGCTGGAAGTATGTATGCTTATACTTTTACCGGTCTTGGTAGTTTTACAACATCAAATAGTGTATATTGGTTGTCTAATTGCAATCGCATTTGTAGCAGTCTAATACTCGTATTGATTGGTGAGGTGGGTTGCCTTGCCATCTCAATGCAAAAACCCCAGTTATACCATTCCAATCCCTGTTCTGCTGCATTGGGTTTATGAGCTGAGATCTGCCACATGCAGTTTTCTTTAATAGTTTTCCTCTGTACCTATTCCAGTTACAGCCTGAAACTTGATAGATTGTCCCTTGCCACTGTCTCATTTTTGCAATAGAGATTTCTTGAGGTTGAGGGTGTCGGGATCTTATTCTCAATATTAGCTATAGCAGCAGATGAGATGGATTTTGTGCCTTGAAAGACCTCCATAGTGTTGGTAGACCCCTATCTGCATTTTGCCATTTCAGATCAGCGACCCAGGAGGATATTGCTTCTTTTTTGTAATGTTGTGACTGAAAAATATGTTGATCAGGAGGAAGGGGTAGAGGCAGAGGAAGCTACCAAACAGATACCCCGAGGACCCGATTTGGTTCTAGAAGTTTTGGTAGGGGAGGTGGCTATGATGGAGTTGACCGAGACTACAACAGGCCTAGAGGAAACGGGTTCTATCGACCAAGTCCCAGACAAGCGTCAAGAAATGGACAAGATCAATCAGAATAGAGAGTTTTCTCGTCAAACGGAACATAACAGAATTTCATGTCCAGTCATTGCAACTCAGTATACGGCATCAATTAGTTCCTAGAATGATATATGGGGTCAGATTGATTTAGATAAATTGTTTGGAGGGATTCTTGATATTACATTGTCCCATGTAAGCTTTGAAATTTAGCAGGCAAGATGTTCGCAATTTTGAGCTTATTCTGGCACCATGTGATATTCGTCATTTATATAGTTGAAACATAAAGGAAAATACGTATTGAGTTGGATCATTTTGTGTTGATTTCACTAGAACAAAACAGTTTTATTTATTTTTTCTCTGGCCACCATGGCCCCATTCTATATAGACGAGTGGAACCAACAGACTAAGCTCTCAAGTCTGTTCGGTTTCTAAAGCTTGCAATTTCGTGAGTGTTCACTGCCCAGTTAAAGTGAGCCGCCTGTTTTTCCTTAAACATACCTGTGGGTTTGTTATGGCAGGTATTCATCAGATAATTATGAAGGGCAATGGAGGTTGAGGCAAGCTTGTTTGAACTTATATTTCAGGTAGTTCCTGGTCAAATTCAAGCTTAAGCTTCGTTTACATATTTAAAACTAATTAGGCATTGCAGAGTGTGAATTATTTGGTTTAAATCATAAACTAAACTAAATCAAACCATCTGATAATTTGACAATATCAATACTTAAAACTTTAGACGAGATTTTATTGATCATGTTCTCATTTTCCAGGTTTCCGATGTACATTCAGTCCTTGCACAAAAATTTAAGGCATTTATCTTCTCGTTGATACTTGAAAGAAAAATCAAGAAATAGGCTTTATTCAGCAAATTTACTCGTGAGTGGCCACGGATTTGCAATTTCTCCTCGCAAGTTATTCTTGTATGAATACACATTGGTTCCTTCAGATCTATTACCCTGTTGTCCTCCCCTCAACGAAACGCTAAAATTTGACTACTGCTCTAGTTACGAGATGAAGCTAAGCGTTTGTAGCAGCTTCATACTGAACGGCAATCTGGGTTTGGCCTGCTCATGTGTTGTCTTCTTCATTTTCCTCTGTTTCCCAGAGGAAACTTGCATATGCTGCGAGAACATAGCTGGAAACAGGGAAACCACAAACCAATAATAGGTCAGCAGGTCACCATAAATTTGTAACAACTGGGAATGGGGCCATATTGTAAAAGTTGAAAAAGCTTGTACGAGCTGACATTTCTCAATATGCCAAAGTGGAAATTCTGCGAAATTCTATACCTGTCCCCGGAAGTAGCTTGAACTGCTCTCTCGAAATAATGCGAGGCATTGTTATGGTCACGGTGAAATTCCCAGAGAAATTTTGCGTAATGTGACATGATTTCACCATCCTCAGGGTCCACTAGAATAGCATGCGAGTAGCATTCCTCGGCCCCTTGAAGATCACCTCTGGACTGCCGACCCAATAAATAAAAAAAACAAAGAAATAATAAGCAAATGAATGGAGGATCTAACTTTATTGAAAAGTAATAGAACTCTATAATGTTCAACAGTGTATTGAAAGACGGGCATAGAATATTCCTAAGCTACATATTCTATATCACAATGGAATATAATTGGAATCAACTTCAATATCAGTATAATGTATGAGAGAGAGAGTAAGCTGAGTGATCTTATTATGCAGCAGAATGATGAGAGCACGAATGGAGAGGCAATTGTCACCTGACACAGAAACTGCGCGTAATTTCTCAGGGGTAATGAATTGCAAGGACTTTCACCAACCATCCTTCTATAATACTCCTCAAGGTGGCCAGCCATTTCAACAGATGCAGGAGAATCTCCCACCTCAATTCTTGACCCAGCTGGCTGCTGCAATGAGCTTAAAAGGTATTAAAACTCACATTTCACAATTAATTCAAAAGCCCTGACTCAGTTTAGAAAGTACAACCTGATAGTCTTGTCGTGAGATATCATTCTCTCCATCATCATCTATTTCCCAGAGAAAACCAGCATATGCAGCAAGAACGTAGCTAAAAGAAAAAAGGAAAGGAAAAAATTAACCTCCATAAGAGAGAGGTGCCACCCAATTGCCAACTTGTACCAGGGTCATCATCAGCATCTAGTTGGCTTCATGTAGGAACCAATACACTTAATGTAGAAGCCAAGATTTTGAATGAGATCAGGTCCACATCTCTTTGCAAAAGAACAAGATAGATGGAAGTCTTTGCTCACCTATCTTGAGGAGCTGCTTGAACAGCACGTTCAAAGTTACTCAGTGATCGGTCTTGATTATGGTGTAGCTCCCACTCTAGTTTAGCATATTGCAGTAAGATTTGACCGTCTTCAGGATCTGCAAGAGTGGCACGACGATAGTATTCCTCAGCTCCATGAAGGTCTCCTTTTGACTGCAAGTGGAAACGTGACTCCAGAATAAGATTTAACTTTTCTTTTTCTCCCAACGTAATAAAAAATGCCTTCCCCGAGATTCACGGAAAGGGTTATATGTACAAGCTAAGAACATCAAAAGCTCAACATATCTTCTGGTAATTTTGGCGATAAACCAAACAGTCCAGATGCAAGCATTGGGAGTTCAGATTTAACAATTATTAATTGAAGTTCAAAGAAGGAGAAAAGGAAAAGTGAAAAAATCACCTGCAACAGCTGAGCATAATTTGATAGAAACAAAGGGTGACACGGATACTCATCAACCATCCTTTTGTAGTACTCTTCAACATCACCACCATCATCAAAGTTTGACAAATTCGAACCAACATGGCTGCCCCCGCCACCACCATGACCACAAAAAACATTACTGTCAATCCCAATCCCTGCTGCAAGATACAGAGGAGGACTAACTGGTTCTGTTCCTTCAATACTTAAACGTTCCATTCCATTGATACCTTCTTCCCGTGCTTTCTCTCCTTCCTCCTCTATTAACCCCATGCTTTTCTTTCCAAAACTGAATTCTTCACGATCTATAGCTTCCATGCCCTCTCCAATAGTTACACTTCTATTCAATTCTTCTTCCTTTTCATTTTCTTGTGTTCCTACATCTCCTCTATCATTTTCTTCACCTTCAAAACCATCACTCGTGTTGAATATTGAAAAAGAGGGTGCTGTATGCAACATTGTCCCCTGGTGCATGTGGGGAAGTTTCTTCAATGTGGTTGAATGAAGCTGTTCTTTATCAGAAGATGCATAGTTCAATCTCTCCAAGCTACTATCTGACCAAGCTCTTCGAAATCCTTGGAGGCGAAACCTGCCAACTTCATGATTGAAGTCAGAAACTGGAGACGAGCTGCAGCATGGGAATGAGGTCAAGTTGAGGTGATGCAGACCATGAGAGAATGAGAGTTTGTGATCACGTAATGGGGTATGATGTGTAGTGCGGGTGCCATGGATGGTGTCAGAGTCTCTGTTAGGGCTGCCTGAGAATGGTGAGAAAAGGGTCCCTGTAACTGAACTTGATGAGCTCTTTAGAAGCATTTTCTTGTGTCTTCAATACACTTGCTTGTGACGGCAGGGAGATATAAGCATTTGACCTGAGATCAACGGGATACTGTTTTCTCTCCCTTTCCTTTTTGGTTTCAAAGATTAAAGGGATCCAAAGAAACATAAAAGAGTCAATCAGCGAGGAATCCCATTTAGAAAAGCCCCTTGGTTATACAAGCGAGTGAGTGTAGCTACATTCTTGTCCTAAAACTCCCCCATCCAAACAATCAAGTTATTTACTTTATTATATTTTTCAAAGAAAAGTCTGCAAATTTCCCTCTCAGAATATTATAAGTACACAGAATATTAGGATTTAACAATTTTTTCTCATCATTGAGAGGATAAACAATGTAGGCAGTCTTACTTTGTCCTATAAGTCTCATATCTTTGGGCCTAAAATGTCTAAATTAAGAAAGAAAAAAGAAAAAGAAAAACTGGAGTTGAAAGCAAGTGTTCATTGACTGGGGATGCTTAAAATGTAATTGCAGTCACGAGTAGGGTAAATTTTCCATTTTCCTCTCCTGTGAGTTGGACAAAAGCATCGACAGCCGGGATGCACGTGGATTCTCTCATAAAGCCCTTTTCTTCACATGAAATGTAGACAAATCTTCATACTTTCAGACCCAAAGGCAAGAAAGCTGAATCTCTCACAAGATATATGAGAAGGGTTTCTGCGTGTGCATTGTGTAAGTCTTACATTTGCCAATCTTATTTATTGATTTCAGAAAGTTTTCTCTGTTTTTATTAACCAAAAACCAAAAAAAAAAAAACAAAACAAAACAGAAAAAATCCTAGCCAAGCACAGTCAGCCTGCGCCCAAAAAACCAGACAACAGAAGGAAGCATGGCCAACCCTTTATCCCTCGCGATGAGAATAACACTTGCCCTCGGTGCTTCATCAAATGCATGGCCAACCCTTTTCTATGTTCCATCGGACCAAACCAAGAGGAGGTTGAAATCTTGGAACCACGAGATGCCTCTGCCCTGTTTTCTCTGGTTCTCGTGTAAGGTTTTAATGCAGCGTTTATTAATGCTTCTGTTTAAGATGAAGTTGGGACGCGCTGCTCACCACACGTGTATCTGGAGAAAAGTGATCCTGCGTAACAAAAATTAAAAAAAAAACCATAAATGGATACAGAAATGATTGTTATGAAGAGTTGAAAAAAAAAAGAGAGAGAGAGAGACAGAGAGGGTAATAAATAAAACAAAAGAATAAAAATTACTTTTAATAAATAGACAACAAGATAATTTTAAAGAGAACAAACGGAGAGAAGAGTAAAGGTGCCATTTCTATCGGTGTTACCGTCCACGTCTTCTCTGGCCTCGCGATAGCCACAAAACAACGAAGAAAAAGCCTTTAGGTCATTCCCCTTTTAAAAGGGAAAAGCGAATGAGAAAAGAGAATTTCTTTTACATGCTGGGCCACAACTAGATATGCATTTTTTCAGTACAAATTTACGGAGGGGGGATTTTTTTTTTTAAAAAAATTTTTTTGAAGCAAATGGGCCATATGTTGTCTAGCTATTGAATCTGCACTTGTTCAGTTCTTTCCAAAATTACAATATTTTTTTTTTTTTACATAAATAAAAATCAATAGTTAGCTAATCAAAGGTTAGAGAAAGAGAGATAAAAACAAGTTAAAAAGACAGCACAAAAAATGAAAAGCACTTAAAAAAAAAAAAAGAATGCAAAAGACCTCAAATCCCATAATTTGTGGGGTTCCCCCTATGGGCACAAAGTCCTTGTACAGCAGAGACTGGTCCGAGCGATGAGACGTTACTCTGCATATTGTTGAAAAGGGATGGCCATGGAATGGTACGATTATGGACACTACTGTATCTGTATCTGCTTTAAATTCGTCTCCAGTTTTTTGGATGCACAGAGCAAATCTTATTCTACGGAATTCGAGTATTGCCCGAATGCATTTGGGACGTTAATTTTGTGGGACTCTACCTGAACTCACCCGTGGGATCCACCGGATCAAAGCATTCCCGAATTCAGAGACTTGCCCCTTCTCTTCTTTTTCTTTTTCTTTTTTTTTTTCAATAATTTATTTATTAATTTTAGTGGATTGGATACTGATGTGACCAGGCTGCGCCCAAGTCCGATGTGGGGGCTTGCTGGATTTGCTCAGGCTCAAACTCGGAAAGAGGCTTGGCTTACTTCATCTTAAATATATACGAAAACATATTGGCTTTGATGGCAATTGGGATCAGAACTGGGTTTAAGTTTGACAAGCACAGACCAGAATAAATTTTTAACTATTAGAATAATTCTTAAAAAAAAATTTTAACAATAATCTTCAACAGAATGATAAATAATAAGAGAAAAAGATCCCCGCTAAAAAAAAAAAAAAAAAAAAAAAAAGAAAACAAAGAGAGAGAGCTGTAGTTAAAACTCTATCCCTTTTGCTTATGGTGCCGGAAAACCAAATGGTTGTAATAATACAGAAGTCCGAAATTTAGAATATTCCTAAAACCTGCAACGATGCGCAGAAACTGTATCCCCCCCTAATTATAGCAACTTGAACTGAACTCACAGGCGGGCAATGTTTTCTCATCCCAGAAGACATTAGTTGCCGCATAAACCTGAACGGAACGATCCCACCCCCCCCCCCCCCCCCGGGGACCCATCCGACCCCGACAAGCTATTTGAGAACCACAATGAAACTTACGTTCGATCCTTCAACTGGATTTTCTTTCCTTCTCCTACTCTTAATGTTCTGTTCGAGTGCCGTTGTTCTTGTTAAAGTCCTCTCTTTTTTGAACCGCCCGCCCCCCCCCCCCAAAAACAAAAAAAAAAAAAACAAAAGCTCTCTCTCTTTTCACATAACAAATTAAATAAACATGGTCATGCAATAATCGAGAAAATGAAGTGGTACAATTTCGTAACCGGGTCTCGTGGGGGGTCAAAAAGACAACATGGATATCAACTAACAATCCTCCGTTTGTTTCGCCGGTTATTATTATTATTATCATTTTGAGAAAGAAAAAAAAAAAACAAACAAACAAACAAACTGTAAATAAAAAAGGGAAAAATATAAACAAAGAAAATAGCTAGCCAAAGGCTTCCCTCGTATTGCCTCCGTAAATTAGATGCCTGCCCCACCCTCGTCGTCCTCTCCCCGGGCGGCGGGACGGGCCTTTTTTTGAAAAAATAAAAATAAAAAGAAAGCGCGGCTCCCTCCTCCACGACCACCGCAAATTCACCACCCCCTCCGACGCCGCCAGCCTTATATTTTCTTTCACTTTTGGCCATCGATTGAAAATTTACAATGTCCAATATCTTGTTGACGCCATTTCAACTGTTGGAGCTCAATGTCATTTCTGCCCAGGATCTTGCCAAGGTCTCGCGCAAGATGCGAACCTACGCCGTTGCGTGGGTTCACCCAAACCGGAAGCTTTCGACGAGGGTCGACGTGGATGGCCAAACCAACCCCACCTGGAACGACAAGTTCGTGTTCCGCGTAAATGATCGTTTTCTCTACGGTGACACCTCCGCCATCATGATCGAAATCTACGCCGTCCATTGGCTCCGCGACGTCCATGTTGGGACCGTCCGGGTGATTGTTGGCAACCTCATTCCGCCGACTCGTCCCTTCCACCACCACCAAGTGCAGCTCGGCATGCGCTTTGTTGCCCTCCAAGTCCGCCGCCGTTCTGGGCGCCCCCAGGGAATTCTCAACATCGGCGTGGCCCTCCTTGACAGCTCCATGCGGAGCATGCCGTTGTATTCGCAGCTAAGCGCTTCCGCCGTCGGGTTTCACCAACTGATGGGCGGAGGAGTGGATAATAACCACAATAATAAAGATGATGGCGATAGGAACAGCGACGATCCCATCTATCTTGTTCAGCCCCCCCCTAAGCCCGAACTGAGGCGCACGAGGAGCGACTCCAGCTCCATGATGGCGTCGTCAATGGTGGTAGCCGCCGCAAAGAGAAAGATGAAAAACGAGAAAGCCAGTTCGATGATCGACGGCGTGGAAGTTGAGAAGAAGAGCAACCAGCAGAGAGGAAGATCGAAAGCCAGTTCAATGCTCAGCGGCTCCGAGATTGTCAAGAAAGGCATAAAATTCAAGCCCGGTTCGCAGGTTAACGGGTCAGAACTCGCGAGGGAACTCGCCATGGTGAAATACGGGTCAGAATTTATGGGCTCTCCACCCGAGAAGGCTCCATTAGAAGCTAAAAAGATCGATGGCGGGTTGGATAATGGGGCTCCGTACAAGAACTCGAAACATGGGACTCTGAAGAAGCTGAATTATCCTACCATCCCGCTCATAACCGAATCGGACTTGGGACCCTCGGCGTCGGAGGTGGCGGCCGCAATGGCGAAGAACAAAAGATACAACAAGCGCGTTGGGGAGACGGAGAGTGAAGTGATGGGAGGCGCGTGGAGCTTGGACATGGAAGGTAGCATGGAAGGCCTCCAGTCTAAATTGGACAGATGGCGGGCGGAGCTCCCGCCGGTATTCGACCGGAGCGAATTGTCGAGTTATCCCGACGGCGAAAGCGAGCATCCTCGCGGCAAAAAGAGGGCCATCGGCGGCCGCAGCCGCAGCCGCAGTTCCGATCGGAGTGGCTTTTCATGCTTTAGTAACATCTGCGGGTTGGAATGCTCCATCGTTTGTGGCGGATCCCCCGCGAAAAAAAATAATAGGAGGCGGGCCAAGCGGAGCCCATCGTCGGATTACTCGAGCTTTCTTTGATCGATAGAGTCGGGTTATCTCGGGTCACTAAATCGGTTTTTTTTTCTTCTACCGGGGCACAATCTGGGTCCGAGTGGATGGCTGTTGATCGTCGGGTTAGACCATTTCTCCTCCTCCCGCTCGCTCTCTCTTTTCATTCTCGTTTGTACTTAAATTTCACTTTATTTTTAAATATTCTTTCTATTAAACTCTAAAAAAGTCAACAATTCTTCTCTACTAAAATCCAAACAAAAGTGCAAATCTCGTCTAACGATTGACTAATTCGTGGCGTGGGTATATGTTCGGTTGCTCGTCGGACCGACATGCTAACGAGTTGTGATTTCTCGGCATTAAAGTTAAATTTAAATTTCGGTTAAAACCAATTAATAGGGAAAATAGTCATTAAACTCGGCATTACGCACTCCGCGCTGCTGCTGATGAAAGTATAACAAAACTACCGAGTGTTGTTTCCAATTCTGAGTTAATTGTACCCAACTCCCTGGCTTATTGTACGGAATGTCAGACCGACCCCTGCCAAACGTGTTCAATCATTCGGTGGTATTCTTTCGTACCACCGAGCTCGCTTAACCTCTCTGGCCGAGCTGGGTCGGGTCTGAATCCTTTCGCCCTCCCAATTCGGATGGGCTCAATATAGCCTCCCCCGCAGGTCGCTTGGGCTAAGACTTCCCCCAGGCGGCAGCATGAACTGTAGCAATGCGTCCGTTTGGGTACCGTGTTGACAATAGACAGACAGACAGAAAGAAAGAAAGGAAGGAGCGTTTTCATAGTGTGGAAGGAGAACGGACGCAGATCATGATGAACGGCTGAAAATCTAGCGCGTGATCAGAAGGACTGAATGGAAACGCGTGAACCTCAAAACGAACCTTTGGTCCCAAGCCAGCTACAACCTTCTTTCTTTGAACGTACGGCAAATCCGGGTGAGCCGCGCACTTTGTCTGCTGACGTGGCGTTTCTTCGCACCGTCGAGTCACGTGACTTTGGCTCCTACCTTGTCGGGTTGTCGCTTTAAATCTTATCAGACAACCTTTCGCTGTGTTTTCTTGTTCTAACAACCATTTCCCCTAGTCTCTTTTGGATTTGCATCCTTGTAATCTCGTCTCAGTTAATTAATCCCGCTGAAAAAATCAGCTTTTATTCCCTTCTCTCTCGCTCTCTCTCTCTCTCTCTCTCTCTCTTTTTTCTTCTTTTGAGACAGTTTTTCTTCCCACTTTAATAACCGGAGACAGCATGGAACGAAAAAAAAAAGTTAAAACACAATTTTGGGTTAACGATGTAAAAATGTTTAAAGAAGAAAAAAAAATATTTATAAGAATATAATTTTCTCTATAACAACTCATAATTTCATTCGCCTTAATTGACTAAAAAGCGAGGTACATGGATTAGTTTCATTTCCTAGTAGTGAAAACAACAGTTGTCGGAAAAACAAAAAAAACAAAAAAGAAAAAAATTGATGACGACGATACATTGCGGTAAATTAATTGTCGTTTGACAAAACTTTCTAGGGCCACATGGATACTCAGAGACATAAAAATACAAAATTTCTTCCTCTTTCTTTACAAAACTCGAAGGGGTTTGTCCTAAAAATTTTTAATTAATTTGTAAAAGAGACAATAAATCTTTATGGGGATTACATTTCTGCACAAACCAACAAGCCACGTTGCTTCGCCGGGGGCTTTTTAGGGGGAACAAAAAGCATCGACATTGAGCACCACGTTGACATTAGTTCAAAAACTTTCCTACGGAATATTCAAGATGTTGATGGCATTTTGTCATAATCGTGGGACTTGACAGAAATAGTTAATTTAATATGATCCATGCTTCGAGCATCGACAAACTGACGAGTGAGGCGAGCAATTTTTGAAGGAACCGTAGCATTTCCGCCCATATGCATCAAAACTTTTTTTTTTTTTTTTTTTTTGGGACTCTCGTCTGATTCGATTTCATAAAGAAAAAAAAAAACAATTTCCACACAACAAAATGTGCGAGAGAATTTTGCCGTTTAAAGCAAAAAAAAAAAAAAAAGATCTAAAAAAAAAAAACTGCGCCGGAATAATGATGTCAGACCGGTCGCATTGGTCTGAATTCAAATCAAGTTATTTTGAAAAAAGTCCCCAATTTCTTAAAATTTCACCAATCTGGCTGGGTCGGACCCACAACATGGCATGGCATGGCATGGCATGGCGCGAGTAGAGAACAAAGCAGAGAGGCATGCTTCACTGTGCCATCACCGTTTTCTATTTTCTTAATTATTTTTTTTAAATTTTTTGTTATATATCTATAGCTCGTAGTTTAAATCTTCATTTATTTGCCAAGCAATCAAAGTGAGTTCGACAGTCTCGGCAAGCAACTTACATAAATACGAGCCTGGTGTGGTCTCAGATCAGAAAATTATTAAAATTTTAAGTATAAATTATATAATTAAAAATGTTTATATTAAAAATTAAAAATATCGATAAAAAATTATAAGTATATTATTTATTTTAATTTTACTTTGAACGTCTCTCGTTTAAAAAACAATTTAATGATAAATGTTTGGCCGAAATGACTTGTTCTGCTTTTTTTTTTTTTTTTTTTTGGTTTTCTCGGCACGCATCTCAGCTTTTCGGACAGCACCGACCTCCCACACACTGACAATGCATCTTTTTTTTTTTTTTGAGGTCTCAATTTTCTAAAACAAGGCCTTGTGCTGCTTGTCCTTAAAACAGTAGACACGAGATGGTCTAAAAGGAACGGTACATGTAGGCGGAGGAGGAGGAGGAGGAGGAGGAGGAGGAGTGGCACTTTAATATGCCTTTTGTTTTTGTAAAAAGACTCAACCTTTTAGACTTTTAAGCTAAAGCTAAGAGACACCTAAGTCTAGTTAAAGGATCGGTTGTTCTTTAATTGAGACAAGCAGGCATCGTCTTGACGGTGGTGCCGGTTAGGAATCTATAATAATCACTAATTCCAGAATGAACGACCAGTAATGTGCTGCCACTCGGTGCATAGGAATGCAGTTACAGTGCATCTCTCTCTCTCTCTCTGTGTTTTTTTTCTTTTTTTCATTTTCTTTTTCACTTTTTTTTTTACTCGTTATATTAATGGATCATGGTTAATGAACAGATAAGGACAGGTTTCAATTCGGTATTCGGTGATAATCATTAATTCGAACGGCGAAAACTTTTTTTTTTTTTTAAGAAAAAAAAATTCAATCAAGAAATGGAAATGCAAATGGAGCAAGATTAAGACGGGGGGGGGCCCTCGGCCTCGAAAAAAGAATTGAAGCTAAGTCCCTCTCAGTTTTTTTTTTTTTAAATTTTTTTAAAAAGTATTATTGTCTAATAATATTTATTAGAGGTGCATTTTAATTATACGAGAATTTTAAAATAAAATTTTATTTTTAAATAATAATAAAAGAATATGAATTTTTTTTTTTCTCTTTTGGTTAACATCGGGAGAGTTGTATTTTCTGCACCAACAGAGAAGATCAGATTCTAAAAAGATATGATGATTTTATTTGACAGTGCGCACCAGCAGACATGTGAGCCCCACCATCATCACTCCTTCCACCACCACCTCCAGCCCTGCCCTCCCCCTCCTTTCCTTACCCCCCTCTTTCTCTTGTTCCATACGCTTCCCAAACATTCACACATTCCGTCTCTCCAAAAGCCCAATGATCCCTCTCTGTTTAAGCACGCTTGTCTAAACTCTTATCGAATCTTGGTATCAAAGAATTTCGAACTCCTTTCTGCTTTGTTTCTTGTTTTATTGATGGAAGGTGGTGTTGGTCTACTCGGTGGGAGTGGTGGCGGCGGCGGCGGCGGCGGCTCATCTGGGGCCTCCACGAATGAGTCCACAGTTTCAAAGATGGAGGTGGTGGAGGCTGATGCTAGCTCATATCCAGCAGAGGCTGAGCTGGAGCTGGGTCTCGGGCTGAGTCTTGGTGGTGGTGGTGGGAAAGGAAAGGCAAGTGCATGGGGTGAGTGTGGTAGAATCTTGACTGCCAAGGACTTCCCTTCTGCTGTCTCTCAGTCTCGTAGAGCCACCAATGGTAATGCTACAGTCTCTGGTTCAATTGTCGGAGCAGTTTCTGGGACTAAGAGAGCTGCTGAGCCTGTCTCCCATGAAGGTGGATCGCCTACTGCAGGCAGGTTAGAGACTCATTTTTTTCTAGCATTCAATTTCTTTAAATTTTTTGCTCTCCCAGCTTTTGGTTTATTGCCAAAAGAAAGAAAGAAAGAAAGAAGGATAGATCAGAGAAGGATTTTTTATATTTTGCCCTTTCCTGAGCTTTTGACTATGTTTATCTCAGTGACCTCAAATATTTGTGCTTTTTTGATTTTTAAGCTGCTCTGATTTTGGGTTTAAAATCTGTTAAGATCTGGTATCTTGTATTTCCTCCTCTCACGGTCTGGATGCTTGCTTCTACTTATATTTTTTAATTTTTAGGTGGCCATTTCCCCCGTTTATCTCAGGACCTTGTTACGTAGTCTTCCCTGATTGAGATCGTTCCCTTTCCATTATTTCCTTTTCGGCACACGACGGGAAAAAATAAAAAAGGATTTTTATACGGGGGGAAAACAAAAGGAAAAAGAAAGATCCAACTACTCCTTTTCAGCTATTTTCCCTGAAAATTTGAGCAGTTTTCTTTCGGTTTTTGTTTGTCTACCTGGCAGCTTTTGTGAAAAATGAAATATTAAATGTCGTGAACCATTGTTTACCGTTAACTGATCTGTGGAAACAGTCAGGTTGTGGGGTGGCCACCCATAGGGGCTTACAGGATGAACAGTTTGGTGAACCAAGCAAAGGCCCCAAGAGCTGAAGAGGAGAAGGCAACTGGTGGAAATGGAAAATCTAGTGATGTGTCGAAGAAAAAAATTTGCAATGGTAACGAGATCAATATCGCTGGTAATGAGAAAGTACATCTTGGATTTGTCAAAGTGAATATGGATGGAGTTCCAATTGGTAGGAAGGTGGATTTGAATGCTCATACAAGCTACGAGACATTAGCCCAAACATTGGAAAAAATGTTCTTCAGATCTATACCAAATATCAACTCTGTTGGTCAGTTTTCATTTCTTTTCTATTCTTCTTTAATTCTTGATTCTGATATAGAAAATATTGAAACGTGACCCACTCTGAGGATTTTGTTAGCTACTTGTTCAATCAACTGCACTGAGGTTTAGAACTTCTAATGCAGTTATTTGCAAAATAAGCTGCTTGCAACAAATAATAGTTTGTTTATCAGAATTTATTTCCTTGTGTTTGCAGGATCACTGGGAGAGAAGCATCAGGGAGCCACGCGCTCTAAGCTTCTAGATGGATCATCTGATTTTGTTCTTACTTATGAGGATAAAGATGGAGACTGGATGCTTGTTGGAGATGTCCCATGGAGGTATTCAACCATCGTTGACTACAGTATCAGGAAAGGGCCAGTGGGGTTGGGGGAATTGGGCATATGCAAACGTTAGATAGTACAGTTTTTAGAACTTTTAACTGAGTGCGCTAAGCTTGTTCAGTGATGGACTGTATACGCTGATCTGCTATTTCGAGCCTCTCCTCCTGTTGTGTCTTATTATCTCAAGGGTGAAAATTTCTTGCCTTAATTTATTTGTTTCTGACGAGTCGCTTAATTTTTGGTTGTCTAGGATGTTCGTTAGCTCCATACGAAGGCTTCGAATCATGAGGACCTCTGAAGCTAATGGCCTTGGTGAGTATATAGCTAATGAAAGATTCTGTCACGTTATCTTTTCTGCCCCCTTCTGAGAACACTTAATTGATTAAGTTGCAGCTCCAAGATTCCAAGAAAGGAATGGAAGACAAAGAAGCAAGCCTATATAGCATTTCAGCTGTCCCACTTTTGAACTCTCCAGTAAGAAGAAACACCACAGCTTGAAAACAAAGATACAGTAGAGAAGTTGATGAGTCCCTAAGTTGTTTTGAGATTGGTTTTTCAAATGGCTTTTTAGTGTCTTTCTCTCGACCATTTACATTTTGCTTTCGCTGATTGTACTGGTTTTTGTAGGCAACTTTTGTTTTAGGTTTCATCTGTTACCCTAGCGCTGCTGCCATGTAGGCGCTGCACGCTTGACTGCTGTTTTTTCATACTGTATATCTAGAGTGAAGTTTGCTTCAATCTAGTGGAACTGTGAATTTCGTTGGTTATGCCCCTTTTAACAGTACTTTTTATCTACCCAATTGTGACGGTGACCTGCACTTGAAAACCCTTTTTATCTCAAAGATTTTTCCTTTTTTGGTTTAAATTCGACTGAATGCGAAAATGCTCTCGATAAATAAAAAAAAAAGTAATAATTATAAGAATCTCTGGCAAATTTGATCCTGCTTATGTCCGGACCGTCCCACCATTGTTGAATGGATGAGTGGACGGTTGGGCGTAGGCTGCCCATGAATCATAAGATTCTTGTACACAAAACTATCCGAGATAGATGCTATTCGGTATGAAAATGAGCTCTCACATGGGCCTGTAAAGGTTATTCCGACACCATAAACGGGCGTAGTTGACCTACAGCCACTCGTTCTGTTATTCTATTCGGGGGAACCGGAAAGAAGTACAAATTTAAGGGAAATGGCCGACAAAACTCATTAATTATCAGTGTGAATATATATATATATATATATATATATACAAATATTGTTTTTATTCAGAATTAGAATGATGTTAAGGATTATTTCTAGTAGCAGAATAAATGGATTTTTGCATATATGTTAGACGCACCCTTCAAATTTGAATCCCGTTATTACTAACTATCTACATGAATACATGCGAATAAGATCACTAACTAGTATGGTGTATGTATTTTTTCTACAGTGTTTTAAGTCGCTCTTTAATTTCCGCATGGAGAGAGAGAGAGACAGTGGGGACTCGGAGCGGGTGGGACCGAAATAAGTCCCACGTCGCAGTCCTGTGCCAATAAGAGCAATCTAGGTAAAAGAGATATTGCTCTGAAAATTGAGACATACTCGATATATGCTTGAAACCATGTAATGATTTTTACTTTTGACTGTAGATTTCACCACAACATCAATGGATTGCGTGACCCATTGAAAGATTGACCTCTCCTCCTTATAATCCGAAAAGAAAACACTTTTTATACACGAACGCAATAGAATTAATTATAAGTAAACAAATATAATAATAATAATAATAATAATATATTTTTTATTAATTATGCTTGATTCTCTCATTCGCCCCTGCCTCCATGGCTGTTTTATAAATGGTAATTAGAGAGACAAGTGGATTCTACTATTGCAATGAAACATTGCATATGACAAAAAGGAGCTCATGCTTGGCTTCTTTTGAAACTTTCTTTCGCCTGTTCTGAAAAATTTCTAGCTGTTTCCCACGTCCCCTGGCAATGTAATAAAACCGAAAAGACATCTTCTAATTATGAAGACTGATTGGTGATGGATGACCTCTTGTTCTTTCTACTCTCAACCTGTTCTGAAGCCAGACGAACCTGTCTTTTCTTTCATTATTATTTTTTTTTTCCCCACCATTAAAGAAACTGCTTTAGGGCCTACTGATTCAGCAAATGACTAGCATAGCAACTTACGAATCACAGTTGATAATTGACTTTCAAAAATTGGGTTGCTTTGCTAGCTAACAAGATTGGCCTCGTTGAGTAAAAGTAATTGAAAATGTTGAAAATAAAAAAAAGTGGTCTTTCTTAGTTCATACAGAGACAACATAATCTTCTTTAATCTTACAATTTCTTTCTCTCTTCCTCGTTTCAATATTAATGCAATGAAGGGAGAAGCCTTCGACCGCACCCACATGTGAGCTGAGACCTACCCTTTTTCTCCTGAATGAGCTCTGAGCCATTTTAATCGAGTAAAAGAGTCTGAGAATCATTGTTTCTCGCACAAAAGTCCCCTGGGTGCACAATAGCATCGGCGTATGCAGTTCAGAAAATGAGTAGAGAGGGTTGAGTTGATCATGTTCAGGGCACGCACCCTTACCGAAGAACACCACATTACAGCCACGAGGCCTAAAAACCAAAATAGATTCATCGAGTGCTTTTTTCCTGTTCTGATATTTCTCGTCCCCAGCGAACTTTGAATTACAAACATAAAATATGAATTTCACATTTTTTGCTCGTTTTTTGGAAGGTGACTCGAATTTTAAGCTACGGCGATGCAAGCATTCCACCTTTAAAAAAATATAAATGTAAATAAATATATATATATATATATAAGCTTTCGAAATAACATGTTAACTGTACAATCTATATCCGAGAAAAAATAACTAAAGTTAAAGAATTCTTTAGTTTGTAGATTTATGGATTTAGATACAATAATCTTCACGTTTTTCTAATTTTAAAATTCACAATAGCGAATCAAACCTATCGTAAGTTTCCAATTTGCTACCTTGGAGTTAATATTTAAGTTTATGGGTTACACTGCGACAATCTATAACTTGGGACCAAGAAGACAGTTAATGCTCCGGGGAAATTTGTTGTAGCTGAACCGAACTCCTTCAAACAAAAGTTGGCAAACATTGAAATGTGCACAAACCATTACAAACTACAAAAATATGTGCTGACAGATACCACACAAACTTCCATGAAAAATACAGAAGAAAAAAACCATTCCAAGTTACGAGGGAAAAACTCGTTCCCTGAGCCTGTAACTTTGGCATTTTTCGGCAGGTGAATCTTCAGGAAACACCAGTGCTCGTCCAAAGTGATTCATATCCTTCCGTGGGAAACGTACTAGGTTTGAACAACGGCCGTTACAATAGCACAAAAAAATGCACAATGGCTTAAAGAAGCCGTCCAACAAGTGAAAATGATGGGACTGCCATTACAAGCAACACATTCATACATTCATGTCTATCGTCAATACCTCGTACAAATTGCATTACTATCATAGCTGCAGTTATTGTGCCTCTAAGACGACCAAACAAAGAAAAAACAATATTGTGCCTCAACAGGTCTATGGTACCTCCGCAAACTTATAGATCATACTAAAAGTTCAGGACACGTTACAACATATCAGTTGTCTGTTTTGGTTATTTACAAGGTTTGTGTTACAGCAACAACATCCACCAATTCAATGGCCATCAATAGCCTACTGAAGGAACTCTCTTGGATCAGTGACATAGCTAGTCAGAGCAGATGCAGCTGCTGTATATGGAGAGGCTAGATATATCTGGCCTTCCTTGTGTCCCATCCGACCAGGGAAGTTCCTGTTGGTTGTTGAGACACATACCTGCAATAAAAAAGCCATCACAGGGGTCGATGAGACTGTCTGGACATCAGAAGTTGTGCCAGTTTATGTATTATAGTTGACACTACCGATGGCCAGTAGCCACATGGTGCCTACAAACCAGAAACAAAAACTACCCTAGTGTGATAGATCAACCTGGAAGCAAGAAACTAAAGATCATCTACACCCTTGAACTCAATACATATTACTATGGAACTGCTAGTGGATGTGTAGATCACTACAAATGGGCCATAGAAAAGTCTTCACCATAACCTCGTGACCAAAGTGTAGTTGGATATAAGAATATACTCTAGCAACAGGAAGAGTTACTTGAAGTGAAATGGTCCATGGTACACTGTCAACCACAAGATAGCTTGTTTTCCGGTAGGTATGACAATATACGAGATGCAATCATCAAGGCCAAACGATAGACTCAAAGCTACCTATTTCAACCAGTGTCAAGAGGAAGCAAAAATCATCCATGACCTTGTTCCTTCGGCTAATCAACTTATCCACACTTACCCTGGGATCAATATTTAATTATTGGCTACTAGAACCAAGCCAGATACAAATGCTCCTCCACTTTAACCTTTGCTAAAAAGAACGCAGCATGAAGTACCTACAACCTATGGAAACATATGGGTGCATGCGCACGATTGTACTTTTCTTTTCATTCCCCATGTTGGGGATGGGGGGTTTGTTGCTTAAGAGGATGAAGATTACCTTGGGTTCATTCATGCGTGCATAAGTGTCTTTAGGGCCACCCATACAAGCACTGCAACTAGGGCTTGCAGGTGCATCACAACCAGCTTCTTCAAAAATTTGTGAGCAGGTCTTGCCACCAGATCCAGGTACTGGGACACCATACACATCCATCCATACCTGTCAAAAAATCCATTTTTGCAGTTGGTATTCACAATGTAATGAGTCCTCCTGGTCAGCATATTTGTATCCAAACACAACCAATGCACTCAAAGAATTAAAGCACAAAATCTAGTTTTGCAAACCTTTTGGTTTGCAGGCACAAGGAAGGTGGGAACTTTGACTTTTTGACCCTGCATTTAAAGCAAAAAGATAAACTTAGCTTACAAAAATGGATAGACAATATATCAGAATGGATGACGGTGAAGCCTGGCAGTCCCTCCAAAAGTTCCCACATTTGACTACAATTAGTATTATTTCCATGTAACACAGGTCCACTTTAAAAGTGATGATAGTTCTCACTAATTTCCATTCTTTGCCCTTCCACATAGCAGAATATTTACAATCACCAGACACTTCAGAATTAAATGAATGAAAGTTCCATCTTTATACACACACACACACACACAGAGCAGAGAAATCCAATTAAAGGGAAAAAAAAAAGCCCTTAAATAAAGGTCTGCCCAAATAAATCATGATTGAACAAAATTGAATTAACAGCTGAATTGCATAGACTCAAGCTTTTTACTAATGTCTACATAAATGTAAATGTCCATTAGAAATAACAATAAGCTAAAACCAAAAATGTGGTTCTTACTGAAGCTAGAAAAACTTTGGCCACAGCCATGAAATCCTCTATTTTCCCACCAGTACAAGATCCAATATATACTCTGTCAATTTTGACATCTTTACATTCTCTGGCTAAAGCACGTTTATCAGGAGAATGCGGCTGCAAAAAGGAATATACTATATCATCCCTTAGCAAAGCAAATACAGCAACCTTCCAAGGAAGATAATAACAGTCCTTTTTGGTTAATGTACATTCTGAACTGACTTTTTTGGTTTACTTCACATAAGAGTTTCCAAATGATGTTAATTATGGAAACAACTACCTATAAAGATATTCATATTTTGTATCATATCTTGAGAACAACACAAAGATAATTTCAGATTTTTTGTTTTCCAATTAATAGACAGACGATGGGTTATAGAAGTAATTGTATTCATAAGGAATGCATAAGGGAATCTGTTTCATACACCAATCATCCTTGGTAGCAACAGGTCCCTGAACTAACCCAAACAATAGAGACTTTTGGTTGACAACGTTAAGCCGAGAAAGCACTAATATACCAGCAGCAATGCCAATTACATTGGCCTGACAGCTGTGGGATTCTCTAACAATGTTTCATCTGGTATGTTTGTTGATGCTCACAAAGCCTTTCTCAGCTTTCATAATGAACAGTAGATGAAATAACAGTATTGGGTCCAAAATATTGTCGAGAAGTCAAGAATTAAAATAAATAACAAAAAATCATTTTTTTTATTGAAAGTTTGGTTTGATAAGGAAAAGGGAAAGCATGCTAGTGACTGACTAATTCATCAAAACTACCTTGCATTCTCATCACTATAAACTGGTTCATAGGGCACAGATGTTTTGTCCTGGGTACAACAAAAGAGACACCCTGTGAACAAGGTTGAATTACACTTTCTTTTTCACATAGGCAACAATAACAGATAATATTTAACTAGGTAAATTCCATCACACTGACCTCAAGATACTAGAATGTAGTACCATCAGCAGGAACAACACCATTCTTTCCCCCAGCTTCAACCACCATGCTGCATAAAGTCATCCGTTCCTCCATCTTTTACCAAAGACAATCAGGACAATCAAAAATTCATTTATGAAGGCACACACAGTCAGTGCAGTTAGATATTAACTGACATCAAATTGTTGTGGCAAAAGATGTTGTATTTCACTTACGGTTAAACTTTCAACAGTTGTGCCAACAAACTCCATTGACTTGTAGGTTGCACCAGCCACAGATATTTCGCCAATAATCTGCAGAAAAGAACCATTAGCCAAGACATAATGCAACTGAAACAGGAAAAATGGAGAAGTGATACGCCAAAGATATATGAAACTCAAATCCAAGGAAACAAATGTCTGATATCCAGGCAAACTTACTTGCAAAATCAAATCCTTAGCAAGCAAATAATGAGGCATTTCACCATCCATTACAAACCTCATAGTAGGGGGAACCTGAAATATTATGGAGGACAGAAATCCTAATTATATTACCTATCAGTGCTTGGAATATCATAAGCAACACAGCTTCACAAACCTTCAGCAGGGACTTCCCAGTGCCTAACGCAAACCCCGCAGCAGTGTTGCCAATTCCAGTAGCAAATTGTCCAAACGCTCCAGCAGTACATGTGTGAGAGTCCTTGCCTAAGAGGACCTGGGGACAGTAATCAACAATCAATAGCTGTTCTGGAGTGCAAAGGAAAAGACTTATAACAGTTCAATGACCTGGTAAAAGAAAATTACCTCTCCAGGCCCACAATGACCTTCTTGGGCAAGTGCAATATGACATACACCCTTGTAATCAGGATTAGCCTGCCCAGTCATGACATGAAAATATACATTCATTCAATGTTGTCAGAGAGCAGCGAGCCTTAGTTGACCTCATAATCATAAAATTGCCGAGATCCTTTATATCGTAAAAGTACTTGATGTTTTGCTCCATGCAGAAATCTCTCAGTATATCGACATTCCGATTTGCACGCTCATCGGTAGTGAATGTGTAATGATCAGGTATAATTACAACCTTCTCATGGTCCCAAATCTTGAACATTTAGTAAGTCAGCCATTCAGTAATTTTGATCATAGGAAAATACAACATTCTAGACACAAATGCTTATGCAAGATACAAATAATAAGATGTTAATAGTGTCAAATGTTCAACTCAGCACAAATTTTAAAGAGCGCATATAAAAGAGGGAGAAAAGGGGCAGCCATACACCAATTAAGTATGGACGAAAATAAACACCTAAATGGCAAATCCAGTCAGCATCCAAAGGCACAGAGTCTTACAAACTAGCAGTATACAGCAGATTATAGATGTCTCGCAAATTATTCAAAATCCACTTGATGGAATAAGTCCACCAAATGGTAAATGAGCACAAGAAAATCGAAGTGACAGCTAGCAATTAAACACACAGCTAGCATTTAAACAATTTAACCATAGCAGATAAGCTAGACAGAATTCGATACCTTTGCATTTTTGCCAAATCCTCTCTTGAAGATCCCAATGGAGCCAGGGCCACAGACATCGTGGGTCATCAACACATCAACATTAACCCAAACATTCTCACCTGGGTTTAACTGGGGTTTCTCAGAGGCCCTAGCCAAGATCTTCTCTGTCATTGTCATTGCCGACTTGACCTGCAAATTCACCAAAAATCCTTTGCCACACAACTTAACCAAACTTAAACAAACAAAAGGCTAAAAGATAGAAGTAACAGAACCGTGCTTATAAAATCCAATAGATGATCAATGATTGTAAAGATATAAAACTCATAATACGCATTAATAGAATACTCCAACACATTAGAGGAAATGGTAAAACAGGCAGACTAAACCAAAAATTAGAGAAAAAGAAAAAAAGATAAAATCTTTGTTACCAATTAAATCTTTGATCGAATTGTGCACAAAATATATAAGAAGATAGGATCTTTGCTACCAACTAATTGAAGAATTAATAGTAGTCTTTAAAAAACACATGCAAAAAGAAAAGAACTAACCGAGCCCGTGGTGGCAGGCTTGCGCTCTGACTGCTAGGGAGCCATGACTGAAACAATTTTCTTGGAAATCGATTTCTTGCATTCGGATATGAGAAATGGTGACGATGGCGCAGAGAAAAGAGGCCCACCCAGAATTTTCTGCTTCAGTTTCAGACAAGAAATCAAATGTTAATGAAAAATAACCAAAACCCATCACGAAGAGAATAATAGAAAGAAACAGAAAACTACAGAAGAGTTGCGTAAAGATTGCATTAGTTACTAGAATCAATAAAAAAGAGACGACCTTGTTTGCAATGAAAGATGTGGAAGGTGGAACCGCGGTAGAAGCAGCCATGATCGTCATTGATTATGAGGGAATCACAGTCTGCAGAAGTTTCCTTTTTCTTCTTTCTTCTTCTTGTTTTTTTTTTTTTTTTAATCTTCAAATGGTCGTCCAGGTCCAACACGGGTTTCTCTGGTACCATGTTTAGACAGGACGTCATTGTTTACGTGGCATTCATAGATAGGTCAGCGTCTGGAACTGAGCCCACCACTTTATTATTTTATATTATATCATCGCGACCAAGACCTGTGTCAGGCAAGCAAAGCAAATTGTCAGTCCCCTCAAAACGTAAGCATTCAGAGATTTTTTTCTTTTTAAATAATTTTTCTTTTTATTTTTTAGCAGAATTTGATTTCCTTTCGAGATAGCTTCCGATACCGTTTTTCTATATCGGATATATCGGATAGGGAGAGATTTTAGAAAATATAAATATAATTAATGCACGCTTTAGAAGATTATCTTTTAAAAAAAAAAGTAACGATTTCATAACAATTCCATTTTTTGACAAAAATATCAATAAATTTGATGTGGAAGAATGTGACGAATGGATATATGAAATTTATACTATATATTTTAAAAGATTAATTTTTAAGAAGAGAGTAATAAATTAAGAGGACAACATAATTTATGTCTTTTATCATAAAATGATTTTAAATTTATACCTCAAATGGAAATTCAATAATGATTATAGTTTAACCCATCTAGATACCGATGAACTTGTGATAAATTTGGGACAATAAACAATGGAGAATGACGCATTGCTGTTGCACGGTCGTGTGACAGTCGATACAGCAGAATAACACAGTTGATATAGAATGACCCCCTTTATATCACGCATTTTTATTACGTTGAAGTTTACAATTTTAAAAATCTATCTTTAATTTTTTCCTTTGTTTTTGTGTGGTCTTGGTTCATGGGTAATTAAAAAATGTAGACACGATGCATAGCTACGTAGCGATCGTGAACAATGCAGTTGATTATTACTTGATTTATTATCGTGTTTTATTGGATAATCTTGTTTTTTTTTTTTTTTGTGTCCTTATGTCACATATTATAGTAGAAGCCTGGATACTAATGCACTTTTCGATTTAGTGGGATGAGGGTTTTTTTTTTTGTGGGGGGGCCTTTCTGCCATTTATTTTACCTCAACTTTTGTTGCTCGTGATACAATAAATCAATTTAAATTAAAGAATTTTGTAAACTCGCTGCGAGTAATATCCTAGCGTACTTCTAATCTGTTAGTTTTTTTCTTTTTTTTTTTCGGTTATTATTAAATTGGTAAAGAATGAGAATGAAGTCAATAATATATCACACAGATCTAATTTTGGTTTCCGATTTGATTTATATAATCGTTGATACAACGATAATTTTTTTTTTTTTGAATTTCAAAACGCATATTATTATTGTCATTAATGATTCTGTCTTCTAGGAAGGTACAACGCCTCAGTTACAAAGCCAAATTGGCCAGGTGTTCCTTTTCTCTTTTTTGGCTTGTGGCGGGAAGAGCAGACAGAGATACTCGGAGAGAGGAACCGAACAAAACAGACCCAAATCCCCAAAAAAAAAAAGAAAAGAAAAAACCCTAGAAACTTTTTAAATCCTTATGTGCCCAGAGTTTATTGTTAATCTTTATTCAGTTTTACCTTTAAAGATCCAGTCTTTATGCAGGAAAATTGGACCCCAGATCCTCAATTTTCCCAAACAAGAAAGTTTGTAGTCCCAATTCCTTGTCCGGTATTTCCCAGAAACTTAGAAAAAAAAAATGTACTACTGGTTGGCCACCCGCAGCGTCGCCGCTTCGCTCCCCAAGTGGCGCTCTCTGGCTCTCCTCATCCGTTCCCCCACTGCTCGCAAATTCTCTTCCTTTCGTCCTCCTCCGCCGCCACTGTAACGTCTCGGCACTTCTTACATTAATTTTTTTTAAAAAAATTTATTTATCTTATGTGTATTCTGCATTTATCTATGGATGTACGATGCGTGTGTGCACGTGTGTGTTTTTTGTCGCGTGTTTCCCGGAAAATTCGGACAATGGCAGAAGAGGGCGGTCGGGAACTGAGCATGGGATGGGGGTTTTGCTAAAATCTAAAGTTTGATACGTTCTTCTTTTCTCGTAATGTGATTGGAAGGGTTCCTTTTGTGGCAACATATTTGGACATTGGATTTGTTGCTTGCAACTTCAAAAGAAGACGAGATAGGCATGCCCATTTGGCTTGTAACTTCAGAAGAAGATGGAAGATGGGGGTATGTCTTGCTTGTTTCAGTTGTGCTGCCCCATAATTGGGGCTTTCTGTAATAATTAAATCGGACTTTGGAGTCCTTTTACTTTGAAGTCCCGTGGTTTTTATGGGGCACTTTGCAAGGGCACTGACAGAACCAAGTTTCAACCATGGATATGATGTATTTTTTTTGTAGGTTCTATGCTCTGAAATCTTGTCACGTGGTGCTCTGTTGATTGCAAAATTTTATCTGATTTTTATCCTGGGTTGTGACTATCTAGGATCTAAATTGCAAAATCGTGTTTCTTGATGGCAGGAGACATCAGGTTGAACAAATCTATTGCTTAAATGGTCAGAAAAATTTGAAACGGACTTCCAGAGCAACCAAGAAATTTAAAGCACTGAATAATGTTCTGGATGATAAGGATCTTTCCCACATAATGTGGTGGAAGGAGGTATGCGAGTTGGTGTGTTTGCGAAGTTTCTAAATGATATGTTGTTTCATTTTGAATCAGTTATTTGTAGGATGAATAATTATTTTTTGATGTTGTGTGTTTATTGCAGAGGTTGCAGCAATGCAGGAAGCCTTCTACCATTCAGCTGGTTAAAAGACTTATTTATACAAACTTGCTGGGCTTGGATGTTAACCTGAAAAATGGGAGGTAGGCTTGAGGATCATTATCACTGCTTTGCTGCGTTTATATATCTGGAAGAAAGGGGAGTGGCTGGGGGAGAGGGATTTTTCCAAAAGTAAATGCAGGTGATGGTAGCCATATAGACTTGATTGTGAAATTAAATTGCCTGGCTGGAGAAACCAAATAAAGATAAGATTAAAGATCACATGGTGACTAAATCTATGTAGTTTGGCTTATAAACCATTTTACTTGAAGATTATGAAGTTTTTTGTCCCCCTAATTTCAACTTCTTCACATATTTTTAGTTACACACTCATAGTAAGTCTTTTTCTCTACTGTGCAAACTGTGCTTGACAGTATTGCATAAATAACAAGTACTGTACGTAGACCATGATAATGTAGGAAAACAATTGACCTGGTTCTACCTTTGGGCTCGTTACCCGTTTATCCCCAGCTTAGTGTTTTTTCATTTTTCTCAGCAAGGTCCTTTCTCCACCATAAGAAAATACTTGAACATTTTGGCTTGCTTGACAAATTAGGCATTAGCATAATTGATAGCAACATTCTATAGTTGCAGTTAGAGATATATGATGGGAAGAGGAAAATGGGAAAGATGAAAAAAAAAAAAAGCACATTTCTTCAGATTCTCATGATTGAATTGAGCATCTCTTATGACTTCTGGTATCTGTTGGATATTTCATCTTGTTTGCTTTGCTATGATTTAGTCTGATGGAAGTGGCAAAGCAAACCTAGTGTAAGCAGCAAATGTTGAAGCTTGAAATATTGATTGTGAGCGCAAACGCTGCAAATTTTGCTTTCTGCCCTTATTTAATCATGGAAATATAGCCCATCTGTTAATTCCTAGCTTATTACTCATTTTCTATAGGAGTTTCTCTTTGAATTCTGGATTGGGTCTATTTCTGGAATGAATCTGTACATATTTAAGGTTTTTAACTTGGTTCCAGTGTGAATGACCAACGTTGCCTTCTTTTTTGGAGAGTGGAAGAATATTGACTGATCTACACATGTTGTTCTCGGTGGATTTGACTTATGTTGGACTTCTTTCATAGCTGCAATAATGATAAACTTTACTTTTCTATGAATAAGCTCTCTTATTGGACTTTTTTCTCTACATCATATAATTGGCGCACGATGGCTTTTCACAGTCTGAAAGAAGGAAATCTTAATTGGGAGATTTTACAATTCAAGTCACAGTTTCCTCGTGAGATTTTACTCTGCAGGGTATGTTTCTTACATCTTTTAATTTTTAGTCACATTTTCATCTCCACATTCCATCAAAGGTGACAATTAATTGTTCTTCTTTCTAATGATGAGCATTTCTCTTTTCTATTATATGCTTTTTTATAATCAGTCTATCGTACCTAATAGGGCTATTGTATTTACAGGTTGGGGATTTTTATGAGGCCATTGGAATTGATGCTTGCTTTCTTGTTGAATATGCTGGTTTGAATCCTTTTGGTGGGCAACGTGTGGATAGCATTCCAAGAGCTGGTTGCCCTGTAGTGGTATTGGATTTACTTTTCTCAACCATTATAATGGATATCTAAGTTTAACTAGATATTTTGTAGTAGCATGTTATTTGTTGAATTTTTGTCATGGACAATAATAACAAAGAAAATGGGAACTCTGTGGGGAGTGACTAAAGGCATTGGGAGATTTCAAGAAAGTGGGTTAGTCCAAGATGGGTTCAGTCCTACTCTACTATTAACTCAGCATTTTTATGCATGATTATATATGCTTATAAGCAGGTGGTTTATTCTTTTTTCTTTTCTTTTGATTCTCAAAGGGTATGCATTTTGGAGCATATATGCTACTGCCTTTTCTGTCTGACTGAGTATTATTGCTCATAAATCATTCCTTCACCTTTGGGCAATATTCTTATATTTTCTTCAAGTTTGGTTCATAAACTTCTGCAATTTTTAATTTTTTGGAGAAGTAGTAATCCCATTGCATAATTTTTCCTGCCCATCATTTCCCATGAATAATTTTTATTGACTCTATTTTTACCTCTCTGGGACTTTTGATTGTGTTATTTGGCTGATTAGTTGCCTTTTTGCCCTAACAATGCTATTATAAAGACAGATTTGTTTTGTTTGCTTCATTCTTGGTTTTGGTCAATCTTCACTTAATCTTTTTAACATGCTCCTACTGCAGAATCTTCGACAAACTCTAGATGATTTGGCTCGTCATGGGTACTCTGTGGTAAGCATAGCAACTATCTATCTTGATTCATTCTTGTGATTTTCAGTTGTTTAAACAAGTCTTTAATTTAAATTGAGAAACCTTTTTTTGATAATTTTGTCTAGAGATTTTGTCTTGGAACATTTATCTTGGTATTAACTGGTGGTTGGTTATGGTGTGCTTCATCTGTGGTTGGTAAAAGTGAGATTTTCTTTTGGTGGACTATGGGATTTGACACATAGAATCAGAATTATGGGGTCATGCCTAAATTGAGGAGAATTCTGGGATGTAACAAGGGTGACCTTATGAGGGGAAACATTAGGCAACATTGTGGAATTATCAAGTGAAGTGAACACTTAACAATTTTTGAAAGGATTCCTTGAGGCAAGATTGCTAAGGCTGTCTGGGGACCATGTATGACTAAATTAGAGCCTGCTCTCTGTAATTTGCAGACCTTAATATTGGAAATTGCATTGTGGATAGGGTTATATTCTTTTATTTTATTTTGATATTGGAATGAGCTTCAGTCACTTGACTCGGTGCATTATCAATCCCCATATCACATTTTGTTCATTGGCTATTAGAAGATTGCCACTTGATTGATGGGAGAGAGATTAAAAAAAGATTTTCAGTCTTAAAAGCCAAAATATTTGATCATTCTTTAGGCTGGAAGAGACAAGTAAATAGTAATTACAGTAAATACTGGTTTCTCTCTAGCACCTACCATGCAGATACTACACTTGCTTTCTTTTTTCGACTGTTTCTACCCAGTTTTGTTGTTCAAGTGGAGCCTAATGATGATCATCATTTGCATTAATAAAAGTGGGTTATTCTTCTAAAGTATGATTTGGCTTTTATTCTTACTTGACTAACGTTCAGATGTGAACTTTATTAGATTTTTACTGTTAGATTATTTGTTCAATTTTGAATTTTGGTTGTTTTTAGTGCATCGTGGAAGAGGTTCAAGGTCCAACACATGCTCGTTCTCGTAAAGGTCGTTTTATATCTGGGTAATCACATATAGGAACTTGTTTCAGAATTTTTATTTGTTGAAGTTACTGGTTTCTATATTTTGTTGATCATGGTGCTGAATGTGGCAAAGTAATTAGGTGAAAAAGTCTTACCTTTATTCATTCAGGAAACAAGAAGTATTTGCTGTGATTTGAAACACTGTTCACATAGCCATAATCCCGCTTTTGCAAGGCAGGATTGCAAAACCCACTTAAAAATGCTTAGATGTATAGTTTGTTGAATTCTTTGATTTGATGCAGCTTTCCTTATATTTCTTTTGGTTCACTGAGCTTGCATCCAAAACAAATGTAACAAATGGTTGGAAGGCTTGCATGGTTGTCAATGTGCTAATTTTCTTAATGTATAATCTAAACAATGGAAACATGTGGATTGAGGGGAGATTAACTGCAGAAGTTCTCTTCTATAACTGTTTTTCTGTTTTTCCCAGTTTTTGCCTACTCTCAGATGATGTCACAGAACAAATTAAACTTTTAATTTAATTGTTTTTTTTTTTGGTATCCACTCAGAGCTATTTTTTTAGGGTTAAATGTTGAGATAGTTATATACTTATATTATTGTAAATATGATATCTATTTTAGTTATATTTGCCAGACAGTTTGTGTCTTACCTTTCAGAGGAATTTTGTTTCCACATATTATGTCATGTTATGTTTCCTGTTTCATTTTTGTGCTATCTAGTTTTAGAGGCTGTATCAGCTGAAATAAGGCCATCAATATGAGGGATACACTAATATTTTGGGAGAGGTTCAAATTAGAATATCTAGGAACTGGATACATGGAAAATGTTCTCTTTTCTTGACCTACATGGTATATGATAATGAACTAGAGTACAACATTTTAGAATGGGCAGTCTTGGTATGTTGAGTATGACAATTAAAGATTGCCCAGGTCACAATTTTTCTTTCTAAGTTTGGTGTTTAATGACTTCACTTATAATGCTTCACATTTGTATCTTGTTCTGACCTGTACCTTCAAATATTCAGGCATGCACATCCAGGTAGTCCCTATGTATTTGGACTTGCAGGGATTGATCATGATCTTGACTTTCCAGAACCAATGCCTGTAGTTGGTATGAAAAGAATTGATTACATGAACTAGTCATATTGCTGCATATTATTCTCAAGAAATTAAAAAAATAATAAAATTATAAATTTTTATTTACAAATTTCTACCTGGCTCCTTCAGGGATATCTCGTTCTGCAAGAGGTTATTGCATGATTTCAGTCTTGGAGACAATGAAAACATATTCGTTAGAGGATGGTTTGACTGAAGAAGCCTTAGTTACCAAGATTCGTACTTGTCAATACCATTATCTTTTTGTTCATTCATCTTTGAGAAATAATGCCTCAGGTTTGTTTTTTGTCTAAATTTTGAGGCTACTGTTTACTTTCTTGAGTTAAGAACATTTGGTTTTATACAAGTTGCTAGCAAATCCTTATCCCTGCCTTTTCCACTGGTTTCTTCTCTTGGTTGTCAGATTGACTTAGAGATTGGGGACATTTTTCTGAGGGCCTTTCAAGATAATCAGTCTTGGTCTTAGCTAATTTCTTTGTACTATAGCACTTTATCATTCTATATTCTTTTGTTTATATGTTTGACCAAGATAACAAATTTATCCTTGTCTATGGAATATAATTAGAAATTTAAGCCTTAGATCCAACCTTTGGTTGTCCAACTTTTTTTCTAATCACGTAAAATTTTACATGGGAGCCAATGCATTTTTAGTAAACATTTTTTCAGAAAACTACTTTTCATAGTTCTCAAAGTTCTTCAGTCATGTTTCTTCTGTTTCTTACTTTCAAGCATACTTTTTTGATAAAAAAAAAGAATAAAATAGAGATAAACAAATAGAAATAGAAAATTGAGGACCTTTTTGAATATAAACACACCCCTATATTTTCCACCTTGTAGCTCTTGCATTTATGCTCATATTCTGTATAATAACTGATAGAACCCTATATGTATGGTTTTCCAACTATTTTCCTGAAAACATGCATGAAATAATCACAGATACTGGACCTCAAGATGGGCCTGCCGCACATACAATCACAAGGATAAATTAATAAATTTGACTATTGGCATGATAATAGAGTTACCTTATGAAAAATAATTGAATGGCATAGGTATTATTTCTAGATTCACCATGTGTGTTTAATTGCTATTCTAATACTCTGCAGGGTATTTAAATGACCACAAACCACAAGGTAGAGGGAATTGGGAGAAGGGGGTTTTGGGGTTTGTCGGAGAAAAGGAAATTATTTTGATTAGGTTTACCTGTTCTGAGGTTGTTCAAATCTGGTCCTTGGGTGTGATTCTTCTACAGATTGATGTAAGCCATGATAGAGAAAGGAGAATGCTCCATTAGCAGTGATAAACTGTTAGGACATTAGCTATTCACTAATTATTGACCCATGCATCTTTTTCCTGCTGGTTTTTCTTCATCCCATGCAATGAATGATTGTTTTCTGCAGAAACTTGTCGGTGGGGAGAGTTTGGTGAGGGTGGCTTGTTGTGGGGAGAATGTGTTGCCAGGCATTTTGAGTGGTTTGAAGGTGATCCTGTTACAGAGCTGTTGTTTAAGGTTCATCACATTATTTTATTACCACTCTTGCTGTTTTTTTTCCCGGCCATATAATCTGCTATTCCTAAACATTATTTTCCCCTTTAGGTCACTGAGCTTTATGGTCTTGATAATCAAATTAAATTCAGAAATGCCACTGTGTCTTCAGAAAACAGGCCCCGTCCTTTATACCTTGGAACAGCGACACAAATCGGTTGGTTAAAATTCATTAAGTTTAATGTTGAACCTTGTATTCACTAGCATGTCTGGAAATAATACAGCAACATACATTCCATAACATTGCCAGGGTGTATACCAACAGAAGGAATACCTTGTTTATTGAAGGTGCTACTTCCAGCAAGTTGTACAGGTTTACCTGTATTGTGAGTGAGAAATTTTCTTTCTCTTCCCTCTTAGCAATTGTACTGGTGTGATTTTTAAATATTATTGGTGATTTTTGCTGGCAACTGTTGAATGACTTCAAAAATTGTACTTACAAATTATAGGGATATGTGATTTTAATGTAAGAATAAATACAAGCTCTTCAAAGATTATGACATAGCCCTCTTACTGCCAGTTAGGCATATCTAACATGTGGGTACTTAGGTTTTTGATTTATGGTTTCTCAGATATGTCAGAGATCTCCTTCTCAATCCTCCTGCTTATGAAATTACTTCTGCTATTCAAGGTTAGTTTTGATGCTTTCTGTTTGATTTTCTGACTAAACTCCTGTACTGAGTTGTTGTTCTTTGGCAGAAACTTGCAAACTTATGAGCAATGTGATGTGCTCGATTCCAGCATTCACCTGTGTTTCATCTGCTAAGGTTGTATTCCATTACCTTGTAAATTTGTTGGACATAAACACATAAATTATATCGTATGCTTTATGTTTATCATATGGATATTTGACCATCTTGCAGTTCTCTTAGTAAATAATTTCCATGTTATCCAAGATATGATTGAAAGTGGTGCACATGTTTTCTACTCTCGTGGGAGCTTGGTCATACTTGTAATTTGCTGCCTCACTAGTTAGGATATTAATTCTGCCATAGTTTGTTTGTGATTGATCAGGAGTAATCTGTGATGTCAAAAGGAAAACTTAATTCTCATCATAAGGGCATGGATGCTGATGTTATCCATGAACATGCATATTATTGGCTCTCCAAATCACTGAAATTTACTCGGGGGAGAAATTCCTTATTCTTATTTCTCTTTCTTTTCTCCCCTTTTTAAATTCCTGTCGTTATTTTGTCAAGCATTTCTTTCTTTTAGACATTAACATACTGTATTTCTAAGTCTCTCTTCCTTTTCTGCAGCTTGTGAAGCTTCTTGAACTGAGAGAAGCGAATCATATTGAGTTTTGCAGAATAAAAAATGTACTTGATGAAATATTGCAGATGTATAGAAATTCTGAGCTTAATGAGATATTAAAATCCTTGATGGAGCCTACGTGGGTGGCAACTGGCCTGAAAATTGACTTCGAGACACTGGTGAGTGCAAGCTGCTTGTCTTTGAATAGTTAATATCATTTTGATTATCTAGCCATCATATGAATGACACTTCTTTTTGTATAAATTTGAGATCTGAGCTTCTAAATTAGACATATGCGGTGGCATTTTTCCTAAGCTGTCTGAAATTTGTATTTTCAATGGTGAGCTTATGCACTGGGCACATAAGCCCTACCTTGCCATATTCTGTTAATTGGTTTTCAGTTTCATGTTTAAGTATGGAATATACTTTGTCGATATTATGTCATTAGGCTGGTAGGCTGATAGGCTTTGACTTTTTGAAAGCAAGCTAGTGACTGCTAAACCTCTTAGAGGCATATTTAGTTTCAATTTATCAAGGTGTCCTTGTCAATGCCATTCCATATTACTTTCTTTTGTTGTTGTGGCAATGAATCTTAGTTAGCATTGTAGCATTTATGAGAAATTTGCTGGTTACTGCTACTAAGACATCAATTATGTTCATCTTGCAGCATCTTTCTTTCCTTACTGTTTTAGCTTTCAGTTATTCCATTGGCACTAATTTTCATTGCCTTCGTTATCTCCAGATCAGTGAATGTGAATGGGTGTCAGGTAAAATTTCAGAAATGATCGCTGTGGAAGGGGAAAGTGAACAGAGACCTAGTACCTATTCTGTCATTCCAAATGAATTTTTTGAAGATATGGAGTCTTCATGGAAAGGTCGAGTGAAGAGGGTACACATAGAAGATGAGTTTGAAGAAGTGGAAAGGGCGGCACAAGCCTTGGCTTTAACTGTATGTCCTGTGAACTGAATCTTTGCCATTATGAGTGGATGCCTTCAACATCATTCTTCAATTCTTCCTAGAAAATATGTTGCTTCTGGCTTATGTTTTCCCCATTGTGTTCATGCATGTCATAATCTCATATCTATGCCCTTATCCTTTTCTCTTACGTAAATGTATTTTGGGAAAATAATTTCTTCTAGTCCCGACTGTAGGAATTTCTACAGCCTGGGTTATGTGGCAACTAATGCATATTGCCACATCATGGAGAAAACTGAATAAAAAACTATTTTTCTAGGGGTACCCAATCCTGATGAAGTGGCTATAAACACATGTTGCCACATAACCTAAGCTATAGGAACTCCTACAACCTTTGCCATAGGAAATTATTGTTCATGTTTTTAGCCCCTTTGAGGATGATATTTATTCATCATCTCTATTATATGCTGTTAAATTTTTCTTAATGACTATTATAATATATCTGTTACCTATGTTCTTTTAGTTTAACACAATGTTTGATGCACATTTACTAATATCATCATGTTCTAATGATTCCACAAAGGTAAATATTTCTTGTAGCAAAGTAGTTGTAGCACCCTTGGAGATGAATTAAGGGAGTGACATTTATGTTGGTTTGGAGATATCCAATGTAGACCAGCAAATGCTCCAATTAAGTGGTGTGATCAAGTCTAGCTGTATGGTGAGAGGGGAGGGAGAGGAAGACCTGGATTAACTTAAGAATCTTTGGTTAGTAAGGATTTAGAACAATTAGGTCTTACACCTAACCTGGTGCATCATAGAAGGGAATGATGAGAAAAGCTTCATGTAGTTGACTCTAATTAAATTTGGGATTAGGGCTTTGTTTTTGTTGTTGATTATGATACTATTTCTGTTGCCTATGTTATTTTAGTTTAATGCAATGTTGGATTCACATTTTACTAATATTATGATGTTCCATTGATTCCACAAAGGTAAGAATATCTATCTGAAAAGGCTAAATCCTAAGTAATGAAACCTACTGGAACAGCCCTAGCCCTTTATGTTAAGACAATTTGGGAAAACTAATGGGGAAAACTGAGATTGTCTAGATCATGTGGTGGAAGGCAAACGGAAAACAGTATCTGAGATGACATTGTACATAGGATTTCAATGCTATACCGGCTAAACTATTGACCTGTAGTGTAAATGTTTGAATAAAACAGCATTGTTCTCTGTTTTCATTGGTCCATTGATATGCATTGTCTTTTCTCTCCAAGTGGCCACTTTCTTGCTACCTTTTCGTATTTTGATTACTAAATCAACATAACAAGAAGTTTCTTTTTCCTGCTTTTAATGTTTTTAAATGATGTTAATAAATAAAGACCAATTAATAATCATGCTCTTTAGCAGTCCTGTTTTGGTTTTTTTCTGTTCTAGATGATGTCAAGGATGTGTTTTCATCATAAACTAACTATCCACATGTTGCATTGTGGTTGAAGTAGGAAGTTGTAAGATATGGCTCTTAAAGTAAGTGGTTTGGCTAGGCAACTGCAAATTCACACTGACATATGGGTTTGGAGGGCCATTTTCCATTGCACATTTACTCTAGTGATTCCTCTTTCAATTTTTTGGTTTGTCTGAACTATGGAGGGAGCAAAGCAGGAGAACTTTCAAGGAAGAGGAGAAGTCTGTCTGTTTTTATAGGGATTTGGTTAGAATTCTTCTAACTTTTTGTTTAATGTTGCTTGAACACTTTGACAATGTTGAGGATGTTGTAGTTTTTTTTCCCTGTAAATGATTTCATTCATTTTTACCTTTGTTGCACTCCTTCAATGATCTTTCTGCTTATAAAAAGGAAAATTATATTCTTAGGTCACTGAAGATTTTCTCCCTATCATTACAAGAATAAAAGCTACCACAGCCCCCCTCGGTGGACCAAAGGGGGAGATATTATATGCGAGAGAACATGAAGCTGTTTGGTTTAAGGGAAAGAGGTTTGTGCCAGCAGTGTGGGCTGGAACCCCTGGGGAAGAACAAATTAAGCAGCTTAAACCTGCTGTGGACTCTAAAGGTAAAAAAGTTGGTGAGGAATGGTTTACCACTGTCAAGGTGGAGGATGCCCTAATGAGGTGCGCTTTTCACTTGAGACATGGAAAAGAATGACACTTTTTGTTCTTAAATTGCCTCTTTTATTTTTTTTTTCCCTCTGTTCTTACATTTACAAGTTATTGTACCTTTGTTTTAGGTATCATGATGCTGGTGAGAAGGCAAAAGTGAAGGTTTTAGAATTGCTGAAGGGACTTTCAGCTGAATTACAAACAAAAATGAATGTTCTTGTCTTTGCATCAATGTTGCTTGTTATAGCGAAGGCCTTATTTGCTCATGTGAGGTTGGATATGCATATTTATTTTAACTTCATGAAATGTGCTTGATACATAGTTTCTTCTATAACCTTTTTGATGGATGTTTTTAGTATGTCATAGTAATGTATTTTAACTCTTATACTGTAGTGTATTTTTCACAAGTTAATTGAACCTTATCAGGGAGATAAAGAATATAAATGCTTGATTTGGGCTATTTGCAGCATTTCAGTAAGAGAATTGGAACAGATGCTAAGTCTTTTGTTCAATGTAAAATGGATACAGATCCAAATGTGTTCTTGTAAATTAAATTTGGCCTTTTAGCTGTTTGCATTGATGATTCTCCTGAATGAATGTGTATCATGAACTTACCGAGGCTGCAGAGAGTTGTTTGGATCTCTAGTTTTGGCATATTTAAGCTTGCTTATTCTGTAAAAATTCTGATACTTAATTGTCTTTGAATTTCCAATGTCTAGTTCCCCTTGAATCTTATTCTAATTTTCTCTTTATTGATTTATTACAGTGAAGGAAGACGAAGAAAATGGGTTTTCCCCAATCTGATGGGGTTTGATAATCGTAAGATTGCAGTACGTCAATCTCTCAATTTCTCATTTGCTGGCAGCATAATCATCTCTTCTGTCATCTCTTTGGGGCATGGCACTCATGTTCTAAATCTTATTGCACTGGCATCATCACTTTTTAATTTGCAGAATATTTGCACACTGTGTGATCTAATGATATAGTTCTAAAGCACCCATGGGCATATATAATTAGATCAAAGGTATGCATACCCTTGGACTGAGGGATGCTTCATGGCTAGTAATTGTCATTGGAAGGCCTATTTAGTGCATGCAATCAACAAAATATACAGTGCAGTGAGTACTATCCTTTTAGCTTCCTTTACATTGAATTGTTGCCAATGTGAGTTTCTTTATCAACTTCATCTGCTAGGTAGATGTAATACCATATTGTATCATGTACATGTAGACAGGTCCATGTCATGAAGTAGTCTCTTCAGGTTTTTCCTTCTCAGCTTTTGATGCTTTTATTTTTCATTCCAATTTTTGTTTCTAAGGAGGGGGAGGAGCCTATCAGTGCTTAAACTGTAGTCTCCTATTATAAGGTGAAAAGTGATACTATTTTAGATAATGGTTGTGGATGTCATACCAAATGTTGAATCAGCTATAATTGTAGGCTGCAATGTTTCATGTGCCATAAATAATATCATCATAAAAATTGTTGTGCATTTGTCTCTCTTATTGATGTTTTAACTGCAGGATATGGGATTATCAGGTGGAGCTAATCGGATGCACATAGTAGGTCTTTCTCCATATTGGCTTGACCCAGCAGAAGGCAGTGCTGTACAAAATACGGTTGATATGCAGTCCTTATTTCTTTTGACAGGACCAAATGGGGGTGGTAAATCTAGTTTGCTTCGATCAATTTGTGCAGCTGCATTACTTGGAATTTGTGGATTTATGGTGCCTGCAGAATCAGCTGTGATCCCTCACTTTGACTCTATAATGCTTCACATGAAATCTTATGATAGTCCTGCTGATGGTAAAAGTTCATTCCAGGTACTAATCTTTTCACTGCAATATGACTTTTGCTGGGCTTTTAATAAGTTTCTTATGAGAATATGGCATAAATGTTGCATCCTGGGGTGTGCGGCAAAGCACACTAATTAGGGACCATGAATTGAACAAGATTGGTCACAGCAGCCCACCACCACTGTTCTCCCAAAGAGAATGGCAGGTGGGCAGGTTTTTCTTTTTTTAATTTTTGGATTTATGTGTCTTTCTTGGTTTTCATGGACCAGGTAGAAATGTCTGAAATTCGATCTGTTATAACTGGAGCTTCTTCAAGAAGCCTTGTGCTTGTAGACGAAATATGCCGAGGAACAGAAACAGCAAAGGGAACTTGTATCGCTGGAAGCATTGTAGAGACTCTTGATAAAATTGGTTGTCTGGGTATCGTATCAACTCACTTGCATGGTATATTTGATTTGCCTCTTGATACCAAGAATACCGTATGTAAGGCAATGGGAACAGAATATGTTGATGGACAAACAAAACCAACATGGAGGTTAAGAGATGGCACCTGTAGAGAAAGCCTAGCTTTTGAAACAGCTAAGAAGGAAGGAATGCCTGAAACAATAATCCAAAGAGCTGAAGACCTATATTTTTCAGCTTACAATAAAGGGGATTTTTCCCAGAAAGATGGGACTAGTGCAGAGGAATTTTGTTTTGGTGGAATTGTTAATAAATCCAGCAAAGCGCACTTTGTCTTGGATAGAGCAAGAGCAGAATCTTTTCATCGCAGTGTGCATTCAATGAAGATAAGGAAAGTGATAGAGAAGGATGTAGAGAGTGTTATAACCTTATTGTGCCAAAGAAAGCTTATTGAGCTTTACAAACTGAGAAATGTGTCTGAACTTGTGATTGTGCAATGTGTTGCCATTGGTGTTAGGGAACAGCCACCTCCATCAACAATTGGTTCCTCATGTGTCTACGTAATGTTGAGACCAGACAAGAAACTATATGTTGGAGTGGTACTTTGTTTTAGTACAAACTTTTTTCTTTTGGTATTAGTTATGAATTTGCATTCATGTGAATTAGAACTTGAATGTAAGAAGAAAGGTACCTTTTTTAATACAATTGCCCAACTGTTTCTCTATCATTCCTTATTGACTTTCCCCTTCACTCTTCAGCATGCTGCACAGTCTGATTATCTGCATTGGATTGAATTTCAGTTCTTCTCTACTCCTGCTTTTTCCCTTTTGATTTAACATTTCAATTTCATATATTGCTGCAGACCGATGATATTGATGGTCGAGTCCATGCACATCGTGCCAAGGAAGGGATGGCCACTGCCTCCTTTCTTTATTTCGTAGTCCCAGGAAAGAGCGTTGCTTGCCAACTGGAAACTCTTCTTGTCAACCAGCTCCCTCATAGAGGGTTCCCACTAACCAATGTGGCTGATGGTAAACACCGGAATTTTGGAGCAACCAATCTATCTCTGGAAAGTGTGACAGTCCATTAAGGAGCCAACAGCCTGATCCCACTTTTTCTTGGTGGGGCACAGATGTTTTTGCATGTCATGCATATGACAAGTAGGATGACGATGAGCAGATGTAGCAGTGGCTGCAGCAATTTTGCTTTTTGAGTTGCTCCACTTGCAGCGTATTTACATCACCCCTTCAAGCAGGTCAATTGTTTTGCCATGACCAGACTGAAAAGAGAACTAACTGACTCCTGCTCACTGGCTGGCTATTGGTATCTGTTGATCTGTTTTTGTAAATCAACCAAACGTTATTTTTATATTGGTATCTTCAGAAACTCTTTCCATGTTATCTTCGGTTTTTGTTCTCTTCCCACTAGGGTTCCCCTAGATTTATCTGTGGATGTTTTTAATTTTGGGACTAGATTCAATAGCAATGCAGTTGCGGACAAGATAGCTGTTCTATCAAATAGGTATGTGGTGGCTTCCACGTTAACTTTGATTTTACAAAATGTACTTATTTTGCCTTTTCACACCATTGCACTGACTTACCAAACGCGTTAGCTCGTTGAATTTTAAATTTTTGAGTCATCTGGGATCATTGTGTTAAGGACCCCATTCTCGAACCAAAATGTGAAATGGTTGAGGATGCATGGTCTCCGATGACGTTCAACCTTGCATGTTCGTCAGTCCCAATAGTTTCTCTGGTCAAAGGAGCAAGTGTTTTCTGCACAAATGAATAAATCAGGCATCCATGCAATTTTAGTTCGCAGGTCACAACACAACCAGCCATTTCTTTTCTCCAAGTTCCTATACCTTCATTTGAAGACGGAGCAGAAGATTGTAGTTCAATTTATTCAAAAAAAAAAAAAAAACAAAACAAAGAAAGAAGGAAAAAGAAAGAAAAGAAAAGTATGCAATCTGTTGTTGACTTCTAGTCTTTTCCCTGGTATTATTTCTCCCCATTGGTGGCATTCAGTTTCTCTAGAAGTATCTTGTTCAGAATCCCTGGATTTGCCTTACCTTTTGATGCTTTCATCACCTACAATTGAATTCAACATCCATAAGCAATTGCTTTGCAAAGAAGTTTTAAAGCTTATGATCATGAGGAAAATGAGTTTGATCTAAAATTTTCCAAATGGTAATTCATACCTGACCAGCGAAAAAACCTTGTAGCTTTGTTTTGCCCGCACGGTATTGTTCCAACTGCTTTGGGTTGTCCCCAAGCACTTTATCTACCATTTTCTCAATTTCAGCAGGATCTAATATCTGTCATTTTCCAAACATGTAAAGGACAAATTAAATTTGACCACGACCCATGCAGTATGCCTTAGTATTTCAATTATCTGCATGCATCCCATCACTTCACAAAAACTATGTTCGGCAATTTTAAAGGTGTTAAGCAAATTAAAACTAGCTGCTCATAATGATCAATAAAAATCTGATAATAATATTAAAAGCAATTACAAAAGCTTGATTTACATCGGTAAATGCGCATTTTAGTCTCTCACCAGCGATGGAGGCTGTGCCTGTACTCAAATATGAATGACTAAATTTTACAAGATGAGCCTTCCTTGCCGAGCGGAAAAGATATATTGTAGTGAAGCAAAAGGATTTTGCTGTATTAGTTGCTGAATTTATTGGTGGACATGTTAAAGAAAGCTCATTTTTGCCAAAGACCAACATTTTAAGAAGATCCTGAGACCAAGAAATTACTTGCCTGAACAAGATCCTTTTCTTTTATCAGCCCCTGAACAGTTCCACCTTTCACTATGAGCTCAAACAGTATCTGCAAGAAATAAGGGGAAGTTGTCATAAATAACAAGAATCACTCTTCACGCCCAATTAAATTTACATACCACTACAGCTGAAAACAAGCAAGACTGATCCTCATTTTTCACCCACAGATACAGAGCAAATGGCATATTAGAAGGCCAGAATGCCACACTTAACACCTATATAACATCAAGGAAACAATAAAGCAGAACTTTCACGCTGATGGGCTAGTCAAAATATTTATTAATTGTCTTCATTTCAAAAATTAATCATTTATAGTGTAGTTATGAGAGCCTGAACTGATGCATAGTTCTAAGCCAAGAAGCCTCACCAAGGGGTTTAAAAGCAGAAGGGAACATATCCTAAGGAGCATTGGACACTGCAGAGAAATTTTACCTCTTTCCCAATCTTCCCACTGATAGTCCCACCTTTAATTGAAGCTATCAGCTCAGCCAGCTCTTCTGGGGCAAGTTTGATATTGTTTATAGAGACCTTTTCATTGTTCATATAGGCAGCAATATCACCCATTATCCAATTTGTGGCCAACTTTACATCAGCACCTTTTGCAATCGTTGCATCAAAGAAGTCTGCAACCTAAAGCATTTTTCCAATGAGAGAATCATGCAGTAGATTCATCTGGATTCTTTTAAGGAGATGATGCAACTCAATCCATGCTTTAATTGAGAAAAAAAAAAAAAAATACAAACAGGAGTGCCTTAAAGAAATGAGAAAATTGCCTCAATCACAAGCTTTAGATAAGAAACTCCGAACTCAAAGTTGAAAATGCACACAACTTAATGGGATTATTCTTAGCCCTATAGTCATGCAACACTTCCTATCAATAGAGTGAATCGAAAAGTACCCTGATGTTTACACAACAAAAATGAAATGATAAACTCATGGTCACTGAATATCAGAGCGGGGTGAAAAACGCTTTGAATCAACAATTGCAATAATATAATATGAAAACTTTTACTTAAGCACAAAAAATACGTGATCTGGATCCAATGGATAATTTTGTCATTGAATAGAAGAAAGCAATTCTAAATACTAGCAAATGGACGATGACGAAGACTTACACTTTTGTCATTGGTAAGGAAAAGAATATCTTGCATGCTTAGGCCCATTTTCTCATATCTCCGACGCTTCATCTCAGGAAGTTCCGGCAAAGAATTCTGAATACTATCAACATATTCTTTTGCAAGGATAACTCCTGGAAGGTCTGGTTCTGGGAAATATCGATAATCTGATAGCCCTTCCTTTTTCCTCATTGTCACTGTTTTCTACACAGCGTAAAGGAGCATATCAGTAACAATTAACTATGGACCACTCTCTCACTTTTTCATTTTTTTTAATGTACTTGATACTTGAGGATAAAAACAATATATCCTGCAAGAAGAAGAAAACAGAGGAGAATATATGGATACAACCTGAGCACCTTCTTCCCAAAGTCGAGTTTCTTGCCCGATTGAATCACCTTGACCTTGACTATGGAGAAGCACTTGTCGTGATATCTCAAAATCAATAGCCCTGTTAATTGATGAGAATGAGTTTAAATTCTTTATCTCAACCTGCCAAAACACAGAGGGAGCAAATATATCAGTAATTAACTGTTATGCACTGGAATAACATTTTTCTTTTAGTCTGATAAAAGCATAGGTCAATATACCTGTCCGTGAGGAAAAATCATGCTAATAAGAAAGTACATAGGATTGAAAGGAACAGATATGAAAGTTCAAGGACAACTAAAGATGGAAGTCTAGCCCCTCTCCTACTTAAACAAGTATGATGCTTGCTTCTCATAGAAAAGGAGAACATCCAGTGATTGTGTATTTAATCTCATAAGAAGAAAATAGGCTGCTCTGACCAGAAAACTATAATCACGTAGAGAATTTTTACCTCATTATATATTAATTACAAGACATGTTGGAAAAAAGTTGTTGCATTAATAATTCAAGCCACTTACGATGTCTGGGTCCTAGTTACCTTTGTCCCAAACTCTAGTTGACCAATTGGTCGAATGGAGACATTGACATCACAGCGGAGTGAACCTTCCTGCATATTACCATTACTGACTCCCAAATAACGGACAACCCTCTGAAGCTCCGCTGCGTACTCAGAAGCTTCAATACCAGTTCTCATATCAGGTTCAGAAACAATCTCAAGTAAGGGAACCCCGGCTCTATTCAAGTCAACCTGAAAGAACCCTACTGTACAATCAGCACACCAACAGATAGGTGAGAGAAAGTATGACTGAAGCCTAGAACTTGAAGACATTAAGTCAAAACAAAGAGAACAAGAGCTTTCCTGTGAGTGACTCCCATTTCCTGAATGGAGCAGCTTCCCTGCATCCTCTTCCATGTGAACTCTTGTAATGCCAAACCTCCTATGCCCACCGCCAAATTCCACTGGAAGATCCAGATCAATGTGGCCCCCAGATGCAATTGGTTTATCAAACTGGGATATTTGGTAGCCCTTTGGAAGGTCAGGATAAAAGTATTGCTTTCTGTCAAACTTTGAGTTCAAAGACAGCTTGCAATTAAGCGCAAGACCTACTTCAACTGCAAACTCAATGACTTTTGAGTTCAAAACTGGTAAAGCACCAGGCAAACCCATGCAGATAGGGCAGATGGTTGTGTTAGGTTGAGCCCCATAGTTGTAGGGGCAGCCACAAAAGGCCTTAGTTGAAGTGGAAAGCTGGACATGGGTTTCTATACCAATGATTGCCTCATAATTTTTGATGAGCTTATCAACTGTTTTAGACCGACTTTGTAGTGAAACTTTAGTTTGCGCCTTCTGCTGCTTTTCTTCTGTAGCAGTTTGAGTTTGTGTGGTACTTTTCATCGTGCAATACAGAACACCATTTTTTCTTCTAAACAGTGCAGTTGAGTATATCAATAAAGGGTAAGTTAGCACATTTCTAAACAGTGTGGAAGCCATCGTGGATACCAATCAACTCTGCAGCTGTCTCCACAAAACATCAAACAACTAATAAGCAAGCCAAAATGCTCAAAATAGGAATCAAACAACCGGCCACAAGCAACAAATTAAATTAGTATAAAGCTTAAGCTTTCGAACGGAAACTAAAGAAAAGGACTAAAATTGCGATGAACCCATGTAATCATTTATGCTAGAAAATGCGAAAAGAATTAAGTAACTACACAAAAAAGAAACCTGCTCTGTAAAAGTTGATTGGAATTCCAAGCAAGGAAAAGCCCGCCCGCCCAAACAACTATCTTTTCTCTCTTCTAGAGGAACAAGAAAGGATTTTTAAGGGTGCCCAGAAAGCATATAAAGCTTAAAACGCAGAAACAAGTGAAATAAATAGGCAAAGTTAAACAGTTTTCTTTTTTTGGGGGGGGGGGGGGGGGGAAGAACCGAGTGAGAGGGATGTACCAGAGAAAGATTATAACTTGAAGTATAGTCACTCTAATAACGGTAGAAGATTGAGACCATGCATAGAAAATCACAGGGGGCGCGCATTTTTATTACAGTTTTTAGACCCAAACACACAAAGTAGATTCGAAGAAAGCCTAGCCGACCAACGGTCATCCACAAAAACCCCATGGAAGCGGAACGACTTTCCCCCAAAAAAAAAAAAAACAAATAAAAATAATAACAAGAGTCAGTTCATCGAAACAAACGAAGTGGGCGTGCCGGAGTGGTTATCGGGCATGACTAGAAATCATGTGGGCTCTGCCCGCGCAGGTTCGAATCCTGCCGCCCACGTCTGCTAGACTATTATAGTTGAAATTTTGTGGATGACCGTTGCGGGTGTAACTTAAGTTTGCGAGTGGTCCTTCTTCTTTCTTGGGTTTTTTTTTTTTTTGTTTAAAATTTCACAGTGGAGTCTGAAGTGGGTCCCGCATTTAATTGACAACAATTGACTTGCGCCTGGTTCCATAGAAAATGCGAGAACGAAAAAAAAACAAAAAAAAAAAAAAAACAATCTTTAAGAAAAGAGTTCGTCACATAAAAACGGGTAATGCTCTCTTTTGCAGAACAGGGAAGAGAAAAGACGAGACAAAGGGGATGATGGAGATACAGCAATCGTGGAGGGCGAGATTGTCCTTCAAGAACGCAACAATATTGGTGACAGTGTTGAATATAATCGCAGCCCTTCTCTTGCTTCAGGGCTTTCTCTCCTCCGCATCTTCTCGCAGCAGAATCTCATCCAAGTACCAGGCCAATTCAGGCAGCTCTCCCCCCCCTCTCTCTCTCTCTCCCCCTCCCACCACTCTCTCTAATGTTGATTCCTTTTCAGAATATATGTAAACTACCGGCAGTATCAATTGGGTTTTGGCCAATTATGCCTCTGATTCTAAATCCGTGCTTCTATTTTTCGCTTATCTTTTTCGTGTTTTGGGGTATCAAGACGGTGGGTATTTGTTTAATTTAGAGAAAGCATTCAGCGTTTGCTATGTGCGGCTCATCTTTCAGGTTTGACTTTTGGATTTCGGTGATGAATGTGGGGGGACCGGTAGAGCTGTTTGGGAATTTGGGTTGAAATGAGACATAAAGTTTGATCCCTGCTTTTAGTTTTGTGCACAACTAGCCATGATATGATGGTATCCCTGCTCTGCTATTTTATGGGAAGGGTGTCCCGGATCCCCATCTCATTTTCAGTCCAAAGAGCGCCTAAATTTCCTCTGTATCTGTGGATTGAGACTTGTGAGTTTAACCAAGAGCCCACTATTCAAATGTTTTCTAAACATCTTGGTAGTTGCTGACCCCTCTCCAATAACTCCAAATATGTTAGTTATTTTTTGGTGTGTTAGTATTTTTTGGTGTGTTAGTTGGTTGGGTTTCCAAAAGTTTTCACCTTTGTTGAATGCATTTAACTCCTAGTGTTGTTGTCATCTTGGTGACTGGCTCCTGTCAATGAAAACAAGGCTACTATAGAAGTAGTAAATGTGGCAATTTTCTAGTTCTCCATCAAATAGAAGGTTGTTTTAAGTGGCAAAGTGCTGATCTTTACTGTTGTTTTTACATGGCATTTTTTGGTTGGTGCATCATTAGATGAGAATGATGTCATGACAATGGGAACTCTAGGCATCTTATAGCATTCATCTGTATTTTACTCCATGTGCTATGTATCTGTGGCTGAGGAATCTTACTCTCATTGAGAGCAGAAAATTTGATATTTAATGGTTGCAACCTTGTTGCCAAGTTGCATAGGCTATAGTTCTTGAAATGCGTAGGAAAATTGGCAATGAACATACTAATTCAGTGACATTGTTCAAAAATCTGAAATGCAGTTCAGCTCCGCTACATTAAGGAATCAGAGGAGATCCGTCTTGCAATGCAACCTTGGGAATTGATAAAAAGGGTATGTGTTGGCTCAAAACATTAATATCCATATCATTGCATGTGACTAAACTTGCACTGGTGCCACAAAAAGAATTCAATGCACAAAACTAGAAGGCACTTCCGTTGTGCCTTTTTTTTTCCGCTGTTTTGCTCTCTCTCTCTCTCTCTCTCTCTCTCTTCCCCCAACCTCAGGGCCTTCTCTTGGTCGCCCTCCACCCATTTCTCTACAAATACACGCGCACACACACGTGTGCATAGTCTCCTGTATCAAAGGATTAGATGTGAAATTTTGCAAGTTTTGAGGTAAATTTTTAACGGAAATAATTCTGCCCTGCACTTTTCAGGTGAAGGAAATCCAGCAAGAAGCTTATGCAGAACCTGTATCTAACCCACAAAAGAATATAAAGCAGACTGCTGCTATTGGTCTTTCAAACAGGTTGAAAGACCTCCATGGTATGACTGATGCTTCTAACTTGAAAGGTGATTACTTCCCCTTCTAATTTTCATTTTTTATTTTTCAATCTCTCTCTCTCTCTCTCTCTCTCTGTTTTACTGGTATAATAGCTTTCTCATCATTTTAATCTGCCTTTTGCAATAAATTACATAACCTTCTGGAGCACCTGGAGAAAAAGGTGTGATCAGGGTGAGGTGCTACCGCGCTAGTACGTAGGTTTTGTAAGGTTAGGTTGTTAAATCATTGCAGATTGTTCTGGACAAAATGCAAACTTGGAGATTCAGATGAAACATAGATTCTTTTGGTTCTAGGACAAGGAAATGATGGGCTTTCTAGGTTCTCATTTATATGCCTCATTTATTTTGAATACCTTGCATTGGAACATTTTTTCTTTTCCCTCCTCTTTATTCCTGCTTCTTCTGATGTCCTTCAACTTGAAACCCCCTCGAAACTGGATATTATTTATTGAGGCTTAATTTTCTTAGCCACGCGATCGTGGCAATGTGTGCTAACTTTTACAAAGTTATCAGCTTTGGATGAATGGCGTAAGAGGAAAATGGAACGAGCCAGACAGCGGCAACTGGAGAAGAATGGGACAGGAAGCTCTCAAGCGTGATATTCTTCCTCGGGGACCCCGATATACGAGAGTCTATATGCAGCAAGATTCAGAGATGTGATCATGCGAAGCTAGAAGCATCAGCTATATGAAACTACCCCAAAATATATAAATGTATATATGGAACTGTGAACTCATACCAACCAAGAAAATAAAGACTCTTAAGAGCCTGTATTCATCGTATCATGGCATATACATCTATGCTCTTCTGTGGCAAAGATCGACTGGTTCTCCAATATTGAACAGTTTCTTGTTCGTGAGAACTAGCAACTCGCCCAATTGGAATTTAAACTCTCGCCGTCGAGTTGCTTTCTTCTTCGTTTGAAGAACTTTAATCTGATGATGGATACGATTCACATTTATGTAGAATATCCCAATGGACAAGTTTCTTGAATACCCAATACGCTTAACTCCGCCTAATCGACATGGGGGGAACACCGCGCTCTACTTGTCCAATCCTTGGGGCTATGAAAAATCTTTATTTGGAGTCATCGTTATTCACCAGCTTTGTCCATCTAGCATCTCTGACTTACAGCCTACAAAAGAGAAGCTCGAATCCAAGACCAGAAGAGAATTCAATGGCACGTCAACAGAACACCATTGTTTTGCCTAGCAATTCTAACTGCTTTCAGTTTCCAGCAAAGAGACATGTTCTGATTCTTGATCACTCCAGAAAAATTCAGCGTCTTTTCGCTTGTGCATCAAATACAAGAAAATGTTTTTGAACAGATTTTAGCTTCACATTTACATAAAATATTCTACTATTCTATTTTTCTGTGTAAACTTTACTCAATAAAACTCAGGCGGAAGTCATCCCTGAACTTGAGTCATAACTGTTAAAAATTATAATTGAACCAGCCCAGTAACACGAAATTGTTAGCAGGCAACAGCCACCACTCTTTTGAAATCCATAAAGCAAGCATAAAAGAGAGAATTATTTTTTGTTGGGATTTTTCTTTTTTCGTCTTTGGTTCTCCAGATTTTTTCATAGCCATGCTCATGTCTACTCCAAGTGCGACAAGCAAGAATACTTGCTTCAGATAGTCCCAGGTTCAGCGTGCTGACAAAAGCACCATTCACCTCACGGTTCAGTACTTAGTGTACGAGCACATTTCCGTAACAGAGTCATGTACACGCTATATGAAATAGAATTAAAAAGTACATTCTTTCCATTGATCCAAAAAAACAAAACAAAACACAAAGAACGTGTGTAGCTCTGATCGATTCATATGCGCTTGAGAAATTTTCGTAAGAAAGTCATCAAATTAATCTGCTGTCTGCACATGCAAGAAATAAAATTCCTGTACAAAGCTTTCACCAACTTCAAAATTAGTATGTACAAGTACAGAAAGATGATACAGGTCATAAATACAAGCTTACAAACCTCATCACTAGTCCCCTGAGATTAGTGTTTGTACAACCTGGAGACACAGAAATTGGTTACAATGTCAAAGAGGACGGGGAAAAATGCAATTATAGTAAACACATACCACATTTTCAAAATTTTCAGTTCCATTCTCTCTTGTCCCCTTTCTCCTTTCTCCGTATCTTTTTCCTTTTGTTTCTAGCTTCAGAACTACAGAAGAAATGTAAGCCATAACAGCACAGATTAGAAGATATAACCCATCTATGGTCCACATATAAATGAAAGATTTGCGGCACCAACACTCAAGGCAGAGGGATTTAGCAAAATATTCAGGTTACCAGGTCAAAAACTGAAATGAATCCATTGACCAATACACACCTGCAAATGAAACATAGAACATGAGGACATATGCTCTTTTGCCAAGATATACAATGAAAAATAAGAAGGCTCCAAGCATTCCAATTGCATCTAACACATCCAATGGAGTACTCTTCAGTAGCAAAAGTTCTACCAGTGCTCAACCCATTAGATAGATACATCAAGGGGTGGCTCTATGGTATCACCTGTGGATATGGTCGTTCCAATTTACAAAACAATGCACATGCACTTGAATGATTGAGAAAATGGCCTTTCACTACACACTAGCATGACGCCCTAAAATGCAAAATTTTGCTAGATAATTGGCATGTGGATGAAACACCATCTTGGGGTTTGGCCAGCAAACATACAGTTCTCTAGCACTGCCTATGCAGTAATAATACTCAAATCCTCAATGCGCAACAACTTCAAATTTTGCTAAATAATTGAGGCATGCAATGTATGGATGAAACAGAGACTTGGGATTCAGGCCAGCAAAACATAAGGATCACCAATGCTTTTTGCACTTAAATACTACATACTAAGTTGATATGCTTGTACCTAAAGCAAATATAGAAAGATTGAATACCAAAACACCTCATATGACCTCTAACATATGCAAAATTTTGCTCTCTAACTAAATCTTCATCAAACATGTGAACTGAGAAATCATCATCTTGTTATTTTCCATTATGGGCTTCAGTTCTTAGATCCTTTGATAAAATCCTGTTGGCTGTATGGCAACTACCAATACAAATACATGATCTTTGTCCGTTGCAGTCTAGCTTGCTCTCTAACTAGTAGTAGAGTTGTTGGGCCATTGGTCTCCCTGGCACCAAAGAACCAAAGAAATAAAGAAAGAAAAAAAGAAGAAGAAAAAGTATGGCTGGATCAAAAGCTTCAACATTGTGGTTACAACTAAAGCATCAATGTTATTCAATATTTTCTTTGCATAACTATGTTCTAGCAGACAACACAAAATAAAATTTCACAAAGATTGAGCAAAACATTTTAAGGAAAAAAAAAATCATAGCATGAATGCTAAGGAAAAGAATGTTTTTATCAATGGAAGTGGCATTGAATTGCAACAGCAGTAGCAATGGAAGCACCTATAGCAGCTAACGTATTTATTATTGATGCCATTATTATCAAGACCTTGATTTAAATGATCATGTAGCATGGGGAATCAAAATTTAAAAGAACACAAGGGAATCCACCCATAAACCAAATGAGAATTGACACTCACTGGGGAAAAACACTCAATAATCAATCATTAACTTCAATATTCATAATCCCATCTAATGAAATAACAGGAGCATAACTAAGGAACTAAAAAGTAAATAATTATAAAGCTAAATAGTGGAATATCTAACCTAACGGTTGATGAAGGACAAAAATAAACCAAATGATACGAAAAAAGAAAAACACAAGAATCCACCTGAATATATAAACTAATGTGGGAATCTACTGAAAAACTAAACTCAATACTCTGTATCAATTTAATATTCATAACAGGTCTGCTTATGAAATAACATCTAACCATTTTTATATGAAGATAGCTTTAAAAATTAAATTAAAAATACTGAAACTAAGAAATAAGATAATATCTATGCTAAATCATATAATATTCTTAGATAGTAAAATATCATATTCCTATAATCTACAACAATGATATGACATCAAAAGCACACATTTAATAAAGCAAGCTTATATCTGTCTAAATTCGAGACAGAGAATTGCTAAGATGGTTAAATTACCTTAGGGAATGATGCCATCAAAATATTTTGCTACACCACATAAAACAAAACTCAAAATATCTCCTCAAGGAAATCAGTTGCAAATTGCCAGCTTCCCTGTCCATTCATCTGCCACCCCATAATCAAGGCTCAGCTCCCTCAGAGGAGGGATGTTCTCCATTGCAAAAAGCATAAGGTGAGGGAACATCAAATTATTGTGATCATACAGAACAAATTGCACCAGCACGTTTGGAGATGAACTCTGGCTGATGTAACAGGCAACGTTCCTCATTCTTGACACATCCATTGCAAAATCCAAGGATGGAACAGAGGGATAGGATGGGTGCACATAATCAGGATATATCTGAGATAAATCACCCCATTCTGCCCATCTATTGGAGAAGCAATTTGGATAAATTAGACTGTCACCATTCATTGTGAAAATCTCAGCTTGCTCTCTTGTGAGAACAACTCCCGCATACTCGCATATAAATGCACCAGCATATATTAAATCCAACGACCTAACTCCCCAACCTGTTTCCTTCGATCTAAACACTTCCAATCTATTTCTCAATCCTCTTTGTGATACTCGGTTCCGGCAATGTGGTGGACACTTGCAGAAGGGTCCACATTCAAACACTAGTGGCTTCCCTCTCAACAAAAACCCATTTTGATCATAAGCAAACTTGCCCCCATTCTTCATTGCACAAAAACAACCATCATCACAACCTGATTTACATGCGCATCCAGTCCCATTAATTCCAAGGTTAAATGCATATGGGGGGAAGACAGTCTTTGCAAGATAATCAAAACACAGAGGATCATGTTCATTGTCAATATCATTAAACAACAAAACTGGCACATTCTCCTTTTCATTTGATATATCAAGACTGAGATACCCCCTAGGCCTCACACTCAATGGCCTAATCCTCAAACTCTCTGCAAACCTTAGAATTGAACTACCCATTTGTGGTTGCCCATCAATCCTCGTCAAACTATACTTGAAAACACCAAAGCCAGATCTTCCCACATCAGACCAACAATCTACAATCTTGTATAACCCGTCATAAACATACACCTTACTACTAACACTACCTTCATATTTGAACCCTCTGATTACTCTTATCTCGACCCCATAAGTCATACTCCTCTCCAAAGCCAAATTCCCACCTTCCAACTTCTGGTCCATGCATTGCCGTGAAAGCTTGTCCTGTCCACCGTGTCCGGTGTAAATTAGCGTGTCACCAGCGTCCTCATCATCCTCGTATCCACCTGAAACAATTATACTTGTGGCAATGGGCTCCCCATTGGAGCTCTGGCTAGCCGGAAGGTAGTCAATTCCGGCTTGAACGTGGCCGTGCAATCCGACCACACACAATTCCATCCGGAAGAAGAAGAGGTCCCCAATTTCAATTCCGGGAATCGAACCCACAAACCGCTTATCCCTGTTCAGCCAGAGGCCATGGTCACGCATTATGGAAGCGGCCCTGAGATCACCGCGGGCACGACGGCCGAGTTGCTCACCAAGGCGTTTCTCCTCATCTATGACGGAGCCGATGCGGAGGGCATCGTAGATCATCCGCGTCCGGCGGACGACCTCCCGGAAGTACCGCTGATCCTCCAATCCGAGGTCGGTGACGCGGACTAGCTTCGACGAGCGGGGGATGAAGCACTGGGGGCGTTGTCGAGAGACCACGACGGAGGAGACGGCGTTCCCATCTTTGACGGGAACGATCGCGCGGGAATCCGGGTCGAGCACGGAGACGTCTCCGTACTGCTCCTGGAGCCGCTGGGCAAACGCGGTTCGTAAAAGCTCGGTCACTCGTTGATACTCGGAGTAGACATTGCCTTCCTCGGAGGAGGAAACCGGGGAGGACTGGGAGGGAGGGGTACTCTGGGAATTTGAGAAAAAATCGGGGGTAGAATTGGAAAATACCCGGTATTGGGAGTAGATTTCATGCGGGCTGTCCAGCGGCTCCAGCTTAGGCTCGACTTTGGGCACCTTGAGAACGGTGGTGCCGGAGACGCCATCTGCGGCGGTGCTGGCGGTGCCTGCTGGCAGTGGCGGCGGCGGCGAGAGATTGAGGTCTTGGAATGGAACCGTAGTTCCCATTTCTTAACCCTTTTTTCTTTATTTTATTTTATTTATTTATTTATTTATTTATTTATTTTGACAAGAAAAGCAAATGGGGTTTCGAGAAAAGAACAGCAGAAGATGGGGTTGAAGTTTTGTTAGGATTTTTGCAATGGAGACACAAGAACTTCCATGGAAAATTTTTGACAAAAAAATAAAAGAGATTAAGGACAGAAGGAGGAGGCAAATTGCTGACAGATATTTTTATTTATTTATTTATTTATGAAAAAAAAAAAAAAGTTAGGTAGACGACAGCTATCTGTCATGAGAATGTCTCTCGTCTTATAAAAGAAAGATGTTGGGTAAATATAAATTTTATAATAAGATTATATATATAAATATATAAAAAATTATTATAAATTATAATTATTATTAATTATATATTTTATAATCATTTAAATTATAATTATAATTAATAATAAAAATTATTCAACATCGACGTCTAAAACAAAAAAAAACACCTAATTTGTATGACACAACATTGCAAACATCTCTTTAAAGATCAAAGATAACTTTTTAGAGTGTGCAACACCATGTTTATATATCCAAAAATCTCCTTCTATATATCCTAAGATCTCCCCTCTTCTATATGCCCATACACCCAGGATCTTGCCTATTCCTGCAAGATCCCTCCCCTTTTATATGCCCCAAGATCCCCTTCTATATGCTCTTTTATATGCCCCAAGATTTCCTTCTTCCTGTCTGATGTGGAAGATGGGTCTCATACACCTAGGATATCCCCCTCTTCCTATCCGATGTGGAAAATGAGTCTCATACACCCAGAACATCCCTTCTATATGCCCCATGATCCCCTTCTTGATCCTCTTCTTCCTATCCGATGTGTGGAAGATAGGTCTCATACACCCATGACATCCCCTTTTTCCTATCTGATGTGAAAAATGGATCTCATATACCCAGAACATCCCTTCTATATGCCCCATGATACGACGGGTCTCATACACCCAGGACATCCCCTTTTTTCAATCCGATGTGGAAAATGAGTCGCATACACCCAGAACATCCCTTCTATATGCCCCATGATCCCTTTCTTGATCCTCTTCTTCCTATCTGATGTGTAAGACGGGTCTCATACACCCAAGACCTCACTTCTATATGTCCCATAATCGCATTCTTCCTATTCGATGTAGAAGACGAGTCTCATACACCTAGGACCTCCTCTTGCAACTTCACTTATATATGTTCCATACCTCCTCTTGCCTACTCCTGCAAGATCCCTCCCCTTCTATATGTCCCAAGATCCCCTTGACCCCCCTTATATATGCTCCAAGATCCCCTTCCCCCATGTCCCAAGATCCCATTGTATATGCTTCAAGATCCCCTTGACCCCCCTTATATATGCTCCAAGATCCCCTTCCCCCTTCTATATGTACCAAGATCCCCTTGTATATGCTTCAAGATCCCCTTAACCCCCCTTATATATGGGGCAAGATCTCCTTCTTCTTATCCGACGTGGAAGATGGGTCTCATACGCCCAGGACCTCCTCTTGCCTACTCCTGCAACCTTTTAGGGTATGCAGCACTCACGTTTATATGCCACAAGATCTCCTTCTTCCTATCCGATGTGGGAGACGGGTCTCATACGCGTAGGACCTTATACACGCAAGACCTCTTCTTGCCTACTCCTTTCACACGAAGCGCTCCCATCCATTGACGTCCTCATCGAGAATCAAGATCTCCTCTTACTTACTCCTTTCACACGAAAGGCGAGAATCAGGATCTCCTCTTACCTACTCCTTTCACACGAAAGGTTTAATAAGAGATATCAGAATAAGTGTCACTTAGTAAGAGACATCGGAATAAGGGTCGGGGTTGGCTCTGATACCACTTATCACGGGGTCATTACTCTTTCTCCAAAAAGCAGCCTTTTAGGGTGTGCAGTACCTACATTTATATGTCTTAAGATCCCTTTCATCCTATTCGATGTGAGAGATGAGTTTCGTATATCTGTCTGTCACAATTGATGTTGGCGTTTTGAAAGCAGTAATGAGGTGAAAAGTACAACTACTGCATCTTAGGCAAATCTACTTCACACATAAGATCGTCTGCTCTGACACATTAGCAAAATGACGTGTTGAGGTATGTACAAGCAAAATGTGTTGACATAAGTAAAGAAATTAGAGTTCAAATCTCTTTCTGTGAAAAAAATAATAAAATAAATAAAATTATATATATATAATATGATTTTAATTTTGATGTTGTCAAAAAAAAGTAACTATTTCATTAATTAAATATTTTTAATTGAATTTTTATATTTTGGATGGAAAAATATTAAATAGAGAAATTACTATTCAAATAAAATAATTAATTAAAATTTAAAAAAATTTAAGTATATCAAATCAGTTATGGATTTGAAAATATGAGTATATTTAATTAATCAGATTTTTGTTCCCTTAGGAAAAAGAAAAACTAACGAGAACTTTATTTTGCACAAGTTTACCGTGAAATGGTGATAAGATTGCTTTGGGATGAATGAGTTTACTCAAAAAATATATAAAATCTTGATTTTATTATCACTTATGTTAAAAAAAATAAATAAAAATATTAAATGAAATAAATTATTAACTCAATTGTTAAATTTATATTTAAAAATATCAAAATTTTTTTAAAATTATTTATTATTATTATTATAAAGTATAAATGTTAAGATCAGTCACGCATATAATTTCTCGACAAAAGAGGTTTACATTTCGGGAGTTTCAGTTGGTACGAGAAATTTAAAGCTGGCAAATTTGTGTGTACTCCACTTTATCATATATGAAGTTTGAATTGATCGTCCAAGCACACATAACAAAAACAAAAAAGAAAAAAAGAAAAAAACTTTGAGTTGATCGTAGGATCCACTTCTATTACAACTATTGTTTATGTATGTGAGATGAGCAACACAAATATTAAAGGCAACCATGCAAGTCCCTTCCCTCCCCATACGTTTCCCGTAACCGTGCAGTCAGCTTCTCTATATATAGCCACATTAATTACCCGGTAGTTTCTTAAAGCATTGCGCAAGTGAAAGTTAAGGTTCAAGAACGATAGGCTACGGTGCTGTGCTTATCTTTGCACAAGTGACTCTTGTTTTGGTGGGTTTCGGGGAGAATTAAGTATCAAGTACGGAGGACAATCCCGGGGGGAAGAAGGTTGGCGATGACTGTAGGGAGAAACATAGCAGCTCCATTGCCGTTTCTCAACTTGATCATGTATGCTATTTGTGGTGGGTTTTGCTAGTTGGTGCCTTGGCCGTTACGTCAATGGCCAAACCTACCATCCGAGTAAAGCCACACCAGGAGGTGGAGGAATGACTAATTATGTATGTCTTGCTAGTCCATGCTGGGCAGTTCAGCAGCACGTACGAGTCAGGTTACCGAGAGCCTTATTATGGTGAAAGAACCGGCAGACAACCAGCGACACAGGGGAGTAGGACCGTGGTCCGAGTAATGACTAGTTATGATGTTGTTTAATATCCCTTATGCTTTCATATCTTTGGCTCAGGACTCTCAAGGTTTACTGTTTGAATTCTTTTAATGTTTGGTTCACCACTGATTATGTGAAGTAATGGTGTTCAAATGACGTATGTTTCTTGTGGTCCTGCACGCATTGTCTTTGATCATCCCGTGTACGCATTTCCTCCTCGGTAATGCACCCCCAACGCATTGATGCTCTCTTGTACTCGTTCCCGTGCGACACAATGCCTAGGTGGCTCTTGAATCATCTAAACCTCTAAGGAATAAACAAAGCAGCAGAAACCTATGAGAAAATCCGATACAAAGACGATCAAATCATCCACAATCAGTAATTCTGCACCAATCACTTCAGTACTCCAACGACAAGGTTCGTAGGTGAACTCAACTACAATTTCCAGCAGTCAGAAGCTAACATAAGTTGAGCTGTAAGGCTTGAAAAGGATTTGAATCTAATCTTTCTCCTCTTTTCTTGCTTCTACCCTGTCCTAACGTCCCTGCTTCCACCATAGAGTTTCACCTCTTTCAACATCCTGTTCAACGCCCATCTTACATCGTGTCTTTAATCCCACGTCCTGATACTTAAAAGCATTTATTCCATTTCCTTTCCTTTCAGAGGCTTGGAATGCGCATGGCTCGTCAGCCATTAAAAGTCGCTAAATTGAAGATGCAACTATTTATTTGTATCAAACAATAACATTAAGCGATAAGCAGAGATGGGCATTACTTCTAAAACATAATATTCTTTCTACTCCGGGATCATGCTTTGGCCAATAGCGTTAAAAATGTGAAAGAGACATGAGAGAGGCAGATAAAAACAAATAGTAATACAATCCAAAGATTAGGGGGCCTCAAGTCGAAGTTTCATTGATGTAGCCATCCTTACGACCTTCAAACCCTGGCCGCAACAGCTTTTTCTCTCTCTTTGCAATCCGTCGCATCTTCTTTTGGTGAACTTTCTCGGCTATATTCTGAGATCTCTTTTGCTGTTTTTCTGCCCTCACTTTCTGTTGTGTTTCAACCCTCTCCTTCCACTTCTCAGCATTCTTTTGATGCTTCTTCTTCTCCTTCTGGATGCTTTGTTTCAAAAGCTTTGGATCATCATGAACCTTGATCCCTGCAGCTCTATCTGTTGCTGCTCTCCACGAATGCTTCATTGATACAATATCCCCCTTTTCTGGATCTTTCTTTGCTTCTTCCAGTTCTTTTGCCTTTTCAAGCTCCCTTAACTTTGAAAGTTTCCTCTTCTTCTTCTTTCCATGCTCTTCTTTGTCCCCAAGTTTAACATGACTAAACTTGAGTTCTTTTGTTGCCTCCGCTGCATCCTTCTCCACATTCTCCAGTAAAGTTGTTGCTGAAGCCTTCTTTTCTTCAGACCCAGGTTCCCTCTTGCGCTTCTTCTCACAAGTTTCTTTCTCCCTCTTCTTATCATTTCTCTTCTTTATTTTGCTTGATTCACCACTGTTTCTACCTGCTCGGAGCTCTTCAATTTTGCGATGAAGTCTTTGACGGAGTTCTTCATATGTTGCTGACTGACCACCTCCTTCTAGACCAGAAATCGTGGAATTGATCTCCACTTCTTCATTGCTGTCATCATTAGATTTTTCCTTTTCCAAGTTCTGCCTCAGCAATTCAAGGGTTGTTTTAGAAGACTTCTCTGGATCTAGCCTATCTCTACGTGCTTTTTTAATGTTTTCTCTCGATTCCTTCTTTGCCAAAGCCTTTTCCTCATTGCTTAGGCCCTGGAACCATGCCTTGTCATTATCATCAGTTGGCAAGTAAAACTTAGCCGGGATGAGCTCAATCAAATTGTCAAAGAAAAGAGAACTCCCTTGAATGAGAGACTTGAAATCAATCTCGGGCTTCAGTTTGTTCACAAGATTTCCCTTTCTCTTCTTCATTTCTGATAAAGAATCTGAAAGCAAACATTAACAGAATTTGCAAATGGAATCAGGAAACATGTACTACCTAATTTGACACTCAAGAACTAATTCAGGGCCACAAACAAGACAGAATACCTCTCCCTGCCACCCAAAATAAAAAGGAAACAAATATATCATAAGCTAGGGCACGGGTCTAATGTCACATCCTCAATCACCCACAGTTCTAATCCATCCCGTCATATACATTTCACAACAATCAGCTGCTTTCAATTCCTCAGCGCAGTGGCACCCGACAATTTTTTCAAGACCAAATCACTCATGGAACTGGAAAAGTCAAAGGGTCGAGGTTAACCGGTTCAACCAGAGGTTGAATCAGTCATCAAACTGGTAACATCTGGTTCGTTTGTTGTTTTGATGGAGTTCTTTCTCCTCTTAATTCTGATTAATCTTCTATTTGGGAAATCTCATGACATCTGTCCATTAGAGAAAGGATCGAAAGCTGCTCCTCCCCCCCCCCACAAAAAAAAATTACGGCTTTCCTACTTTCTTTCTGTTTTGCACGCATTAGAAAGCGACACAAGACAGAATCATGGTACAACAGCCATACACAGCATAAAACAACAAAACATTCCTAATCAGTAGTTGATTCGAACAAGATTTTTGCTCGAGGACTTGATGTCTATGTTATCGGGGTGCCTTTCAATTAGTGCTAATTGGAAAATAAAGTTGCTCCGAATTCAAGTGGCGCTTCTGCGCTCCACGGATCAATATCCAGTTCAACATTTTGTTTTCTCCTCAAAACAATCAAGCATGCGAAACAACAATAATAAAAGCTCACAAACAGAAAGCACCCAACACACCGACCCGACCCTCACAGACACGTTACGTTCGCAAAGCGAGAAACAGAAAAAACAAAAAGAAAAGAACAATTATTGAAATTGGAATGGTTTTTTTTTTCTTTTCTTTTCTTTTTTTACCTCCAAGGGTAGGGAAAGTTGAACCGCGGCCGTTAAATTCCAAATCCCGGCCACTTCTAGAAGGGACCCGCCGGAAAACGCGAATGCGAGATCGTACGGACAGAGGCGATTGCAAGCCAGCAAGCGCGAGAGAGAGAGAGAGAGCGAGAGGCGCGAGGGAGAAACGAGCAGAGTTAGGGCTACTTGGCCAGTGAGATGGGAATGGTAATATTTTATTTGATTATTATTATTATTATTATTTCTTTTTAATTAATATTACCGAAACTTGAATTAAAAATAATATAAAATTGTAAAAGGAGTCCAACTACCCAGAAAATTGGAGCCCAAATATGGAATCATCTTGGGCTAAAACAGTTCTGCCTAGAAAAACAGATCAGCAAATATTCCCCACCCCCTTTTTTTTTTCCTTTTGAGCAAACAAATATTCCATCTTTATTGTTCAAAGAAGTTAGATAATTAATTAATTAATTAATTACCTAATTACATAACTCTAAGTCTGCCTCTGCAAGAGTTTTTTTTTTTTTTTCTCTCTTTTTTTTTGGTGTGTAAAGACTAGAGATAGAACTACTGTTGGATCAAAATTCTATTAACTATTACTGTCCATTCTTGAGTTTATGCCGCGTTTATCATCCGTAAATTGAATTCTAAATTGACCTCTAGACTATTATGTGTGTAAAAAAGGCAAAAAGTGGAAATCTTCCAACAGCCCCAGAATTTACCAGCTGCCGCCACCTCTTGGGTTGGCTTGTTTATGGATGAGATAAATAAGTTATTGGTCGAAAAGAAAAAAGGATTAGACAAAACACCAAAACCTTTTTTTTTTGGTTGTTTTTTGGGTTTGAAGCATGACAAAACACTAAAACTAGATACTGATGTTGGAAAAGTAACAAAAAGCAAGGGAGAAAGCGAAGTCTAATGTAATTCGAGGTCCCACTCCCAAAGCAGACAAGAACTTGAAATTTTAGAATGATTACGCTACAATGCAGATGGCCCTTCTCCCCGCGTCAAACTCAAAGGCATTAATTCTCATAACCTATCGTCAATGCCATTCTGCCACCCTGCCCTCTCAGCCCAAGAACCTCCTTCCCTTGCTTCAGCTCTCGGCTTCCTGCAAGTCTCTCGGACTCACTAAACAATGCCACGCTCGAATCCTCTCGTTGGGTTTCGCTCAAAACCCCTTCTTGGCCACCAAGCTCATCTCTGCGTATGCCATTTTCCGCATCCCAAGAGATTCGGAACTCGTTTTTAACTCGATGCAGTCCAAAAGTGTGTATCTTTGGAACTCTTTGATTGATGGGTATGTTAAAAATCAGGGCTTTAGTGAAGCTTTCGATTTGTTTTGTCGAATGGGAGGTTGTGGGGTCGTTCCTGACGATTATACCCTTGCAACAGTGGCAAAAGTGTGCGGGGAGGTCGGCGATTTGCAAGTGGGGAAAACGGTTCACGCGAAATGCGTAAGAACTGGGTTCATTTGGGATGTTGTTGCTGCCAATTCTTTGATGTCTATGTATTGTAAGTGTGGCGAATCAAGGGAATGTCGAAAACTGTTTGATGAAATGCATCAGAGGAATGTGGGTTCTTGGAATGTTGTTATAGGGGCATATTCAGAGTCAAGGAATGGTAATCTTGACGGGGAGATGTTGGGTCTTGTTCAAGATATGCAAGTTGAGGGGTTCAAACCTGATGCGTATACAATTTCGAGTCTTTTACCTTTGTGTGGGGGGGATGTTGGGAAATGCGATTATGGGAGGGAGTTTCATGCGTATATAGTGAGAAATGAGTTGGAATCCGATGTCCATTTGGGATGTTGCTTGATCAATATGTACTCGAGAAGGAATGATGTTTGTTTAGGTAGACGAGTATTTGACCAGGCAAAGGCTAGAAGTGTGTATACTTGGACTGCAATGATGAATGGTTATGTGCAAAATGGGGCTTCAAAAGAAGCTTTCAATCTTTTTCGTGCAATGCAGGTGAGGGACAGAGTGTTACCTAGCAAGGTGTCACTGGTGAGTGTTCTTCCTGCTTGCAGATCACTTGCTGGTCTCATTGCTGGGAAACAAATTCATGGATATGCAGTTAGGATGCAATTGAATTATGATGTGTCTTTATCTAATGCCTTGATCGATATGTATTCCAAGTGTGGAAGCTTGAGTTATGCACTGCATGTATTTGAAGATAGTTCCTTGTGTAGAGATGCAATCTCTTGGAGTTCGATAATCTCTGGATATGGATTGCATGGGAAGGGAGAGGAAGCAGTTTCCATGTACCGTAAGATGCTTCAGCTTGGGAATAAACCAGACATGATAACAGTAGTAGGGGTTCTTTCTGCTTGCGGCAAGTCTGGATTGCTAGATGAAGGTCTTCATATCTATAACTCCGCAATAAATGAGCATGGAATTCCACCAACAGTTGAGATTTGTGCTTGTGTTGTGGATATGTTAGGTCGTTCAGGCCAGCTTGGCCGAGCATTGGATTTTATTAAAACAATGCCTGTAGAACCTGGTCCGAGTACTTGGGGGTCCCTTGTTAGTGCTTCCATGTTACATGGGAATTCTCAAATGCAGGATTTGGCTTATAGATTCCTTATTCAGTTAGAACCTGAAAACCCATCAAATTATGTCTCACTTTCAAATTTGCATGCCTCTTGCGAAAGATGGGGTGCTGTAGCTGAAGTGAGATCAACAATGAAAGAAAGGGGTTTAAGGAAGACACCTGGGTGCAGTTGGATAATCATTAATAAAACAACTCATTGTTTCTATGCGACCGATAAAGTGCATCCTTGTGCGAATTCTATATATGAAATGCTAGACGCTCTCGTATTGTTGATGAAGGCAGCTGTTCGTTCCCCAGATTTTGAGGTTATTACCTAGACTTATAGGAGCTGATGGTTGATCAATTTTGTGGATCTCAAACTGTCAAGAGTCCCTTGGTTACCCACAGATGGCATGCATTAATGTGACAATCAAGACGGGAATGCAAATACCTGCTACTTCTCGTAGCGCCAATGGTATCCTCTTGTAGAATGTTTGGATAAAATACAATGAAAACATGGAGTCATTTTTTATGTTGCCAGAACTCTCGGCTACTGCCTTAAGGGGGGAGGGGGGAATTGATTAAGGTATGCGAAAATACTGGCTACCTGATAACGAGTTCGTCAGAGAATGCGTTTCGTTCGACGAACTCAATAGGCGAAGATAGTGAGACATTTTATTGTATAGCTTTGGAATTAAGACTTACATTAGATGGATGTATACTTCTTGCATGTATATATATATGTGTGTGTGTATTCATCATTGCTTGTTTACAATGGTGAATTTGTTGTTATCGCAAAACAGGACTGTCAATAATTCTAAGTTTTGTCATACGCAGAACTAGAGTTTACCACTTTCAAGCTAGTCTGAATTTCTATAATTCTTCACGAGGTGTACTACTGGGGCCACTGCAACTCTGGTTGGTGGTTAGAAGGTTAATACAAAAATTCAGGCTTCCTGATAATTAACTCTATGAATAATCCCTCCGTTTGTTGTTAATATGAATATTTCCCTTCTGACGTATAAAAATATGCATGCGCCCGAAATGCACACACATAATTCGATTAACTGAATCACAAACCTAAAAATCAAACTGAACTAAAATCTATGGTTCTTCTATTTTAGAAGTTAAAACAGAATTGTAGTTTCAGTCAAGAAAATATTAGTTAACCAAAAATTTTGATTTGGTTTGATTTTTTTATATCAGTTAATCGGTTAAAAAATTAAATCTGAAAAAAAAAAAAAAAAAAAAAAACAGTATCCCTTCTCTTTAGTGCCTTCTCGGCGACAAAAGCTCAATTAAAATAAATCAAGGCCGTGCCAACGTGAGATATAACTTCCAATGAGATCGAAGGAATATATATATATATATATATATACACACACTACCAAAAATGATTTAAAAATTTTAGGAAGGAACAACTAGTTGTTTTATTTATTTATTCATTGCCGTGGGCTGTTTTTTTAATTATATTATAATATATCGTAATCGTAAAGGAATTGGGGAACGAAGAAGAGAGAGGCTCTAAGCAACGGAAACGGTGTCGTCTTCAACGGGCACCAAATCGGCTTCTGAGTGGAAGCGTGGGCCGTTTTAGGTCTTGTACATTTATACTTCAGTTGATTGGATCGATTAATGACCTTTTGTTACTCTATTTTTACTAATAGACAATTCAATTTAACATGTAAACTTTCTTCAGTGCAATTTTATCAATTTGAATAGAAATTAAAAGGTCCACAATACAAATTAACTGACAAATAAAATTTGTGTGTCAGTTTTAAATATTAATATAGAAATATGTATACGACGAGAATCAATCAATTTAAAAATAACTAAATTTTAAAAATTTATAATTTAAATTAATCAGAATCAAGTGTGCAAATTAAATTAACCAAATTTTGAATTTCATGACCTAAATTAATAGTAATTAAAATACACAAGTTAAATTGAAAGCATTCAAAATATTGATAATGAGTATTTAACCCAAAAAAATTAATCAAAATTTGAGGTTACCAAGGTAAATTAAGTGTACCATGAGGTCCATATACGTACAATTCTTTAAAGGTGTCAAACAGACAGTTTTCTGTCATGTTCGATTAAGAAGTTGACCAACAATTTGAACGGCACATCAAGCCCGCATTCAGAGAACATTACCACCAACGAAAAACCGGACAGTTTCAACTGGACGGTAATGGAAAGTTTGGGAAGGTTCCCAGTTGGCCAAGGATGATTCCTAGAGAGCGTAATTGGAAGAAAGAAGAACATTTACATACCACTGATTAGATTGTCATAAATTAGAGTTAGGATTTAATTTGTACGTGACAAACAACAAATTATCCTTTTGTTAATCATTAATCAGCCGAATAATTCCAAGGAATTAGGGCTAATTTTTGGACGAGCTGCAACCTGGCCGACCTATTGTTGCTGCCATTGATCGTGGGGATGAGGATTGGGGCATGGAGGGAAAGAATATACATAAAAAAGTGGGCACGAGAGTCGGAAGAGAACGGGCAGATAGTTTCCGTGCAGTCCTGTTAGCCTCCTACGACCTAAGCGTCCAGAATGGCGTTTTTTTTTTTTTTTTTGTGGGGGTGTTAATCAAAACCACTTCATGTGCCCCATTCATTCGAAATCCCCGAAGGTCAAATTTTATTCAAAGCAATCCAATTTTTATTTTTTAATACAAAGGAAATAGAACTGTTCCAACTTCTTAAATATGTGACATTATTGTTATTGATTAATGAGAAAAAGAAAGAAAGAAAGAAAGAAAGAAAGAAAACAACCTTAAATCCAATGAAAAGGAAAAAGATCATCCTAAGAATATTCATAAAATAAACCACTTGTTAGTCTAACCCCATCATTTTGGGGGGGAGCCATATCAGGTTAGGCATATTTCTCAACCACTTTTATTACTGGGACTCACAAAACATAAGCAAAACTCGATGTAGTAACGTCACTCATAATTAAACACATATTTTTTATAAAAATTTAACTCTTTTTTTTGGGGGGGGTTGAAAATTCACGATGTGTATGAGGTCAAACTAAATATGCAAATAGTTTGAATTCAATATGAAAAAAAAAAAAAAAAGAAGAAGGTGGTGAAAAAAAGTGCTAACAGAACAGCATTCTATGGTTTTGCAATTTTTACTAGTTGGATGCACATTTCATTCGTTTTATTTGCATATTTCATTAATTTGTATTCACATTACTTTATTTTTTCTTCGAAAAAAGAAAAAGAAATTAAAAACATATTATTTTATTTATAAGTAACGTCACGATGAAATTATTTGTGAACTTCGCAGTTCCTCTAATGTGGGCATTCTTGTCCACACCGCACACGTCACTTGTCGCAGGCCTATTCGTATGTTTATTTTGATCGCGTTAGCCAACACGATGGTGCAATTGTTCATTTTGTCCTCAAATCCACGTAAACATATATAGTTTTGCATGGTGTATTAGTTTTCCTTGCTACACCTGTAACGGAGTCCTAAACAGAAATAGCACATCGAAACAATTTTGGGGTGAGAGCGTCTAAATTTTGTAACGCCATGAAAAAGTGCTCGAGCTCGATGAGGGTTAACGCATTGAACCACTCTTTCTTTCCTTCTCAAGGTTGGGTTGGGACATGGGTACATAATGAATCCAACCTAAAGGCAATAACGCTGCAATGAACTGTGTCAAAATTCCCCAAAGCAGCGCTGAGTAATCAACAGTCGTTATTCCAAGCTAACCCAACACCTAATAGCCCACCGAGAATTGTAGATGAATAGAAAGCTGAGACCAGGAATGAAGTCAGAGATCCTTCACACCCTTGTGGACATAAACTTGCGACTAGCACGGAGAACGGAAGAAGCTTAAATTGTGCCAGTGCTTCTGCCAAGCCCGAAAAGCAACAGACAAAAACGTCGTCGGAAATTCCCAGTCTAAGATTGATCTGTCTCACCAGAACAAAGTCAAGAAGAAGAGAAGAAGCATGCAGAAGCTGGACTGCACCAATCAATTTCCTCATGGGCACTTCTTTCCAGCAATGGCCATAAAGCAGAGTCATGGAAAGAAGTATCAACTGACCAGTCACTTTGGACATTCCAATAACCGTAGAATCAAGATGTAGACATTGAGTTTGATAACAAAAGACAGAACCTGACAGAACAGGGACCATAGCAATAGATGCCATAAGCCCAAAAAGCGGCCGAGAGATGTTGCCATCATGTAACGCCGTTTTGAGATCATTCAGCTGTTTTTTGATGCTCTCTCAAACTGGTTTCTTTACAAGATTGTGGTCTGACGGTTGCGACAGACCAAGAGATTCCTCTCTAACTGTTGATGAAAGTGCAAGTTGAAGAGGTAAGCTAAGTGCAAATATGAGAAACATGGTTCGTGGTGCCGTTCTTTGCAGTAAATAGCCGCCAAGTAAGTTGCCTAGGATTCCACCCACCGCTAAAGCCATGAATGCATAAGACTGGAGGCTTCCCATCTTGTGTTTCTGGCCATATTCTGCAACAAGGGCGTCCTTTGCAACCTCTGTGACTGATGCTCCCAGATTGCTCAGAAGGATACATGCCATTAGGGCTGCAAATTCTTCACGTGCAAAAGGGATCAATGCCAGCTGCCCCCAAGATATCACCTGCAGAAAGACTAAAAATTGATTTCTACATGAGTCTTTATTCCAATACATCTGCCACCATAAAGAAAATGGCTAGCATTGAAGCAATTATTGATACTTAACAAATCCAGCACAAGTGAACGAAATCTATTAACTGAAGCGAACGAAATCTATTAACTGATATGAGAAATCTAAATATTGATTCTAACATAAAGTTTCGAGTGTACAGACGCGGGAGATACGCAAATTAACAGAATCTTAAATCTGGACTAGCGCAGGAAAAACAACATAAATTAACCCAAAATAGTTTGAAATCACCAGAGGCAACATATTAAGAATCATACGAAGGTTGCATAGCAATCTCCAAAATAGCACTTTAAATTATAAGAAAAAAAAAAAAGAAGGTCGATGAATCAATATAGAAGAAGAGAATCAGGAACAAAGTCAAATAAACAAGACCAACGGGATAGATCATGACTGACCTCCAATAAGAATATATGGTATCCCGTGAGCACCACCAATGTAAATAGCATCCGAGAGGATACCATAGAGAGGCTTGGCCACAAAGGGGAGATTACCCGAGTTCTGGACAAGCTGCAACACGGATGAATGGAAGTTGAGATTGTGAGCCATGTGGTAGTTGAGACCCAGCCACGGAAAGCACCTCAAACCTTGAACCCAATATCCAAGTCCACACAAAACCAACATCTGCTGGCTACCTACTTGGGCGCCGCAACTTCTCTTTTCCTCGTAAGACCTGCTTACTTTGCCTTTCCTGGGAGAAAAATCACTTGGGGTTATTATCATTTGGCCAAAAGGGTGGGCTATGGATTTTACAGGCTTGTTAATGGCGTTGGGGTCCTGGTTGAGGAAAGAGCGCAGAATTGGCTTCCAGCGGGACAGGCACAACTTGGAAGGGTACAAGGAGATTCTTGGGTCTTGTGGAATGACTGTCAGGATTGGATTTTTAGCACCGATTAATGAAGGAACCGTGGTTCCTCAAGGTGACAAGAAATACCCCGATGAAACTGGATAGTTTAGAAAATGTGGAATTAAGGTTTCTATGCAAATCTTGACCAAACAGGATGCAAATGCGGCGAGGTTGGAGTATGGACAAGAGGCCAACATGAGATGGCAAAACCCGCTTGTCCCTCGTCCAAAGAAGAAGAAACACTAGATTTCCACGAACAAATGAGAGAGAGGTCGTATCCAAAAATAAAAAATAAATTAAATAATAGAGAGAGGTGAGTTGGTGGGGGCAGATTTGGTGGGGCCCACCACATTACTGAAAAGTGCCCAGAGAGTTTGCAATTAAGATACTGACAAAGTGCTGAATTTTTATTTTTATTTTTATTTATTTAAAAAAAAAAAAACCCCACCAAAATACAAGCTGTGGCCGCGGTGGTTGAGTCTCTGGCGACTTTCCAACGACTGGACAGATCATGAATTGAGCTAGTGCGCATGCGCTCGAGGACCATGGTACAGAGTGGGCAAAGTAAAACACTGAGATGGCTTCAGCATCCCAGCAAGACATATTTGGTGAAAAACGCTGCATTCTGGAGGGGAGCCTTTTGTGAAACTACGGACAGATTGGAAGAATCTTGATGTAAAATCCTAGAAGCCGACGTCAGATTTTGTAGGTAGCCATGTACAGCTACTGCTATTTATGTCATTGACAGACGAGCCAAAAATAAAAAAAACGGAAACCAAAAGAGTGGCGGGCACTCAACTTGTTAAATTGAGGCTCAGTCCAAGGTAAATACTTCAAACTTGCGCGGTGCCTGCAATATTAGACAGGCCGCAACAAAACCACCCTTGAGTTTTTCAATAATAAAACCAGCTATGCCGCATTTTTTGTACTGAAGTGAATTTATGCCAAGAGTATAACGAGTCAACCCAACCTGTTAGCCTTAGTAAACAGTGCACCAGCTTGGAGAAAAGTAGAGTAAGACATGATCTATGCTTGTATTGGAATGGAAACGCAGAGTAAATGGCATGAAAATGATGGATATACGGATACAAAAATATAAAGGCATTACAAGCAAGACAGACACTGTAGACAATAATGTAGACATCTTCTAGTTTGCTTTAGTGACGACCGATAAAAATGATAGAACAATTGGGAAAAGGAAACTCGTCCTTAACAAATCCATTGATGATAAAGTAGTTTCTCTCTTGTTTCTACTTCAGGTACAAACAAAGTGGCACCTTTAAAACCGAAGAACATCTGATGACATCTTGTATTTCCAGCGTAGTGTAATGAATCGTGGTCATCCCACTCTCACATCGTCAAGAAAAATGAATAACTTGAGTCTTATAAGAAAATGTATTGCATACTCTAATAAGTTATCTTTTCAGGAGAAGGTAGGCTTTATAATACCCCAATAACTTACTTTTTAAGAAAAAAGTAATGATCACGTAACACTGCCCTCTTAAAAAAGCCCTACTTCAAACCAAATGACATCTTTACTTTGTGAATAGTCAAACTATCATCGTCGTTAATCAATTGTTAAAAATAATAATAATAAAAATAAATTCATCGTGGTTAGTTTAGGTTTCCAAACGAGCTCGTAGAAAAGACTTGCTTTCTACTAAAATAACATAAAGGAACACGAGGGGAAAAATGATCTCCCAAGAGCAATTTTGCATTTCAAATTTCTGGACGGTTTGACAGAACAGACTAACATAGAGAAGCATTTAACATATTAAACCCATAAATTTTAGGGCAGAGAAGAAGGTGCTATTTAGGTTTAGTTTAACTCCACCTGTCTAACAGCCAGGCGGGCAGTTCAACATGTCCTTGCCAGCGGCGGACTGCATTCTCAACGATCCATTAGCCCGAGACGGACATGGGGTATGACAACTTTTAAGACAGTTAGGATGCATATAGTTGCAGAAAAGAAAAACCTTCTGGACAAGTTCAACATTTAAATGCCCATGGAAATGGCTTTTGACTATTCCATGACAGCTTAAAAAATTTGTCCCAGTAAAACTGTAAAACTCCGAATGTTACTGAACGAAAACAACATATACTCAAACCAAGACTGCACAACCGGACGAAGGAGAAAACAGAGAAAAGATCAAGACAACAAAATTCAAGAGCTCGAATGGGAAAAAAAAAAAAAAATTATACATTTACAATTTCGAGAAAAAATTGTAATTTTCAACAATCTACATACATCATCTTCCCACCTTTAGCACTTCATTGAATCTTTATTTCCTAGTTCTATCCTAAGAACAGAAATAAAAGGCCTAATTGATTCCCTATGATGCAATTGGACCGGATGAATGAGGATTCACAAGAGCTAATACTACCTAAAACCAACACACAAATTTCATGTGAACAACTTCCGAAAAGGACTATCCAAAAAAATGTTTATGACCACCTGAAGACTTTGTACTGTACAGGAAACACCTACATTAATATCAAGAAAATAAGGGGATAAAAAAGAAAACTATAATCTGAGGATCCAAGTTTCTGCTAGGGAATTGGTTCTCAGAAAATGAATCTCCCGAAAGATGTCAGGGTCCAGAAATCTAGGGTAGACTTTGAGTCCATTACCTGCCACAATCTACAACAGCTTGTAGTAACAGCTCCTTCCAGAGAGAAGGATCTGATATCCTTTGCCACAGGGGCACTTGAAGTTGATGATAAAGCATTCCCCAGCTCTCTCCACACTAACAGCCTCTTCAAAATCAGTCGCCAAATCATCCTGCACCAAAGACAGAATAAAAGGCATTCTAATGTGAATCCAATTTCATTCAATACAGCACTAAAAAGAGAAAATAAAACCAATTGATAGAATGAAATGCAAGATCTTTTCTTGATCCAAGACAAAGAAGCATTATACGCTTATTGCCTTGACAGTACTCTCTTCAGTTGGTTTATTTTCTTCTTCTTCATCTCCACCCATCACTTCATCAGGCATATGTTCATCCCACCATTGGCTCATTTGCTTCATGCAATCCCTCATCTTCTTCAGCCACTGCTATAACCAATCAATTGACACCTCAAATTAGAACCCTGAGGTTTATATTAATTCGAAAAAGATCCCCAAGTCCCCAAAAGAATCACAAGTGCTTATGGTACCGGCGATTTGAAAAACCCTTCTTAAACCCAACAACAAGAAAAGAACAATAATCACGAGCCTCAAAATGCAGAAGACTACAGCTTTTGCTCAAAAATCTCAAAAGAAAAAAAAAAAACATTTTATTGTGCAAGAAATCAAGAGCAATTAAAATTAACATATTAAAGATAATAACCTGATTGTTGGAACCCTCATCGTCGTTGCAACTGGATGACCGAGAAAAGCTCTTGCTGGGAGACGGATCAGAGACGGTCCTCCTGATGGACGGAGGCCGTGGAGGCAGAGAAGCACTTCCTTTGGAAGCCGGAGTAGACACTCCATTGGCTCCCGCAGTCTTGGCGCTTTCTGGCGGCGATTGAGGGACCACGTTTGCTGCGCCACCAGTGCTAGAGTCCGACGGGGCCGCTGGTGGGTTAGTAGGATCAGAAGCGCAGCGGCGGAGGAGAGGGTGGTTGTCGACGTGGACAGAGTTGGATGATCCAGACAGGTTGAAAGGGAGGGGAATCTTGGAGAAGCCGCGGAGAGAACCGGAGATGGTGGTTTCAGGCGGGTCGGCGAAGAGTTTCTTGGGTTTCTTGGGATGTTGTTGTTGCTCTTGTGGGTCCGCGGTAGGAGAGGTGGAGTCCGGAGAACGGCGTTTAGTGGAGGATGGAGGATTAGCGGTGGTAGTGGCGGTGGAGGTGGGGGGAAGGAAAGAACCGGAGCAGCCACAGGTGGTGCAAGGAGGGTGGTGGCGGTGGCGGTGGTCGGTGAAGCTGTCAAGGCGGAGGAGATTGAAGCCAATGGACGCCTCTTGGATATCTTCTTGATCTGGGGCGTTGCCGTTGATGTCGATTATTCCGTGTTCTTCGCAAAGATCACTCATTCTCTGTGTTTCTCTCTCTTTCTCCTTCCTCTCTCTTAAAGCCTATGTTGCTCTCTCTCTCTCTCTCTCTCTCGCTCCGCAATGTGGAAGTGAATAAAATTAAAGGAAGAGTGATCGACAGCCAATCGGAGAAAGACACGATTACTCTCTCGCGGCCTGCAAGATGACATGGCCCAAACTGATCGGTTTTAAAGTTTCAGGAGTTAATTTGAACTTAACTGCCGCCGGAAGGCTTTGGCGCGCCTTGATCAAACCATAGAAGCTCAATTCAAGCGGAGCCAGAACCGAATCTATAAAAATTTCGTTTTTCTTTATGGTTAAAGTGACGACTCGGCCCCGACAAGCCCGTCTAGCTCAGTCGGTAGAGCGCAAGGCTCTTAACCTTGTGGTCGTGGGTTCGAGCCCCACGGTGGGCGCAACAAGATCTTCTTTTCTCAATCATCACTCCCCGCTCCTATTCGCACGTGTTCTTTTACAACTTGCCACCGCAAGATACCAGGAACGCTGCGCAATACAAAAATAACTATCGCTGATCGTGTCTCCAAAACGGCAGGATAATCGATTTTTCCATCGCATCCTGCCTGTTCCGAAGGCCCAATGCACGGCAAAACAAACTCAAATCTAAGTCCAGACACCAAAATGTGTGTCATTTGAGGAGGGGTGGATAGTTTCTTTGCTGGATTCCCACCTGCCGTTGAATTCTAGCTTCCTGGGACTTCAACGTTATAGATCATGCGAGGGAGTTATTGGAAAGAGGTCGATCTCCACACCCCAAAACCACCGCGAAGTTCTGGCAAATGCCATTTCATTACAACATAGTAACTGCCGGACGAAGTAGTCGATGGATTAAAGATTTCAATATATCACAGTCAAGACTGTTAAGACTCTCTCTCTCTCTCTCTCTCTCCAACTACTCTCAACAGCGGGGGCAGAACCCCACAAATTAAGCCAATTCCAATAGGGAAATGAAAGACAAATTCGAGTCTCTTTGAACGAGGCTCGAGGCTTAAAGTTCTACCTTTTTAAATGTGAAACTTAATCTCGACATAATTACTCAGGCTGTTCTTCCAAGTTACCGAATCACCGAATCAGGTCTGTCTCTTTTTATCGTTGAAATTATTATTATTATTATTATTGTTCTCTTATTATCTTAATTAAAGTGCAAATTGCCTTTTCCTAAAAAATAAATAAGCACACGATATTTTTGCTAAAAAAAAAACTGAGATTTATACTTAAAAAGAGAGCGAGAGAGAGAGAGAGAGAACTATAAATATTGTATTTTAATAAATAAAAAGGAGAAAAATATTTATGAGTGAATACAATGCAAGGCCAGGCCAAAGCCAGATTAAGGTAAGTCCATCGACGTAGAGAAAAAAAAAAAAAGATAACAAATAAACAAACAAACAAATAAATAAATAAATAAATATCCTTTGTTTTCTTTATTTTTAAATTAAAACGACCCTTTTTTTTTCAGGTGTTAAAAAAAAAAAAAACAAATAACGTTCGTTTTAGGGAGGTGAAGAAAGAGGGCATCTCTCTCTGCAATTACTTTCCCTTCGGCTGTCTAAAGCGAACTCCGCCTTATGGCCGCCGCCTCGCCGCCGCTACAACCGCTACTCATGACCAAACCCTCGAAAAGAAGAGGAAAGAGAAAGCGAACTCCACAAGATCAAGTAATCGACCGAGTCGACTCACTCCGTTGGAAGCCATCCCTCCGTGACGACGATCCCTTCTCTGTAGTCGACGGCTCCAACGAGCTCGAAGGAGGTTCTCTCTGTCCCCATCTCTCTCTCTCTCTCTCTCTCTCTCTCTCTCTCTCTCTGTAGAGTTCTTTTTGACGCAATTGGGCGTCTACCAAACAGTTAGATTTTAGGTTTTGTGGGATTTAAGGTTACTATTTATTGGTTCATGGTCGTACTTTTCAAATAGACTACATTGTACATACCCTCAAGCTTTCTTCATCTTGTGCGCTAATTGTTTCTCAATGACTGAATGGGAAGTTTAGGGGAAAAGAAAAGACGAAGGTGCTGTTAATTTCAACTTGTTAGACTCCCTGTTGTGCACTGAAAATGTTTATCCTTTTCCCTTTCTTCTTTTTCGTTGGATGGGGTTGTTCAAATCTCGGTTCACCCTTTTAAAGTAAGCCAAGTAGTGGCAGATATTTTTAATGGGTGATGACTGAAGATCAATCATGGTTGAATTATTCATCAAGTTGTAGATATAACGCTCAAAATCAATAAAAGGATTTAAAATATATATATATATATATATATATATATTCGGGACTTTGTACTCAGAAGTTGAGCAGTTAGATTTTTTTTTTTAATCGTTTTCTGATTATTATTTTTAGCCTCTCCTTATACTGCCCAAGTGTAGGCTTCTATTCGCTTGAGGAGATTGATGAGTCTGAGTATGGTTTGGTGATCCCAAAACTTGAGGAGGGGAAACCAGAGACAAAATCTAAGTCGAAGAAACAGAAGCCCGATGATGCTGGTGATGGTTTTGAAGAGAAAGTAGAGGAGGAGAACAATGTGGACAAGAAAAGGCAGAGTAAGAAGAAAAGGAACAAGAAGGAGAAAAATAAGGCACATGCAACTCAGAAAAATGAGGATTCAGCAGCTGGTTAGTGTTTTTTTAAGTCATGTGTTTCTCAGTATTGATTTGGCTATGGGACTTGTGTTAAGACATTTTGTTGCACTTTTTAGTTGGCATGTTTATTATTGGGGTCAAATGTTGAACCGGGCTATGTTAGGGAGATGGGAACTACTGTTTTGTGGATCAATTTTCTACTTTTTTCAATTTTTGTATATGTTTGTATCATGTGAGGTAGCTTTTCACTTTGGGGATTCTAAAGAGGGAATTTGTCAATCTGTGTGCTGCATGATTGTCATTGTAGTTAGCAATGGCAAGGAGGATCTTGAAGGAGAGTCAGTTGATGAGGCTGAATTTTATGCATGGAATGAACTAAGACTTCATCCTTTGCTCATGAAATCAATATATAGGCTTGGCTTCAAGGAACCAACTCCAATACAAAAAGCTTGTATACCGGCTGCAGCTCATCAAGGGAAGGTCAGTCAAATATATGCGCTTAGGTTTGCATGGTGAATACTGGTGTTTGGTCTGGTAGTCAGGGCTGGGCATTTATGTTACAGGATGTAGTTGGTGCTGCAGAAACGGGGTCTGGCAAGACACTTGCTTTTGGTTTGCCTATTTTGCAACGACTACTAGAAGAACAGGATAAGGCTGCAAAAATGTTTGTAGAGATGGAGCAGAAAGCAGAAAAGTTTGCTCCAAAAGGTGTGTTGCGCGCTCTTATCATTACTCCTACAAGGGAACTTGCCCTTCAGGTAGGCATCCTGTTGCTTCTCTTTTCTTGAGTACTCAGTTGATTGAGTGCTACGAGGGATTGGAAATTGTTTGAGTGCTCTAGTGCTATGTAAATGTTAATGTGGTCAGGTTTGTCTCTTTTGCTAAGAGCCTTACATTTTCACTCCAGTACCATGACCCTTTATATCCTAAACAGTCCACACAAGCCATAATCTTTACTGGTTCACATTCATTTAATTTGTACTGTCGATGATTTTACCAATCATTTGGGATTTGTTTCTATTATGTTGACCATTGATGATGAGCATGGATAGTAGTGGCAGGGTGATGAAGGTTCTAAAAGAGATGCTCAGCTCCAATTGTGGTGTTTTGCATTTCATTTCTTGCTTGTCACATATTTGGTCTTCAAGAATTTTAGAATTAGAAACTAGTTTTTCTCAGCATTGCACATTTGTTGCATGTTTACAAAGTGAGACTTCCAACTTCCAGAAGGAAGTTTGAAGGATACTCTTTGATGGCCCATATTTTTTGAAAATGGTGATCTTGTCCTTTGCATTGTTGTATAGAAGGTGCTGAGTGCCTGAGCACAATTATGTAGTTTTTCAACTTGCTAGAGGTGGCATGAATGTTGGCTTTTGGTAGATTGAACTGTGTGTTGAGTCTTTTGCTTTCTTTATTCAGGTTACTGATCATCTTAAGGAAGTGGCTAAGGGTATCAACGTAAGAATTGTTCCCATTGTTGGTGGGATGTCAACAGAGAAGCAAGAAAGGCTTTTGAAATTGAGACCTGAGATTGTTGTGGGGACCGCTGGGAGGTTGTGGGAACTTATGTCTGGTGGAGAGAATCATGTCATTGAGGTTAGTTCTGTTGCATGCTGCACATTTGATGTCATTGTGAAATCTCAAGCTGGAATTTTCCTTACCACTATCTCAGCATTTACCTCACAAATTTGAAAAGAGTATTGAAATTCTATTCCTAATTCCAATTTGGAAACACGCATTTTGTGACTTTATCTGAAATTGATTTTGTTAAGTTTTGTATTCCTCATCTATGCAGAAATAGTGTGACTTAGAAGTGTTATGTGATCCCATGTCTTGTTTCTGCAGTTGCATTCATTATCATTCTTTGTGCTGGATGAGGCTGATAGAATGATTGAAAATGGACATTTTCGTGAGTTGCAATCAATAATCGACATGTTGCCTATCACCAGCATTTCTGTTGAAGACCAGCCCCAAAATACAGAAAGTTGTGTTACATTTTCAAGCTTGCAAAGGAAGAAAAGACAGACTTTTGTTTTTTCTGCAACTATTGCATTGTCTGCTGACTTTCGCAAAAAACTAAAGCGTGGTTCACCAAAATTAAATCATTCCAAGGTTGATGAAATTAATTCCATAGAAACTCTGTCTGAGCGTGCAGGGATGAAACCTAATGCTGCCATCTTTGATTTGACAAAGACGTCAATCCTAGCTGATAAGCTTGAGGAATCATTTGTTGAGTATGCACCATCGATCACATCTTGTATACAACAACAAAAAAGCTTTTTATTCAATAAGCTATCATGAATTGTTTTTCTCACTTCTTAGTTCAATGACATTGCAGATGCACAGAAGAAGATAAAGATGCTCACCTGTACTATATATTGAGTGTGCATGGCCAAGGTCGGACAATTGTTTTCTGTACATCGATTGCATCTCTGCGCCATATTTCTGCCCTCCTACGCATTCTTGGTGTCAACATTTGGACGCTTCATGCTCAGATGCAGCAACGAGCTCGTTTAAAGGTTTTGAATGCGCATACATATAATTTTTTTTTCTTTATTCTTAATATAGATAAGAGCCAGTGCCTCATCTCGTGATGAGGTAACTTATAAATCAAATACAAGTGCAGTGTATGGCCTTAGTGAAGACTATGAACATGGATCACTATCAAATTAGTTACCAAAAAGTATGGCCAAACTATTGGGAGCAAACTTTTGGCTCCTTTTAGTAGAAAGTAAAATTTGATGCAATCATAATAGTGATTACTGTAGGTGAATGGAAGAAATTTTCTGCAATTTATGCTGACCTCCTAATGCCTGCTGTTGTCCTGAGCATTTGGTAGATTGATATGCCATAAAAAATTTCCAGTTATATGTGTTACTTTAAGATCCAATCTCAAGGTACATCTTTGGGCTTATTACAAGGAACGCATATTGCTGTTTATGTGGAGAATGAATGCCTTGCATCAATAGCAGGTGCCTGTTGTCACAAGAGGCTGGAAATTGTCTTTTCTTCATCATGCGTGCTGGTTTGCTGGAATATCAACTAATTATTTGATTTGTCTCGGCAACTGACTCAAAATTTTTATAACCTTGTTGGCAACTTCTTCTGAATTATTTTTTTTAATCATGAATCAAAACTTTGTAATCTCTTTTCTGAAAGAAGCTGATAGAAAAATATGAAATAGGTGATTCAGCATGAGTAACATTTACCAGTTAACCTGTTATTTGTTGTTAAATCTTTGCATTCTCTTGTTCAGTTTCAAACCCTTGCCCATCTTGTGCTTAATACAGGCAATTGATCGTTTTCGTACAAATGAACATGGTATACTTGTTGCTACTGATGTTGCCGCAAGAGGCCTTGATATTCCTGGTGTTCGAACTGTTGTTCACTATCAGCTTCCACATTCGGCAGAAGTAAGTATAAACAAGGATGCTTTTTAACTATGTTTTCATAAAAAAATTTTCTCTTCTCTCTCTCTCCCCCCCTTCTCTCTCTCATGTTTTAGTTTGTTAAATTCAATTTTTTTCTGCAAGGTTTATGTTCACAGGAGTGGAAGAACTGCTAGGGCTTTTACCGATGGATGCAGCATTGCTTTAATTTCACCAAGGGAAACATCAAAATTTGCCTCTTTGTGCAAATCTTTTTCAAAGGTGATGGCTTTTAGCTTTTAAATGGAAGTTTTCAGTTCTAGCAAATATGTCTTTCTCAGTGGAGTTTGCTTTGAAGAGAAATGAAAATGCTGATATATAGGTTTTAGGGTCTAGATTATTGATTCTATGGTGGAGAGACAGTCAAAAGATACAAAGATTGGATATATTAGGTGAAGAATAGAAATTGCTACTCAATAAAAAATTGTGTACTTTTAACTCATAAGGTAATTGATCTTAATATTCCTGATTGTTATCCTTCATTGTGCCATGCCTAAGGGTAGAACTTGGTGTCCTTTTTAACATCAATTTTATGGATCATATGTTTTTATTTGGCTTTCATTTCTCTTTGCACAGGAAAGTTTCCAAAGATTTCCTTTAGAGGAGTCATACATGCCAGAAGTTATGAAACGGTTGTCTCTTGCACGTCAAATAGACAATATTACACGAAAGGAGTCTCAAGTATGAATGCTCTTTTCATTTGATTATATAAAAGTGTTAATTCTCAATATGCTCATTTTCACAGTTTTTAAATTTTATTGGATAATTTATCTCTTAACTTTTTTGTCAACATGTGCAACTTGAGTCACTTTGTTAACCTATTAATTTTACACATGGTTTGCTAGAGAAAGCTCTTGTTTAACTTCTTGCATGTGAACTGGCCTGCAGGAGAAGGCTAAGAAAACCTGGTTTGAACGGAATGCGGAAACACTTGAGTTAACTATGGACAATTATGACAGTGAGGACGAAAGAGCTAACAACCATAAGCAAAAGAAAGTCGCCTCCATGCAATTGAAGAAGTTGCAACAAGTTTGTTTTGAAGAATTTCTCAATTGAATTTTTGTTTCTATAGATCTATCAAGTGATTTTGTTCAAAAAGAGCATTAATTTCTTGCTTATGTTAAAATTCAGGAGCTCAATTCACTTCTTTCTCGTCCTTTGCAACCGAGGTCATTCTCACATCGCTATTTGGCAGGGGTAATTATTTGCTAGTCTTTGTTAATTTACGTCAAACCTCTTTTGATTGCTATTGGTCTGATTACCCACACTGCTGACCAACAATGTACAAAGAAATATATGCTGGATTGTTACACCTTATGTGCTCATTCTGCTTAACAGCTGACCACGCTGTTGTGTTCTTAATAAATCTTAGTGCTTGTGATTAAATAGCACATTGGATTAGTAAACCTTAAAGGACACACACTTCTGTCGGACCTTGACCAGTCAAATGAATGCTATCTTTGGTACATTATCTGTAACCTCTTCAATCCCACGTAGATTTTTAATCCATAGGATTGGAAAGCTTAATAAGCCCTCAAAACAAGTGTTTTTCTGTCTGCAGGAGTTCTTTACTGGCTCTAATTCTGTAATACATCACACGAGCCTCTTTTTGTTTTTTTAATCTTTTTTATGTGAAGGACCATGCTTGCACTTACAGTCCTCTGCTGAAGACAGCAGAGGCAGGACCCACAATCCTGGTTATCCAATTTTTTATTCTTGACTTCAGTCGATGCCTAGATCACCCCCCACTGATTTTTCATCGTTCATCAAGTCAAATTATGTAGTATATCAGTCTTGGCTGACTTTTATCTCTTTCTCACAGGCTGGTGTCTCACCTGCCCTGCAACAACAATTTGAAGAATTAGCTAGGCAAAGGTTGGGCAATAGTATGAATTTGGGAGAGAGCAAAAGGAGGAAATTGGTGGTTATTGGTCAGGATTGTGTGGAGCCACTTCAGGCGCTTAGAAGTGCTGGTCATGAGGTATAGATATTCAGTATAATTACTCTTCTGCCCTCATGATCCCTACGTTTTTGTGTTTTATGGCCTACCTCTTTCATGCTGATTCTACTGCTAGTTCTTTTTATAATTGCTTCATTATAGGCTAGTTTTACCAGAATAGATGAATGTTTCCACTGCCAAGCTGTTGGCTGTTAATAACCTAGTATTGCATAATTTTGGGAAGGTTCACTTTTATTGCAATGCTGGAGATTTAGCAATATGCCTATAGCAAATAAAGGAATTAAATTTTATATGTTTTTAATCAGATTTTTCTCTACTCACATGGCCAATAAGGTATAGCTTGATATTCACCCTCTCACTCTCTCGCTGTCTCTCTCTCTCTCTCTCAGGTTCACATGGATTTGAAAGAGATGGTAGGCAAGAGAAAATTCATAGATAATTTGAAGAGGAAAAGAAAAGAAGAGAAGAAACGTATTACTTTGTTCACCATTTCCTTTTCTCTAGTCCATTATTTCAGCATTTCCTTTCACCCTATACGCCACCTAATACGCGATGCCCTCAAATTTTTCTTTTCAGGTTTGCGTAATCAACGGAGGAAACAGAAGAAGTTGCCAAAAGGGTTCGACGAGTAGAATAGTCCTTTGAAGTTTTCTTGCTTTCGCTTTCAACTTCTAAATCCAATTTTGCAGATGGTTCAAGCTCTTCGCAGCTTGTAAATTATACATCAATGTTTGCAGAAATAGTCTTGCCATGCATTCAATGATATCTGTAGTTGGCATCATTGTTCTTAGCAATATATGCTGAAGTCACCTCTGGTGCTGGATTGATATTCTGGGAGGCATGGGTGCTCGGTGCACGTTATGGCGTGTGCACTAGCCAAGTCGTCTAGGTTGCTAAACCCCATGCACAAGCACCCCACTTCCACCTTGTTATCCTTTCTCCAGTTTCGACCCAGGATCTTCTCGTGTATTTGACGATCGGGTTTCCTATTTTCCACATGCATTGAGGTTCAATTTGTTGTTCCCTACGTACACATCTTTTGGCATTTCTTCAGTGTTTGGAAGATCAGCCCCTTTCATCCGATGAAGCTGTCTGCGATTCATCATTCAATTGCGTGGATTAACGGAGTGTGCCAGATGCTTGACGCTTCCCCATTTCTTCAAATCGTTCTGAATGTTGGTTTATCTGTTCTATAGCTCTAATGATGGTTCGATCTTGGCACTACCATAATTCAAGGATTTATACTGTCGTTTGCAAGCGCATTTGGGCTTTGAAACATAACTATGGAAACAATCATAATATAAAATGACCGGGGCATGTCTTAGAAAATCCCATTAAGACATTTAACTACAAGAAGCTGGAGTATTAGCAATCCGAAGCATCACGTCCACTGTTAATATTCTTTACTACGAGTCGACAGGTCGGATGATACCTTCACGTTTGTACCGGGACTAGGAGAGCATTCATCGGATTATACAGACATGCTGTTCGTTAAAACAATTTTCGGGACTCTAGTCCTTGGTTCGACACAATTATTTAACAAAATGTTTTTCGCATTTGAATGAAATGCTTATGCGACGCCGAGAGTACCCACCAGATCAATTGAAAGAGGTTCATATTGATTTCAAATACTAATGGTAAAACGTTAACCAAATGTTTTACTCATAAGACTACATTTAGCTTTCTCAGCCTATCATGGATGAAATCTGCAAAGTGGCTCTGCTTCCATTAAGGACCATTTTGAGGGAGTAGCACGCTGAGCTAGTCAGGAACTTCATCGGCTCATCGACCACACCAATAACGCCATATTATATAGCACAAGGGTTAAAAGGAAACCTCTAAATAATTTCAATTCTGTAATCCGTATGGAAGTAAACGGCAAGCCAAAAAAATGATCGCAGTTCAACAGTATACAATAAGGTTTACAGTGCAAAATTTCTGTATGCATTGTCTCAAATGGAAACCCCTTGCCTCAGGCAGAAACCATCATTAGGATTTCGGTTGCTAGTAGTAACTGGAAACCGCTGATTTAAAGTTGCAGCCACTTCTAGTTGCCGAGATTTTTTCTCGAGTTTCTTCCAGCCGGAGTGGAGCATACAACACATTGAATTCCTGGCCGTAATCTTAATGGGTGCGAGGAAAAGAATTGAAGTCCATGTGTTCTGCTTAAGCTCTAAATGATAGAAATCAAAGCATTTTAGTCCAAGAACCCAAAAACGGAAAAACTGCAATTAACAATCTCAGGAGCAAGGGCATATCACTATTTGCTCCCCCTTGGCTCAACTTGTCCTTCATTGATGTTTTTTTGTGGGTCCGACCCGTCATTTGGGGTGGGCGCCGCATAGATCCCACTCTATCCAGTTCATCCCATCCACCAAAATAGGGCACATCTTTGACATCCTGGTCAACTGACCCATTGTCACCAAATGCCCAGGACGTATAACCTGTCTTTTCCTGCTTTGTGCCCTCTTCATCTTGCTCTTCATCATCCATGTCGGAATCATTTATAGCGTTCGGAGATGGTCTCCTCCTCTTTCTCGCCTTATTTTTTGGCTTTCTTTTACTCCTTCCCCACAATTTTTGAAACACAAAAGTCAGGACCGACTGAACAACTGGTAGTGCTAATGCTGTGAGAAAGGCTTTTAGGCCAGTTGCCAACAGCAATGATAAGAGGATGGGTGGAAGTGTCCAACCATAGGATTTGAATACCTACACTGACCAAACAGAAAAAGCATTCTGACATATAGAGATTATATGATTGCACGAAAAACAATATTTCTGAAATATTAATATCAGATTCATCACAAGAACTATCATATCAGATGCTCATATCTAAATGAACAACAGTACTGCTGACATTCTTCAAAGAAACAACAATGCAAAGGATGCCGAGCATTGCACAGTTAAGACCACAATGAAACAGTCTATGAGCAAGAGCATTAAAAAAATGCATCACAATAAAGCAGAAGAGCTTTGGAAGAGGCAGGAGAGGGTATAAAGTTTCCTTTGGTTATTTTCAGGAATCCAATCACGTGTAAGAAGGGGAAGGCCCTGATTTCTCTAGCTGTGCAGTAAAACAAAAGACCCCCCCCCCTTGAAGGCACGGAAATCATACCATTGGTAGATTAAATCATACTAGTATTGTTCAGTCTGCTATTAATTTAAGGGTTAATTGTGTCTTCTTGTTACAGGCAAGGAGTTAATCTTGCTCGCAAAGTCCCTTCTAGGAGGCCTGTAATTGATGCAAAGTGGTGCCTGCCTTCATCTTGTTTGTTCAGCTAGACTTACAGATAATCCCAAGAGTTCAGGCTTTAGCTTACAGGGAACGGCTGAAGAATGGCCCCATATTTGCGTAAGCCAATACGATATTTAAACAATTATCTCATGGAAGTACTCTATACATATATACTATCAAAAAGAAGTACAGAAATGAATTGTTAAGCAATGAATGAAAATGGATTTTAAGTTAAAGTTAGATAAATTCTCACCTTTAAAATCCAAATACTATCAATAGCTTGCTCCAAAATCCCGACCTCCTCTTCATTCTCCGCCATTTCCGGCAGCTCATCCGACCACCACTTTCGCTTCTTTCTCTTCCATTTATACCCTCCTCCTCCTCCTCCTCCTCCTCCACTTTCCTCTCCTACATCATCGTCTGCACTACCGTTTCTGTCCCGGCCTCGAAACCTAAAGTCCAATCTTTGAGACCCGTCGGTCTCGGAATTGGAGGCCCGCCGACCGTTCCCGGCTGAGACAATGTACAGTCGGCGAAGGGTGTGAAAACGACAGCGGTAAAATCTCGAGGCTTTGAAATTCCACCGCGGCGGGGGTTTCTTTCGGTGGAAGCTGAGGAAGCAGGGTGGCGGGTTCGTCCGCAGGAGAAGACCGCCGGCTCCGAAGGCGGCGCCGCCACTCTCCATTTGAAGCCACCGGCAGCAGCGAGGCAGCGGCCGATGTGCAGCTCCTCTGGTTGCCACGTCTTCTTTATCCTCTCCATTAATACAAAAAGTTTTTCGAGCTTTTGGTTTTTATTCCATTTGTAACCAAAATGGCGAGGAAAGAGAATCGTGAGACTAAACGACGCCGTACTATTGCAGCCCCAATATCAAGGATATTCTTGTCATTTTGCGCTCCCTCTCATTCTTTCGATCCGGTAACATCATATTTATTTTATTGATGGCCACTAGGAAATTTCCCTAGAAAATTCGCCGACTCTCAAGAGCTCAAATTCTCCGGCGAACTTGCGGCACGCGCACACAGAGAGAGAGAGAGAGAGAGAGATGAAGTCGGTGCAGGCGGACTTCTTCGCGGACATGGAGGAGCATGGATCGACGGTGGCGATGGACGTGGACGACGTCGATCCGCTCGAGATGTTCGGCGAGGGCGGCGTCATTAACCTCGACAACAAGCTCGCCGACGCCGACTTCTTCAACTGCTTCGACGACGACTTTGATGACTCCGACATCAATTGATTCGGAGTCCTCTCCTGCCACCTTCCGTGTACCTCTGCCTCCGCTCTCAATTTCAGTAGATTCGCTCTTTACCTCTTCTCCCCCTCTCTTGCCTTAATTTGAAATTTTTTTTTTCTTTTTAAAAAGGAAAATGGAAGAGAGTTTGAAAAACGGCTTGTCGTTTGGAAACTCTGTGTGCTCTGGATGGAGTATTTGATAGATGCATTCTGGAGTATTGTTGCGGAACGGTAATGGTATTGGGAAGCGGCTTGTCGTTTTGGAATTCCATATGCTTTTAGCTGAATATATGTAGATGCATTCTGGAATATCATATTGCACAATTATATTGGTTGGCTTTTGTTTGTTTGTGTGTGTGTGTGTGTGTGTGGGGTTGTTGCTTTTGTCTGATATGACTATCAGTGAAATAATGCCTGGTTGGGCATGGAACTTTGGTGAAAACGGAGAAGATTGCCAAAAACGCTTTAGTTGAGGATTGCCCAACGAGAATTGGCTAAGAAGTCCAGGTAGTTGGCTGGATGTGTCAATGCTAAACCAATTGTTTATGCATATCATTTCTCTTGCTTGTGGCTACGAATTGGCTCATTTTTGCTGCTCATCTGTTTGAAGTGATGCCAACTATGTCTGTGGACCCAGTTTTTAATATTGCAAAACTTGGGCAATCTATCCTTCCATGTCATAATTCTCTGAAATTTGTGCAATTCTGCATCGACCAACAAGAAGATTGCCCCTTAATTTTTGGTTACCAACCAGAATTTTGCTTTTGGGATGCTTTCAACTCTGTATTGGCTAGTATTGGGAATTACTTCTTAGAGCCTCTTCTGTAAGAAGTCCTACATCCTGTGCTATGTGATCTTATTTTTGCCTATAATTTAGCAGCTAAGAACAATTTTTTGGATTTTTTCTTTTGTGCTATTTTTAGTTTGTGGGGGGGGGGGGAATCATGATAAGGCTAAGGAAATGAAAAAACGGAGTTAACTAGGGAGGCTTTTGAATAAAATTTAAAGAGAAAAATTTCTCGCGGCTCATACTGTAGTGGTGCGGTTGATAAGGCTTTGAGTGATGTAGTTTTTGCTTTACCGTAGAGTTCAACATGTGTTTTTGAATTCAATTATCTAGCCTTTTTCATTTTATCATGTTATGTTTTCTTTGATTATTTCATACTCTTTGTAGTGGGCACAATGCTACAATTATTATCACAAGAGTAAGGACAACAAGGTTCAGTTAATTGTTAAATGAGTGGGAACGGGGAAGAAACGCCTGGGGGAAGAAGAGAAGTAGAAGTTTCGGTGTCTGTCTTCTTCCCTACACGTGGCGGATAAGCGCACGATTGTCTTTGTTCCCAATCAAATCGTTTTCCTTCATTTCTTTCTGCGGACTCAAAATCAGTATTGTCCCATCGACGTTATGATTTAACTATATATTGAATCTAAAGTTTAGGGATACTCTCAATTACAGTTTTGTTTAATTTTCTTAAAACCAGCAAACATGTGTAAAGACAAAATGAATTGTTACATGGCGTGGCCTCAAGGCAGCCTTTTCAAATGAACTGCATGGTTGGAATTTAATGATCATTAAGACCCATCACAGTCAGTAGTTCCAGAATCACCCTACGCTTGCTTCAAGTGTTGCGAACTTGAAGTGTCGAAACACAAACATATCATTGGTCTGTCTGTTTGCCAGTTAAACGGGCACTTCATCCTGCGCCCGAACTCCTTTCGCGGAGGTATCAAGATTATCCAACACGGTAATGCGAAATTCAAACCCTGTTAGCATCATATCCTGCCTAATGCAGGACCTCGGACGTGGCCTCCCGGAGCAGGACAGGAAGCTTCATCCCTGTGATTAATTAATCAAATCAAAACCTGATTTGGTGGTGGCCTACTATTTCATCAATGAAACGCTACAGATCTCAAATCATAACCTCAAAAATGAAACCAATTCTCGAGAAATGCCACCGCCCACCCTTTGGATTTTCTGGACAGAACCTTCTTCTTTCTCTCTTTAGTTGCATCGATCGCCACGTGTCGCCCAGATTATCTATCAGACTCCTCCATTCGTTGACGCCAAGAGCAGCCGTAGAAAACAAAACGACAGAGCGAAAGGCCGGAGCAATGTCTTAAGCCGTAAGGTGCAGGACACGTGGCCATGCTTCTCCAGGACGCGTCTCAGTGCCGTTTGCCCACTCGACCTTTTTTCACCTTTTTACAAAAAAATAAAAAAGAAAAAAGAAAAATCCATAAAATGGGCCTAGAAAGCTGTCGCTCCTCACCCTTCCCGCCATGCAACCTTCACGCGCATCCGCATCCAGCCGTCCATCCTCACATGAATGAGAGACATCGTAGCCGTCGCCTTCTCCCGCGCTCCTAGTGGTGCCACGTAGAATCACAGACAGATACGTGTCGCTAGATTAAAGCTTAATCCCAAAAGATTATTTTAATATATTACGCTCACTCTATATATTCGCATCACTCCCGTCGGTTTTCATTTCAAAATACTCAGGCTCCAAAACCGAAGGCCAGAGAGATATTTGAACACAAGCAGATTTAAAAAAGAAGAAGAAGAAGAAGAAGAAGAAGAAGAAATTTGTTAAACTCAATTAATTGCATTTTGTTTCCTAAAGACAGCATACAAAGGATTGGACAAAACAAAAAAAAAAGGAGTGTGCAGAAATGGCGATGAATATCACTCACCCGTTCGGAGCTCTTGCCGGAACCCCAATTGCTGCAGAGTCCAGGGCAGAGAAAACAGCGACGGTTAGCGCACCGGCGGTGGGGAACTCATCGGCGCCAAATCTACGGTGCAAGATTCAGAAGCCAGACAGCGTGGAGCAGAAGTCGCAGCCGACGAGCCCGTGCAGGTCTCCCATACTGAGCGCCACGCACCCGGGTCTGTCGGTGGCGTGCCAAGCGTTCTCGGTGGAGGCTGAGACTGTGGCGGAAGGCGCGGAGGAGAGGATGTACATAGAGGGAGGCAGGCGAGGAGGTAACAGGAGCGGGAAGGGAGTGCCGGTGTACGTGATGATGCCGTTGGACAGCGTGACGATGGGGAACACGGTGAACAGGAGGAAGGCGATGAACGCCAGCTTGCAGGCGCTGAAGAGCGCCGGAGTGGAGGGAGTGATGATGGACGTGTGGTGGGGATTGGTGGAGAGGGAAGTGGCCGGGGTGTATAATTGGGGAGGCTACTGCGAGCTCTTGGAGATGGCCAAACGGCACGGTCTCAAGGTTCAGGCTGTCATGCCGTTTCACCAGTGTGGAGGAAACGTCGGCGACTCTTGCTCGTACGTATCTTCCTTTTAGTCCCTTCTTCAGTTCTTCCTTCCTTCCTTCTCTTTTTTCCTTTATTTTCTGTTTTTATGGAGTTTTTTTTTTTTGGCTAAAATTAAGCTTACGTCGGTCTGTGTGTTTTTATCGAGAACCCCCCTTTTTTCTTTTTCTTTTTTTTTTTCGAAAAAAATTATTTCTTACTTTAATTTTACAGTAGTTAAATAGAGAAATATTTTTGGACAAAAATTTTTAAAAGATATTATTTCTCAATGGGAATTTCCAAATTTAATTGTACGGAATTTTAGTTTTAATTATGAAAAAAAAAAAGAAAGAAAATACTTTCAGGGAAAATAGGGAGAGAGAGAGAGAGTAGAGGTTGTGTCCAAGCTGTGGTATTGTCAATTGATTGTGAATGGCTGGTCTCGAAGCAAAGATATCACCAAGTAGATGATAAGAACTGCGGACCCCCTTAGTCGAGTGTGGAAGTTACGTGCAGTGTAAGAAGAACCTTATATTTTGGTTCATTAGTCTGGCTTCATTGTTCGTCTTCGATTGGAAATAACTGTGTCGTTGTCGTCATTTTTTGTTAAACCATTATTTAATTTGTCCTTAACGGGTGCAGCATTCCTTTGCCCAAATGGGTTGTGGAAGAGATTGACAAAGATAATGACCTAGCGTACACGGATCAGTGGGGCAGGAGAAACTACGAGTATGTATCACTGGGTTGTGACACCCTTCCTGTTCTCAAGGGAAGAACCCCAGTTCAGTGTTACTCTGACTTCATGCGCGCCTTCAGAGACAACTTCAAACACCTTCTTGGCGACACCATTGTGGTAATTGATTACTCTTTAATGTTTTGTCCCTTCTGAATTGCTGCATTTGTGTGCAAATGGGTTTTCCTTGGCTGTTTGTCGTGGCTCTCATTTATGATGTAATACTTGGGTTTAGGATGTTGGCTATGCTCAACTGTTAATAGGATTTTATGTGTAATATGTGAGACGTCTTCATCCCAGGTTTAACTCTAATCCTTAAATGAAAACTTTGGTCTCTCACTTTATTTTACTACCTGATTAATAATTTAACTGAAGTTTCACCATTCTCTCACTAATGAAGTTTCACCAGAGGTTTCAGATTTTGCCCGAACATTATTACTCCTGAACCAGGGACAATTGCATGTTGATTGTGACTATTCTGTTCCTTTTTTTTTAATTTTTTTCCCATTTGTCATTGTTGATTAATAATCTGTTCCATTACCCTTGTTGATTAATAATCTGTTCCATTACCCTTGACTGTGATAGGACCTTTTTAAGTACCCAAATCCATTTTACTATAGTTTCCTTACCCGAGAAACATGGACATTTTGGTTTTAAATTCATTCTGCTTGCAAGTTAGTTGCATATTTTAACTGTCTAAAGCTCGTTCAGGAAATCCAAGTGGGGATGGGTCCAGCAGGAGAGCTTCGCTATCCTTCATACCCAGAGCAAAATGGAACATGGAAGTTCCCAGGAATTGGGGCCTTCCAATGTTATGACAAGGTATGTATGATCCTTTTTCTTATAAATGACGCACTCTGCTTGTAATATTGTGGTTTCTAAGAATCTGTTTTGTTGTGTTGCAGTATATGCTAAGTGGCTTAAAAGCTACAGCTGAAGCTGCTGGAAAACCAGAATGGGGTAGCATGGGCCCTACTGATGCTGGTCATTACAACAGTTGGCCAGAAGACACCCAGTTTTTCCGAAAAGAAGGTGGGGGCTGGACTAGTCCCTATGGTGAATTCTTCCTTGGCTGGTACTCTCAGCTGCTCTTAGACCATGGTGAAAGAATACTATCATCAGCCAAGGCAATATTTGAGAACACAGGGGTAAAGATCTCAGTAAAGGTTGCAGGAATTCACTGGCACTATGGAACTCGGTGTCATGCACCAGAGCTCACTGCTGGGTATTATAACACAAGATTTCGAGACGGTTACCTTCCTATTGCCCAAATGTTAGCTCGCCACAGTGCCGTATTCAATTTCACCTGCATAGAGATGCGGGATCATGAACAGCCACAGGATGCTCTTTGCGCACCAGAGAAGCTTGTCAAGCAAGTGGCTTTAGCCACTCGAGGAGCGCAGGTTCCACTAGCTGGAGAAAATGCCTTGCCACGATATGATGAATATGCACATGAGCAAATTTTGCAGGCATCATCATTGAATATTGATGGAAATTCAGATGACAGAGAGATGTGTGCATTTACATATTTGAGGATGAGCCCTTGCCTGTTCCAACCGGATAACTGGAGACGATTTGTGGCATTTGTGAAGAAGATGAAGGAAGGAAAGAGTCCAGATAAATGCTGGGAGCAGGTTGAGCGGGAAGCAGAGCACTTTGTGCATGTAAGCCAACCTTTGGTACAGGAGGCAGCGGTGGCTCTCATGCACTAAGAATTCTGTCGAAGTGCTGGCAAAACCAGTCTGTAATAATATCACCAGAACCTTATATAGCTGCTCTTATCATCCCGTAGCTATAGAAATGTGCCCACAACACCCTTTTTTTTTTTTTTTTTTTTGTTTTTTCAAACATCTACGGTGTTGTATAAGCTTCTGTTTCCATGCGGGTGGTTTACTACTTGTGTTGGAAGTTGCGGGTCCCCATTGCTTTTCTCATCGCGTGCAATTTGGGTTGATTTCATACGTATCGTGCCTTGAAAATCTTTAGCTCTTATTAGGTGAACTCCTCTTGTGTCCTTGCCTTCGGAATCAATGAATAGTTTGGCTGTTATTTTTGACCAACACAAGAATATCGATCCTTTTTTTTGGTGGGGGGGCGGCCCGCGGTTTACGTGAGACTTTTTTTTATATTTTTTTAATAAAATATAAAATAAATTTTGTCTTATAATTAAATATAGTAAGATTTTTTTTTAATTTTTAATATGAAATATAAAATTTTAAAAACATATTTATTTTTCAATAAATTTGCCTACTGATTGTCTCGCGGCAACCAAAGATTGTGAAAATCACACGTGGGTGTGTGTTGACCGAGAATGAAGATGTTGTGCTGTATAAATTTTGAGCTGCTCTCTCTCCACATAAAAGGCATAACAATCCCTCAAAACAGAGGTATTTAGGTCCCCCGAAGCCCATTTCAAAGGCAGCAACACCCGTGCTAAAGAACGCGTCCACCGACACTTGTCACCTTTCTATGGAACAAATATCACTATATATGAACAATAAAAGAGCTCGCCATCAAAACGCAGAAGAGGCATTGCAAATTAAAACGCTACCGTTTGAATTAGCTATAGCAGCGGCAATTTCCCGAGGAGGAGGAATGTCTAACATGCAGGAAAACTTCAAAGCAGGCCAAACCCGTGGCCAGACCCAGGTACGTACAAAATGCATACGACATATACAGTAGCTAGCAGGTCTGCATAACAATGGGAAATTGAAATTTATAAGTGTGCCATTAAAGTTCTCGATTTTGGTGCAGGCTAAGGTGCAGGACTGGAGCGACTCCATTCAGGATGCAGCTAGAGACACGACAGCACGTGGAACTCAGTCAGGACAGCAATTCGGCCAAGCCCAACAAATGAGGGACGAAAGTGCCGGTTTCTTTCAGCAGGTTTTTCCTTGATTTTTACTCATTTGGAAGACCAATTAAAGATTGTAGTCGCGTTAATTAGTTATGTTCCCGGAATCTGTGGATTTTTTTATTATTATTTTCTTTTATTTTAATAGACCGGTGAGCAAATGAAGGACGCGGCTCAGGGTGCAGTGGACAGCGTGAGGACCACCCTTGGCACGGGTGACAAGAAATGAAGCAAAAGCCTACCCAATATTTATTTCTTTATTATTATTTATTATTTATTTTTATTTTTTGGATTCTTTATTATTTATTTATTTTTTTTTTTTTTGAGGCCCCCGTTGAAAGGACTTAGATTAGATTCGATTCTGCATGGGCATTTGCTTTTGCTTGAGTTCTTCAATTCCTTACTAGACTCCGAATGGCATGTGGCTAGGAAATTCTCTTGTTTTTGGTTTCGCCTTTTGTTTTCTGAAATAATGTCTGGAACATTAGTGCAAATGCAAAAGGCCAATTATTCTTCCGATCGTCTTTTCTAACCTTTTCCCCTTCTTAAGCAAACAATTCCTTGTCTTATAATCTCGGCCTCTTGATAACTTTAATAATAAAAATAAAAATAAACAGAAAATTAATTAAATAATCAAACGAATAATCCGGATCGCAACTATATAAACTGTCACATCAAAAAGAAAAAGACCGTTAACCCACATTCCGTTCTCAACCTTTCTCGTCTTACGTGCGCTTTCACGACTCGCGCACGCCGACAAAAATCATTGACCGACGGTCCAATTATATTTAGCAGAAAAAAAAACAAACCAACACACACACACACATCGATATTGGCCGCTTGCATTGGAGTTGAGACTCCTCGATGGCTTGTCTGCAAGCGCACCACACGAGTCTTCGGTTCCCGCTCCGCTTCGGCTCTCCTTGGCGCCAAGTCTGGCTCTCAGTCTCTTCCCGGCGGTTTCCGCCTTCGTGTTCCCGGAAACTCAGGGTTTCGAACGGTGGTTGCTGCGGAGGCGGGGGAGGCAGAGGCAGAAGCAGAGACGGGGTTTACTCGATTCGTTGCTTCGGTAGAGCGAGCGATGCTGCCGATATCGAGCAAGTGTCGGTACGGGAAGAGAACGAGCATCGGCCTGCCTTCGACATCAATCTGGCCGTCGTTCTTGCTGGTTTTGCCTTCGAGGCCTACACTAGCCCCGCTGTAATTGGTTCTTGGCCTTTCTTGGATCTTTAACCGTGCTCGGTTTTGGCTTAGAGTTGGGGGAAATTGTCTAAAACTAAAAGGTTTCGTCTGTTTTTTGGTTTCTTGCAAATTTTGGACTGAAAATGGATAGAAATTGTTCAATAATTCTGATGATGCTAATGAAGAAATGTGAAAGCTAAACGAGATATAGGGCACAAGAATGGCCAAGAAACCCGCGTACAACGATCAGTAGGATCTATTCTGGCGGTTTTCCTTTTGAGGATTCTGATGCCTTACATCTGAACTTATCTTCCTTTCATTTTGTTTATAATTTCTATTTATTTTTCTTGATTAACAATTTTAGGTCCTTTTAAGAGATATTGGGTTCTGTCAAAGGAACAAAATAACGTATAGAGGGTTGGTTTTTGAGAATGCAAGAAAAATAAATCACAGATGCAGAGGAAACTCGCCATTTTAATTTATAGGAAAAAAAAAAAAGAAAAAGAAAGTGAATGTCAACCGAGTCATAGGGTTTATTTGCTCCAGTTATCTGCAACGGTATTTTGAAGTGCAGTTTTTCTCCCCCCCCCCCCTCTTTTCTTTTCTTATCTCGGTGATGGAAGGTACAGGGTGTAATACAGCAATGCTTTGAGTGCTTTAATCAGCATTTGCCTATAATGGATTGTGTTTCGATCAGGAAAACATTGGAAGGCGTGAAGTTGATGCTGCAGATTGTAAGACTGTGTACCTTTCTGAGTACGTGATGTTTACATTCAATGGTTAAGGGCATACTCTTGCCATACAACTTTTGATTTCCCTACTGCTGTTATACAAACATGATTTGCTACGTGTGTTTAACTCAGCATCCTAGTGTGCACTTGGTCTCATTTATATTTGCATGCAAATGATAATATCAAATGGCATGTTCTGTTACATTTTCTGTTGGTGAAATTCTAATCTGAGTATTATGTTTCCAGGTCATTTGTTCGTGAGATATATACTGGCCAATTGTTTGTTAAATTGCAAAAGGGCCTTAATTTACCCACCTTGGATCCATGGGTGGGTAATCTAATTCATCCTTTCTGCATTCAATAATAGAAGGTTTTATGTCCGTGCATGTGCACTACAAGTGTGCACACACAAACAGACATGTGCTTACACAAGAACTCACATAAATATCTAGTTGTTGCTTCAAATATTATAAACTTTTCTGCCTGAATCAGAGAATAATTTGTGAGAACTGAAAGGCTTATTCCTCTTTTATTCTCCCATAGTGGTGTTTATTGAACTTTTAATATAATTCCAGGGAACAAGTGATCCTTATGTCATTATGCAATTGGATGGCCAGTTTGTAAAAAGCAAGGTTAAATGGGGGTAAATTATCCACATTCTCTACATTTATGATCAGTTGTACAGACATTTAATTGTGGTACCAAACTTCAGGTTGCAGCTTGGGATGAGGACTTCACTAAAGCAATTTATGTGTCACATGTTCTAATGGCAGGAATAAAGAACCAACTTGGAAAGAGGACTTCACTTTTAATGTCAAGCTGCCTTCAACCCAAAATCTTGAGGTCAATATATATCTGAATCTCTAGTTTCATTTATCATGTTGATAATTAGATGGCACATTGATTTTAGACATCAAGAGTGGACATAGGGGAAAAAAGGAAGAATAGAGGGAAACAGAGAAAACAGAATAGATGGAAATCAGTTATGACAACCGCAACTGTAACAATTATTGAGGTGCTAATAAATGTTGAGGGCTCAAGAAAGTGATGATCATAGAATTGATCCACTGAGGCATTGTTGATGTCATATATTCAGTACAGGTAACCAATGACCGTTAATTATTTGTACTGAGCTTCAGGTCGCAGCTTGGGATGCAAACCTTGTGACTCCACACAAGCGCATGGGTAATGCAAGCATTAGTCTGGAATGCCTTTGCGATGGTGAGTCTTCAATGAAATATGCAAATAATTTACATAGTTTCAAATTGACAGATCATATTGCTTAAGTCTGTAAGTGGGCTGGATTTCAACTGTTGCACCACGCAGCGGCGTGGGTTTCATCATTACACTGACAGGTTTCCACGCTGCAGGTTAAAGCTGTACAGACATTGAACAAATTTTTTCTTTTCCTTTTTTTTTTTTGGAATGAATTATTTGATAAACTCAAATATAAGCATCATTTTATAATTAAGATTATTGGACAAGCAAGTTTTTATCAGAAGGATTGCTTGGCAATACATGTTTTTTCAGGAAACTCACACGAGGTGCTGGTGGAATTGGAAGGGATGGGTGGTGGTGGAAAGTTGCAGCTAGAGGTGAGTTCTTGAGCCTGAAACAAGAAAGGGAAGAAAAGGTGAAAGTTTAAGGGCTATTATGTTCCTAGAGTAGTGGTGTTTTCTTCTTAATCAAAGAATTTACTTCTTTTAAGGTGAAGAAAATGTGTCATGTCTTTTAGTCATATTTCTTTTCTTGTGGTCATTTGCTACCTTCTTCATGCATGGGTATTTCACACATGCTATTGTCATATTGATGGAGTGACTTATGTGCATGCAACCATTGATTATATGATGCTGGGAGGCCCCTTTGAAATCAAAGGTAAAGAATGATGCCTTTAGCATTTTCTTCCTAAGTGATGTATTGATTATTTTTATCACTTGTTCAATTATGAAAGACCCCAATTTATTTTCTTATTTTTCATGACTTCCATTCTGTTGCGTGTTCATAACCTTACCTTATATTTCCATCTGGTTGTTTTGCAGAATATATCAAAAAAATTAAATTGAAGGAAGCAACATGAGAAGAGATGAGGTTCATATGAATGGTGGAAACCTTTTTAGTGGAAGGAAAAATTGAAAAAAAGAATTTCAAAGTATGCTGGACTTGGTAGATTAAAATTTACATTTCTGGTGGACCTATAGGATGGGTGAATCAAAGTATAGTGTACTGTTGAGTTCTATGGTGGTAAAAAGAAATGGCTGACTGGTTTTATCCCAGCAAATGAGGATAATAAAACTAATTAGGCAATAAGAAGGTACTTATAGGATATGTATTTTGAAGGCTTTCTAGGAATTAAGCAACAATTCTTGTTGGCATGGAATCAAACAAAAGACAGACAGCAAAATAGATGAAGAAAAGCAACAATTTGTGGGGTTTTCAGAGAGTAATGTTAATTAGTTATTCTGTTTTCTGGAGCCTTTTCTTCCTGTGCTGCAAATTTTCAGTTTTCTTAAGCTCTTGCCGAATGTCCATTGCTGTTAAACTGATACACATGTTAGCATACTTCATCCCGGAAAATTTAGTTGACCAGTATCTCCCTTTTCTCTTGGCTGTTCTTCAGTATCTTAGACTACTTGCTGTCAGTCCAGGTTAAGTATAAAACCTTTAAAGAGATTGATGAGGAAAAAAGATGGTGGAGGCTCCCATTTGTTTCAGAATTTTTGCAGAAGAATGGGTTTGAATCTGCTATAAAAAGCATTGTTGGCTCTGAAACTGTGCCAGTACGTCAGTTTGTAGAATATGCTTTTGGGCAGTTGAAGTCATTCAATGATGCATACCTTCAAAAGGATCAAATTCCAAATGGAGTTGACCCAAAAGTCACACATAATTCTCATCAAGTTGGATCAGGTTTGTCTTCACAATTAGGGAGGCCCTCAGAAGTATCTTTAAATGACTCAAACTACAGTGGAGAGAATAATGTCTTATCTGATGATAGTACCTTAGTTAATGGGCATGTTGATGAACTAGTGACACAAGCTGGTGAGACCATGCAATCAGATGGGCATTTTTGGAATAACTTCACCAATGTCATCAATCAAAATATTGTGCAGAAGCTGAACCTCCCAGTTTCTCTGGAACTAAAGTGGGATGGATTTGATTTATTAAACAAGACTGGGTTGCAGTCACAAAAGATTGCTGAAGCAGGTTTTGTTGAGTCAGGGCTAGCGACTCCTGCTGGAAGTCAAGATGCAAATAGTGATAAAGCAACTGGTCCACTTCCCATTAATGCAATTCAGTCTTCACTTCCAGATATAAAGAAGGCTACAAAGGACTTGTTAAGGCAGACTGACTCCGTTCTAGGAGCATTCATGGTTTTGACGGCAGCAATTTCCAAATTAAACAATGAAGAATGGAAGTCAGAAGAGAGTTTTGAGGCCACAAAGTTTACTGGTTCTCTGAATGAGTCTGTATTGGATGAAAAGAAAACTGAGGAGATGAGGGAACTTTTTTTGACTGCTGAAAGTGCCATGGAGGCTTGGGCAATGTTGGCTACTTCATTGGGCCATCCAAGTTTTATTAAGTCTGAATTTGAGAAGATATGCTTCCTGGATAATGCATCCACGGACACACAAGTGAGCTTTTATAACATCAGAAACATGCCCATCTCTTCTTTTTGTTCTACCAATGATTATTTCCAGTGATGCATTGTGTGGTTCATTAGTCACTAACTTATAGGAGGCCACAGGTAGCAATTTGGCGCGATTCCACCCGGAGAAGGCTGGTTGTTGCTTTCAGGGGGACAGAACAAGTACGCTATATCTTCTTGACATCCTCTAATACCAGAGTTGTCTCATTTATTTTCTGGTTTAATTGTTTATATGCTGGTCTTCCAGGCAAGATGGAAGGATTTGCTAACTGATTTGATGCTGGTTCCTGCTGGGTAATGCCAAATAACACATGCCCTGTTCATTCTACATTTTACTTAAGCTTCCTGTTGAGTGTCCTGTTCCTGTCAATAAATACTCGTAGCACACAAAATAATCAAACTTAATGTAATTTGTGGTACATTTTACTGTCAGTTGTCTATCCTCATCTTAAATTCTTTAGTGCTAAATTTGGTCCTATCTCGGCAGTTTAAATCCAGAAAGGATTGATGGAGATTTTAAGCAAGAGGTTCAGGTATGCAAAAGATCCCATGTTTGATAGTTGTGTTGAAGAGTTCGTCCATGTTGCAACATGCATGTTATATTGGCAGTTGTCTCAACTTTATGGTTTAATTGAAACTGCTGCTACTTCCTCAGGTTCACGGTGGTTTCTTAAGCGCTTATGATTCAGTCAAAATAAGGATCATCTCTATTATCAAAGTGGCTATCAGCTACATGTAAGTTGTACCTTTTCCTACACAGACCAGTATTTTCAATTTCATTTGAAGCCAATCTCTCTTTAATACATTATTTGAGTGTGTTCTAAAAGCATCTAATTCTAGAAAGATTATTCTTTATTTTTTGTATTAACTAATGAATTTGATAGGCATTCTTTAACCTCTATGGGTTGTGGTAGTCATTTTTTATTTGGTAGTGACCTCTGTGATTCTTGTGTTCTTGTTGCAATTGTGTGCTTGTGTACTGGATGAAGGATTATTGTTGTTTTCTCACTATGGCTTTCTGGTGTATGCTAACTGTTAATTGCAATCAAACTTAATTGGCCTTTTCTTTGGGGGTTTTGGGGGTCCTTTATTGGGGTTGGCAGAGATAATGGGGCTGAGCCACCACACAAATGGCATGTTTATGTGACTGGTCACAGCTTGGGTGGTGCATTAGCTACCCTCCTTGGGCTTGAACTTTCATCAAGTCAACTCGCAAAGTAAGTTCTTCTTTAATTACTAGTTCCTAGAAGCTACATTGCAAGTAGACGCTTCTTATTCATATGCAAAGTTGGATTCAACTCCATCACGTGCTTTAGGCATGGTGCCATCACTGTGACAATGTATAACTTCGGATCTCCTAGGGTGGGTAACAAAAGATTTGCAGAAGTTTATAATCAGGTAATGGAAATTTTTGATTAAGTAGATTGGGTTTCATTAGAAATTTGTACATTGTTGGGTCAATACTCTCCTTTTGATGCAAGAATGTGATCTTTAATTTCAATTTTCCATCAAAAGAGAAATCAGGATTGTCATCCAACGAGGTTCATTTGGCATTTTCACTATTTCTCTTACATATTATCATCAATAAAAAGGAGGGAAAAGTGTGCCTATGCATGTAAATATGTATACGTGCATGCATATTTGTACAGCCACATGTATAATGCCCTCAGTTTGCACCTGAAGTAGGCACTAGGCAGTTTTGTTGTCTTCTTCACCATCTTTTCTTGTGCTGAACACCAACAGTTAAGATGAGGGACTGATCAAACTTGGGTGCCTGAATTTGCAGAAAGTTAAAGATAGCTGGAGGGTTGTCAACCATAGAGACATTATACCAACTGTTCCTCGCTTAATGGGTTATTGCCATGTAGCACAGCCTGTCTATCTGGCAGCTGGAGAGCTAAGAGATGCTTTGGTGGGTCAAACTTTTTAATCTGTACCTTTACTTCCCCTGAATGCCAAAGATTTTAGATTCTAAGCTGTAGAAAATATCATCTTGATGTTCGTCTTTGGTATCATTTGTACTTTCATGTTCAGCGAAGGCAGAGTGTTCCTCCTTAATGATAAGATTTTGGTTACCAATGCCTATTATTGGATCTAACTGATCTAGGCTGATGGTATATCTTATGGGATACTAGATTCTAATTTGATTATCTGTAAAGGGATAAGATATATAGGTCAATTTGATTGCTATCGAGTAACTTGTTTGTTCTTGCATGCTTGGCATTGCCATTGAGAACTGTTGCATCCATGCATCAGATGGCATACTGTTTTTGACGCAGTTGAAGAATCATAAGAATATTTTTGTGTTTTAAGTGTTTAGGTTGTTACAATTAACACTGTCTAATTTATTCTTAATCATGCAATTCAGAACAATCAGGATTAACTAATTAGCATTACTAGTACTTCTAATGTTGTTTGGTTTGATATTTATCTGATTTCAAAGCAAGAATTAAACAAATTCACATCCAAAGGCTTTATGTGGTTGGGCTACACTAATTCTTCAATAGTTGTTGACAAAATTGAACAATTTTTTTTTTATTTGTTAAGTGACAGTCAAATGGCAGGCAAGGCAATTAACAGGGTTTATTTAGTTAATAATTGTTTGTCCCAGAAATCAGCTTACAAATACAGCTGTTTCTAAGTTCATTAAAATGTGCCATTCAGGAAAATTTGGAGCCTTTGAAAGATGGGTACCATGGAGATGTCATTGGCGAGGCCACGCCAGATGTTCTTGTCAGTGAATTTGTATGCTTCTCATGCTCGATCATACTATTTTCATTTTTTTTCCTTTCCTTTTTCATCACTATAACAAACCATTCACATGGTTAACCCAAAGGTTAGGTGTAAGAGGTGATGAACTGTTGGCTCTCATTACATGCACTGCAACATGGGAGCATGTGATCAGAGAAAATTTATTGGAGTCAAGTAAAACCTTCAGCTGTGACAACCTCCGCCAGATTCTCATTTGACACATTGTTTCTTGGTTGTCATGAAACTGTGCATATGGTGCTCGTTGAGCTATCTCTCCCTCCCTCTAGTCTAATCCATAAGTTGTTATAATGCCAAATTTTCAATTTGCTGTTGAGTCAAACAATGATGATTTTCAAGGCATGTTGTAACTATCAAGTAGTTGATCCATAAACTAGTGTACGATACCTCAAACTCAAGATATCATCCATGCACTATAATTTTTCCAAATAAGCAAATCATGTAAACTCTGTATACCTCAAATCGCATTCTTTTAGGCCAATTGTGCAATATGAGGTAAAGAAGCACAACATTTTGTTCATCTGCTTGGCCTTTGGATCTACTGTATAATTGTGTTTCATCAATGTTGACTGAAATTTTCTCCTTCCAGATGAAAGGTGAGAAAGCACTTATTGAGAAAATTTTGCTAACTGAAATAAATATATTTCGTGCAATTCGAGATGGAAGTGCACTTATGCAGCATATGGAGGATTTCTATTACATCTCACTGCTAGAGGTACATATTATCTAGTCTCATATCCATATGTTATGCTTTTTTTCTTTTTATTTTTCTTTGTTTCTTTACTGTTGCCTCTGTAAATGTGGAAAAAAGTTGTTTTTGGTGGATTGGTTGAATTGTCATGCTGCAGGTAGCAAGGATTACATATTCCTTGCAAGCCTTACTTATTCTAACATGTTGTCCATATGCATTGCCGAGGGCTACTCTCAGTTTATTTATTTGTGTCTATCTTTGTGCTTTCTTCAGAGTGTGAGGTCAAATTACCAGACTGTTGGAAGAGTAGAAAGCAATGAAAAAGATCGCATATCGGTCGGCTAATAAGCAATTGACCCCAGAATGCAGCAGCAAAGCCCCATAAACTTAGCTTGTACAATAGTTCTTTGGACTTCATCTGGCAATTTTCCTGTCATTAACTAGGAAGCCTCGAGTCTCAGTAGTTGTTGAAAGTTTTCAGTTCCGTTGTAGGCAGTATTGTTTCTACCCCGAAGAAAAACACGATCAGTGAATACAACCAATATCAGCATGGTGGTACAGTGGACTCATGCTGTCATGCATCTGCTGCCTAGGTGTGGAGGCTTAGGAGCAGAGGATATGAATGGGGAAATTACTTGTACAGAACTTTATTGCTATTTTTAGCATGTGACAGTCCTCCATGTCCAGATATAAAACAGGATGTTGCCACAAGTTCTCCCCAATGTGCTATTTAGTATTATATTATCAGGTCCGGTATCAATCTTTGTATCATTAAAAACCTTTCGGTCTTTGCACCGTCATTTCATCACGAATACAGCTCAACTTCAGCTTACTATCATCTCGTGGTGAAGTTGGTTCCCATCACCCTCTCTCATTGTGTGAGTCCCTTTTTTTCTCCCATGGAGGACAGTGGCTGCATCACTGAGATATGACGATTTCCATTTCTTCCACTGTTGTCAAAATCTAATAGGCCTTGCTGTCGATCAAAGAAAAGCATTCTTCCTTTGGGAAATGGTTCGTATACAATAAAAAGAGTGATTCTTTGTGAGTACCTGATTATTTGAATTAGTTATCCCGAAAATAGATAATAAACACTAGATCGCATGTCAAAGCCACTACCTCCATGGACAATATAATGGACTGATACAATTATCTCTAGCCTTTTCAGCAAAAGAGTGCCGGGCAAGATAAGTTTGTGAATTGACACGCTTTCTTCCATTAGACTCTGAAACGTCCTGCGGTCATGATATGACGTGCAGGATTCTTAACGATGCTGCTGAGCCTTTTTAGCCTGCTTCCCAATTGCTAACTTGGGCTTGCCAACTGCGTATCTTGATGCTGCCTTCTTGTTGCTCATGATTCTCAGGCTCTGCCGTAACATATCCAACTGCCGGGCGCTTTTGTACCTCTCTTGTTCCGCTAGAGCCAGCCGCAATTTAAGGTCCTCAATTGCTCTCTCCTTAACCGTCAATTCCATCTTTAGCTCTTCAGTCATTTTTTCTTCCTCTGCTCTCCAGTGCAGCCCATCCCCTGCACAGAAAACCAAAATACAATCCGGATGGCATTGGGGGTTGACTGTCCGTAATATTGCAAATGCTAAGACATCGGGAGTATGTTTCTCTCTCCAATTAAAGCTATCACAAGGAACATTGGCATAATCATGCACGAACATAGCTTTTTGTGTGTGAATGTGAGCAAGTTTGAAAATAGGAAACAAAGACTTCAGAGACACAGAGAAAGAGGGAAAGAAATGCACCGCAATGAGTCCTCTGAATGAGATCATCAAGCTCGTTCTTGATAGCAAGGTAGAGCTTCTTCCACTTATTCACGGCCTCGTCGCGCCATGCCCTCTCCTCCCTCATTTGCTCCATCAGGAAGCTAGTTGCTTCGACTACTGGCCAATCTTTTTCACTTTTCTCCCCCAACAGACCACCTTCCGTACCTTTGATCCTCTCTTCTCTCTCTTCTACCAACCGTTTCAAACTTTTCACTTCCTCCTTCAGCTTCGTCCTCTCCTGCTTCCACTCTGCTTCTTTGAATGCAAACACTTCCGTGTCCCTCTCATAAGCCATACTTTCCTTCTGTCTGTCACACATTATTGTTTTAATTCCCTCTTGGAGGAGCTTCACCTTCCCTGCCAGTCCTCTGAGACCCTTTTCACACCGGTTGCTCCCATCCTTGCAACCAAAACAATCCATGGTTAGTTATATGCAGAACTATAAGCAGCTGGATGGTGATTCTTTTTATAGGGCTTGAGAGGGAAAGAAAGGGCGATAAAGATGGATGAACGGTGGGTTTGGTCTTTTTTGATTTTCTTGGATCAACTATGGTGGGGGGCTTTGTGTTAAAGAGGAGTGTGTGAATGAGATAAGAGCTGGATACCATGTTCAAGTATGTGTGTGTGTGTGTGTGTGACTACTAGGCCCCGCTCTTTACCTTTGATTATTGATGATATGGGCGTGTAGTGATGCCCGTGAATAGGACCGTCTACATGTATCTAATGTCAAATTTCGACAAAGGTGCATATGTAAAACATAGAACAAACGTAGCGGTGATATGATGTCTATTCTTGCACAAGAATTTTTGAGCTTACAAGATATGCATGGAATTCACAATCCCATTACCAACCCCACACAATGACAGCTTTCCTCTCGGTCCTCACATTATTCTTTGCAACAAGGATTGGTGGACCTGTCTTTTTTTTTTTTATAGAAAGCTGGATGGGACTTTACACAGTAGAACTTGCCTCAACCTTCAGGATAGATAGTGGGGTAAGTCTTGAATTCTGTGCCCTCCGTTGCTTTAAATAAACAAAGAAATGTGCCGGTAAATGTTGGAATAATGACCATTTAGGTCGGGGGGAAGAAGCAACTATATATTTAATGAGTACGATAATGACCAACTGTAGTTCCATATGTCAGTCGCGTATGCTTTGACAAACATCCAAAAGAGGGGTAAAAAAGAGGCGCAACGCAAAACAAGAACAAACACAAAAGGCCATATAATCAATCATTTTTGTCCAATACGTGCCCTTAGGTTCTCGCCTCAGGAAAAAAATAAAAAATAAAAAATAAAAATTAATGGGAGTGGCAGCCGTAAAACTGTAAGCTCTTGCTGGGCCTGATTTACGCCAGGCACATGCAAGCAAACAAACGCAGAGGATGTTACTATGGAGTACACAGTCCAACCTAAGAAATATTCCGCATGGGCGGGGCCATTTCTTAGGAGCATATCAACTCTGCTAGGCATGGCGTGGCTGGCAAGAACTAGTCGGTGATGAAACGTTTCTCGGTTTTGCCAACAAACAAAAATTTTTCTCGTACACTTGTCTATTGGCAGAACTATGCGTTCCTTGAGCACATTAATTATTGCAGGTCCCGGGATTCTCTGCCTGAAAGGGAGCTGCAATTATAATGCTTCAAATCTGCACGAGAATGGTACACAAATATTGTAGGCTGATGGAGAGGGACGGTCCATGCTCACTAATGTTGGCACTCACGCTTACTTCCTTGTAACCCCGTATGCCTTGTAATTTTGTTATTTTAGACATGGCAACCCCATTGGTGGTGGGGTCTGGAGGCTATACACCGAAGACCTGCAGTGACTCGTTGTGCTCGGTTAGTTATGTGCAAGAAACAAGACTTTCGTCTACAAAAGGATTCCTCGGTGATGGAAAGCTTGAACTTCTAGATTGAAAGTCTCGTGGAGAGAACTTATAACATAAGACAGGCTTTCTTATGCCGTTTATTAGAGACCTAATGGCCTTCGTAGTGAACTTTTCTAACGAGAAAAATCTTCTTGGGGGAGACAGGAATCGATTTTAGGCTTTACACTCAAAACTCAAACCACTATTTTTGTCTACCTTATCTACAGTAGGGACTCGGAATCCCATCTAATTCAGAAAGATAACAAATGAGGTGCATGGATGTAAATCATAGCTTCCATAAGCATAGGTTCAATTGTTTGATATTGGAATAGAATACCTTCAGGACCTAAAATTGTTCCGTAGTTTATGCTTCATGCATCAGTATCTTAGCACTGAACAACTGCAGGCATTTGTCCACAGAAACTTAAAACCGAAGATTTTCAGCTATATGCCAAATGCATTACTGCCGGATCAGAACAAGGTTCTCAAATACTTTCTACATGGTTACAAGAACACTTCTGGTAATTCCGAGTTCCACGAGTTTCCATCCAATAAAAGAAGGATTACCGCCTCTGCCAACAACGAGAAATAATAGGCATTTAAAAACTGAAAGCAGTAAAGAGTCGTGCAGGGTGATCAAACTGATACCATGTGCTATTTCCTCATTACAAAGAGAGAGTGAGGAAAATAGCTTTAAAACTACAAGCGAACAGGCACAAGCAAAGGCAATTAATATAACAAGAGGCAAGGGATTGAAAATCAGACAACGAGCTGGAATTTTGCTTTTCAATTTCAACGGAGCTTTAGCCAAGCCCTCCTCAATCTCTCTGATGAATCTGCATAGCTCGTTGATATGAGCATTGGCTGATTACAGTTCTTTCAGGCGAATTCCAAACATCGAACGGAAGAGAAACAACACCGATTGCTTTTCAGCGGCGGAGCAGTCAGCGGCTCCTCCGGCTGGAGGTTCTCGGCGAATATTATTTTATGTATTCTTGGGCTAAAATAATGTGTCCAAGAGTTGGCCCATCCTATAATCGCATCTTGGGCTTCATATTTTCTTGTTTGAAGGATGGGGCTATCCTTTAGTTCTGATAACGACCTTACTATTAGGTACAAATTCGACTTCTTAATTTTTTTTTTAATTTTTTTTTATAATTCTGTATTTTCAGATATAAAGTTTGAGTTTTAATGTAGATTAAAATAAATAAATAAATAACCGATAACAACCAAACTCGAACAAATGAGTCACATTAGTATTAATAGGCTTTTTTTAAAATAAAATTAGTAAAAATTTACTAGATAAATACCCTGTTTTCTTTCTTTGTTTTTTCTTTTTCTCTTCGTGAATGGACACCTTCGTTAATGAACACCACGTTCTTCTTCTGTGTTCAGCAAGTGTTTTCCATGCAAAAATACTTGCCGAAGAAAGCACACCGTGTGGCGCTAACAGTTTGCTTGTCATGCAAACATGGCATTGCATCACAATCCTTGGAGCATTTTACTAAGAAGGTCCAACAATCCAACCGGAAGGCAGCACTCACCAGGCTTGCAGTTCCAGTAGTGGTGGCTGGTTACTGTGCTACTATGACACCCCAAGTGAACGCCTTGAAGCGAGGTTGATCGGACCATAAAACCACGAAATAAGAATGACTAACATAAGCAGACTGGCGTGTACCATGTAGAGAAAGTATGATGAACTGAACTTTCCTCCATACGTTCACCAGTTTGCTGACTATTGATTACAAAAACCATTGAGGTCAACAATGTACAAGTACGCGTCCTCAGGAGTTTTTGCCAACTCCTGTTTTTCAACACAGAACATTTGCAAGCATGCATCAGAATGCGTAAACAGAAATTCGCTGTCATAACCTGAACGCATTGACCAAAAATAGATGACCATACGGAAGAGAGCCAGAATAGACATCAGACCTGCTATTATAAACATAAAACTAGAAGTGTTAAAACGGGTCATATTGGTTCGAGTTGGACTGCTTCGGGATTACATCACAGCCACACCACACGTTCCACAGAGGATCATAATTCACCCGGTTCGCTTCCCTCAACCAAAAACAGATATAATGCCTCTAAACTTAAATAAAGGTAAGCAACTCCGAGAGGTATGGAAACAGCTGGAACATGGAAAGGAAACAATCACCATTAACCACTATGGTTGATGGATTTGGTCGAAGCACAGGTGATGTCAATTCTAGTGATCCCTGGCCAAGATTGCAGACTTCATGAGCAGTGACAAGGAAAAAACTAAAACAATTGTAGTAGATGGATTTACAAACATTTTTTCTTACTATCAAACCACAAGGCACTGATGAACTAATCACGGCAATAGAAGTACATCTTTCTAATATTTGATTATATGCTCTTAAATGAAGCATTTCCTGGCAAATAACGACAAATTTAGTGTTAACTTCTCTCATCACCAAGCCTTTCAGCAGCAAAGCTATCATAAGCAGAAACAGATAGGTAACGAGAAGGAAAAGTGACGGTAGCTTCAGGCTTCCAACTAATCTTACTTGCAAGCAAAGCCATTACTTTTTTATTTTCATCCTGAGAATTCTCAAATGATACAAATAGGCAAGTACCGTTACTTCAGTACTCCAATATTGTGCAGCTGCAGCCTGCAGGCAGTCATCAGGATGATGGAGTAGAGGTTCTCTCCTAATATCTGTATGCTTTGTTATTGAATAGTGAGGCGATAATTCAAAGGACCCCAGTGGCCATTAACAGCACATAGTCTAGAAGTAACGATTGCCTAGAGTTCTATATGCATGAAAATGATTCTTCCAAGGATCTGCTGTGTAATCAATTTAACAGCAGAGAAGACACATATAAGCTCCAATAAAATTGATAAGGATCAGTAATCTTAACAAGACAGGACTGAATGGAAATAAGCATTTGGGGTGAATATATATTCTACTTTATAATTCCCACTGCAAAACAAGGACCTAGCAATTTTAACTCCCAGAAACACTTCCATCAAACAAAAGAAAGAAAAGATGGTAACATTTGACCAAGAATGAGAAACAATGGGCATTCAAAAGCATTGAAGAATTTTGCACGGCTACAATATAATCAGTACTGGTAAGTTGAACTTCCTAGTTACATTTGACGTAATCCCTACATGATTACTGAATATCGATTGTGTGCCATGGAAACCAATCATAACCGAACTTTATGAGTGCAACTAAGCACACAGAGGATAGATCCAAGACATATCACATAAAGTAACACTAATGTATTAAAATTAGCCAAAAAGGAAAAAAGGAAAAATCACAAGAATTAAATTGCACCGCCCATTCTACACATTCATCGTCCAAGGTTTTTCCTCAGATACACAACCCAATTCATCAATACTCATTTCCCCACGAAAGATGTTCAACAACTGAGGTATGTCTTTCTGATACTTGATCACATACAATTCCATGAAGCGCCGCTCGGGCATCACCAATGGATAAGACAAAGAGATTTTTACCTTAAGCAACCCTTTTAGCAGCAGAATGCTCAGAACTGAGCATCTTGGTACAATCCTCCTTGCCAAACTATAACTGAGAACAAATGGAATTCTAATGACCTCTTCAGGCTTTAAACCCATTGTGTTCACAAGAAAATCCATTGTGCTCATAATTTTCTTCTCCGACAAAGCCATAAATGGAGGACACCCTTTGAAAGCTGAAAGAACCTCATCTTCAGAGATGCCCCACTTCCTAAAAGCATCCATTTTATGGTCCCATTGTCCAGAAACTGCAACGAGGGCAGGAACAAATTTTTGTTGCAAAGGGTCGAATCCAAAATCAATAACCTTCTTAACAAGGTGCGAAAACTTTTTAGGGTCACATGAAGCTACAGAGGGATAGCCCTTCACCAGAGAAGAGAGGATAGATTGAGGCATTCCAAGTCCCGTTAAAACCGACACATTAACCGGTAAATCTTTGAGCAAATAACTAATACGAAACCAGGACAAACGGGAAAAGGCTGTGACCACTTTCTCGTTGCAAAGGAGTACGCTTCTCAGAGCATTGTAACATGGGATAATTGTATGTTCTAAGCTCCGTTCCAACAAAAGTGGATTCTTACAAATGACCCTACCAAGATCCGATCTTGAAACCCCTATGGATAGCATAAACTCAAGCTTGGGCTGAATGGATTTGGGTGTGAGCAAAACAAACCTTGGTAACTTACCGATTAGGTGTGATATCTGAGCGTGCGTGAATCCATGCTCTCTGAGAAGGCCGAGGGCTTTATCTAGTTTGACCGCAAGCAGATAAGGGTATTTCCCAGTAAGTTTTAAGATGTGGGCATCGTCGCATCCATAGTGTTTGAGAACCCTGACAGTATCTTGTTCTTCAGGAGTTTCAAAACGTAACCTATCAGAGACCGATAAACCAGATTCTCGAGACAGGCTAACCCAGCCACTATTTGGTTCATGTTCTGCAGCTCCCGTTCCTGAAGACAATGCAGAGATTGATCTGAGGACAGTGGCCAATATGCAGTTTCGATTTTGAACAGGACCCCGTTGGGCTATTGATTTTATAACCGCAAAAACGCCATTATGAAGCACTAATCCTAGTTTTCTACGGGGAATCCCGGACATAACTGAACCAGGGAGAATCAAAATCAGGACTTTTATTCAAAATGGTAGAGGAAATCGAGATTGAAATCGTAAAGATGATCGCCGAGTTAAAGGCTTCTTTGTGGGTGGGGGCGAGCGGCGCTCAGGCACACCCCTCGGTCTCTGCACATGCAATCTCAGTAATATCAGTTGGATTTCGGAAATTTGGATGATACCCATCCCATATAAGGGATTCTTTCATTTCCTGGAAAATTATAGAAAACCAGGGGAAACATTTTCGAAACAGGTGGCTTTGGTTCTTCGGTCCGGTCTTCAATGGGTGGACCTGTCTTAATGAAGCCCAAAAATGAACTTCTCGGGCGGGTGGGTCTCGAAAATACATTGGGCTTTTCGTAGTTTCCGTAAGATGCTTCCGACAAATTCAAAATTGGAACAGTTCTCTTATAGCAGCAGCCACTGACCGTTAACATCGGCCGAAAAGGTAAGAGTTCGAATCTCGTTTCTTTAAATAACTTTTCCCCGAACTTTTCAGTACTTCCGAAGATGAAAAAAAAAAAAAAAAATCAAATCAAAATTAAATGAACTGCTCGGGTGGGTCTCTCCACTTTTCTATTATATATATATATATATTATTTATTTATTTTTTTGCAATATAATGGCTAATTGAATTCATTATACTTCATATGGTCAGCTTCTTTCAATAATTAAGCGCGGAAATTGAAACTCAAAATATTGTCTACATTTATAAATGTCACAAATTGAAATCAAAACTTCACCAACTTTAAAATAACGTAGTGGTGCGAAAAAAATATGTGCGCGATTAATTTTATGAGTGTACAAAAATAGTGTAACAGAAATAATTTTATTTTGTTACATTTCATTTTTAAATGCCATATACTTAGAAATAATTTATTTTATTTAGTCCACCACCTCGAATTAACATTCGAGGGTTTTTTAATGTAAAATTTAACATTATAACGAAACCCCACACAAGTTACAATGACATTTTTTTTTGCCCAAATTATTATAATATATATATATATATATATAAAAGAGTAAACTACGAGAAGACGCGGTTATCAACTATAGTAAAGATGCATTATCATTTCATCAGAAGGATGAAAAATACGAAAACTATAGAGAAGTTGCCTCGTTAAAAAGATAGAAAATTGGAAAACTACGAGGAAGGTCTTGTGATTTTTGCTGCCATTTCACGCCGTTCCATGCATGGCTGCTAGGGCCACATCATTTTAAGTTGTGCGCGGTAATGGAAACCGTAACATACCACAAAATTTGAACAGACAACCCCCCCCCC
>CM034046.1:4666071-4770230 GCA_019804595.1 Bruguiera parviflora
ATGATATATCAGCCCCCCTACATAAAATTACATCATTAAAACCTTTATTTTTTAAAAGTTTCTTCTGCCCCCACAACTTTTGACACCGAAGCTGATAGCATTGGTATTTTCTTCCTCCTTTTTGTTGGCTTTTATTCTCTGAAGATTTGGCAATCATCCACAACTAGGGGAAAGTGCGAACCGGCGGTTGATAGCGAGACTTTTTACTTTTCCCATAAAGCATATCCTCGTCTTCAAACTACCCCAAGGACTCAAGATACAAACCCCACCCCCACCCCGGCCCCCACCCACCCCCCCCAAAAAAAAAAAACAAAAACAATGAAAGGAAAATAACAAACAGGGCCCCACCCAAGACTAAGACAGCCTACCTATGAAGTTCCCAACCAAATGAAGCCTATCATTTGATTTATCCAAATTTGACATCAAAATCACGGGTCATTAATTAGAACCTAATTAACGGTTTTTTTTTCTTTTTATAAAAAAATGTTCCTTTTGGTATAGTAGTTAGTTATAATGAGAAAGTTCCCGAAAATACAGTTGTTGTTTCTAAGAGCCATCCGATACAAAGCAGCCAACGGCACCCAGGATAAGGGTGGAAGCGTAAAATCACAAATCCTACGTCAGCATTCCGCGTAAATGTGGCGTTGCCCGTTGGTAATATACGCGCAGAATGTAGGGGCAAATCGGGGAAGAGGAAAAAAGATCGTTTGATGCTAATATTCGTAATTTTTTTACGCGTTCGCGTTGTCATGCATTTGCTAGAAAACCAAACGGCGGTTGGGGAGAGAGAGAGAGAGAGAGTGAGAAGACGTTTGGCGAGAAAGCGAAGGAAAGAGCGAGAAAGTGCGGGAAAATGACAGCGAATAAGAGAGATAGAGAGAGAAAGAGATAGACAAAGAGAGGAGTCCGGTCCGGTCCGGTTCGATTATGGCTACGCGAAGGGAGTTTCAGGTCCGCCATTGCGGGAACATGTGATCTCCCCACCTTTTCATTTTTCTGTTGGAGACTCAGAAATCGAAGAGAACCTTTACATTTGGAATCCTAGAGAGAGAAAACCAAAATCAAGTTCCTACAGTTATAGAGAGAGAGAGAGAGAGAGAGAGAGAGAGAGAGAGGGAGGACATGAATAGCGAAAGCTATATCCATGTCCGGTGAAATTGGATCTTTTTTTTGTAACGGCATTTTATTGGAATGAAGAGTCCGTTCGTATTTTCGTTGGCGTTGGCTCCTGAAGAAATCTAGGGTTTATTGTCAGATCTTGATTCTGATTAATTTGCGCTCCAATATGGTACTTGTTTATTGCATTCTTGAAAATTCTATTGTGCGTTAGTTAAAGAATTTTCTGCAATCTTGATGTTTATTTGTTTATCTTTGAGAGTTCAAAGTGGATTTAATCTTAGACAGAATCCTGTCTCACATTTCTAGCACCACATTTGTTTAATAAACGAAGCGAGTTAGACAGAATTCTGGACTTGCATTTGTTTTCCTGTTATTTGCATTATGGGCTTTTACCTGTTACAGTGATGCGTTTGCCAAGTGCCGCTGTTCTGTTACGAGCTTTCACGGGCTCTTTTAGAAGAAGTCCTCACCTGCCCTTGCATGCTTTGTTTCTTTACATGTGTTATTTTAGCATTCCACAATGGGTTGGCTTTGATGTCTTGTAGTAATGTTTATCTCTGCCATACAAAAAATGAAACTCATTTTGGCTTTCTAACCTACCTTATCAAAAGAAAGGAAAAAAAAAAAAAAAATCCAAAAGAAGATTTTGAATTTCCTGGACTTATTCATATTGGAGCGTATTGTTAGATACACAGAAAATCTGAACTCAGAAAGCCACTGTTTGGTGTGAATCTATTCGCTATATCACATCATGATGGTCATCCCTCAGCAAAGTAGCACTTATACATTGCCTGAATTTTATGAGGGAAGAATATGTAGGCTTATCTTTTATGTTCTCATGTCTGTTGATTTTCGGTTGTTATTACTCGGTCATAGTTTTGCTTTGGATCCTTTGGTGATGCATCTGTAACTTTTTATGCTTATGTTTCTCTTGGAGATTACAATTTACAGTTATTGAACTATACTGATGATCTATTGACCTTGCAGGCTGCTTCAGTTAATTTAGCAGTTGGATCTTCTGTTTGGGTGGAGGATCCTGACTTAGCATGGATAGATGGGGAAGTTGTGGAAGTTAATGAGGAGGAGATTACTGTAAAATGTACATTAGGAAAGACGGTGAGTAATATTTTTTAGGACCACACATTTCTTTTTTTATTTTATAATATCTGAGAATATCTTTTCTTCTCAATGTTTCGTTTCAAAGACCACTTTTCTTTAAACTAAACAGCTCTTGTTTAAGGCTTTGATTGTCGATGTTACTTGATAACAAAATAAACACTATTCATACATTACCTATATATCTACTAAAAGTCAAAATAATTGAAAAGGAGGGGACATATGGGGCCCCAAAAATTGTAAAAATAAAAAATAAAAAATACACACACACACACACACATGGTAGTCAAGAAATCTCAATTAGTTTCATGACATATTGGAGGTGTTGCTTTTATAGGTCATAAGCTAGTTATAGATTGCATGACATGCAGGGAAGTTACTTTATTTCTTTCAACTGCAAGACTAGTAAACTTGAAAGCAGTTCACCATAGTTTTATAGGTAAGATTGATGCAATCTAATGGGTCTGAGAAACTTGGTTTATGTTCATATATGTAAGATTTTAAATAAATTTAGTTTAAGGTTCAGTGGGAAGGGTGGGATTTGGTGTAATGGTAAGGCTACTTCATTATGACTTTGATGTCACATGCTTGAGTTGCAGAAATAGCCTATTTATGGAAATAAGGGTAAGGTTACGTATATTTGACCCTTCTACAGACCCCATGGTATAAAAGTCTTGTGGACTTGGATGTCCTTTTTTGAGTAAAGATTTAGTGGCATCATATTTAAACATGAGAACTATACAAGACCATGAAGTTTAGAATCTTTTGATATTTATATGGAAAGATTTAACAAGAGAATTTTGCACTATGAGCTACTTTGAACAGACATGAAAATTTATTGAAAGGGTTTGGGTCACAGACAGGAGGAAGAAGAGATCGACATCTGTCATTGAAATTTAGCTGCAATTGTCACAAGATTTTTTCATTGCACCTGATTTGTTGTCCTTTGTAGCCACTTTAAAATGGCAGAGAACAAACATAAGTTCATGCACCTGCATCTCTACTCACCATGGTACACCTCCAACCCTCTTTGTGTAGGTACATTGTGTGCCAGAGGGGGGCATTGGTAGATAGAGGTGAGGGCTTGCAAATGGCTGCAGGCCTGCAACCTTTCATGTTGTGTATCTGTGACTCCTACTGGTGGCAATATAGCTGTTCTGAATTCAAATTAGAGTTGCAAAATGAAGTTTGTTCTCGTTGCATTCCTTTGATGGTGCACCAAGACAGCATATTAACAGTAGTTGGTGGAGTCAACTATGTGCTAAAATTGGAGTTATTAAATAAGTTGCTGGATGTAGTTACAAAAGAAATTCATGCTTGAAGTGACAATTTTTGCAAACTTGGTGCTTTCTTTATATCGTCTGACATTACATTATATATGAGAATACATGCATACATTCGTACATGTTCACATGTGTGTATATTCATGCAGATAGATTTATTATCATTGCAAAGGTAAATATAGGAGAATCACATGTTTACTGAACCAGCACGTCATAAATATTAGATTTACATTACAATTTTGGTATAGTTATTAATTGATAACATTCCTTTGTGTATGAACGTGCAACTAGGTTCGAGTGCATGCATGTTGTACATTTGCAGTCTACCTTTTGCAATACCATAGGCTTGCAAGATAATTCTACAGTCATTAAATAATGTTCCTGCCACTCCTATTGCTCAAATTGGAGGTTGAGATTAAGTCCGACATTGTCCATTTGTCCTTGGCAGGTTGTTTCTAAAGCATCTGATATGTATCCTAAAGATCCTGAATTTCCTCCATGTGGTGTGGATGATATGACGAAGCTGGCATATTTGCATGAGCCTAGTGTCCTGGAGAATCTTAGATGTAGATTTGATATAAATGAAATATACGTAAGTTTTAGCATCTCCTTGTCATCCCCTTTCTCCTGATAAAGTTTGCAGCAGACTGTTTGTTGCCATTTATCTTGTTTTTGTATTTTCCCTTTAAATTTTGTACTAGTGGTGCAGAGCCTCTCCATCATAACTTTTTTTTTTTTTTAATTCTTTTTATAATGTTAAATCTCTTTTGAGTTCTCTATCCTTTTTTGATAAGTGAAGCTAAACTCCCTAATGATGGTTCCAGACTTACACAGGAAATATATTGATTGCTGTGAACCCTTTCCGAAGGCTTCCACATTTGTACGATAATCATATGATGGAGCAGTATAAAGGGGTAGCCATTGGCGAATTGAGTCCACATCCTTTCGCTGTTGCAGATTCGGCTTACAGGTAATTTATCACTGGCTTTGTGCTGATCCAGATTATTTAGTGCTATTGCATTCTTGTTCTCACTGTTAGAGAAGCAAAACTTGCAGACAAATGATCAATGAAGGAATAAGCCAGGCAATCTTGGTTAGTGGGGAAAGTGGAGCTGGCAAAACAGAGAGTACAAAAATGCTAATGCGTTATTTAGCCTATATGGGTGGGAGATCTGCAGCTGAGGGACGATCTGTGGAACAGCAAGTTTTAGAGGTAAATTTAAGTTTAATAGCAATACCCCATTTGGCATGTGTGCTTGATGCTTTTGATGTTGCAGTGCAAGATGCAACTCTTTCTTTTTGCAAGATGTCATTCTACTAAGATAATGCGGAGGCAGTTAGAAATGAAAATCCAATGTTTCTTTGTTTTGCTAATATCCTTTCTCTCTCTCTCTCTCCGTCTCTCTCTCATATCATTGTGTTGTTTCGCAGTCTAATCCTGTTTTGGAAGCATTTGGTAATGCAAAGACAGTGAGAAACAACAATTCAAGGTTGGAACCATTGGACATTAAAAATATTCCATGATATACAGTTACTACTTAAAATTTTGTGTTCTGTTTTCCTGTGTCAGTTCTTTCCTTAAATCTGAAAACTTCCAACTGCAGTCGTTTTGGAAAGTTTGTGGAGATCCAGTTTAATCAAAGGGGGAGGATTTCTGGAGCTGCTATCAGAACTTATTTGCTGGAGCGATCTCGTGTTTGTCAAGTGTCTGATCCTGAGAGAAATTATCATTGCTTTTATATGCTCTGCGCTGCACCTCCAGAGGTAACATGTCGTGCATGTTCCAAATGATTGTTAATGGGGAAATTTTGCTTTGATTTCAATATAATTATATGTTTAATTTAAATTTGAGGACATGTCTAGATAGGCTTCACTGTACATGTCTTTGAAATACTTTTTGTGTATAAAGAGAAGGGCCTTCTGCAAGATCATTGGACTACCTAATTGTCTTTGGGTACAAAAAATATCATTAGGTTCATTTTGATACAAAAAAAGTTTCTAGATCATTATCAGGGCACTGGGTGAATGGCATGTTACCACACAATGTGAACACAATGGCCAAGGGGAAACAATTTACAACACATTCATTGATTTATTGAGAATCCAGAATCCTATTTAAACATCATTTTTTGCCTAATTTGTGTTCAGAACAAAGTGTTGTCATTCTTTTCCCATGTCAGTGTTGAAAGAATGGTTTTATATGTATTCTCACAGGCAATGCCATTAAAGAAAGAAAATGGCAGCATATTTTTATTGGTAGGTTCATTTTCATTTCAAATCCTAGAAGGTATAGTGCTTATATGGGGGTTTATATTTTTCAGTTTGTTCCTTCTAACCTTATAATTTGTGGGTTTTGCACTTGTGTCTTTGCATCTGCAGCCTAATCCACTATGCTCTCTTTAGTTTCTTGCCAGGTGGTACATGAACAAATTTCTTTACCTCAAGATATATATATATATATATATATATATATATTTATTTATTTATTTAAGTGGATATAAGACATTGAGGCTATTAGATCATCTTGAGGTAAAGAAATTTGCTCATGTACCACTTGGCAAGAAACTAAAGAGAGCATAGTGGATTAGGCTGCAGATGCAACACACACACACACACACATATATATATTTGATAGTTATGTCCTCTTGTTTTTCAAATGCCCAATTGTCAGGATATTGAGAAGTACAAGCTTAAAAATCCTAGAATGTTTCATTATCTGAATCAATCAAATTGCTATGAGCTTGATGGAGTAGATGATTCTAAGGAGTATCTTGTAACCAGGAGAGCAATGGAAGTTGTTGGAATAAATTCTGAAGAGCAGGTACTGTATCTACAGTGTTTGTTACAAGCTTATTGACGCTTAAGTATTCTCTAATGTTTTCCTTCGACAGGATGCAATATTTCAGGTTGTTGCTGCAATACTCCATCTGGGCAATGTTGAGTTTGCAAAGGGAGAAGAAGCAGATTCTTCTGAACCTAAGGATGATAAATCACGGTTCCACCTCAAGACAGCTGCTGAGCTTTTAATGTAATTGTCATTTAACTTTTGATTCAGTCTCTGGATTAATTAGCAATTTTATAACCTGCTAGTTGTTTAGGTGTGACGAGAAGTCTCTGGAAGACTCCTTATGTAAACGGGTGATCATGACTCGTGATGAGAGCATTACCAAATGGCTTGATCCAGATGGTGCAGCCATCAATAGAGATGCCTTGGCCAAAATTGTTTATTCAAGATTATTTGATTGGTATGTGTACTTAATGTTTTCTTCTTTTATGAGATGGTTATTTGTAGCAGATGACATTTAGCAATTTTAAATGCCTTCAATGCTCTTGTCTCAGGCTGGTTAACAAAATCAATAACAGCATAGGTCAAGATCCTGATTCAAAATCCTTAATTGGAGTTCTGGATATATATGGATTTGAGAGTTTCAATACAAACAGGTGCTTAACTGGTATGCTTTTGTTTTCATCATTTGCAGAGGTTAATTATTTTGCAAAGAACTGCATGAAATACCATTTTTCTTCTGGTTGTCATTCTAACTGGTAGAGCTTAGAAGTTCTGTGCTTGTATGCATTGATAGATTGATGTCCATGTAGCTCTGCATTGCTCATTTGGAAATGATGTCTTGTTGCATAGATATTATAATTCTGAAAAGACATACTGATATCTCATAGAATGGTTTTAGCGCTCTATCATCTCCTTTTGATATGTTCTCAAATTTGCCACTGTTGTATTTAGTCTGCAAGATTACATTTTTATGGCAGCTTTGAGCAGTTTTGTATCAATTTGACCAATGAAAAGCTGCAGCAACATTTTAATCAGGTTCCTGCATGAGACCTATGCTTGTGTTATTTAGCATTGCTTGAAGCTTCATAATTGCTTAAATTGTTTGAGTCTGACCCAAAATATATTGTTTTGCAGCATGTTTTCAAGATGGAACAAGAACAATATACAAAAGAAAAAATTGATTGGAGTTACATAGAATTCATCGATAACCAGGATGTTCTTGATCTCATTGAAAAGGTGTTGTTTTCTTGCTTTGCTGCTAATATTGTCAAATATGCTGTATTATATTGCAATGCAGTGTCAAAATCTAGCAACATAATTTTTTAAGGGTTATCTTTGCTGAATTGCAAATTATTTTATGAATTAACACACAATCTTCTGCTAGCATATGGTAACTTTGCTAGCTTTCCCTTTGTTCTCAAGCTGAAAATTACAAAACAGAATGCCTATAAAATAAATTTAGAACTTGAGAAGCACAAATTGTTGCCTTCCATCAGAAAAGAAAAGAAAAAAAAAAGCTTAGCATTTCAGATTGCCTGGACAAGGGGCAGATTAATAGACAGGGCATCACTAGTCATTTTTTTTTACTGTAGTCAGCAAAATAGGTTGCCTGTGAGACTTAAACTTTAATTGAGCTGTTATTTTTTAGAGCTACAGAAGTAGCAGGTGTGATTGGTTTGGTTTTTTATACATGTATCTTGTTTGACAAAACTGGTGAATTTTGGATTAGACAATGGCTTTACTTGAGTCACATTCAAAGGGGGGCAATCTTTGCTTGTCCATCTAATTTTCCTTGCTGTTATTTTTCTTGTTTCATTTTAGATTAGTGCTTTAAGCATCAGAAATGAGGCATTGAATTTTATGAATTAAAAGTTGTTGGTAGTTCATTTTTTTTTCTATTTGGTCTGATACTAGTTTTAAAATTTCAGAAACCGGGTGGTATCATTGCTCTTCTAGATGAGGCTTGGTATGTATCAGAGAAGAACATTACTGGTTGTTTTACATGTCAAATAAGTACACATTCATCCAGAAAGTATTATTGTTCTCTTGATGTTATTGTGACACTTGTAATTGGTCATTTGTATAGCATGTTTCCTCGATCAACGCATGAGACATTTGCACAAAAGTTGTACCAGACTTTTAAAGACCATAGACGCTTCAGCAAGCCTAAGTTGGCCCGCAGTGACTTCACTATTTGTCATTATGCTGGTGATGTAAGTATTCTGCATTGGCTTTCTTCTTTTTTATGTACCAGCATGGAAAATGCAAACTAATGCTGAATCATGATTGCCCTTTTTTTGGGGGGGGGGATTGTGGTTGCAGGTAACATACCAAACTGAACAGTTTTTGGATAAAAACAAGGATTATGTTGTTGCAGAGCATCAAGCTCTCCTCAGCGAGTCCAAGTGTTCCTTTGTTTCAGGCCTGTTCCCACCATTACCAGAGGATTCAGCCAAGTCATCAAAGTTTTCGTCTATAGGCTTTCGATTTAAGGTCTGTTTATGTCCTTTTGTGCCTACTTATGGCTTACATATTGAAGTCCTTTTTAAAAAAAAAAAAAAAATATTTCAGCATTAACTCCATACATTGTACAGCAACAACTGCAAGCATTGCTTGAAACACTGAACGCCACAGAGCCACACTACATTCGTTGCATAAAACCAAATAACGTTCTTAAGGCATCCATATTTGAGAATGGTAATGTCCTACAGCAACTGTGTTGTGGGGTAAGGTGCCTATTTTTGGTTCTTTCTTCTTTTGTCTTGGTGTTGTTAATTGCTATGCGTCCTATCGGCATGCACCATCAATTTCATTTTTATTTGATTTCAGGGAGTCATGGAGGCAATCAGGATTAGTTGCGCTGGATATCCCACTAGGAAGACATTTGATGAATTTGTTGCTCGTTTTGGCATCCTAGCACCTAATGCTCTGGAGGGGAGGTACTTCTATTAAATTTTTCTTAGCGCATCTCTGTTTGTTTTTTAGGTGGTCATGGCTTAATATTCCTTGGAATTTGGCATTGCTATGTTGAGATAGTGTTAACCTTTTCCCCTTGCTGTGATTTGTTTATTGATAGCAATTCTGTTCGTACTACTTGTGAGAGGCTCCTAAGGAAGGTGAACCTTGAAGGTTACCAGGTATATTTTTTTGTAATGCCATGCTAATGCTTTTTGGTACATAATCTTATCTTACGGATTTGGGACCAATTATGTCTTCTCCTCTGTATGGAATTCAATGGACTCTTGTCTAATAGTGTGTGCTAGTGCATGAGACTCACATAGTACTTGGGGTATTCAAAGAAACTGAAAAGTTTGGTAATTGATCAAATCGCATTGAAATTTCAGTTAACCAAACTGAACTTCATAACTGGTTAGGTGAAATGATATAAATTAATCTTTTCCCATTTGGTTACAATTTTTAGTTTTAGAAAACCATAGATAACCAAGCCAAAGGGTTATTTTATATGTATATATTTATATATATTAATTTTTTAATCTAAAATTCTAAACATTATTACTAGTAAAACTACGTATATCATATAAATGTCACTAAATCATTATTATATTTTAAATAAATAAATAATTAATTATTTTATATATAATGATAATTGTAATTTTTTTTAAAAAAATTATTTGGTTCAGTTTTTTCTATGCCCAACTGAAAATTTTGGTTTGGTTCAATTTTCATGGTTATCCTACACTGTGGAGTTTGGGAAGAGTCAATTAAAAAAAACTGTATTGCTGATCATTTCTTTTTTAGATTGGCCAAACAAAAGTGTTTCTGAGGGCTGGTCAGATGGCAGAACTAGATGCTCGTCGTACTGAGGTGTTAGGAAAATCAGCTAGCATCATCCAATGGAAAGCTCGCTCATATTTTTGTCGGAAAAATTTTATCTTGCTGCAGCAGTCTGCCACCAATATCCAAACTGTGATTAGAGGTATTGTCTAGTTTTATATTGATGCCTCCCAGCAAATGAATGTCTTAGCCCATGCACCTGAATGGACTTATTGTCTTATTCTTTGCTATATTTCTTCCACTAACTTAGTCTGTTTGAGCTGATTCCAGGGCAAATAGCATGCAATCAATATGAACATCTGAGAAAAGAAATCGCTTGCCTCAAAATCCAGAAATATTCCCGCTGTTTCATTAGGAGGACAGCTTATACAAAGTTGACCTTTTCAGCTGTTTCTATTCAGGCAGGCATGCGTGGAATGGCTGCCCGGAGTGAACTTCATTTCAGAAAAGAGGAGCAAGCTGCCATTGTGCTCCAGGTAATATCTCTTACTTCTGGGAATTGAAATGCCATTGTCTTTACATCTGTCCCTTCTTGTTATAATTTACATGTTGCATTCCTTAATTGTATTATGGCATCTGTTAATGATCAGAGAGAAGGTTTGCTAATTTTATTCATTTGACAACAACATTTATCTACTGAAGAAATAAATCAAGTAAATGTGTTCTATAAGAACAGAAAGGGTATTAGAATGACATTGATGCTTGGTAAGGTTGCTCCTTTTGGCCTGCATGTCATGTGTTCCAGGCATGAAAACAGTCTCTTACATAAGTGGAAGCACATGCAACTCTGAATTTTGTGGACTCCCAATGTATGTTGCTTCGTTGTGTTCCCTGGTGCAGGAAATCATAATCATGGTTTGAGGATTCACGAATTTGCATGAAAAAAAATATTTGTTTATATATTTTTATTGTATAGAAACTTCCTTTTGATCTTTATGCTCAACAACTGCCCTGTTTCACTTCCTAGACATAACATTAGATGCAACCTGGAAGTATGTGAATTCTGCTGCGTTATATGCTGTGATACTGATTTTCATTTAAAATGACAAGTAGCTGGTTAAAAGGAGCAATAAGCTCTACAATGACAATGGTATAAGCCTGCATCAACTTGAAAAGTTGTTTGTTACTCCTAGATCCTAGAACAAATTTCCCCATCATTGGGATGGGAAATATAAGAGATGGGAATTGGCTATATGATTTTGGATAGCCCAACCACTGGACCAATCATATTAACTTCAGCTAGTTGTCTTTGCTGTGATGTTCAGGCAATTCTGTTAATTGCAGCATTGATTGGTTTTCTAATATCATTGTGTATGTTGTGTGCCTCTGGCTGAGCTTGTACTATTGCAGAGTCACTGCCGAAAACATTTAGCTCGTCTTGATTACTTGGTGCTAAAGAAAGCAGCAATTGTTGCACAAAGTTTCTGGAGAGGAAGAGCTGCACATAAGGAATTGCGGAAGCTAAAAATGGTAACGTTCTCTCTAATTAAATATTCTATCTTTGCCATTCTTGAATTTTCCCCCCCTTTTGAAGTGCTCTAATAATCCACATCTCAGGGGTGTATGGATTTACATTATTTTCTGTTCCTTATTTCTGGAACAGAAATTAACAACTGCCACGAGAGGTAGTTATGTTATTTACAATGAGGTGAAGTGCTCCATGGTGTGGATTTCTGGTGTCCTGTTCTGTGGTGGAAGTACCTAAATAATGCTCTCTCCTTTGTCATTGCTTCTGCATAACTTGTTAAGCCCACAAAAATTGAGCTGTCTATGGATGTTGATGTTATAATAGGAATTCACATCTGGTGAAAAATTGGCTTTTCCTGTGTATTTCTCTTGCTTGCTTAGACGGTTGAAAATTGCAACTTCAGTTAACATTAGCTCTTTCTCTGCCAAATTTTGTATCTCAGAGTTCCCTAACTATTTACACTTTAACCCCTGTTCCTTTTCAGTACTAAAGAAATTATAAATGTCATTATGCTTTATTAGTTCCTGAATGTTTGCAGGCTGCTAAGGAGACTGGTGCTCTCCAAGCTGCCAAAAGTAAGCTGGAAAAGCAAGTTGAAGAACTTACCTGGCGACTGCAGCTGGAGAAACGAATAAAGGTAGGGCTATTTCTTTGATAGGCATTCTCTTTTCTCCTAAATAAATTCAAACACATCATGTCAACGTGATTTCTCTCTGGTAATTTAATATCATGTGTGATATTTGGACTATCTGAATGTTAGACATTCACTTTTAATGTTTGGAGGGATGAACTTTTTTCAGTTAAGAGATATAATGCTGTTGCTTATACAGAGTAGCCTATTCTCTTGATCTATTGACCAGAAGCATCCAAATGATTTGATATCTTTTCAATCATAAGTTTCTATATACTGCATAATATTCAGTATTGCTTATTGTAATTGATGCTTTCATACAATGTAGGCTGACCTTGAGGAAGCCAAAACACAGGAACATGCAAAATTACATTCTGCTTTGCTAGAGATGCAACTGAAATTCCAGGAAACCAAAGATTTACTCATGAAGGAAAAAGAGGATGCAAAGAAAGCAGCTGAAAAAGTTTCAATCATACAGGAGGTTCCAGTTATTGACTGTGAGCTGGTCAATAAACTGACTGCTGAAAATGAAATGCTTAAGGTGATGTTCCGCAATTGCTTTCTGGAAATGATTTTTTGTAAGATTTTGACAATGCTTGCAAATAAACGCTTATGCCTTAAATGACTAAAGGTCCAAAAGAAGGGGAAAAAAATGATTAGATAATGGGCCTAGGGGCAGTAAATTTTATAACTGCAACTTAACACATTGGCTGGATGGCACCATGCAGGAAATGGTTAGTTCACTAGAGAAGAGAATTGATGAAACAGAGAGGAAATGTGAAGAAACAAATAAGCTCAGTGAAGAGCGTTTGAAGCAGGCATTGGATGCAGAGACAAAGATAATTGAGTTGAAGACAACCATGCAGAGGTTTCCACCATGACTTTTCTTTGTCTCAACTGCTTAGGTTGCATTGCATCTTTCTGTCAATGCAGCATAACTGCATTCCACAATGACTAATCTGAGGTTGATTATATATTTCTTAAAATTGCTGTCCCGCATCATTTATTAGGATGGAAGAGAAACTATCTGACATGGAGGCTGAGGACCAAGTTCGACGTCAGCAAGCATTGTTGGTAAGCATGCTAAGGTTTTCTTATTCTTTTGTTTCCAAATATGCTTTCAGAAACTCATCAACTCTTACTTTTTTCTGCCTTGCTGCAGCCTATGGAAAATGGTTATAATGTAAGTGAAGAAAATAATGCCAATAATTTATTCCTGCTTGAGATATCTATTATAATGTGCTTTCTTGGTTCTTATATCACCTATGATTTTAAATGATCCTGATTTACACAGGAACCATGGGGTTCTTCACCAACAAAGAAGTTTGGCTCAGATTCCTACAAAAGATTGAGGAGATCACAGAATGAGCGCCTACATGTATGCAATTCCATGAAAAAGAAAAGAAATGCATTTTTTTTTAATGTGTTTCAGTTAGTTTTTTTTTTTTTTCTTTGCCAGGGGTTGTTTCAACTGTTTGATTTGATATTTTTGTCTTCTTTGTTATACAGGAGAGTGTGGATGCTCTAATGAGATGTGTGGAGCGGAATCTTGGGTTCAGTCAGGGAAAACCAGTTGCAGCATTTACTATATACAGATGCCTTGTCTACTGGAGATCCTTTGAAGCAGAAAAGACTAATGTATTTGATCGTCTGATTCAGCTAATTGGTTCTGCACTAGAGGTAACTCCATTTTCAGATTGCTTAATTAGTTCTAAAAAAAACCCTGAAATTGGCAAATTTAAGAAAAAGAAATATCTTGCACTTACTCTAGAAAGATATCTAACATACTTGATATTGTATGTATTCCTTCTGCAGGACCAGGATAACAACAATCATATGGCCTATTGGCTGTCTAATACCTCAATGTTGCTGTTTTTGCTTCAACGAACTGTGAAAGGCAGTGGTGCAAGTCAACTACCGCCTCCTCCAACATCATTTTTTGGAAGGATGACTAAAGTATTGAGATCATTTCTTATTGGAATTTCTTTAGACTGCTTACAAAAACATGATTTAATGATTTCAAATTTAGATAGCTATTCTCTGCAAACAGTTATGTATTTCTCATTTTTCCACATAAAGTTCTTACATTGAGATCTGATAATCTCCATAGGGTTTTCGTTCATCTCCTTCTTCTGCCAATCTAAAAGTTGGTAAAGACATGGTACGACTGGTTGAGGCTAAGTATCCAGCTTTGCTTTTCAAGCAGCAGCTTACAGCATACGTGGAGACGATATATGGAATCATCCGAGACAACTTAAAAAAGGACTTATTACCACTTCTATCTATGTGTATACAGGTAATTGACAGTTACTGCTTATCATCACTCCACCACTACCCATTTGACAGTTTAAGAAATCTTCACTCGCTCAATATAAATTCTCTTAGAAATAGCAAAATTATTTTTTAAGGGAAATTTACATTTAGCATGGTCTAGTTTAGGCCTGGTAATAATTCACACCTTGTATTTTTAAATATAACAAAAACCGTATTGAGACTGACTGCCGTTAGTCAAATGTAATAGAAATACAGATTTACCAAAAATTTCCTCTAAAAGCTCTATACAAAAATCACTGTTCTGAAATGCTTCCTTACTAGGCTGGAAATTCTCTTGCCAGAAATGCCAGTCTCCTATTTACAGCCATCGTTTCTCTCTCTCTCTCTCCCCTGGCTGACTGCTGCAGATTCTGACTCAGACCTCATGACCCACCTCCAATCCCAATCACAATCCTGTGTAATCCACCTTGTCTCCTGCTTGGTGATCCCCATGAAGCCGTCTGTCCCCTACTCTTTTCTCAACTTCTTTGGCACCAATCTTCATCAGTTTTTCTGTTTTAGTGATGACATAATTCAGAAAATGCCTGTGTTTCTGCCTGACTGGAATGACCCGAGTAGGCCGATTTTCTTTACCAGGGGTCTGGAATGCAATTTTAGTTGGGGGGAGGGTGGGGGGGAGGCAGAGGGGTTTGCAGTCAGGTTCTTGTGCACAATTGTTGGGCTGTTGTTGGCGTTTGTGACCCATTTTCTTGTTAGAGTGAAGAATGTTAATTCCCAGACCCATACATGCTGGTATTCCCATCTTGCCATTACTGCTGGTTTTTCATCAGTACTGATTTACAGACATGGCCATTCTGCTGCAAACTCTGTGGGGCTATTCGATGTCTGGCTCTGATCTTTAGGCCATGCTGTTGAGTTGAATTGGAGGGTGGGTGGGTACTCTGTTCTTAGGGAACATAGCAGGAAAAGGGACTGTTTTGCTAAGGAGCCTGCGGACTTTGGGTGACCTGTTTATGTTGAGCTGTAGAAACTTGGTGGCATTTATGCAGCTGATGGAGTTTGGAAATCTGTGGGTGTTGAGATTGTCATTAATGTTATGTTTAGTCCATGTTGCTTGTGTTGTGACATTGAGGTGTTCTCTGCTGTGGTGATGCGTCATGGCATTGGTTTGTTTAATAGATTACTGATTCTTGGCACCTGGACTGAATCTTTTACAAGGGGGTTTTGCTGTGATTAGTTCATTGCATGGTGCCTCTGTGTATTCATAATTTTTTTCCCTCCCTATAAGGGTAATTTAGTCTCTTTGGGACTTTTATAATAATATTCTTGTAATTATTTCAAATTTTTATTAATGGACACTTAATGGAGTAGGCTATTTGTTACCAGTGTCAAGTGTTAGTATGTTTTTTGTTACCTTTAAAAATACAAGATGTGAATCGTTATTGGGGCCAAAATATAGTATATTAAATGCAAATTTCCCTTTTTTCAGTGCATGATTCTAGTTCTGCTGCATATTCATTTAGATCTGAATTTCTATGTTCATGGTGCACAAGGATCTGAATACATCTGCTAAACTAGCTTGATGGGTATTTAATGTGCATTTGGATTTGGTTCTTTTCCTTAGCTTGAAGTATATCTTATTTGGAAAATAAACAACAGTGCATGTAGGCAGAGAAAATTGAGCAGCAAATTGCCGGTTTCATAGAGTTGTTATGCTAGTCTGCCTGACTGAACCCTTGTAATGGCCTCCTACAGTAATATATGCTTTATTTGTATGATTCAGGCTCCCAGGGCATCCAAGGGAAGTTCTCCTACTAATCACTGGCACAGCATTGTTGAGAGCCTTGATGGGCTGCTTTCTATATTGAAAGATAATTCTGTATGAGATTTTCACTTCTAATTACAATGACACTACATTGTCCTCTTATTCATATGCTGTGATTTAAGGCTGGTATTCATTCAGGTACCTCCAATTCTTGTTCGGAATATTTTTTCTCAAATTTTCTCATACGTCAATGTACAGCTGTTTAATAGGTAAATTTCTATTCTTGTGTCAACAGTTATCATTGAATCATGGTGTGGACTGCTAGATTAACCTGACTTCACAATGTTATACTGTTTGCAGCCTTCTCCTTCGCCGAGAGTGCTGCACATTCAGCAATGGGGAATACGTGAAGGCTGGATTAGCTGAACTAGAGAAATGGTGCGGCCATGCAAAAGAAGAGGTACATTTTATTTGACTCCAATGTCCAGTAAAATGCCAACATTGGGGATAATATTTTCTTTTGGCATATTATTGTGTCAATTGATGTTATCATTAATTTTATAAGCGGAAGAAATGCTCAGAATCGTCTATTAAATTCTTCAATAGGAAAAATTTTAAGAATAATTTCCAAATGAAAACCCATATATCCAGACACAGTCTCTGTCTCTGCACCCTTTCCACCCAGCCCACGATGATGTGCAATGCATGTTAACATATACATGTTTCTGAAAGATGTATGAGCCTATTCATCTCGACGGAGATTTTGTGATGGACTTTTGTAAGACTTATGCAAAACATGCTTATTGTGAAGATGAAAAGCTCTGCTACATTCCTCAATTCATTGGAATGGTGAAGAAAGTTAAAAGTAATACTGAAGGGAACTTGATATGCTGACACAAGGATCTTTTTAAGTGAGTTTTCTGTTTTTTGGAATATGTAATTTGGATAAGCTGATGTAAGATAGGATCAGAAATCTGTTTTTCTGTGCACTTTTATAGTGGATACCATATGAAGTATCTTTAGATCAACAGTTTAGGATGGGAAAATCAGGAAGAAATGTGGCATTTCATTAGAAAATCAGCAAGGTAGCAAGGTCAGAGAACACCAGCTAAACAAGCGCCTTCCATGACCAAAGTGTCCATGCTAAACTCTTATTCATTGATGAAAGGCCATAGAGGCACCTACTCTGAACCCAATTATACTGTTTAATTTGAACATTCCTAATGACAAAAGCTAAGATCATACTTGAAAAAGGATTTTTAAATAAGAAAATTCTCTGAAGTATCAACAATCCCTAAATAATTTATAACCAGGAAATTTTAAACAATTCACTACTAAGGATTCTTTAACGTAATATTTGACTGAACATAATGCCCAAGTGTTTTCCATGCTGCTTATAAAGCCACATTTCCACTTAGCAAATATGTTTGGATCAAGAAGATAAAAATTCATTTCATGACAGAATATTTTATTTTTAAGTTCACTAGGCAAGATTCTAGGTGTACATGCATCACTAGATATCTACTTTCACATATGCATACATAAGTTCTTGGAATATATGGTTATAGATCTTAGGCTTTGTGGCATCTAACAACTATCATAATAGGATTCTTTGGTTTGAAGTTTTTGGACTATGTGTAACAATTTCTTTTGACTGCAGTATTCAGGCTCAGCCTGGGATAAACTTAAACAAACAAGACAAGCTGTTGGATTCTTGGTATGTTCCTTCCCTGCAATGTTCTCTTCTATGCAGTATCATTTGCCGTCACATTGTCTATGAAGGGTACCCACCATGACTCATAGGGACTCATCGGCTAAACTACCTTCATGAATGAGTAATAACCTTTTTTTTGGCACATGTACTTCAGCAAGCAAGAACTTTCCCACAGAAACATCCTTCTTGGATGACTATGGTTAAAAAGAGAACCCTAGGATTAAATTGTGACAATATTGAAAAAGGTAGATTGATTGCCTTCATCTGGGAGGCACCAATCAGGTTGAAATTATATGAAAAGATCCGTTGTATTGAGATTGTAGTCTTAGCTAGTAGCAAGGCATTGATGGAGTAAAAGGGTTCATGTGTCCAACCTTAGTTTCCTTGAGAAAGCTTAGTCTTGAGCCTTCAGTTTTATGGTGTGGGTGTTATACGTAGGCCTTGCAGTATTGGCTGTCCTGATAGTGCTTTAAAGTGCCCCGCATTTATATAGCTTATCTGGTGTTCACAATGAAGAAGACTGTGGTAGTTGGTTCTTTGGTCAAACTATGCTTTGGAAGCATTATACACAACTATGGGGTTTTGATCCATAACAACTAAAAGCTGAAGCAGTTTATGCTTTCTCACAGCTTTGTAGAAACTGAGAGTTTTTATTGATAATGTGGTATGAATTATCAAAAAAAGGTGTAAAAAATCTGAAAGCAATTGGATGCCATTACGGATAAGAATGCTAAAAGGCTGAAAGCACTTGGATGCTTCTCTAAATGTAGCAAAATCTCTTTCCAGGTTATACATCAGAAGTCAAGGATCTCTTATGATGACATTGCAAATGACCTTTGCCCTGTAAGCTTCTCACTTCTCTGTGGAACCTGCAAATAATCCTTTGACAAATTGTTATAGATATCATTACTCTCATGATGGCTACTGAGTTTGTCCTTGAGAAAATCTAATAATATTCAACAATGTGACTTTTGGGGCCAACAATGGGAAGTGTACCCATACTGAAGTTGCTTGACAATGGCTGCAATTCAGATTCTGACATGTACTCTTGAGTTGCATTAAGAATTTTTGGTTGCAGAGATACTACATGTGAATCAAATATTTCTCTCTCTCACACATGTATTAATCTTTCTGTCTTCAGGTGCTAAATGTTCAACAGCTTTATAGAGTGTGTACGCTGTACTGGGATGACAACTACAACACCCGAAGTGTATCACCAGATGTAAGATAAATTTTGGTGATTAGGTTCCTTTTTGATGTCTCAGGAAACATATTTTTTATGTCTTAACTGCTTATACCGTGTCCTGCCTTTGTTCCTGTACAGATTATCTCAAGTATGAAAAATATAATAACAAATGACTCCAATGATGATGATGATGATAGCAGCTCCTTTTTGTTGGAAGACAATTCCAGGTAATAAAGAAAAGTTACTGTGCTTTAAAATTTAAAGCCGATACTCCACTTTCTACTGATGGTGCCCTTTGGGTGCAGCATCCCTTTCTCTGTTGATGAAATCTCTAGTTCCCTTTCAGAGAGTGATTTTACAGATGTAAAGCCTGCTGCAGATCTTCTGGAAAACCCAGCCTTCCAATTTTTACAGGAATAAGGCTACGCTTCTTTCAGCAAAGAGTTAACCAAATATTTAACTTGGTCTTTTCCATGCTGTAAATCCGCCCCCAATATTTATTTCTTGTCTTACATTTTTTTCACCTAATTGATTTTTTCTAGGAAACCATGCATTGCCCCATTTGTATCATTATCCTTCCAGGTTAGAATTGCAGTACTTTTTTAGGTTTTTCCCATAGTTGAAGGGGTATGGATGGCCTTTTTTCACATTTTTCTTTTGTTTCTATTTCTCCTTTCTTAAAGGGCCAATTAGAGCAGCATTCTTTGTAGTGCCACTTAGTCATTGTAATATGGTGGGTGGAGCTGATTTTAAAGACTATTCAAGCCTTCCTGTTCCATGCTGTACACAGCTATTATAAAATGTGCCTCAGTATCAATTGATTTGGTTATTATGGTCCTAAAATACTTGTTATGACCAATTTGTGGATGGTAACTGATTAATGCCTCATCCTTTTTTCTCCGTTCTATCTGAAAGGATGTTGTAACCTTAATATTTATGTGGTTTACGTAATGCTCATTTCGAGGGATAATATATTTGCTGAATTTTATTGTTCCCTGCTCCATGCTTTTTGCCTCAGCTTTCTGTTCGCAGATGGTAAATCTCAAGGATTTCAGGTTGTAGGCATTCCACCTTGAGATTTTTCTTGTTTTACGGTTGAGGAAGTGTAAAGGCTCAGATCCCGTATCTTCTTGATGATGTATAGAAGTGCTATATGAAGTTGTCAGGCTTTATTCTCTAGTATTAACAGGTTATCAGCAGAATATATCATGTTCATAATTACAGAAGTAAAAAGGTGGTATCTTCATCCAGTTTCGAGGATGAAACTGTTAGTTCCAGCCTGCGCTGAAGTGGGTGTAAGGGTAATTGCCTGTAAAAAAGAAGGGCATCACTGAGCTCTTAAAGAGTGCTGTGAAATTTTTGACCTTTCCCTGGGGTGAGAGGGCGGCCACGTTTCTTGTCTCATTTAATCTTTAAACATATTTTTCATTTAAGTTTGCCTCTTTTTGGTGGAGGGGATGTTATCGGGCAGGGGATGGGATCATGGGAGCAGATGTTTTATTTGCTCAATCATTTCGGTAATTTTGAAGCAGCAGATCCTGGAATTATTATGCCAGCGATTGGAACTTCAGACTTAATTGAGTGATAAACAGGACTTTGCCGGTTTTAGTCCAACATGCACGATTGTAACAAGCATTAAGCAAATGTTTTAATGCTGATGTCCGCAGGTGCCAAAGGATTGTTAACTTACAGAATTCACGAAAGCTTGGAGAGAAGCTACAGGAAACAGAGAAACAGCGACGCATGCACTAATTGACTTTATTGCAATTGAAGCACCACCCCAACATTCATTCCTTTAAGCTACGGGCGGCGGATCTAGAAGAGTGCATGGAGGGGATTGCTCCCACTGCCCCTTCCAATACACAATATATTTTGCATATATTTTTCGAATTATCTAAAATGACATGAAAATTTCAAAATTAATTAAAGATTTAAGAAAAGAGAAGCACTCAGCTGATAATATATCGGTACCATGTTGGGACCGAATATTCTGTTTTTATTTTTCCCCACTAACATCACTGCGAACGAGTATTTAAGAGAGACGCTGAGATTCGCAAGAGCCTCGTTAAATTTATGCTAATAAAGCAACTACTGCAACCAGAGGCTTTCTTATTGTCTTCTGTCAAAGAATGACAATTGTAATTTCACCAATCGATGCCGAGGCTTACACTCATTTTCCATCTGTCACAAAAATGGATGTTACGATGACGCAAAATATACAGGTTGGGACCTCCATTTCATGGCTAAAACAAGAATGGGCAGGAAATATAACCAAAGCTTCGAGCATCCCAGTTCGATGACCAATCCCAAATTATGCATTAAAGAAACTTGCTCGTTCTTCTTCTCGATGGCCCTCCGGGAAATAGCTTCATGATCCACCCTAAAACCCTCTCTACTACCTATTTCAAGAGGAAACAATAAACACGTCAGCACCCTTTACGTGGATGCACAAAATCCTTTTCTTCTTTTTGTTTTTTAATTCCAAAAGTATAACTATCACTTGCTTAATGGATTTCATCATAATTCCAAGCCCTGTAGCTCCAAGCACTGTAGCAGATATTTCAAAATGCAACTAATTCTCTTAAAACACACTAGCTGTGAAAACTCAGCAACTCGGATCACTAGTAAAGCAGAATGCCTGATTGTCATCACCCACGTGGATGGTATTTGTTTCCAATACTTCTTTTCATCAGCCCAAAAAAGCATATATATATATATATATATATATGTACGTGATTCAGCATGTTGAAACCAGACACTGCTGATCCTAAAATTAGCCATCCATGATAGTTCTCAAATTTCGTATAATTCATCATACCTCATCACCTTCATCAGCATACGTGCTGTTATCAAGAAGGTTATGGGATCCGGGTAATCTAGCTGAGGTCTTTTCATTGGCCACGTTTTGAGCAGTCAAAAGTTCTAATCTTTGAGTTTGAGACTCAAGTTTGCGTGACAACTCCTCATTCAAATCCTGCAATTAGTCAAGAATAAACACTCAAACAGATAAAATTGATCATTCAAGAACTGAAAATAAATTTGAAACTTGTATTTCACTAGCATGACAACATCACCAACCTTGTTGGTACAACCTAATTAGGTACTAATATTATTTCCTGATCAAATTATGCAATCCTGAATTTATAACAGTTGTCATAGACCGTAACAAATCAAATCATTTCAACCCATTCTTGCATGAAAGATACCTGCGGTAATGCATGTGAGATGGAGAGTAACAGAAAATAAAACTACCGATAAAATAAAGAGATTCCAAAGGAATGGGCCAAACTCCACTTGCAAAAGGTGTGGGTAACATGCGAAGAAAGTGTATACACAAGTAGCCCTGTTATAAAGTACAAGGCAAACCATTTGTCCCTAAGTTCCCACATAGGTCAAATCTTTGAAAAGCGTCTTTAATTTGTAATGGTAGAAACACATTTCACAATTACACTTGTTCATATCTGCAACAGACATTACACAACAAAAATTAAATGGCAACTTTACTTGAAAAGCACAGGCAGTGATTAAAGAACCTATGCGACAATAAGACATCTGCAACAAGATCAAGGCAAGATGAAAGATAACAGGATAAGAGATTGTCAGAGATGTGAATAGTGTCAGGTGTAACAGTCTGGGATGCTTTAACTCGAGTTCAAGAAATTTTTTTGGGAAAAAGGCACACAAACAGATGAAAATGGAATAACAGCAATAGGTCAGTATATATAGAGCATGATGGGTAAGAGGAGGAACAAGGGTCCTCAGTAAACTAAAGCGGCAAAGATTAATTACTGGCCAACACCAAGCAAGTGAAAAAAAACATCTTGGTAGGAAGAGCTGCAAGGCAGATAGCAACTCAATCAGAACCAAAGACACACATACACCTCCATTACATATTTCATATAGGAAACAGATGTTATGTAAACACACTAGTCAATCTTCTGTTATAGCATAGGAACCTTCATGCTTATTGCATGCTTCATGATAATTTCCTACATTAAGATGCCCCGTTAACACCAATTGCTAGACATAAAGGTACTCTAGGGTTGGAAGTAACCTTCAGCTTGGAACACTGAGATGACTCAGATGCAAATGCTTGCATCAACTCTTCTTTCTCCAATGCCAACTGCAAAACAAGAGGTCCATTTGCTAGCTTTAAATATAGCTTTTCTAATTCAACAATTCCTTTCTTCTTTTTTTTCTTCTCCATCTCCTTGTCCAACTAAAAGAAAATGATGAACGTAAAAAAAGAAAAGTTCAGAATGCCTAAAATTGCATGAAACTGGCAGTTACCTCCGAAATTAATGTGTTGATATTCTGAATCATCCTCATCTGATCTGGAGGTATATTCACCAATGACATGTCAAGATCTGGTGCTTCATTTTCAGACAATGCAGAAAAACCACGGCAGCCACCTGATACTGTATCATTTATATGCTGGATCAAGTTGTCTGGACCAACATCTGCAAGCCCAAATGAGAAACCATGAGAGTTGAAAAGAAAGTTAATAAAGTTATCTGGTAGAGTGATCATTCTGTGGATAAACAAACAGAAACAGGTGTAAAAATTGCAAAGAAATTTGGTGGACACAAAAGATTTTTTAACCAATAGTTCATATATCAACTTCAGCTTCCCCAAACAGAAATCTACAGATATAGCAACATAAGTCCAAAGGAATAAATTTTGGTGCGATGGCACTAACAGATGCACACCAGCAAGAAATAGGACAAAATTGAAATTCTAAAATTTTAAAAAATTTTGAAATCCCTACATATAGTTATAGCCTCAAAGAGTCAACAACTTGAATGACAATACCCATCATGTCGTACAAAAGCCAATTAACAGCTTTCCTACTACCAAATGAATGTTAGTTGCCTATTTAGAATAGGCTTTCATATTTAGAATATATTTTGCCATTCACAGTATGAGAAGACATGCCTGATATAGATTTTACACAAATCACATGCACTCAGGGCTTTTGATGATAATAATAAGGATAATACAATAATATGCCTAAGGCTCCTTAGAAAAACATGTTGATCCACTAATGTTTTAATTTGAACACTTTGGTCCTTACAAGACTAAAATGTTAACAGATATAAAATTCAGGGATTGATCTGTAGATATGAAACAAAACATCAAGGATGGTGTGATCCAAAACAATTATCAGGAGTGCCCCCTTTTTTTTTCGCAATGTAAAACAGAGCTTCAGTAGACCAACAGTTTACACAACAAACATCTCCTGTATTTTAGCAATTTTCCCTAAAACAATCAGCTTTCTAGCTTAAAAAGCTCTACTGAGAACTTTAGAAGGATTGTGGTTTGCATAATTTAGTGCCCTGAGAGCAGTTTTCCTTTGTAGTGAACATTTGAAGCATGTATTGCCCCATATCTAAACTCCATGGCCTCAAACAAACAAATTGCCTTTTAAGGAGAAAGAGAGAAAGATTTATTATGTTCAAGGAACCTGCGTGCAGCAGCATCATGACACAGCATAAAATAGAATTCAGCACTGGACTTAACTTCCTAAAGTTGCAATTTTTTCATTTCAAACAAGAAGCATTCGTGCAGCACAATAGTATCATAATGCAGCACAACATATAGTCCAGGAGACAGTATACTTACCTATATCTGCAAACTCATTGCATTAATCAAGAAACATGTGTGGAACAGTATTGTGATGCAGCACAGACCGACTGAATGATTTACTCCCAAACTCTTTCTGGTGGAACATTCTGAATTTTTTTTTTACAGAACCATTTCAGGAAAAAGACATTAACTTACCTAAGTCTTCTGTCGACGTTGAAATATCCTTTTTATTGCTAGAACTCCTACTAACATCCATAGACTTTCCACTAGCTGAAGCTTTCCTTAACTTAGATTGCAATAATTTCTTCTCTGTATATCACGAAAGAACAAGAAGTTAGACCGTAACATTTTGAAGCACATCTAGTGCCCTAACACTAGTGTTTTATTGATGCAAGGCCTTATTAGTAGAATCCACGGAAAAGTCATCATACCCCATCCTAAATGGTCATAAGAAGTAGGAATACCTTCTTGAAGAGCATCAATTGTTAACTGCAAATTCTGACGATCTTTCTCTAGGCTGGATATTTTCTTTCTGCAAAATTCAGTGTGAATGCAACAGTGAAATCTCCCCTTTACAAAAAGGAACATTGTCAAAAAATAAGCAGAACCACAGATGTAACTTAAGCATGCCACCTATTTTTGATTTGGATAGCCTCCTTCATAAAGATATTCTTCTTCCCCAAAATGTTGTCACCTTTCCCTTCTAATATATTTGAGCTTTAATTTAATGGGTGTATCTTAGAGAGACCAGGTAAAACACATAGTTGCATTTGACTGAAAATATGCAGCACAAGCTACTCACATAGATTTTTTTTAAAATTAAGGAAATGCAAAAGGTACCTGTATGAAGACATCTCAGTATGTGAGTTCTCCAAATCCCTCTCCAGCTTTAGCTCATTCGACCTCAGTCGAAGTGCCTTCAGAAAAAGTTATTTAACATTTTTAAAAGTGAAAAGATAGTGGCCAAGGTCAAGGGTAAAAAATAAAAATGCTGGTGTGATATAAAGTGGGGTTAAAAGCCAAAAAAAAGGCCAAAAATATAAAATCACTTCAGAAGCAAACTCTTTTTCTTTGGGTTCAATCAATATAAACTCAATCCCAATATTGGATATCTATATTATTAGGATTTCAGTCAAGTATTCTCCTCCAGTCACATATTTTTCACCAGAATGGTCAATTTTCAAGTCTGGATTGCTCTTGATTCCTACTTTTAAGAATTGAAGCATTCCTTGGAGGCACCCAAGTATATACTATCCATCACCTAACAGATTAAAAAGCATTACATATCACTCTGAACTAAGTATTTATTCTCTGAAATAAAAGGTACCCCTACAAATGTTATGGACCAGACTTACGTGAAAAATTGTACATCAAGCATTTGCTTCACAGATTAAGCTGAACAAAAATCAATGTCTCATGAAAGTACATGCAAGAGTAGAGGCAAGATGGCAGAACGTTTGCTATTCATGCATGCTTACTGAGCTGTAGCCAAAACCATTGAATGTGAAGCACAAGATATTGTCGTCTTGATCTCAATGCCATTAAGGTTCAGTAGTATGCCCAAATATCCAATCACAGTACAAAAGGATTGATGAGTAAATATACTGTGAACCAACACAAGCTTCATACACATGCCACAAAAAATGAGTAACATATTTGCAGCTATGTTTTAGACTTTAAAAACAGAGTAAAAACTCTTTGACACTCCAAACAGGATTAGACAATATGTCAAACAGGTCCAGTCAAACATGGTAGTGAACATCAAGTTGTGCTCAAAATCTTAACATGGGAATAATACTGTCCTAAAAAGTAGAGACATGGGATGGATGGAACAGTAAATGCAGAATATAAAAAATTAAACAAGCTGAAGAGGATAACTGGGATGCAAAAAGGAAAAAGAAAGACAAAGAAGAAGAAATGAAACCAAGTGAATGAAGCAGATTGCTACCTTCTCTTCCAAACCAATCACCTCTGAAGCCAATAACTTAGCTCGTTCATCGGCAGCATTGCACTCAAGTTGTGCATTTCCATATTCAATTCTCACAGACTCAAGTTCTGCCTGCCAAGGGATAGTAGGAAAAATATAGGCATAGGTGACCACATTACTGTAAACAATTGAGCAACAAATGGTCATATCTGAAATACACAAAAAAAAACAAAAAACAAAGCTGCATGTCACTGGTCCAACAAAAAATTACTGAAAGTCAAGCAATCATTTGTGTCAAACCAACTTATAAAAGCTCAACTTATAATGCACCTGAAAAAATTGCTGTTTGTTCCTACATTTGAAGCTTAGAATTGTTCCACAAACAACAACCTCCTCCAGGATCAAAATCAGCAAGAATCACAAGTAACAATCACATGAGGTCCACAACTAATCTCAACTTCCCTCCTTTTTCTCCCCTTGGTCATTCTTTCTGTTCTAATGCTACTATCTGTCATTGAATTTCCAAGCCAACATCAAATATTGACAGGTTACACATTTGTATGCTCTAAAGGTGCACCTCTTGACACAACCAATGATTCCAATTGACAAGAGGGATGTAAGCGAGATGACAACTGCAATCATGAAGATGACTGAAAACAACCAGGCTTCCCTTACCAATCAAAGCTGAAGATCAACAGGTAAAAATCCAACAATGAAACAAGTCTCATAACTTCCATTTTCCCCCTTTTCCTTCTTGAAAAGTCAGATCATGCATCAAAGATGGCATTTTTAACACATTCAAGTCAGGTACTAGCAATCAGTAATAAGCAGACAAACAAACACACTGCATGGACAGTCGCATGCAGGAGATATTTTCTACTCACCAAGTAGGCCTTTATCTCCTCTTGTAGCCTCCCCATATCTGATTTTAGTTGGTCAACAACACTTCTCTGGCAAAACAAGGTAAGTCCAAAGGAACCAGTAAAGACCCTGTGGCCTCCAACAGTAAAAATTGAAAAATTGGAAAAAGCAAGCTTAGTCCTAGCCAAAGATACATGACCTTTATGTTAATTTCCATCTTGACTGACTAGCAACCAATCAACTTAAATACATCAGTCTCGATTTATTACAGACAACTGTAAGAGGAGTTTAAAAAAATGCACAAAATAGTTGCAACTGAATTTTGATCTTTAACGCACAAATAACTGCAGACATGCAATGCAAGAGGAAAAATTTTGTGAGCCAACCTGTTGGTTATAACTATCAGTCAAAGATGAATTTTCTGCAGCCAAGGATTCTGACAAAGCACGTGAAGCTTCAAGAGCTCGTTGCAAAGCGAACTTTTCTCGTGTCAAATCTTCAATATGCTGCATAAGAAGACCAATAGAAGTAGTAAATGGGCAACACAACAGTATATACAAATAACAGAAACCTGTCAAAAACAAATATCATAAAATACTAGGTTTTGTTGTAAGGGGGAATTTTCTACTTAAGGCCTCAGGAAATCATTCATTTCAGATGCTTTATGAACAAGATACAGGGACCTTGAATTGTGCCAGCAGTGACTAAAAGGTAACATGGGGTTGAAAAGGTTGTGTCCAAGGGACCAACTTATTTTGAATTCTAACTCCAAAGCCCCTTCACAGTGGACCAAGAAAACAAAAGCCAGAATGACCCATAGCCCCTGCCCAGCAATCACCAAGTTGAGACTTTGTCTAAGCAAGAACAAAAAGAGAAAAACAGCTTTACCACCTAAGCAATTATGCAAATTGAAAATATATGAACTGACTAATATCTTACAATACATGGGAAATAAAGAAAAACTGGAATATCTTGTACCAGGTAGGCTATTGAAGCTATCCAGCTGTACTATACAAAAATCATGCTTCATCAAAGGTAGAACCTCAGAGGCATGGGAAAAGCAGCTCGGGTTCGAAATGCCATTCTGAAACACCCATGCTTAACCATCCAGCAAAAGGTTTGTGAAGGAATTTTTTTTGAACTGCTAGTCTCTTTAGTCCAAAGGCGAGCCAAAATTAAGTTAAAAAGTATTTAAGAAGCTCTTAGTCAGGTGCTCCAATGATATTCCATGCACTAATGACCTATTGCCTTAGTAAAATGGAATGTAAACCATATTGCTGTCCTGCCAAAACATGCTGAACCCAAAAGATGAAGATAAGAAATCCTTAATGGTAGTTCGTCAAAGTTGGCATGTGCAACCTACTCTTCCATGACAGTCCTTGCAGTAGATGCAACTCAACAAGAGTTTCTTTTTTTCTTTCAATCATGGCCACTTAAATAAAATATAGAAGCAACAAAAACAAAAATCAGAGAATCTCCTAAGCTGTGCCTAACAACCATAATATATGGTCCTAAAAATGCATATAATCGGTAAGTCACAAAACCTTAAAAATGAAGATTATTACCCCGAACAACACAAGCACAAAAGCAAGCCTCCCAAATGAAAAAAAAAAAGAAAGAGAAAAAGAAAGGTACCTGTTCCAAAGCAGCAAAATCCTCATTTTGGTTAGCTGAATAAAATCCAAGTTTACTCTCCATATTGTCCTCAGTAACATTTGTTTTCAGTTGATCAATCCCATTGTTGGATGAAACCAAGTAATCCATGGAATGCTCAATTGCACCTGGCGCACTTGGAGGTTGAGACTTCAAGAAAGGTCCCAGAGTTCCATTGTCTATTGAAGGCTTCTGGAAAGCAAGTGATCCCAGAAAATCCACGCCATTTGATTTTAATGAATTAGAAACATTGGATTTCTTCTCCAGTTCAGCGTGCAAGAAAGAAGGCCCTGTAGAAGTCCTTGGTACATTAAGTGAATCAAGGAAAGAAGGACGAGATCTTCTAGAACTTGATTCAGATGTAACCAAATTTAGTGGTACATGATTTGAGAAGCTGCTAGCATCTAAATTGAATCCTCTATATTCAGTTCCTTGCACAGATGCAGCAGCAGGCACACTAAGAAAGCTACTGGAATTTCTTTCCCTAGAATTCGGATTCATGAGACCATTGAACTGTGTGCCACCATGCATCTCTTGCTCAACTTGACTAGACCTACTCAAGTTGATACTTGGGTGCTGGGAGTCAACTGCAATACCCTCAAAACAGATGGTGAATTTTAGCTTCTTCCTCAAATAAATGGACAGAGAAAACAATGAATCAAAAATTTTTGCTGTAAGCTAAAAAGAGACAGAAATCCTACAGAATATTCAAAAGTAGAAGGAATACACACCATCTGGGCTGAGTACGCTAATACTGCTAGGCTCTGCCTGCAGTTGAGTGATGGCATAATTGGGAGTTGATGTTGAAATATGCAAACCTGCTGAATTTTCCAAACTGTATGTTCCTTTTGGGAGGAATGATGCTGTCCCATAAAGACTAGATTGGTTAGGACTGGAGTCAAATTGTTGACTCACTTCTGGTTGTAAATCAACAGAATGGTTGGCCAAGTTCTGGTAAGAAGGCCCACCTTGGCTCCCTGTACGTATGAAAGAATTATTATCCATTTCATTTGTCTCTTGGCCATCATTGATGCCACCTGGTCCAAGAAATTTGGAAGCATCATGTCTCTTCAAATCAAGATTGTTTGTTTGTCTATGCACTAAATCTGCAGAAGTTCTATCATAGTCACTAATTGACAGAGGATTATCATCTTCATCTTCATCATTCAAAGAACTATGTTCAACTTTCTTGACAGCATCCATTATGTTGTTCTTATTGTTGATAGAAATGCCAAAGGTCTCAATAGTTCCATTGGGTCTATCAGATGGGCCAGCTACATCAGAATTTGTATGCTGTACACGTTCAGTCTCCAAGGGTTGTGTCAGGTCTTGGACAACATCAGAAGCATGCGGTTGACTACTGCCTGCAGCTTTCTTGGCTCGCTCGGCAGCCTTTTTCTTGCGGAATTCCTCCAGCTGCAATGGAGAGGGGAAAAAAGGGCAACTCAAGAGCATCAGCAGATCGAAACATGAAAAAGTTAAAAAAAAAAAAAAAAAAAGTTGAGGACAATCCATGCATGTTCCTGTGTGTATTAAGCCAATCAGATTAAGAGCAAAAGAAGTTACACCATTCATCTCCCTCTTGGGAACCAAAACAAAGGGACAAAGGACTGGGAAGTACTTTTATAATCCCTGTGGAAACCTTGACCTGATAGAGCCGCAAACTCAGTCATGCCATGACCACAGAACTACTGGAGTTTAGGGCAACCAAAGGATGCATATCAAAAACCTTTCTAGATGAAGTGGCTGCTCAGGCCCTGGATAACATTAATCTGCAAGCTACCAGACCTTTAAGTAACAGTGTTGGAAACTAAATACCCATCCCTGTCACGAAGCCTTGCCCCCAAAAAATAAATCTTTTCGGGTGAACTACAGGATAAGTTATATAACATCATGCTCCCGGAAGCAGTAAGAAAGGCTCTGGCACAGCCAAGAAAAATTATTATAATGTAAAACACACGGCATAAAATACAGATTAGCCAATTGTTTTATGATGTTATGTGCATCACAATCACAGAATTTCATGTAGCGTTCTCCCAATTGCCTAAATTTTGGTCAGCCAAAGAGAAAGTAAAAAAGAACAACACCGAAGACCACCCGTCTACACGGCCATACGCATCCTAATTGGCTTCGGTAATTGTTACCGTTACACATGGTAAGCAAAAAGCGGAGGAGACAAGAAACACCGTCGATTTGATCTTATAGCGCAAAAACAAAAACAAAAACAAAAACAAAAACAAAAAAAGGAGACTCAAACAGGATAATTGTGGGAGGACACGACGTACCCGACGCTTTCCGGCTTGAAGATGGTCCTGCTTCCGTGAGCTCGGCAGCACCGGAGCCGTCGCCATTTAAAACCTTCCAAATCCCCAAAACCTCCCCAGTTCTCATGCAACCAAGATTACCGCTAACAAACTTCCAAAATCAATCAAAACCAACCACCGTCATCGGAGCTCCGACAACAACCGAGTCAAGATCCAAATAAGAAACACACACACACAAAAAAAAAGAAGAATAACAACAACAACAAATAGAGTTTTGAATTTAAATCTTCAGAAGAAATGTGACGGATCGTTTGGGGAAATGGTAAAGAGATTCTGATGTGTATTGAAAACTGTTCAGATTTTATGACTCAAAAGGAAACTAAACTAAAAGAAAGAAAAAAAATAAAGAATAAACCCTAGAATCCAGCGTTGAAGGGACCGAGAAACGAAATGGGCCCGATCTGATCGGCCGGAGAGAGGCGTGCGCGGCGCGCGCGTGTTTGTGCGTGTGTGTTAAAATTTAGGTGTTTATTCTGGCAGATCTCCTGGCCTCGCCGTCTCCTTCCGTTTCTTTGTGCGTTTTTGCCTTTTTTTTTTTAAACAAATTCTCTCTCTTTTTTTTTTTTTTTTTTTTTTTGGTGTCAATGGTACGTTGTCTTATTTAAATTCCACGACTTCGGTAAAAGCGGGGGAGCTTGTTACCTGCCGCTTGTATGCGTTTAAAATAAACCCAAGGATTTTTTTATTTTTATTTTTTTTACTTTGAACTATTCATTCCATCTACTAATAATTTTATTTTTTTTTTGCATTTTTGTATCTGATGATTTTTATTGTATTAAAATTTTAGTCGACCCACTGCCACACTTGATTTTAAACTGGCTATTATTATGTTGCCTTACACGTGGACAGAAGTATGGCGTGGGCTATAAGCATATGGTCCGACAAAAAGTAAGTTAATTAAACATAACGGCAATGCAAACTGACTCTTTAGAGCAGTTAATTTTTTACGTTTTGTATTTGAACAAGCAGATTGGGGTTCGAATCTTACTTTCACTACACTTTCTCTGGTATATGAAAGAGTAGTATGGCATTCGTATCTTTCGCAGCTAGCAGGCTTTAAGCAGATGCTGATGACGTTTTTCTGCGGTGGTTTTTGAAGACGGTCAACATTTTGTCACGATCAGGAAGATTTCCTTTGATTATAGGCACCCCCCTCGAAACGCTCGAGCCATGCGTGAAAGCGAGGAAACTTGTGGGGTTCAAGTATTTCCACTCCTGCAACTTCTTCCACGACGTCCGGCCAATGAGCAACCCCACCACAGACTATGTCCAGCATCCCAATCTCGTCTCCGCCGAAGCATTCTTTCTCTCCCAAAGCAAGTTCTTCCGATGGTTTTTAGCATTTCTTGGCTGTCCTTCACCGCCTTCTCTTGTTCTTCACCCTTGCTAGTGTAGGCTTTGTAGAGTGCCGGACTGTGCGTGTAATTAATAACCACGTGAAACTGGTTTAGAGCATCGTTCCTTTTACTAACAAACATCAATTCTTTTTCCTAATTTCAAACCGTAAATATTTCAATTACTGGGTCCATTACCATGCTCACTGCACTGCGAATGCCAATCCAGTTTGGACCAAAATGCGCGATTTAAAACCTTAATATAAGTTGCCCTATTGAGTACATTTTAAGGTTGATGGAACAATCTTAATTGGCCAAGTTATACGGTATATATATATATACAGAAATTATGGGTAAATTAGGACTATGTACCTTGTCTTCGACGAACCGATTCCAAAACCGGGCCACAGCTCTCTCATAAGGGTCAAGGGGAAGCAAAGCACTTTTGTTGGTGAGGTCCTCTTCAATGTATTCGAATGGAACACCCTTTAGTGAAGTCAGAGGAGAGTGAAGTCAGAGAAGGAGATTGTGAGAGAGAGGAGAGACAGAGAGGGCAGAGAGAAGGAGCAGAGAAATATCAGAGGGAAGAGACGAGTTAATCCATCATCCATGACCTCGTCCCACCGGCAACCACATATCTATATATATAGATCACTAATGGGCCTCTACAACATGTTAGCCCAACCCATTTATATACCATGGGCTACAGGTATTATGGATCCTAACATTTTGTTTCCTGGGATTTATTTTTATTTTCATTTTTTTTTTTTTTTGGTTATGGAATTGGCAATGATTTTGGTTTTAGCATTTTAATCTGTGTCAGCTTCTCGGTTCTGACGGATTTATAGTACCCTTTTTTTTTTTTTTTGGTTGGATAGAATTGGGCTGCTTGGGTTATTTGATCAGGCGTCTAGTTCACTTTGAAATGGTGGTTTTGATCTCTTTGGTGGGAATTCGGGAATTAGACTTCCATTTGATTTGTTCATGATAGAATTTGGTCGAAAATTTCAGGAGTTTTATCATCTCTGTCATGTCTGTGTACGTAAAAGGTAGTTCAAGTTAGGTACACGGAGGGTTTGCGTACATTATCATTTTATTGCATGTTGATCGATTCACTGCGATCATGTTTTTAAAGACAACATAAATGGTCCTGCTATGGATATGTGTATGCCAAAAGGTAGCAAAAGGCTACGGCGCAACTGGAGTTGGTATTGTGTAGTTTAATTGTTTTAAAGAATTCCATGGATCTCTCTTTGTGATGTTATGTGGGATTTTACCACTTTTAAGATTCTGAGGTTTCATTTTAACTTATGCCTAGGCTAGGAGTTGAGCTACGTACTCCATCTGAGCGGAATAACCATGCTGACCGAACTAGTTGTTGCACCAGTGGAAGAGAAAAATTGGGGGGAAACTTGAAGGGGAGAGAATAGCCCATCCGTTAGATTTCAATTTTTCATACTTTATCTACAGGTACCACAATTTGTTTTAGAGCTTTTGGAGCACACCATGGGTGGAACTGTCAAGCACATGAGGCCACCATTCTCATACGCAGCACTCCGAGTAAGGTGTGGTCGATGAGTACGAATTTGAGAATCACGCTTTTGGATTGTGATTAACATTTTCAATGTATGCTTTTGTCTATCGTAATTAAACTAAGATTGATTATATTAATTAATGGCACATTGATTCTTTTTGTGGGGAAGTCCCTGACTTTTTGGCATGGAATTCCTATAAACAGAGTTCTACTACTCAGTATCAACAGCTTTCTGAGCTATTCTATCCATTTTCCAGTATTAATTGTTTAGCGATTAAAGAGATGAGTAACGATTGAGGCCGTCTTTGTACCAATTCTTCCTAAGAACTATTATTTGTGATATCTATGTGGGAGAAAGTCCTTTGGTAATTCCTATTTCCCATGCAATGCAAGGGTGAGACTGTGACAGCCCTCGTCTCAGTTTTTGTTTGTGGGAGTGTGTGTGGGAGAGGACGATGACCGAAAATCACCGAGCACTTGATCACTGTTGGCAATATTTCCCCTCTAGTTTTAGTTTTCTCCATGTGTCTACTTAAATTTTAGGGACAAAAAGACCAACAAAACAGAAAGATAAAGGTTCAATGTTGCTTCTCTTAAAAGTATTCAGAGAGTCTATTGTTTGTTTCATAACAAAATTGGCTCATGTAAGTTGGGAGTCATTTGCTTGTAAGATGTATATGTGTGCAGAGAATTTTCCATGTACATGTATGAGAACTTGATGGTTGGAGAGAAATCTCAAAACCATCAATAGTAAAGTCCTCGAAGGAAAGGTTAAGAAATTGATATCTGCAAAACTGTTCCTCACAATTCGTCTGTGTTACAGGCCGCAGAGTAGTGCCACGCTCCAGAGGACTGCAAAAACCCCACCTGTGATGCACACACATCAGAGATAAAGATTGGCTGACCTGGCAATGGCACTGGCGGATCACCAGCCTAATTCCAAAGCGAGGGGTTTCTAAATTGCGTTGCCATGGCATCAAACAGAAACCTGACAAGCATTTCTCTCTTCACTTCCTTCTCCCTCTTGAGCTCAAGATGGCGAACCTGAAAAATATCATTTAATCCCTGAATTAGCAGCACATCCTTCCCCCCCCCCCCTTTTTTTTTTCAAACCAAAAAGGAGTCATCCGAAAGTTCTTTTGACTTTTATCAGTGGTGCAGCAATCAAGGTAAGGTTTTCATGCCTTATTTTGCTTCTTCGACTGCCCCACCTCTATGCTATTCTACAGAGAATGGAACCCACAATCATGGTTATAGTTTGAACATAGATTCACCTGGTAGATCTGGGCATCTAATTTCTTGGTGTTTTCTATGTTTTTAGTAAGCAACGGTTATCACGCTTAAATTTACTTGCATAATTTTATTATAGTTTCTCCATCATTTGGAAGTTAAAGTTTCCTGTTGCTCTATTTCAGTGTGAGGAGGTGTGGGTTGGAAGAGCACAAGTACCTCGCTCGTCACTTGCCCAGGGAATTTCGAAGTTGGCTGCTTATTCATTTTCTGTTATGGATGGCACACGTGTGAGTATGGCCCATTCCTCATCTCCTTCATTTGCCCCCTCCCTTTTTGTTAATCTCCACATTGCATGCAGAATCAGAGAACTTGTGCACAAACGTTTATACACAAGTTTAACCCCTCGTTGAGCCTTTAACCTTGGAAAGCTCTGACAATGGTAATTCTTTTTTTTTTTGGATGACAAAACGGTGATTCATTTGTTCCGTCCTTTTCTTCCGAATCGCATCACAAGGGATGATCTGTGTGATCGAGTTGGAGAGTTCCGTTTTACCAAGGTATGTGTGTTTTTATATGGAGAGCACAGTTAGTTTTATGTCTGCAGGAATCTGACCTGAATTGGGCTATGGATTAAGTCTACGTCAGTGGAGCATGAGTTGGTGTGGGGCATTGGCGATTCAACTGTTCGAAGGTTGCATGAGCTCAAGATATATAAAATTGAAAGTTTCTAATGTTTCGAAGACCGACTCTTATCACTATTTTGTTTGATTTTAACTAATTGTTATGTGTATCTCTTTGGTTTGGAATTCCTCAAAATTTGAAGGAAGCTCATATCACAAGCTAAGAGTCTAATTCCTCGTATCTTGTCTGGACAGACTCTCAAAGTATTTGTGTAGACTAGGAAATTATAGTGATTCTCATGAATGCATTTGTTTCAGTCCATTGATTTTCCCTATTCTAATCAAGAATAGGCCTTGAAAATCATGTCTTTTGTGCATGTTACACTGTTCCAGTATTGTCAACATTTTATGTCTCTAGGGGCAATTACACCTATAAATTTACTAATGTGCATATAGATAGATGCACAGATGTAGACTTAGATAAACGAGTAATTAATTCAAGGATTTAGTTTGCTCGCGAAGATGAACTGATCTATTAGCCTTGCAATGCATCGATTTGGCACCAGACAGCTCCAGAGTACTGACGAAATCTTGATCCCTACTGGAAAGGCACTGGCCCTCTCATGCGCTGCTACTTCCCTCCTGGTGGAAGTCTAACTGCAGACCCCGGTGACAGGGTACGGGGTGGCCGTGAATGCTGTTATTCGATCGTAACCAGTTTTGTTGGTGATGGAAAGATCAGGGAGCATTATGTCGGGGTAAACCGACGGCCCCAGATGATTGTGCGCAGGAAGGAGGACTGGGGCTGGGAAATGTCCAATAGCATCTACTGCTACTCCAGCATTCCCGATGCCCACAAAGAAGGTGGGACTGGACCGCTCTTGCTTCTTGTGTAAAAGTCCTATTATGTGCTCTGCTGAAACTGAGACCGTTCGCTTGTATAAAATATCCCTGTTTTCTGCAGGCAGTTTTTCCCGATACTTTTTTCGTGTCGGCAACGTTCATGAAGTGGCAGCCATTCCTTTTGATTTAATTGGCGTTAATTACCACTCAAACTCAAAACTCTTAATTTTGAAAATGACTTAAAAGTATGAGTAAAGTGACAAGTCATGCTATTCGACCTAATCCCCAGGATTCAAGTGCCCATTTTCCTGGGTCGGGGGTCGGGGAGGCCCCCGCGCTGGGCTTTCCGAGTATATTTAGGACAGAATTGGACGCATACGGGACGCGGGGAAGCCATACGCTGTTGCCTCTAGTTCAGGCTACTACAGTTCCAAATGCTACCCGTTGGAGTTTGCTTTTGTATTTTACGATACTAATATACGTCGCGGGAAAGAGCCTCAACTTCAAAATGCATGTTGGAAAAGAATGTCACGGTGAACAAATTCTTTTTAGTAGGATCTATTTTTCCATCTCTTCCAATAGAACAGTACGGTTAAAAAATAGGGCACCGATCGACCTTAGTTCCTGCAAGTATTTAATTCATAAATTTTTGTTCTTGGTGATCAGTTTCAGTTTTCGGTGTTTAAATCCCCCAGGGATTTTCCTCCGAGTCAAAATACTACCCGAACCTAAGCCCCGCGGGTACCCGAATAAAATTCGTGGGACGAGAAAAAGACACCCCAAACTGGCCCATCGCCATCCCCCGACGGGGAGCCAACCCGCCCATAGAAAGCTACTAGGATGAAACAGCACGAACCAATGAACTTTTAACTCAATAGTACTCGAGTTGTCTGCAGGACCAGAGTTCTCAAGTTTGAGTTTTCATCGGTGCCAGTAAAAACCAAAAAACAGTAAAAGGAAAAGTATACGCATCCCCCACAAGGAACAACACTCGACGTTTGGTTCAATCCACCGTCCCAATTTAAACGGCAGCGGAAATGGCTTACTATTGACGGCAACTCTCGGAAACTGTCCGTCGATAAGAGAAAAGCAGAACAGTCATCATCATTTGCTTCTATTCTCAGTGCACATGTGAAAACTTTATCAGCTAAATTTCTTTATTATTACATGAGGAATGAAATGACTCCGGATGACAAAAGAAACTTGCACGATGAGAAACATGACCGTATCAAGGTCACACATAGAGCAGCATCACCAGACCTCTGGACGCAGCTCACCGGTTGCTGGAGGCATCCATCTACCAGTGTTGTACACATTTTCACCTACTTTCCAACCAGGCACGTCCTTCATTACTTCTGCCTCATATTCAAGGTATTTCTTCCATTCCTTGATGAATCTAAAGAAAGAAAGAAAGAAAGCACACGGACAGAAGGGCCTGAATATTAACCATAAAAGGAGGTAAGATGCCAGACTAACAAGACCAAGAGGGCTATTTAATACCTTTCATCTTCTTCAGCTTGAAGCATTGGCAATATTGCTCGGCGTGCAGCATACTTTTCTTCTTTAAGGGCCCTGGATTATGCAAATAATTCAAGCCGAGCCATGCATGAAATGACAGTTTTTGTCAATAATTTAAATTACTGTTTCCCAGAATTTGGCTAGTAAAAATACACTCCAAGACTTCCCTAATAACCAGGGAGTCTAGGTGGCACTATGGTCACACCATCAAGTACTTTTCCAGTTTATCATAGCAGGTAATAAAATTATACAAAAACATAAAGTAGAAAGTGCAGCAAAAATCAACCAAGATCTTTCAGCTATGATTTACTAGCAGTCCATAAAATAAAGTGACAGGAATATGCTTCTTTTCCAAATTTACTGATACATTGTAATAAAAGAGAAAACCGAGAACAACCTTTCTGTTAAACACCCTGTGTCTGAATTGCTGGTATGCATCATAAGTGATAAATGCTGGCACTTTCATTACACCCTAATCTTAGGATCACTGGAAAAAATGCAAACTAATGACTGCTATGCAATCCTTAATGACTTACGGTGCAAAGCATATGGGATAACAAGTAATCCCACAAAAGGTATCCACTTACTATCGTGACGCAAACTAGGACCTAATTTTGCTTCCAATTTTCTGATTAACAATGTAGCCACATATCCTTCACTTAGGAATAGGAAGGAACCAATTAGCAGGAGATTTAATCATGTAACTTTCGATCAATCAGGACTAAATCCTGCGGTGGCCATTATTAATATTACCACACTGCAATAGAGATTTGAATGCTTCACTAACAAAACAATTAAGCTTTGTGCTCAATAAGCAGTGGCCAATTGTTCAAGCTGGTTGTTTGGTATCAGATCAAGAAGCAAAAGCATGTGATCCTTCACTAGATGTATCAATATGGTTTAATGAAATCTCACTAAAAAGACCCACGATGTATTGAAAACATAATGACATAGTATATGTCCAATCTCTTTTTATCAACTTTAAGTAATTGATAAAAGTTCATGTTCACTTCATTCCTTATAACCAACCCATTCTGCAAAAACCAACAACGGAAAACTAAGGCATGGAAATTATATAGTATGCCATTCCCTGAGTGCACATTGTTAGCTTCCATGAACCATTGTTGATGAGAAGCATTAATCAGAAAGCTCAACTTTTTCCAATATTGCACTTAACGCTATTGATAACTGGGAAAGTAAGCTTTCTTGAATATGATTTTTCTATGGCTAATTCCATAAAAAAGCTAGCATGCGGAACAATAAAATGAGACATTATAAAGTTTATATGCATTGCATGAAAATGTTAATCAATATTAAAACGGCACATAAGAAATCATTTGGTTACAGTAATATTTTTTTATAACATAATTTAGTACAAAGTAGCAGTATCCACAAGATTCTCTATCTATTGCACCCATACGAGGACTAACAGAATTGAGAACCAAAAATTTTTTCTATAAAAGAAAATCAGCCTCTTCACAGAAATCGATGACTTACCAACACCCATAAGGCTGTGATAGTTTCTAGCCCTCAATTTGGTTAAAAATGAATAACAGAGTTGTTTACTTTTTCTTTCCTTTTGCCAACCCATAAAAAAAAAAAAAAGAAAGAAAGAAACTGGAGACCCAATTACCAATGATCAACACCAATAAGTGATCAGAATTCATAACTTCGACAAAATTCTTAAACTTCGAATAGGAATAATCACAAAAAGCCCCATGACACAGCCGCATTTCTAGCATTGATTTCAGATACAAACCAAAGAAAATCACAAAGAGCCACATTTAGGGTGGTACTTTCAGAAACCAAACAAAAATAATTCAAAAGTAAATAAAATTGGAAAGGTAGCAACCTAAACTAACGTCGACTACCAACAACAAGGTTGAATTTTGAGATTGTAAGCCGACAAAACCCTACAACCTTGTATCGAACGACACTTAATAATTGCAATAACCAACGAAGTTATCCACATTTACAGTTCTATTTCAATAGAAAAACAAATCTCATGTTCCAGAATCCAACAAATATCAAACAAAGCAGCGACCCAAAAACGTAAGCAGGCCAGTATTACGAAAATTTCCAACAAAAAAAAGGACACCCACCTGCGGATCTTATTGCCCTTTCCCACTTGATACATCCCATAAGAGAAGACTCCAAAAGAAGCAAGGAAGATGGCTATGGCGCTAGGACCCTTGTTGGGGATCCTTCTGGCGTACCGGATCGGCGGGAATCCACCGGGAGGCGGGCCGTCTTGGAGGACCGGCATGTCCTTCACGCTGGCCATCCCCGGCTTGTTCCTGATCGCCGCCTCCGTCATCTTTTGCAGTCTGAGGTGTCTCTGCTCTCGAAAATCAGCTCCGATCGGCGAGCTTTTCCCTCTTTGATGGAGAGGAGATCGAGTGGAGTGGTAGAGACGAGAGACAGAGAAGGCGGACTTCGGGTCTCGGGCCGAGACCAAACTGGGCTGAAGTGTACTGTATTTCTATTTCCCGGACCCAGATCCGATTCCGGACTGATTCCAGGGTCGAGAGAGGCCCATATGTGTTTACCAAAGTCCGGGCTTATTAACATGTGTGAGTTTTATAATAATTATTATGGTCCAATTATTATTTTACTCTATGTTTGTGTGTGTGTGTGTGTGTTCTTCACAACTTAACATAACATGGTTTTGAATAATTATATTTAATATTCAGCATTAATTTAAAATTTGATTTTAACCCAACAGGGGAACTACCAGGATCATTGGATTGTATTGGTACCCACAAATCTTGATTGCAAATATTCAAAAAACATAATTAAAATTTTCTTCTATTCTGAAAAAATAAAATAAAATAAATTGCCTTTTCATGTACCCAAAAAAAAAAAAAAAGGTGAACAGTGCTTTTTATATAAAATTAGCCCACAACCATTAAATCGCAAAAGAAGAAGAGGAAAAAAAAAAAAAAAAAACCCCTTGGTGCAGCTTAATGACCTCAGCCATTAAATCGAATTGTTTGTAAGAGGGATAAAAAGAAATGAAATGAAATTAAAAAAAAAAAAAAAAACACGAAAAAACGCACAACCCTAAACCCTAGTAGTGCTAGAAGCTGCGGTCGCTGTTTCTTCTAGACCCTTCTTCTCTCTCCGTTATAACGATGATAAAACCCACCCGCTCACTGCACCAAAACCCCTTTCTCTGGCTTTCCCGAGCGTTGCAGGCTACGTCTCGCTAGTCCAAAACCTTCATTCATTCTATCTCTCTGTCTGTGCCCTTGTCTTCTGTTTTTCTCTCGGAGAGCGAAACCATGTACCGCCTCGCTGCGAGCCTTGCTTCTAAAGCTCGGTACGTTTTTTTTCCCCCTCCCTTTTTTATTTTTTTTCCCTCTCTCGGTTCCATATGGGTCTTGATTTTTTCATTTGCTTTACGTTTGGTTCTCGAGAAAATGGCCAGAAAGTCTTGACTGATAAAAGAAAGGAATTTACCAAATTCTGCGTTGTTTTTCTTGTTATTCTTTTACATTATGTCTGTATCCTAAACTGGGTTCTTTCTTTCTTTTTTATTTTTATTTTTATTTTCTTTCTTCTTCGGTGGGTTTACAGGGTCGCTAGAAGCAGCAGTCATCAGGTAAGTAGAGTGATTGTGCATCGTCTCCTGTTGATCTGTGTCAGTGTGTTTTGGTCTCATTTGCTCGGATTGTGATGGAGTTCTCTGTTTTGGTTTTCGTGGGGGTTTATAGATCGGAAGTAGGTTGAGTTGGAGTAGAAACTATGCCAAAGACATCAAATTTGGCGTGGAGACCCGTGCTTTGATGCTTAGGGGTGTTGAAGAGCTCGCGGATGCTGTCAAAGTTACTATGGGACCTAAGGTACTGTCTCTGAATTTGCACAATTCCCATTTGCACTTACTTGTCAATAAAGCAAATAATTAAAATTTGAAAAGTTTTTGATGGTTTTTTTTTTAATAATGATATTATTAGGCTGGAAATTGGTAACAGACTGTTCTTATGGTTATGATTATGATTATGATTATTTCTCTTGTATGTGGAGTCCATGTTGTTCACAGACATATGCAAGTATATGATAGATCATCATTTGTACATGTGAGGTTATATTTTATTTAGCTGTTGAAGATATTTCTTAAATTGCTGGTTGCAGGGGCGCAATGTGGTTCTTGAACAAAGTTTTGGTGCTCCCAAAGTAACAAAGGATGGTGTCACCGTTGCAAAGAGCATTGAATTTAAGGATAAAGTCAAGAATGTAGGCGCTAGCCTTGTGAAGCAGGTTGCAAATGCCACAAACGATACTGCAGGAGATGGTAAGGCATCATCCATATCTGTACCATTTGAATTCTTTTATTGTCTGAATGTTACCCAATTATTGGGTGGATTTGGTTAGTGCCACATGAGTCTTTATTGTTTGCCTTATATTCCATGTTGCTAGGTGTACTGTTATTCTGCAGGATTTGAATGAGAAGCGTGTTTGTACTTTTGATTGGGGAATGAAGTATTTTTCAATGGCTTTGCAGGTACCACATGCGCTACTGTTCTTACGCGAGCAATATTTGCTGAAGGATGCAAGTCAGTTGCAGCAGGAATGAATGCAATGGATCTAAGACGGGGTATCAGCATGGCAGTTGACTCTGTAGTAACCAACTTGAAGAGCAGAGCACGGATGATTAGCACATCTGAAGAGATTGCACAAGTTGGCACAATATCAGCAAATGGAGAAAGAGAAATTGGTGAGCTAATTGCAAAGGCCATGGAGAAGGTTGGCAAAGAGGGAGTTATTACAATCCAGGTTAGTAGCATCACATTGCTGCTGTGTATTTTCTGCATCCTATCTGTGCAGGTAGTCTTGTTAGGTAAACTGATCAATCCCTTTTTTGGGTCAACTTTTCTTAAATTAGTCAGGCAAAGTCACCATTGTTTGTTGTAAAAATATATGTTGGACTGTTTCTGTAATTTTTGGCGGGAGGAGTGAAATGTTCATAATATGACAGTCGGGAATGTTTTCTAACTGCATTTGCTGTTTCTATTATCATTCTATTCTGAATTCTTGTCATAAGCAAAACAGTTATCTTTATTGGATTTGGTGATGGACTTACCATTTCCACTTCTCTTGGGCAACTAACAATTTAGTTTTATCGGCCTCTGAATGTATGGATGGAGCAATCTGTTATGAATGCTTCCCTCTCTTCATAACACACGCCGATGTCAATTTATTGAAGGATTTGAGTTGTGGATTTTATGATGAAGACTAAAGGGGACTTTAAACCTGAGGTTGCCATTTTAACATTGTTGGAAATGAGTCTTGAACAACCTAAGGAAGGAATTTCAAGATGCACCAAAAGGACGCTTTCATTTCCATGTCCCTTTCAAGCATGCAAAGTGAAGCATTATACTTTATGTTTAATCTAAAAGAGTTTAATAAGAAGAGTGGAAAGAGATGATCTAAACCAGTGAATGCTGTTTGCTGGAAATTTCCAAATTTCTAGTAAGAAAAACACTTATGCTATCTTTTTATATCAGTATGTTGCCACAAAGACCCAAGGTAGAAACTCCTCACAGCAACCCTTTCTTGTTGAAAAAGGGATTGGTTTCATCTATATTGCACGTGATGGATTTGGTTTGTGTTGCAGCCATGATGGCATTGTTTCGAGGAAGTGTGATTCAAATTTCTTGTCAAATTTCTTGCAGGATGGGAAGACATTAATTAATGAATTGGAAGTTGTTGAGGGGATGAAGCTGGACAGGGGCTACATATCCCCTTATTTCATCACCAATCCCAAAACTCAGAAATGTGTAAGCCTTCACTTAATTCAAACCTCCTGCATACTAAGGAGACTTGGTGTCAATGGGGGAGACTTGTTGGTGTTGATGGGAGGGGGGAAGTGTAGAACTACTGAAATTTTTTATTTTTCTCTTGCATCTTATTGTCAGATTAACTGTATCATTATACATTGGCTTACAGGAACTAGACGATCCACTCATTCTAATCCATGAGAAGAAAATTTCAAGTGTAAATGCAGTGGTGAAAGTTTTGGAGTTGGCCTTAAAGGTGCACACTTTGTTCTCCAATTCTGTTGGATTTAACTACATAATACTGATTACAGCCTACTTCTAGTAATTGAAAATACATATCCTTGTTCCAGAAACAAAGGCCTTTGCTGATTGTTGCCGAAGATGTAGAAAGTGAAGCACTAGCAACTCTTATTCTGAATAAGCTTCGTGCTGGAATTAAGGTTCCATGCTTATTAGTCTGGCATTTGTGAATTAAATTTCCCTTTTTTATCATTAGATTATAGGCATGTGTGGGTTGAATGTTGAATTTTTCTCATCTTTGTGCTTTACCCATAGGTGTGCACTATTAAAGCCCCTGGTTTTGGAGAGAACAGGAAGGCTGGACTTCAGGATCTTGCTGTTCTCACAGGAGGCGAAGTGAGTTTTCTTCCTGGATTTGGTTAGATCTTAGAGCAATTGGGGATGGTGTAGCCCTTCAAGCAATACCTGTTGTTTTTGTTTTACAGGTTATAACTGAAGAGCTTGGCCTCAATCTTGAAAAGGTGGACCTCTCTATGCTTGGTGGCTGCAAAAAGGTGAGCAAAAATTTGTTTGCACGTTGTAATTTTCCTTTAGCTACAGTGCAAAATAAATGAATGGAATGGGTTAAGTTGGATTTCAGATTTGATGCATCATTGGTTGTTCCTGTTTCCAGGTTACGGTTTCAAAGGATGACTCTGTTATACTTGATGGTTCTGGTGACAAGAAAAGCATTGAAGAAAGATGTGAACAGGTAGGAATTGCTTCATTTGCAAGGTGTCCACGGGGCAATAACTGATGCATAATGCAATACTTTATTACTGTCTGTTGTCACGCTTAACAGATAAGGGCTGCAATAGAGGCAAGCACATCTGATTATGACAAAGAGAAACTGCAGGAAAGACTGGCAAAACTATCTGGTGGTGTTGCTGTATTGAAGGTCTGACAACATTTTTATATATTCCTCACATTGTTTCTGTCAATTTGTAGTTACTGACTGTGGCTTAGTGGTGTAGATAACATAAGTTAATGAGCTGTGCTGACAGTGAGAATGCTACTCATTGCAGATTGGAGGAGCTAGTGAAGCTGAAGTCAGTGAGAAGAAGGATAGAGTTACTGATGCCCTAAATGCCACAAAGGCAGCTGTAGAAGAGGGTATTGTGCCAGGTATATTTTATAGCCCCCTTTCCTAGTTTTATGATAAATTCAAAATCTCGAAGGGATCTCCAATGTTGTCTTCCATTGTCAGGTGGTGGTGTTGCATTACTTTATGCCGCAAAAGGGTTGGATAAACTGCATACTGCTAATTTTGATCAGAAGATTGGTGTCCAAATTATTCAGAATGCTTTGAAGGTTAGTCAATTTGTGACTTGATTCATTACTTGAGATTTAGAGAAGGCGGAAAAGTTCTCGTTTAGTGAATGTTAGAAGCATTCCACCTGATAGTTGTATAGTGGGAATTGTCTGGCTCTAGACATCGCATAACATTCATTAAATAAGAAAATTTCTATTGCCACATAATATGTGTGATGGAGGGAATTTTATGGCTCTTGTCTCATGCTTAATGAAAAGTTCATCCTGCACTCTTAACTGCAGACACCAGTACATACAATTGCCTCTAATGCGGGTGTTGAGGGTGCAGTTGTTGTCGGTAAACTTTTGGAGCAGGATAACCCTGATCTTGGATACGATGCTGCTAAGGGTAAGAGATGCTTTTCTTTACTTTGCACTGCTAGAAATTGCCCATTTTTTGTGCTAAGTGTCTGTGTTTTTGTTGCATTATCAGGTGAATATGTTGACATGGTGAAAGCCGGAATCATAGACCCGCTAAAAGTAATCAGAACTGCTTTGGTTGATGCTGCAAGGTAACAAAGAAAACTCCTTCCAAGTTTCCTTATATGCTTTTCTCTTACCAACTTCGAACTCCCAACTTACCAGCAACTTTTAATGTATTATTGTTTCAGCGTATCATCGTTGATGACAACAACAGAAGCTGTCGTACATGAACTTCCAAAGGACGAGAAGGAAGCTCCAGCAATGGCCCCTGGCATGGGCATGGATTACTGAAATTCCAATTAGGACATTCAATACAAATTTCTTTGACCGAAAAGAAAAAGAGAGAAAATGACAAGTTATCGTTGTCCCAATGGCGTGCAATCCGCGGCTTCTAGATTTTGTGTTTCTGATGACTGGTGCATGGTTCAGGGAATAAAAATTATCTCTGGATTTGTGAGGTCCATTTTGTGTATCTTTTTCCTAATGTTCGTTGCCCTTTTCAATTGACAAGTTTTCTGCTCTAAATTCATTAGGCTAAGGTCGATGGCGTGAAGGGCTTGCAATTGCATTTTCAGTCGGATGGGCGAAGTAGGGATAGCGATGAACTCCACCCTGCAAGGGAACAGGGGCTAAGTCAAACAAAATTGAATCGAAATCGTATATCATCTCTGTTACTCTTAGTTTTGTGTTTATCTCTTGCTTTAAAATCAACGCGCTAGAAAAAGAAGGCAAATTATAATTTTTACCTAAAAAAGACAAAAGCAATACATTGTTCGTTGTCCTCTTAGGGCGAAGAAAGCATTTGTCACCAATAATATATTATTATAGCGAGGCATATTTTGTAATTATTAATTTTTATTTTATGGCTTTAAAAACTATGATTATATTTTAAATAATTTATATATACGTTCAATACCTGAATATGTAGGTAATAATAACATTGTGGTTTCCTGAATGACATTTTGAATAATTTACGTGCTAAATTATAAAATTTGCATTCCACGAGAATGATATTTACGTTAAAAAACTTAACTTTCTACTTTTACTCTTATTTTAAAAAAAAAAAAAATACATACATATATATATATATATATCCGTGAAGAGCATACTGCCTAGTGTGTATATATATATATATCCGTGAAGACCACACTGCCTAGTGTACCTAAAAGGCTACCAACCTTTACTAAAAAGAGAATAAGAGAAAAGCCAAAGGGTACGGAAGATCATGATGTGCGGCGGTGTGATCTGTCCCAGATATATGAACCGCACGAATCCTAGTTTGATAACAATTGCAAGCACTCACCAACATTTCGGCAAAAGCATATGGCTTCATTCATGGAGTCCCCAAACCAAAAAGGTACAAATTTAATCAGCCCATCAAACCCACAAAAAAAAAAAAGAAAGAAAAAGGGGAATCCGGACAGAAAGAGGATACCCATTAATTTCATACAATGCCTCTACATATATCTAAATAGCACAGGTCCTTGGATGAGGTTAGTTGCATCATCTGCCTCGTCGACGATTCTTCAGAGCAGCACATTCTGAACAATACCATTTTCCTTTTGGCTGTTCTTTCAGACCAACGCACCCAAAATGGAACCATTCTATCTTGCACTGTTTAATTGCGAAAATAGAAGGGCAATAAGATGCCCGCCTTCAAAGAAAAATTGGAAGAAGATAGAGATGTAAGAATTAGATCACATACATCAGGGTTGTCGCAAGCAACCATTTCTCCATAGCTAACTTGGTTGCAGAAGCAGTAGGTTGGCTCATTCGGATCCACTGGCAAATCTAACTCCATACCAGTAGGATTTGCAGAAGTCGTTGCTGCTGCTGTTGCTGCCACTGCTGAAGCTGCTTCTGTTGCAGCAGCAGCTGCCGCTGCTGTAGCCAGACGTGTTCTGCACAGGAAGGCGAGTTTTGAAGAAATCTTCTTAGTTATTGTTTAAAAAACATATATTCTGATCTACCCAAGAACATTTGGTTCATCCCTTGCTATATGCCAAACAAATGCTCACAAATAAATTAGCTAGCAGCTTGAACTTCTTAATCAAATACTGTAAACGAGGCTTTTGCCCCATTGCTTGAAAGCAAACTTGATTGAGTTACTACGCTTAGAATTTTGGACTAAGGCATAGCTATTATGGCTCCTGAAAGCCTCGGTGTTATCAATGGTATTATGTCTTGGCTCAGTTTGTAGCAAAAGTAGACAAACACATGGCAAGCACTTGCATGTGCAAGTATACATACAAAATGTTGACTATGAATTCAATTTTTCAGCAGAAATTTGTTGGTTCTAGTCAAATAGTAAAGCTAAAAATAGAATCCCATTCTCATGAACCCAAGAACATACCCAAGACCAGAGCATAAGTTTGCTGAGTTGCAATAAGTAAACTGTGAAATCTAGGTCTTGTTGCCAAACCTAAGGCCAGTTTACAGAGCATACAAACTGCGTCATTCCCTTTCTGCTTTCTCATGCACCAGGTTGCGAGGGCAGCCCATGCTCTTGTTACATCCTTCTTGGAACAAAATTCTAATCCTAGATTAAGTTTGTTATAATATTTAAGTTCTTTTGATAATCCTCAGGAATAAAGATGTTAGAAAGTTAATGAATTGAGAAACTAACTGAAATGCCTAAATTTCTTATATCAGGTTAACCAATCAATAAATCATAACTAGAAAGAAGAATACTTTTTACGCCCTCCTCTACCACTGTCGCTACCCTTTACAGATCTCAAACTGCTGTCAAGACTGGAAGCAGGTGAAGCAGTAGCAGCACTTTCTGCCAAGAACCACGTAGATGAAGTTACAACATTTACATGGATGTCGTATAGACACTTAGGTAGTGATGAGGGCACAACAGATAACCAGTCATGAGATACCCTCTAATAACGCACATCAAAACACATCAGAAAAAGTTGGAGTGGTAACTTACCACGCCGAAGCTCTTCATCATATCTTTTCAAATACTGATCCAGTTGTTGTATGTGAGCATCTACCTGGAACACAATCACATGGACCCGATTGTTTATCAAATTTCTCATAAATTTCCTGTTTTCTACCAAAAATTCCCTCAACCTTCCACCAATAAAAGTTACCATGATAGACTAATCATTTGGAATGACATTGGCAATTGTATAATAAAAGATCCAATAGCCATTGAACTACTAATTGCATGTGCCAATAATAATGGATTGTGCATAATTGCTAACATAGAATCAGAAAATAAAAACAAAAGCCCCAATGACTAGGGTAAAGATAAATTATTTCAATTTACCAAATCATATGCCTGGACAGCCAAGGCAACCTTTTCATCTGCAATCCTGATACTATGCTTTTGTTCATCAAGTGCCTCGTCTGAGAATCTGACAAGTGAAGAATCCGGTTTAATATTTCCAACCTTAACTCCTTGTTTAATTTCTTCTATTTCTTGTTCGCATCGTTGTTCATTTTGTCGTTGTATTTCTGTTCACATACATAAAAGACAGAAAGTGTTATCGAGAGCCAATTTAGAAGCACAAGTAGATAATTTCATGTACACAAACAAGAAGAAACTAAATCAAGGAAAAGTAGCAAGAACTGCAAAGATAAATGGAAAATCCACAAGAACAATGCAAGGCAGGCATGTATAAAACTATGCCACTCCACCTATGTCACATGGATTTGTCTTCCACTGTTGGCAGATCCAACACTTGGATTCATCAACCTAAGTCTCAAAAAGGGACTTTGAAGAAAAAGTGAAGGATCTAACTTACAATTCCCACATGCACATACATGGCCACACAAACATGCAAATGGAGTCACATACTTTGAAATGCTTGTCGAACATATAACTAAGAAGTCCTGAATGTATAATAAAAAATATCTTGCCTATAAACCCACAAAAACTATTCAGGTTAAGAAGAAAAGTTTTGATCTCTTTCCATTTATTAACCTGCTATAAAGGCAAGTTAAAACCCAATGTACTATAATTACCACCAGTCCTTCAGTGCTTACAAAGGAGACTGTGTGTGTAATTATACGCACAAGATCTCAAGCCATGGAGAACACAATATGCCTCAAACAAAATGATGGCAATTGACTAACCTTCCTTCAATATCTTAAATCTGTTGGCTCCTAACCTATGTTAAATATTAAAAAAAAAAAGTTAAAGAGGTTTTCAACCATAATACCATTCGAAGCACATATTTCATTGATCGAAACATTGGCAACAACCATGAAAAAGGTAAAGGTGCTAATATCATCTCTATAATTATGCGTGCAAGGAATACCCTGCAAGCTTTTGTCCAGATCACGCAACAAGGCATACTTCTTCTGCAGAATAGTAGGCAGCGATTCCAGATCTGTACAGAGCAAAAAATTCTAGGATTATTCAATGACTGCAAACTAGCAACACCAAAAGGGAAATTATAAAATTATAACTGCACAAATAATGTTGAAGTGGAGTGTGAGATATCATGCTGGTAAACTAAATCACTGAAAAGAACCAGAACCACAGGGAAAAAGGGAACAAATGAGAGAATAAACGTTAGAAAACCTAATTTATCATGAACATCTAAATAATTCACCGGCTCGTCACAAAAGGATTCGCTCACTTGCATGAAGAATTACTTTGCACACAATAATCTTTATCAGAAGGCATTCTTGGGATCTGATTCAAATGCTTGTTTTACAGGCACATCTTCATTAGGCAAAAAAATGAATCGATTCCAACAAAATTGCCAGGAAAGAACACCTAGTCAAGCCAAATTCAGGAATTATGGCGGCATTACGAGCACTTTCCGCCAGAAAGCGATATACGAATTCCCTGAGGCCAGTTAGAGACAGTAACTCGAGCAACCAAGAGTCAGAGATCCGAGTTCAGGCAACGTCACACGATTATCAAGACATATTACCACGATAGACATATTGCCGCGAAACAAAACTCGCATGAAAAGAAAAGAAACACAACTCGAATCTAAAAGCGCGTTCATTATCAGTAAAAAGAGAACAAAAATCCCTTTTTGGCAAAATCTCAAGGTCAATTATTCTTTTAGGCATAAAACATCAGAGAGAGCAATTGGAATCAAAATCAAGACTGAGAGACGAAGCTTGCTTACTCGCTTGAAAATCGTCCAGAAAGGACATTTCGGAGATTAGAGGAAGTCGAGCCCCCGAGCTTTCAGGCTTCAGCTACCCAGAGGAAAAAAAATTTTGATTTTGGTTATGGTTAGGGTTAGGGTTACGCCTTCCGAACAAATGATTTGGTCTTAGTCTTGTTTTTTTTCCATTCTAATCTCCTTCCCGCCACTGACTTAACCGACTTCTTGTTCCTCGTATTTCTTCAAGATGTGATAATATGGAGAAATTAATAATTTATAAAAATAATTAAAATTATATATATATATATATCAACATAACATAAGTAAAAAATAAATAGTAAATTACAAAATATCATATAAGTCAAGATAATACAATTTTAATAATACAAAGGTGATATAAAATTTTATATATGATGTAATATGTAAGTAATGATTATGCAATAATAATTAATAAAAAATTTTAATATATTCTAAAAAATTAGCATATTAATAAAGAAAATAAAGTTAATGTAATTATAAAAATATTCATACGTCTTGAAATTTTTATCAAAAATAAAATATAATTATGTTTATTTAATTATTTTTATAATAGATGTGTGTATTTCAAAAAATGGTTAATATTTTACAAAAAAAATAAATAATAATTAATTAATTAAAAATATTTCGTAGATAAAAAGAAAAAGAGTGGTCACGTTAATGGATATGATATGGCTGAGGCCTTGACTAGGTAAGTTGTTTAGTTAAAAGTTAACAAAAAATTATTATTTAGAACAAATGGTCATTTATAGATTTGTAGGTTTGAGTGTAATTAACCTTATCAATTTGAGTTGAGATGATTTTTCCGCTATAGCCGAAACTGCCCTTATAGCTCAGTGGTAGAGCGTCAGTCTTGTAAACTGAAGGTCCGTAGTTCGATCCTGCGTGAGGGCAAGTCTGACCCCGGTCCGCTATATTTTTTACGTTTTGACCGCCTGCCGTGTGAGAGCGATTGATTGAGTTGAGGCTTTGATTTGCCTTTTTTCACGTCATTGGTGCTCGCGAAACACAATTGGCACAAAGTAAGCTCAATTCTCACATAAGGTAAGGGAATCGCTCGCTCGGCAACAGAATGTGAAACAGAGAGAGTAAATCTACAAAAAGGTGAGAAAAGTCTCTGCACTTCTCTTCAGAATTCTAACCACTACTTTGTGCCACTTTTCTTGGCTAATGATACCAAACCTACTCCCCTTTTTTTAACATTTAGACGACCGATTCCCCACAAGTTTAGTGACCCAAAACTTGCAAGTAAGTATCACCTAAACCCAACCGCAGTAAGATTCCATCTAACGCACACTAAAAAGTAAAGCATGATTTGGCATTTAGCAAAAGGCGAGATCGAAAAATGTGGTCAGAGTAGAATATTACACAATTGAAATGCTTAGCCCGCAAGTTAATGGCGGCACAGCAAAATCAATGCGCCAAGCCACTATTTTTCGTTTCTTTGGCACAACTGCAGTGGAGTCCTATAATTCATAGAGAAAAATGCTTATCAATCACCACGTCACAAATGAGGTCAATTTGGCGCGTCCGGCTTAACGTCCGCGAACGATCAGTCTATTGTTTTGCTTGTTTTTTGTGGCCTGAGAATGTTCTTCAGAAGAAAGAAAAAAACAATATTTAAAAAAAAAAAAAAAGAAAAGACTGTGCGAGGAGAAATAGATTTTTTTTTATATCATTATTTAAAAAGTAAAAAAATAGTTTATTATTCTCTATATATATATATATATATATAGATAAAGGTTCTCGAGCGCCGCCCCACTCAACCGCGGGTCTCCAGAGCTCTCGCAAAGGCGCGTATTTAAAATCGGACCCACACGCTCCACAATTGAAGAGCAGGAGGGGCCCTCTAGACGCATAATGAAATATTTGACCATATATCTTCTTTGTCTTGGCCTCTCTGTCCAATCCCAATCAAACAAATAAAAAGGCATTTGTTCACCATCTCCTAGTCGTCTCTTCACTCTGACTGAATTCTTACAACTAGCCAGTGTTTGAATCATCGAACAAAATCAAATGTCCTCTTGTGCTGTTACTTCAGAGTAATCGGTCTCTTTTAATTTTAACTACACGTGCTAATCTAACTCTGCTAGGAGGGGAAAAGAAGAGAAAAAAAAAAAAAAAACAAGAAGAAGAAGAGCAGATGAAGAAAATGCGCTATTTATCTGATTCATTTCTTCTTCGTTTTGAGAAATGGGATGCGATATGGTTTGACGGATTTAGTCTACCTCTGCATAACAAATTAGTCCAATCGAGAAAGAAAGACTCAGTTTTTTAATAACAATGTTATGCGCAATTTTTCATTTTAATGTGAGTCTACATTTGAGAAAGAAATGGTGGGTTCATCCAATTGTGTGGAAATTTTGGGTCATAAGTCGCAACTAATGCGAACTCAATTTTTTGTCTTCGAGTGGAGTGTGCATCAATGTCATTGGAGGAAAAGGTTGCCTTCCTCTCACTCTTTTTTTTTTTTTTTTTTTTTCGCCTCACTCCCCTGTTTCCTTGTAGAGCAAACAAGCATCGTGCATCAATTGCTTGTAATACTGTGTAATAAACTGTTTGTTGGGGTTATGTTGAAATGAAGCAAAAAAATTTTTTTTTAATTTTTATTTAAGAAAAAAAAAAAACTTGCTGGGCTGTGTGACACCATAGAAGTCAATTAAGTGACATTGAAGATACAAAAACAAAAGTCAAAAAGGCTAGAAGAAAAACCACTTTTTTTTTTCTTTTTTTTTTTTTTTTGGGTCAGAAGTCAAGGAGAAAAAAATTTAAAAACACGAAGAGACAAGAGACCTTATTTTCTTAGAATAATAGGTTGCACAAAAGTGTTACGCAGGTTAAGATGGCATCATGAAAATTGAGTAAGCAATAAATACTCAAAGATCCAACGGCTATGGGCCCAAGAAGAGACATAAATTAATGACAGCTCATTTTTAGAGCCTCTGTTTTTATAAGTAGGAGTAGGAGTAGCAGTGCCTCATAAATTTGCTCTCTCTTGTTTCTCTCATCAGTAGAAGAAAGGGAGTGGTGAAGGAACTTCAATTAATGAAGGCAATGTTCGTTTGAAATGTTTGCAACCTTCCCTTCACTTGCTTACTTTCATTTTACCTCTTGTCTCTTCTTTCTTTCTGAAATTGTTTTCACCAACATGCTTGCTCAGCTCATCGTTGCAGGCATCATTGTTGGCTGGTTTCATATGTGAATTTGAAATTCCTCTTGCTTGCTTGCTTTCTTTCTCTTATGGATCGACCATTTTCCTTGCTCTTCACCAAACATTTATGCCTAAATTGAAGGAAACAAAATCTGCAACATTCTTGGGCATGGCTCTGTCACTGTAGGAAAACTCGAGTTACATTGCTGTTTGAATTGTCTATTCTCCTTTTACATAAAGCAACTATATATATATATATATATATATATATATATATATAAAGCATTGCTGACAGTTTACCGGTTCAGCCTGGCATAACTTTCCTTTGCTCAATTTCCTTCAACTTGGTGATAGTCTGCTAGATGCTTGTCAAATTTATACAGAAATCTCCCTTTTTTTTCTTTGAAGTGATCACTTCAGTTTATTCTCCTGCATGCAGCATTTAACAATCGACTAGCTCATTGTATCGCTCGGAAGTGCAAAATGAATAGCAATGCTGGGTCTTTTGAAGCAAGGGCAGCACCAGTGCTAATTAGACCAGGTGACTCTGAGGTTCCAGAGCAAGTAGTGCCTGGTCAATCAGAGAGAAAGCACACTGACTGCTTGCCAGAAAAAAAGAAGTCTCTACAGGCTCGTTATGCCTATGGCATCATATTCTTGGTTATAAATCTTAAGGCCTGGTTTTTTCGCGACTATGGACAAAAGTTTCTAGTCCAGTTCAAGTGTAAGCCATCTTTCTTCCCTTTGTAAAACTCTTATGGTCCACATAGATATAGTGAACAGTGTCAATAATCACATAGCTGGAACTTGAAAGAAAAAAAATTTGTATATTGACATTTTTCCTTCATTTTGCTGTTAAATGTCTTTTGCAGACTTAAAAGCTTGTGGAACTGGGGGACAAGACTGCTGCCATACACTGGGAGTTCTTCGTGTGAGTTTAGGAGGCTTTGTATCTTTCTGTCAATGGTGTAACAGAAATTAACGAGCTCCTCTGCATTTCATCACGCAGAGCTGAGCTTTACACTGCTATCTTATTATGGCATATAATTTCTCTTCAAGAACTAGCATCCTTGACATTGAATTCAGATATTTTTCTTCATTATGTTTGCCTCCACAATGAAAACGAAAAAATTGTATGACGTTCGCAATATTTGGCATTCAAGATGGTGGCTGATGAAGCTTTTCCTATTGCTTGTAGCAATGGCAATTCCCTTTTTCTTCCCTGCAAAGTACATTGAACTATATGGTAGGTCTTGCCTACGGAAAACTAAGCGGTCCTGAAATTTTACGCCAACGTCATAGAGTATATCTACATCAGCATCTACTGTACTTTCACCAATTTCTTTCTAACCTGAGCCACTTGTGTAAGCTCTTTCTGCTTGACTTTAAGGAAGGCATTATTGCTTAACAGTCTCACTTCCATTTTCTTTGCAGGTGAGCTTGCTCGTGTCGGTGCTGGGTAATGTTCAGATCTTTTGTTTAAATCGAATATGACGAAAATGAAATGATAAAACACCTTGTCATTCTTTTCTACAATGAAAATTTTCTCGGGCTATGCTTAAGTTTTGGCCTTTTCTATTAACATGTTCTGCTGGTATACAGGGTCTTTCTTGTCCTCCAACTTGTTAGTATTATTGAGTTCATTGCCTGGTGGAACAATTACTGGATGCCTGACGAGGAAAGGAAGAGAAGGTGTCGACTTCTCACATTTTAAAACAAGTTTGTTTTATTTCTTTATTTATCACACTGCCTATTAGCACAATGCAAAATTGATTTACCTCACCCGGTGAAGCAATAGTAAACTCAGGCCCTCATTCCCATCTTGTAAACAAATGGTAGTTTTCCCTGATGCATCAATGGTGGTCCTTTATTACAGTGGCTGGCTTGGATTGTTCATGTCAACAATTTTTTACATTTGTTCTGTATGCGGCATTGGGGGGATGTACTTTTACCATGGACTGAGGCTTGAATGCTCTCTCAACATATTCTTCATTACTTGGACTGCAGTCCTGCTGATAGTGATGATGGCTATCTCCTTGCATTCAAAGGTAAACTCAGACAAGTTCCTCGTAATGCAATCAGAACTTTTATAGCTTGATTCATATATTAAGATTTGCATCGCATAAGCCGAAACTATTGACCGAGAGGTCAAGTGTCAATCTCTAACTTTGTTTAAAATGAACTGCTGATAATACTAGCCATGAAAACGTAATCATAGAAGCTGCTTCAGAATAATAATGACAAACAAGGTCATCAATGCTTTTGATTGTGTTCAACTGCTTTGTGATATCGATTTATTTTTGTTTCTGCAAAATCTAATTTTTGTGATACAGGTAATATGTGTGTGTGTTCATCCAATATACTCAATCCACGGCTGTTTAGACTTCATCATTTTATTCTTTCTTTTTGTTGCGAATTTTGTTAGTAATTTTCACTAGGATCTTAAATGTAAAAATCATTGGCCATCATCTGGCTTATTGCACAGGTCAACAGAGGTCTTCTATCTTCAGGGATTATGGCTTCATACCTTGTCTTCCTTTGCTGGTCTGCTATAAGAAGGTTCATATATCCCCCCCCCCCTTTTTTTTTCCCTCTCTCTCTCTCTCTCTCTCTCTCTCGCTTTACACGCTCCAGAGCTTGATGTTGTTGCAAAAAAGAAGCAAATATTCTCAATGCTTCTCTAAATCCATAGAAATTGAAGTTTTCACTTTGATTCCATACATTTTTATGTTACAAATTCCATGGTTGAGTCACAATTTCATTGTTTACTCTGAAAAGAAAGATAAAATAGATACATGGTAATTTGTACGCAAGTACTTAAGGTCATGCTCCAAGTCTTGTACCAGAGATTAGGTGGCAGCATTTTCTAACACCCTGAAATTGGATTTGCTAACATCAATTTTTCTCTTAATACCATGAAGATCTTAGTTTTTCTAAATTGCCTCATTGTTTTTCAGTGAACCCGCAGATGACAAGTGCAACAAAAAATTAGAAGCAAATGCACACGGCACTGATTGGACCACTGTACTTGTAAGACTAGATGATCTTTCTGTTTGCTCCTCATTTTCAATTACACGATGTTTTAGCAACAATTCAATAACTGGATCGCCTTAATCTGTCCCACGATGGTGGATGTTTGGGCTTTTCTGGACTTCCTTAGAATCCATTTTAATCCATGCTTCTTATAAGTGTTATTCCTAATCCTTCGGCACAAACTAGATTAGATTAAAAAAAAAATCAAACAGAATTCATCACTCTGATAGATGCTATTCTTTTTGCTTTGAGTGTTCTATAACACACACATGTTTGGCAAGGTCTATCAGATCCTAACAGTAGAATTCTCCTTCCTTTTTTTTTTTTGCCTTTTTTCTTTTTCTTTTATGACTGTATGCTGTTTTTGGTATGATTCCAGGGCTTTCTCATTGCAGTGTGCGCCATTGTCATGGCAACATTTTCCACTGGAATTGATTCACAATCATTTCAGGTACATTCCACTTCTGCTTTGAAGTTACGTGGTCCGTAGCTTCTTCAAACTGAAAGATCTTCATTTGCAGACCAGCAAAATCTCAAAAGTCAACGAAGCCACATGTTAGGGGAGATGGTTGAAAATTTTCTTCTTTCTGCATTGTGTTGTTTGCTCGGAAAAGCTTACATTATAATTTTTTTGAAACAAAAATTATTATTCTCTCTTTTCCTTTGCCCTCATTGGGTGTTCCTCCTAAATTTTACCGGGGATGATCATCACCCTCAATACCGGCCTATTTATCAGAAATAACTTGTCCTTCTTATTTGCCCAGTTCCGCAAAGATAAAGTTAAGCAAGAAGATGATATTCCTTATGACTATGGATTTTTCCACCTGGTATTTGCCTTGGGGGCGATGTATTTTGCAATGCTATTCATCAGTTGGAACCTTAAGGACTCAGCAAGAAAGTAAGGGATCAGATTGCTCATCTTCTTCAATTACTGGAAGTTATTTTGTGCATTGCATTGGTGTAGTTAATCACTTGAATGTACAAGGTGGAGCATTGATGTTGGCTGGGCAAGCACATGGGTGAAGATTGTGAATGAGTGGTTTGCAGCCACTGTATACTGTAAGTACATGTAACTATTCCTCGTAAGGTGCTATTTCTGTGAATTGACATTTGTTTTCACTTCTGAGCGGAACATAGCTTCCTTATTTATATTCTTTTCTTGTGCAGTAACCAGATTCATACAGGATATCTTAGATGCCAATACTTTAATTTGACTAGTTTTCTTTCATTTTCTCCTGTAGTATGGAGACTGATATCACCAGTTGTGAGACAGGACAAAGTTAGGAATTATGGGGATTCAGTGAGACGGACAGACGAAGCATCATTGCCATGATTCTCATGAAGCAACTGGAAATGCAGAATAGTTCTGTTGCCGGTTTATAGTTCTACTCTTTCTCAATTTTTTTATTAGCATATCCAAGGCCGCCAAGCTTGAAGACCCACCAACCCTGGGAGGAAAACTGAAAGAAAGAAATCAGTATTATATGTAATGCATGTGGCCAGGTTTCTATTAATTAGAATGTGTTGCCTATCGTATAGACTTGATTCATATTAAATAGCAAAGGCTGTCACTACATGTGTTTGGTTCAGTAGAACCTACTCCGCAAGAGAATAAAGGCCATCTATTATTACTCTCAGTTTGCAGTTTCTACCAAATACCGGTTCCGCTCAACCCATAACTCATTACATTGGCTTTCCAAACTAATGGAGGTCAGCTACGCGTGTGCCTTTTTCCCTCCATTATGCATTACCTTATGTCATGTTATCCTCGAGATATCATAAATTTGCTAACGCTTCTTGTAATTTCTGCTGACAATTTTTGAGAAGAGAGAATCAACACTCCTGAAGCAGCTCAAACTTGCTTCATCCGTTATATTTATAATAAATATAATTGTGATTTTATACAAACAAAAATTAAGAAGCATTATGATTTTAATCTTAGCTGTGCACGGGACAGCGAGTTGTTCAACTCCTATAAAATAGTGTCTCAGTACGTTAAACAAAATCAGTTGAGGAGAGTTGTTCTTGAGGTTGTTTAAAAGGCTATAATGTTTACAGTGAACTTTTCCTCGGCAACAACAGTGGCAATTCCATTACAAGTTGGATTAGAATCCAATCCTGCACATTTATCTTTGCTGCCAAAGAATATGAAGAATCAGGAGCTGGTATACCTAAAACACAAGCACTTAAAATTCCCACAAACTCCACCAACTTCATTGCCTTCCAAGTCTCACAACTGCCCCATCTCAGCGTTTGTGCGTATCCTTCTATATAAAGAATGAGGTACACTTGCACGGTCATCCAGATATCATCCATTCCCTATTATTGCAGACCTTTAGAACCTTGAGCACAAGAATCGCAAGATGTTTGAGCATTCATCATACTCCAGTTTAAGTGTGGCCTTAATTGCCATAGCACAAATATTAGCACTTGTTGCTGCTGTTGACCCTGCTCCAGGCCACAAAGAACCCGTTCTCGAGTTCTTCATGCATGATATTCTTGGTGGCAGTAGCCCTACCGCTAGGCCAATAACTGGCTTGCTGGGGAACATCTATACTGGCCAGGTGCCATTTGCCAGGCCTGTAGGATTCATTCCTCCAGAGAATGCGGTAGCCATTCCCAATGCCAACGGTGCCATTCCAACAGTTAATGCCAACACTGGAATTCCGCTAGGAACTGGCTTGGCAGGCACAACTTTTGCTGGACTTCCGAATGGTCAGAACCCGAATGGCCAGGTTCAAACCCAACTTGGACCAGATGGGTTGGGACTCGGATTCGGAACAATAACTGTCATCGACGACATTTTGACGTCCAGCCCTGAATTAGGACAACAACAACTTGGAAAGGCTCAAGGAGTGTACGTGGCTAGTTCGGCAGAAGGGCTCACACAGATGATGGCATTTACGGCCATGTTTGAAGGAGGAGAATTTGGGGACAGCATCAGTCTCTATGGCGTGTACAAGATTGGCAGCGCAATGTCACATTTATCAGTGACTGGTGGAACAGGCAAGTTTAAGCACGCTGTTGGGTCTGCCGAACTGCGAGCACTCGTTCCATCTGGTCAGCGCATCAGAGATGGTGCAGAGACACTGCTCAGGATTACCGTTTATCTAAAGCATTAGCAATGTACCTCAACTGAAATTGAATGTTGGTTTGCGTCGTTGAATTAAATGCTGTCATGGTCTGTGTTTAGTCATTACTTCTGCTATACTGCCAGATGTTTCAGGTGATGTTGCAATGAAGATGATTATGAAATATGAGCAATGATTTCAAATTGGTTCATTTCGCGGCTCCTTAAAGATTGTCACACTTCATTATCAGAACATTAAAAAAATGTTCAACAGCTGCAAGTAAACAGAGGAATAAGTGAAAGTGCATGCATGGAAACTAAGACTGGAAACCACAAATCGTGCCTCAGAACTGCAAACTCCAGTTTAAATGATATAACATCAACTTTAAAAGATCAATTTACCGTGGTATGAGAGGCTCATACTTGAATAAACTGTAGAATAAAAAAATAACAAATTAAAAATATTATAGAAAATCACGTCAATTATTTTATTTAAAATTATATATATATATATATATATTTATTTATTTATTTATTTATTTATTTATTATTTTATTTTATTTTATTTTGTTTTCATGACAACAAACAGAGATAGGAATAAACTCTGACACGTGAATCTTATATATTAAAAGATAATTGTTTTAATAAAAACATAATTTGTAAAAAAATAATAATATTTTATTTTATAGGATTCACGTGCGAGCCCGTGCCACGCTGAACTGTTTAGCAGCTCATTTTCCCTAGCCACGGCACCAAGCTTTTCCCCGGTTGTAATAAAGAGGCCCGAGGGCGCAAGGAGAAAGGAAAAAGACGGAAAAACCCACAAAAGCAAACAGTTGTACTTGAGCAGAAATGAAAATCCCACGACCAATCCCAACCGCCACGACCGCCGCCGCCGCCACCGCAATAACCACCGCAAAGGACAACACCAAAACCACCGTCTCCATACTTTTAGCCACCTCCTTTTTCTCACTTCTCTTTATTTTCTCTCTCTCCTCCTCCACTTCCGTCTCCTGCGTCGCCGCCCCCGCCCGACCCGACCCGCATCTCTTCCCAACCCACCAACCTCCTTACACCAAAATACACTCGGATCCTGCCCCTCCATCCATTGCCTATCTGATATCCGGGTCCAAGGGCGATTCGGGTCGGATCCTTAGGCTGCTTTATGCCACATACCACCCCAAGAACCATTACCTCCTCCACCTCGACCTATCTGCTCCGCAGACTGACCGTGACCAATTGGCTCTCACTGTCCAAAAGGTGCCTATCTTTAAGGCTGCTCAGAATGTGAATGTGATCGGCAAAGCTGATCTCGGGTTCCCGAAAGGTTCTTCTACGATATCGGCCACGCTACACGGCGTTGCGATATTGTTGAAGTTGTCGAAGAACTGGGATTGGTTTATTAGTCTTAATGCTGGAGATTACCCGCTTGTCACCCAAGATGGTATTCTTTTATCACCATTTTCTATCGTCTTTGTTGCGATTTTTTTTTAGTGAGTGGGTGATTTTGGTCTTTGATTTTTGGGTTTTACATTTTAATTTGCTTTAGCATAAAGTTTCTTGCTTAGGCTTCTTGGGTTTTTTTTTTTTTTTTGGGTTCTATGATTGAATTTTTCATATTAATTTGTTGGGTCTTGCAGATTTGCTCCACATTTTGTCATATCTGCCTAAAGAACTTAACTTTGTGAATCACACAGGCTACATTGGCTGGAGAGAGTATGATACTTAACTTTTGTGATACATAGCATAGTTCCTTTTATATCTGTTGTTATTATTGACGATGTGCTTGGATTTAGTACGGGATTTACAATTGTATGTTATACCGGAACAGGTCTAGAAAACTGAAGCGAATAATTGTTGACCCGGGGTTTTATCTATCAGAAAAGACTCAAATGTTTTATGCGACTCAGAAGCGGCAGCTGCCTAATTCCTTCAGAATATTTACAGGTGCTTTTTCCTTTTATCACCTTAGGATTGCCTAGAAAAGAGACATATCTCTAAATAAAGGATGGATGTGAACGATTTTGATTGCAAAGGAGTGATAGATGGCTATGGTTGCAGTGAAGGCAGATATAAAATCTTGGATGGGTCAACAAGTTTGCTGTTTTTGATTATTTGGATGATTTGCACGATAATTCTTAGATGGCTGCATTTGTTTGTCTTTGTGTGTGTGCTTATGGATTTATGTATATGCTGCTCTTATTTGTTTTGGTTTTAAGCATTATTGGTTTCTATTTTATTTAAGCAATATAAGTTGCAGCATCTTCAACTTAGATAACTGAAAATTGCAGTATTGGTTATAAGCATTATTGGTTTCTATTGTTATTTAAACAGTATATTTGATTCAGACAACTGAGTTTATTTCAAACACTCAATATATGAAAATTGATCAGCAAGTAATGGAAAACACGTTTTGTGAATTTGCATACATGAGTGAGGTTGTGGGCTTTGTTTCCCTGTGGAAGGGTTGGAAAGCTATATTACCAGTCTTTGAGAGATTTTTCTTTTTTGATGAAGAAAGGGAAGTAAGTAACTAACTACATTAAGAATTGGAAGGTATCCCCCTCCTGGGGGAAGGCCACATTGCAAGAATTCATTTGCAAGTTAAAGCCAATGCCAGTGTTTGGGAAGTCTGCTAATATCAGGTCTCTGAGCAAGGTGTCAGTTACCCTTTTAATGTATCATTAAATAGATTTATTATTGTTTGGGGCAGTGATAATAAAAGAAATCCACATTTTTAGTATTTTGATTATGGAATAAGTGAAGAAACAGGCAGACTAACACAGGCAATTTTTCTACCTGCAGGTTCTTCCTTTTCCTTTTTAAGTCGGAATTTTATAGAGCATTGCATTTTGGGTACAGATAACCTTCCCCGTATCCTGTTGATGTATTTTTCAAATACACCTTCATCCCTTACTAACTACTTCCCAACCGTCCTATGTAATTCTCGTGAATTCAATAGGACTGTCATAAACCATAACTTAAGGTATGTAGCCTTTGAGCACCCCTCGAGGCAGGGGCCTCAAACAGTGAATTCTAGTGAATTTGATGTTATGATTCAGAGTGGAGCAGCTTTTGCCACCCAATTTAGATTTGATGATCCTGTACTTGGCCGCATTGATGAGGAAATTTTGGGACGGCATCCTGGTGGAGTTGTGCCTGGTGGCTGGTGCTTAGGTGAACCTGGAAACTCTACTTGTTCAGTTTGGGGTGATGCTGATGTTTTGCGGCCTGGTCCAGGAGCAGCAAGACTTGAAAGACTTATTGTGGAGTTGCTGTCAAATGATAAATTTCGGTCACAGCAATGTGTAATTGAGTGATTTGAATCCTTCACTCTGATAGATGGAATCGGAGGATGATGGGAGAGTAGGAGAGAACACGTCAAAGCTCATGTAATGAAGGTCTCTGTAAAAAGCTGATTCAATCACTTTGTTTTTCTTCTTTTACGCATTAAATTCATAACCCATTCAGGTTAACCATGTCCTAAAGGGAAGCAAATCATGAGCTGTTGGAGCTGTCACCTTGATGTTGGTAGAAGAGGTGACATTGCTCATTTATACATCCTTACTCAGGGATGTACTCACTGATGTACTTGAACTCTAACCTATTTGGGATTGGCTACGATCTTTTGTATACATAGTACCCTTTTTTGTCTATTTTATTTTATCAATTTAGCCAATGCCAATTTCTTATAAGGAAAGATGTTAACAATACTCAAGGAACTTTGGCTACCTAAGTTTAGGCTTCCTGCGTTGCAGAGAAAATCTCTCTCTCTCTCTCTCTCTCTCTCTCTCTCTCTTCTTCAGATTGTCATGCCTTGAAGATAACGAAGAGAACTTTGATTAAAAAGATGCCTGTATTGACATCGTTTTAAAGTTTGTTTTGATAAAATTGGCTATTGAAAATATAAAGGACAAAAACAATCCAACCCCATGCCTCCAAGGGAGCTTAGAATCCTCAAAAGTTTTCAGGGCTGTCATCCAATTGCTTCTCATCTTCTATATCAACCTCCAAAATTTCCTTAGCCAAAAAAAAGGAAAACAAAAGAAAAAAAAAACAAACAAAAACAAAAACAAGAGAAAAACATCAAGGATTGTCAGTAATTAACACTAGAGCATATAAACATACATTAGCCAAAACTTACAGGTTTCAATCCTTCAATAACAACTCACAGGGATTCTTTGCCTCAAATAATTGCCAATCCTGGCAAGAACGGTGGAACGTTTGTGCCAAAACCGACCTTTGAGACTAATCTTCACAAAAGGTCCGTCTAATTCAGCAAGTTCAGCTTGTCCTGTTACAAGTGCATTTTCCCCTATTTCTCTTTAACCAAAATTTAGAAACAATCAATCCAATGCAGAAATAAAAAAGACCAAGTGTACCTTAACAAGAGATGTCACCTGTTATGCCAACAGAAGTGTCAAAAATCTGACCAAACTGCACATAATACATGCACACCTTATTCAATATAATAAACAGCCATTACCCTTTTGTGTGGGTGTGCGTGTGTGTGTGAGGAAGAGATGAGGGATGGAAGTTCACTTGCCTCGACTCTGGCATCAGCTAAGACCTGTCTAACGTTATCTTCTGTCAAATCAAGTGGTGGCAGTGGCACTCCACCCTTTGCTGATGCTGCCGCTGCTATTGTCAATGCCGATGGTCTTCTAAGACTAATTGTGTTTGGTCTCCATACAGGAGGCAGTGGTGCCAGTTCAAATGATGGCCTCCAGATCGGCCCTTCTTGGCCTTTCTTGAAATTTCTAGTAGAGAGAACTGAGGATGGTCGACTTGGAATGTGACTGGCATGGTGACAATGGAGGAGGCATACCAGCTCCATCAGTATATTAACTTTCCAAACTTTCTTTGCTTTTTTGCAAGATCTCTTATGCATGGATAAACGAAATAGCTTCGTGGCCGTTCTTGGACCACTCCAGAGTGGATAGGTGTTTCACTTTCTGTACCCAAAAACACAAAAGAAAAAGAAACCGTACAATTCCTTGGGCTTAAAGGGTTTGTAGAAGGTCACAGCCTACTGCTGTTTGCGGCTTGTCTCGGCCCCAACTAATTTCCAGATGGATGTTTTAATCAAATCATTACGAGATTGATAATAATTCATCAATTTTTGTTTTCAGGAATTTAGGAACTATTTTGGGGACGAGTTGGCCTTTATGTCTCTTTTTAACGTCTGTTAAATTTGTGTAGTGGAGACATGTGATTTACAGATTCGGGTGCCGTAAATATTCAACATTGGAAGACAACATCTTCTTTTTCAGGGGAAAAGAGAAAACTTACCACCTTGTACCGATACAAGAAACAAGCACTCGCAGCAAAGATCAGTTGGTCGTGCATCATTTCAGCGCACCCATCAACACAGTCCCAGCATTTATTGAAATCAACCAAAGTAGGGATTACCAGGAGTATTTTATTATTATTATTTTTTTAATTCTGCGTCGGGAAAAAATGTTATTGTATGTAAATCAATACCGAAAATTTTTAATTCAATTAGTTTCCAAATAGCCAAATTGTTACAACATAAGTTACGGTTGACTATGCTGAAGACTTGGAATGACTCCATGGACCATCTCTGGCGCCTTCTAATATACTTTATAGTCCAAAGACTAATGTTGTCAAATGTACACAGGCAACAGTGCTCCACTATTGTTGCAGTGAAAACTCAATCTTCCTCTCAATGTCCAAGAACTCATCAGAAAACGCCAATAAATGTAGCAATAGCAAACACAAGAAACAGTACTCCGCCCAAGTAGCCAACCTGTTTGCAGAAAGAGTGAGCAGCAGTGACGGAGAATATGAATAATGCAAAGGTCTGGATGCTTACCAGTTTTTCCGAAATGTAGTGAGCAAGAAATGCTCCTCCTACAACGGCGATAAAAGTTGCAACCAGATGTCCAGCAATAGCTCCGGTTGCCACACCCCATGCAGACTGCAGAGAAGGGGTTGAAAGAAAGCTTATTTTCAAGTATTATGAATCATGAAGACGAACCACACTCTTGATAGAGCCATGAATTGCACCTGTGCAGCACCCAGAGCAATTGTTGCAAGCATTGAGCGGTCCCCCCATTCCTACAAGTTACAGACAACATCATACCGTAGGATCATGTGCTTGGAGACAAAACGAATGCACGCCACCTAGTGATTCTGCGAAATCATCTACTAAATTTTGGGCTTTACATAATCCTGAGTTCTCTAGAAAGTATGCTAGGGTCTATTGGCAGATCATTTTTGTGGGATTTGGAGACAAATTATATGCAATATATACAATTTTTCACATGAACCATAGCCAAAAGATGCTTACCGCAAAAAATATAAGGCTGAATGACTTCCAGATGATCTCAAATGGATTTGTGAGCCGTTTTGATACCTAAATACATGGAAAGCAGTCTGTTGTCATGCATCTTTGAATAATAACCCTAGAAAAATGAAGATAGGAGATGCAGTCTCCTGGACCTATCATTCGAAAAGTACATCCATGTGCCTTTTCCTTATTTACCATGGATGCATAAACCCGAACTAGCCGGATGCACTTCCGAAAGGCGGCCAAAAAAGTAAGGCCTCCAAGTTAGAAAATTACTTTTTCTTTCACAAGTTCCTCAGCTTCAATGAGTTCACCCAGTTCAGGATTGCTCCGCTTGCCACTCTTAGCTTCATTTGAAGGAAGATCCCAGGCATCTTTTATTGATTTGAGTCCAAATAACATTAGAAGAGCAATTGCTGCATACTGTCCAATTGGCACAGCTGTTTACATGGCAAGGACATGATAGAATTGGTCGGGATTTAGTATTAGAAAATATAATGTCTTTGCCTATCGGGACAAAAGCAGTATCAAATCTTAACTTGTGTGATTAATGTCATTTATTAGACAATTACAACAACAATGACAACAAAAAAGCCTCAATCCAAATTCAGATGGGGTCAGTTACATGAATCTCTTCTTACCATTCATTTAGACAATTGGTGTAGGCAAACTGATTCCAAAATATGTTGCCAATAATTAGCAAAAGAAGAAAAGGAGACATAAAGAGTACACAACTGACCCACAACCATTTTCAGCAGATTTAATGCATTCAGCACAACTATTTCATTCAAGTATGTATAAAGCCAGGTCGCTACTCCTGGAAGTGAAATCAAGATGACTATAAACTGGTACATCTTAAGATAAACATATAAACAATGATACAGAAGGCCACAAAGGAATTTCAATTGCAGCCGTGGCTTGTGAAAACATGATAGAGTTTTAATGAAGATAAAGATTGATGACCAAATGGCATAAACAAGGAATCCATGTAGTTATGCAGACTCTTGTTAACTGTTGAATCGAACAATATTGATAAAAACATTCATCCTGGAAGCATAAAGCAGCCGACTAGCATTTTAGTGGTAGAGTTTAACATTGTGCATGCTCATCTGTTGTCTCCAACTGAAAGTAAAGCCTGCAAGGAACCTGGCCAAGATTAGATATCAAGACTTTTAACTTACTTGTCTGAAACTGTGCTGGCACGGCATTAAATATTCGTCCAATTACAACGGACAAAATTGTCATCAGCGAAAGAGCACCCATTGAGCCCAGAAGAACCTTTCCAAGGATTTAAGGAATAAGAACTACTCAGTTGCAAAAACAGGCTTTTAACAGTCAACATAAGAAATCTCTGTCTAAACAGATTGAAAAAGCCTGAAATATAAGCCACAAATTTCAACGTAGAAGTTGCTCCTAAGAGCTATCACTTTGTTATTTGATGTTGATATGCAAATGAAGACTCTGCTATGCAGATCAATTTACCAATACAAACCAAAGCAGAGCAGTAATCCAGTTCTGGAATTTTTTAACACAGCCCAAAGGCTGTAAGAAAGTTAAGATGTCCTAAATTAAGAAGTCCTTTTTTGAAATTGCACATTGAGTTACAGCTCATAGAATGACTAAATTGATGTGAAACTACTTTGGATCATGCAGGATATTATGCACTTTAGTGCTTAGTCAGTTCCCTTGCTCACTATCTTGCTATCTACCAATACAAAAGACTCGATGAGGAGCTTTCTCCCAGCAGTAACGACTTGGAACCAACAAGCCATCTTCTTGATACTTGAAACCCAGGTATAAAGGACTCTGGTCTTTTGTTTGCTTCAATGACACAAAATTGCCTTACCTATGACCCCCTTGAAGAGAATAAATCCCAAATAAATGGAAGCTATAAAGTATGTGGAGAACCAAGAGTATAAGTGAAATTGTTCAGCAGTCAGCAGCACTTAGGGAGAGAACGAGAGAAAAAAACTGTAAGAGAGAACATACCAGTCCTTTATCATATTGCATGGCCAGCAGAGCAGCAATAAAAAATGTCTGGCAAATGCATGAAAACAATAATGTTATGCTCAAGAAATTTTGAACTGCATGAAAAGATAGGTTGGATAAATACTATATGTGATACTACCACTAACATAGTGTCTCAATAATTCTGCTAACAATTAACATTGATGTGTAGCAAGCATACAGAATTACATAATGAAAGGGTCTACACTTCATTTGCACTTTTGGTTCAATTTAGAGAGGAGATTAATTTCCAGCATTCATTTTCCTAACACAAAGCCATAAACAATTTTAACAGATTAGCGAAAAAAGACCATAACAATAGAAATGTAAGGGCAAGCAATAATTCACATTATTTTACTTATCCACAAAAAAGAAAAAAGATCTTCTACTACTTTTCTATTGAACAGGCAAAAGGATTAATTGTCTATTTTAGCCAGAAGTAAACAGGACACAACGCCAAATAACTGTTATGGGTCTGGCAGCTGGACCAATGGATTTACAAATAGGACATATGAGTAATATCCTTGAACAGCCTCCAAAAGGGCATTGTCTATCTAGTATACGCTGAAACTGTTTATCTTCTTTTACTACTTTTTCCTTCTGGTGTAGGTAATTGTTCAGACAAACGAACACGCAACCACAAGCTTATAAGCACAGGGTAAAATGTCAATGTGGGGGACACTGGGAGAATGTAAGGACCTTCTTTGGCAAGTTCCGACCAAGAAATAATAGCTAAAAAGTTGCATACTTTGAAATAGATACACCAACTGGGAGTACAAAAGAGCCTCCTAAAATCGAGACTAGATAAGAATGTATCATCAGACAATGTATTGCAGGACTAAACTGCTATCCACATGAAAAGCAAATCATGCAATAAACAAAAATTTACCTTGTCCCCAATTTCAGAAACAAATATCAACATGAATGCAGCAGTTAAGCCTGATTTTGCAATTGCTGTCAAGACTGACGAAGGTCCACCTTTCACAAAGGCAATCAGTGAAAATACTACGGCACATCCAAATAGCACAATGGCTATAGACAGCAGATATGGAATTTTGCTGGGAGGTTTCAAGCTGAAAATCACAGAGAGCTATTATTAGGTGAGGTCTGAGTTAAGCTGAGCCATGCTAACTGGTTGATCATATAGTGCCCAAAAGCACTGGATTGAATGATAGGCAGAAGAATTTAACAGTGAATTTACAGGATTTTGACATGCAAGGAACAATGCATCAAAATAGAAGTTTGGCTTTCAAGATAAAAAGAGAGCTGAATTTGTATGAACAAGCTCATGCAATCATGCTTGAAACATACCATTGCTTAACAATGCTAAAGGCTATCTAATTTGTGGCAAACTAAGGGTCGGTGCAAACATATTTTGTTCAATAGTGCAAATCAGGTTCGTGACCCTGAACAAGCAATTAATGACTGTCCCAGCCCGAGCCCATACAGAAAAAACAAAAATAACTAAAGGGAGACTAGAAAGTGGAGAGTAGATTGAGTCTAGAAATTTTATGCAAAAATAGAGCAGAAATTGTTGCATCAAACAGAAAGGTCATCACCTTTAAAAGTAAGCTATCTTATACTGATTTACAAGACTTGGAGATTCTTTCTCACGGAATTTTAAACTTTAAGCAAGCTGTATACATCATGCTTGCAATGCAACTAAGTAATATGTGTGATAATGCAGCATCTCATGCAAAAAATTAAATGAATAAGTATTTGTCACTTCTTTTGTCAAGAAAAAAAAAATGGATGTCACTCACATTTCAGCTGAGTTGTCACTTGATGGACTGTCAACAGAATTTTTCTTGCTATATTGTTCCTCACCACCTTCATGTGCTCCAGATCCAATGCTAACATTAGATGCTTGTGCTCTGACTGTGCCAAATGCAGAATTCAACCTTGATATTTCTCGGTATCTTACTACAGACATATTGAAGAATATATTACCCACTTAGTCAACCCAGATAGCCATAACCAGTACTAGAATGATCTCACTAGATAAAGCAGATTAGGTCATCACAGAATATTTCACAGAAACAGATTTTAACTCTGGAAGCAATGAAAAACTTTACTGAATTGGATTTTGAAAAGATAACAGCACTGTTCTTAAGATAATTTCAGGCCGGCTGCACAACTTGGGAGCCTTCACTGAAAATTTTAAAATTCATAGAATATAAAATGACATGTCAAGTCCAAACATTATGTGACCCCATTCATGCCAATGAACAAAGCAAAACTTGAAGAAATTATTCAAATCATGGTTATGGCTGCAATGTCCAGCAAAGCAATAGAGAGGGATCGTAATTGAATTACAGCAGAAACCTATCATTCTTCTTAAATTTGAAGGATTGCAGTCTAGATAATGTCAAAGGTCAGACAGAAGTCTACAATAAATACATGTGCCATTGGAAACAAAGAACTATCAGTTACCATGTTTGATCATTAAGCAGAGGCTAACAAGTATTGTTTATCGAAGACTCTAAATCATGGAGCATTTCCAATTCAAAATATCAAGAGAACAGATTCCCAAACAGTGCTAACCTAGATTACTTTTATCATTCATTATGGTCATTACCTAAAAGACTATAATAATGTCCCATAACATGTGGAGTGTTTCTTTCTTTCTTTCTCCAGTAAATTAAGCTTTCTAAACACATCATATGCTAAAGTCATTTACTCTCCATTTGTCCTAAACCTCTAAATTCACTCCAGATCTCCAAGTTTAATGAACATTGCTCCAACATATTCATATCCATTGTGATAGATCACTTAACCAACATACTCATATCCATTGCAATAGATGACTTAAGGATCAAGATGTCATCTTTGCTAACTGATTATCAATCCAGCCATTTTGTATAAGGTTTATTGCCCAAGACACAAAAAGACTTGTCTGAGTAGGGTTTACATAAACTTTCATACAAATTATCTTAATTAATATGCAACACCTGTGTAGGGTGCAGTACAAAATCCCAAAAAGTACCTGCCCCCATGTCACACTCGAATATCTAGATTATCAATTGTGAAAATTTCACTCGTTGATTACGAATCCAACCATCATTCTTTTTTCTTAAAAATCCACCACGAGTCATCCATCTTCGCTTTTAGGATATGCAAAATAAGAAAAACTGTTTTCACGCATTAAACCAAAAATAAAGTCCATCCCTTTGACAAACCCACAAGCAAGAAAGGAAGTTGTCTCCCTCCACTCAACCAAAGCAACAGATTTGCTCGACCATGCGAAATTCCCATCTACTCAAGTCTACAGCACATAATTCAAGCTTCACCAATCCTCCAAAGTCGAAAACCTTCTTATTCAGGCAATTATACTTACAATAGAACCAAAAAGAATGATCCGTGCTTCATTTACAGTTAAAATTAAGTCTCTTTCTTATCACAGAATCACTCTGTATATCATAACTAACGAATGCAAATTGGAAAATTCAACCAAAGAAAAGAAAAAGAAGGGCACTTACAAGGAGGGGAAATTATGAGTTTTCTAGAGATGCCGGCAGAACATGGCAAGGACTCCACAAAAGCCAGTACTGGAGGAGGCTTCCCTCTTGAAATGAAGGTTGTTGATGTTGTTCTTTGAAAACTCATCCTAGTCAGCCCCTTCATATTTCTCCTTCCCCTCTTGCTTCTGTCTTGTGGGGTGCTATGTTGGGGTCTGTTCTACTCAGAAATTCATTCCAGGTCCAACCCTCCCCACCAACTGAATTGTTAGACTGGATGCCCGGTAGCTGTGTTTACGCTCACTCGCACACTCCCCAGTCCGAGGGGAATCGAAGGAGAGAGGGAGTGTTTGGTGCTGAATTTCAACTGTAGGTGGAGCAGCTGCCAGCAGCCTGGCTGGCTGCCACGTGTGGAGTAAAGATAAAATGCGATCGCCCTCCTACGACGTCGTTTTACTAACAAATTTGACGTCCTGTCGGCAATAAAACGACAAAACACGTTTAATAGCTGACATAACTTTGTCTATCAAGTGAGCAAACTTAATCCCCAAGTAGAATCTTCGGATGCCCGTTGGGCTCTCTCCCTGTTTAGCCCAATATCAAGCATAAAGCAATTGCATATTTAATGATATTCTCGTTAAACGAGGACGCGGCTTAGCCGCGTTAGTGAGAGACAGTGTACCTCCACTGAGGGTGCGGGGATTCGAACTCTGACTCTCTCCTGCCTTTCTCTCACCACTCCCTCTCTCGCCTGGCTTTCTCTCATCCACTCCCTCTCTCGCGGAAGCCGGGGCATCTCCTCCGGCCAGATTGGAAAAGCCGAGCGACCTTCTCGTAATGTAATAGGAAAATTAATTAAATTCTTAATTATTAAAATGTTTTCAACTTTTAATTATTAAAATGCACTGTCAGAAACTACGATGAGAATATATTTTGGTCAAAAAGACAAATTTGAAGATAAGGCGTCACTCTTATCATGTTGTGGGTGTCGTCAACTTTTGCAACAAATAAATTTGAATTTGAAACGGACTTGGGCAGTTTGCTCGCAAATCGATCCGGATATTGGGGGGGGGGGGGATTTACGCGTATGGGTGTACTTAGCCTAAAATTTCACGTAGAATTTCAAATCTCGTTGTCTATATTATTGAGAAATCACAAATTTAATTGAATTTGTACTTGCTCGGGTATACGACTAGTTAATTACAATTTAATTGAAATGGAAAGAGGTTCACCTGGCCATAAAATCACTCGATCCAATTAACGTGGAGAAATTCAACCAAATTTGTAAATAATTGGTATAGATTTTAACACTCAACGAAAATTTTATTGAAATAAAAAAGGATTTGACATAAAATCAATCGAATAACATGCAATAATAAAAAAAATAGTAATAATTCAAATGTTTGCGCATTTAGAATGTGGGGTGGGCTCATCATAGTCTACTTTCATATATGATTGTAATAACACATGTTTATTTAGATTTTTATTGTGAAAATTCTTATTAACGATTTAATTGCAAAATTTTAGGAAGTATGGCTTTGTAGATAGTATACGAACGATTTACCTAAAAAAAGAAGGACAAAAATCTTGCGATGCATAAAAAGAAAAACTAAAAAAAAAAAGAGAGAGAGAGAAGAAATGAAGAAGGAAAATCAGAGGCCTTGCATTTGCAGCAGCCAACGAGCCAATAAATTTCACCCCACGTAGCACGTGACTTTCTGGTCCACGAAAGAGTGCGACCCGTTCCGAGTGTCCTCTGTCTCTGGCCCCACCCGCTCACTCCTGAAATCGGTATTGGTGGACCCCGCGCACCGCACATGCCGACAGAACATGCAATGGGACCCACTTAAATCAAAGGCCCCCCTAGGTAAAATGAAGGTAGACTGGGACAGCCGGGGGTGGGGGGGGAGATATCACAAGATTATCGCCGCCACGTGCGGTGTCGGGGAGGTCAAAGTCTGGGATTTTTATCCTCTTACGAAAAAACCCATAAATAAGAACTTGGACGCCACTTGGCAGCACGCAATTGGATCGGGTGACGTTGTGGCTTTGGTATTTGGTGCTTTATGAGTAGCACGCACCGTTGTGGCCGCCCAAGTTAGGCAGGCCGCGCCTTCTTTTCAAACGGGTGCTTTCTTCCTGTAATGCCCTCGATCTGTTCTCATATCTACGTTTGCACCCTTTCCTAAACACTAAAGATTTTTCTGAAAAATGTAAATATTTTATCAGTTACGGTGCTCTCGTTTTGCTACTTGTTCAAAAAACAAAATAGAAGTTATAAAAAAGGAAAACCCAAAAACACAAAAAGAAAGCCTTCCGAAAAAAAAAAAAACGACATCCCCACGTTCTCTCCCACGCGTGCCCAAAGGACTCAAAAAGCCTCTTCCAAGGCCATACTGTAACCCAAGAACAAAAGAAAAGAGGAGTCTCTCTCTCTCTCTCCCCAAGGCACGTACAAAACATGGAGACTGTTGATGCAGCACCAGCAAGTTTCATGGACGGCCTCCTCGACTTCTCCTCCGACATAGGGGAACAAGACGACGATGAAGACCACAACAAAGCCAGAAGGCCTCTCACCTCTATAGACCCGAACGGGCTAGACCCGGCTCTGCTCGACGTTCTGGACCCCGATAACCCTACCCGTTCATCACCTGTAAGTCTCTGCCTTTTCTCTTTCTCTCTTCATTTTATCGGAGCCCTGGCTGTCGGAGGCCCAAACTTTTGGTTTGGGCGGTTCGTTTCTCCGTGGGTGTATGGGGCGTGGACTCGATGTTCGGTGGCTCAGTTGACTCGGGCGAGTCTGGTCGAGTTGTGGAAGTCGACTCGTTGGGATAGTGATTCGTCGGTGTCAAATTAGACGGCATTGAATGTGCGCATCCTTGATTTCTTTTTTCGGGGCAAACGAAGCAGATTGGTTTTTTTTTCCCTCGCTTTTCCCCCTGCAAAAGACGATTCTGACCACGGCTAATTAATTTATCCCAGTCACGTGTACCCCCGGGGAGGATAAAAGATGCGACTTTCAAGGGTATTTTCGACATTTCATCGACTGACGGAGCTGGTGGGGTTGGAGTCTTTTATGGTTGTGAGCAACAACACAGCTCACGAGATCAGAGTTGCGCCCAATAAATGTCCAACCAAAACCGCAATTTGCATAGGAAAAAGACAATACTGCCCAGAATATTAGAATTTATTGCAGATTCGTGGCCGAGTCATTCGAGTTACTGAGTCGACTAGTTGAGTCAAGCTGATGTTTTCATTTTTCTTTTATTGACCTGGCTTTTTCAGGAATTTGCAGAGGAGGACCTGGAATGGCTGTCGAACAAGGACGCGTTTCCGGCTTTAGAAACATTCGTCGACGTTCTCTCCGAGCACCCGGGCATTCTCCCTAAGCAGCAAAGCCCCGTCTCGGTGCTGGAGAACAGTGCCGCAAGCAGCAGCACCACCACCACCAGCAACAGCGCCATTGCCGGCGGCAGCAGCAGCAGCATCATGAACTACTGTGGCAGCCTCCGGGTTCCCGTCAAGGCCCGCAGCAAGCGCCACTGCAGGCGCCGCCGTGACCTGCGCGTAGGACAGCAGCTGTGCTGGTGGAGCCAGGAGAACTGCAAGAAACCGAAACCGGCTCCCAAGGCATCGTCGACATTGGGAAGAAAATGCCAACATTGTGGTGCTGAGAAGACCCCGCAGTGGCGGGCCGGCCCCCTTGGGCCTAAAACACTCTGTAATGCTTGCGGGGTGAGGTTCAAGTCAGGCCGACTGGTGCCGGAGTACCGGCCGGCTAGTAGTCCCACATTCTGTAGTGAATTGCATTCCAATTCGCATAGAAAGGTATTGGAGATGAGGAGGCAGAAGCAGACGATAGGCTTGGTGGTTGTGTTGCCTATGGAAAAGGGTTAGGCCAGTGGTTGATTAGTCCACCTAGCGTCTTTTATTTTTTTTTTTTCAATTGGCATATCTAGGAATAGGTTTGGTGTAATGGGATAGTTTCCGTCAAACTACTCTATCTGTTTAATCTGATCCGCATAATGCAATTAAAATTCAAGCCACCTAAACTGCTGAGGTTGAATTGGATGTGATGATACTTTAAAGAAATTTTGGTTGACCATTGGCTTTTGAATTTAAGAAAATAAATTTTATCAAAATCAAACTGTCATTGTACGGTATATATGCAGAACCATGTAATGGGTAAGGTTCAAACCCTCCAAACGAACCAACTCAAATCTTAACCGTTAATAGTGGTTTGGCTGATTTGTTTGACTCTTCTTGTGAAGTTAATCAAATTGCTGGTTTGGTCGAGTCGCGGTTGACTGGTAGGGAGAAGCGTTGTTTCAACAAGCTTGTTTTCGATGAATTAATGAGATGGTGGCAAAATTGACGAGCTGTAACACAATTATTCAAATCGGTGGTTGTGAGTTGTTGAGGAAATCGCCAGTGAATTTCGTAAATACAAAGACGGGTATTTTTCAGTTTCAGTTTTTGTATTAATGCTCTAGTCCATGTGAGTTAATTTTACTTAATTGTCATTTGTCCTCCTTTTGAAATTTCAACCCCCAGCTTGAGTAGGCTTATATGCGTGCAAGTTTTCTGCGCAACAAAACCCCATGAAATACGAACTTGTCACAATACGGTATCTAACTCGTGCACTCGATTTAGAATGCACGTGTCTGAATACGGTATAGTTCTCGGTAGTCATATACCTTGGGCTCTCCGATGCTGCCCAAAATGTTGAGATTGAGATATCTCGCTTTTGCGTCCTACCTAGCCCTTAACAATGGATAACTGTTACCCGAACAACACCATTGATCCACGATGCATCCCAAATAACCGTACAGATCATCTCCTAAACTAGCATATTTTCTGACTTACAATTATCAGCTTAACAAATTACACAGGCTTAGCACGACCAAACTGTGCACGATTTTTGGGCTGCGCTATGCCCTCAAGGGGTCCGGCCTACTCTGTTTACAAAGAAAAGAGAAGAAAAAAGTTTCTATGCTAACTAGGCGCGTAGTAACCGGTGTACATGTACATGGCGGTCACAAGACAAAAGCATATGGTACCCCTCTTGTAGTAAACAGCATATTCGTGGCCAACTCGTGAGGTGACCCATGTCATCGATCCCTCTTTCTTCCAACTAAGACAAATAAAAAGATGTTGGGGACCCTGTTTAGATAGGAAGTTGCTTGTGACGATTTCAGTAATGTACATATGCCTTCCACTTTCCTCAACGTATATGCTAGAGATTGAAAGCAACCCCACAAGTCGTCAATGATTAAGGAGAAAGTCTCTTGCATTGCATGTCTCCACAGAAAGCCTTTGGTGCTCGCTCTCAATAATTCTCTAGTCAGCTCAGATCCAGCCGCACCGCCCCCCAGCCTCTAGCCAGGATAAGTTGCCATCATAGCACGCAATCGAAAACTTTCTCACAGGAATGCCCAACTCTGCAGTCCCAAACCGTGAGTTCTCAATCCATACACCGGGGGGGGGGGGGCTTCCCTTGAAGCAAAAAGGTCTACAACACTGTCTAGTTGCACAATTTTGGTGTTGCGCGCTTCAATCATGCAATCATGTAACTTGACATTTTGGCGTCATTAATTGTGGAAAGTTGTGATTGGATCATGTCAATAGCTTATAAAAGGGATTTAACAAGGGGTGGGTGTCCCCTATGTTACGCCAAATATTTTTTTGACAAATTCAAAAAGCAGTCCATTTCCATCTTTTAGGCCAATGAGCATTACTGGCCGAAGCATTTGAAATTTTGAATAATATTTGATAGAATGGAATGAAAGTCCCGTTAAGGTGATATTTGTAGACTGCACGATTCCCTTTAGTGCCATGCATCACTAGATTTGATTAATCAGTCTGTAAAAGCCACCCGAATGTATGCAGTTCCTTAAGAAGATGTTCATTGACCCTGCCAATTTTCTTTGCCTTTTTTTTAATTATTATTTTAACCCCCTTGTTTCACGCTACCCTCTTCACTTCTATTTTCTAACCAAACTCCAAGCCCAATATTCAATTAAATCATGAGCCATTTACTTTGGATATTTTTAAATTACGGAGGAGAGATAGCCTTGAAGGTAAATCTCGGGTCTAGCAAAGAGGTTTGAGAGTTCATGGAGAGAGAGAGAGAGAGGTGACAATTAGCAGGTAAAAATATTCAGTGAGGAGAAGAGATCATACATCGTAGAGTTAGTGTTCTGGTCTAACCAACCATATAAATTGTTGATAGGTGTTCTAACTTTCATTTTTCTTCTTTCTGTTTTAATAGTTTGTCTTGGAATTTTTGTGTGTTTGTTAAGGGGCATTCTATGCTAAAACGCCGTCAAGGCCATGAGGGCAGCCCCGAAACTGATAAATATTTTTCGTGCAGAACCTTTGATAGATGTAAATGTGCTCTTGATACCTAAGTTGCCAGCTACATTATTAGCCCACAAAAGAAAAGGGTGATTTTTTTTTTTCAACAAATAAAAAGAGACATTTTTTGGTGTTAGTTACGTGTATCTTAGCGAAAAATTATCTATTATTGTTATAATTCAATATTTTTTAAAAAAAGAATTTAATTTTCAAATAATAATAATTTTGAATGAGATTTTTTTATGACCAATTATGAAATATTAAATTCAATATAATTTTCTTTCACTTACGAAAAAAAATGCTATTAAGAAATGTTGTCGAGAAAATTAAAACTCGAATTAATAAAAAAAAGAAGAAGATATTTTAAATTATTATCAAATTACCACATTAAGTTATTAAAAAAGGGGATTGATTTCTTCCTTCGAATTGCCTCCATATATAATATTAACAATATTGGTCGTATCACCGTCCAAATCTCAAAGAAAATGACATGTCGGGCAAGGCGTACATGCTTTGTTTATTCACTTAGATAAGCATCCGAGTAAGCACAAAATGCTTGTCTCTACGAGCATATTAACGTTGCCATCAATTGGCAGCAACGGCAATTCGGTAGGTTGGGTTTGGCAAACATCTATAATTACCGATAAGCTACAACAAGTACATGCTTCAAGCCAAACCTGAAAAAGAAATCTAGAAAAAGATCCATTTGGGTTGGTTCTCTCTCATTTTCGTGATGTTAAAATCAGGTAGTGTCACGGGGCAATTTTGGGCGAAGTTATATGGAGTAGCCAATTTGACATTTTCTGAATGTGAACCTCCATATTATTTTAATTTCTTAATACTTGATTTCAATTAAAAATAAAATTATAAATATAAAGTTAATAACCATAATAAAACAATATAATTAGTGTTCTAAAATATATCGAACCAAGGACTTCGTTGTAATAAAATTCTTTTTACAAGATCTGGTTTTGAGGTCGTCAGAGCCATACACTTTCACCTGAGATTAGACAACTCACGAGCCATTAATATTTAGCAGAGCCATTTACTAAAAGAACCACACCTACAGAATTTGCATACTAAAAGTTAGCCAGCTGACGAGATGGTCATGCCGGCGGCAGCTCGCTTCTCGATTCGGTCCATGCTAATTAGCGCCGTTACGGCCATACCTACGCTCGCGGTGGCTTCTAGGTAACTAGGCCAAAAGGCAAAAGGGTATCTCAAGAAATGGTGGTATACGGCAGGCACCGGGTAAATATGTTCCCCTTTATGGGTCCCCAGCCGTTCCCGTGCATTGTCTAAGGACCCCACGAGTCGACCACAGTGAAAGACTCCACATATGTCCAGTTGGCAATGGCATCCACGCCATGGCAATGACGCAACTTTTCTTTTTAAGTTTCTCGACCCATATTTTTATTTATTAAAGAAATAAATAATAATTAAAAATCTTTAAATTTAAGTCTATATATATATATAAACTGCACCGGATGACTAACCCAGGACAATGACATGACGGCGGCATCATGAATTGCAAACATCGGTACAATATGGAAACAAGATTCTTGCTCAATGAGTAGGTGTGCATTTTTAGAGGACATGGGAAATTAGTTTACCAATATATATCCATATCAGTTCATTTGTAAGGGTGATGCCCAATTGAGTCCCCTAAAACTATTGGCTATTTTGAGGTGGTTTTGAACCTTGAGCAAGGAACGCGATCTATATTAATTATTATTTAAGCATTGAATAGAACAATAATTCACGTTGGATTCCATAAATAAAAGAACCCGTTTTACGATAATAAAACCGCCGTTGTTTATTTAATCTTTGGCGACACCTTTTAATGGAGGTGTACTTGCAAAGTTACAATTATAGAGGGAAGATGCCGGTTGCCCTACCTCTTGTAACACAGGGAAGGCAAGTGGGTTGCTTATTCCACCAATAACGTGCACGCGATACCAACTAAAAGTACCGAATGCCGATCTTGACTGTTTTTACCATCGATGCACACTTTTTCTTTTTATTTTTCTTTTTTTTTTTTGTTTTTGTTTTTGTTTTGTTGTTGTTTCTTTCAAAGGTCGTGCGCATTATTTTCAATCTGTTTCATGCCATCTTGATTCAACTTCACACGCATAAAAAACTTACGTGACGCCGAGTCTAAATCTTTCTCGTATCTTTACCATTTACGCTGCTGCCACCAAACCAATCTCGCTTGGGTTGTGAATCCTGTTGCAGTGTTCAGTCAATGACAACCCATGAGATCACCAGTAAATATACTTAAGTAGAAAAATAAATAAATAGTAATCTTTTAAAAGTCAACATAATAATAACAAAAAACATGCATTAATTATATTTTATTTAATATTATAAATAAATAAAATAAGTTGATCTCATAAAAAATATGCACCGATTTCACCTCACCTAGGACTGACCTCTTATTATTCTTTTAGGCATAATTTTAATCTTTTGTTTTTTTTTTTTATGTGTTATTGCGTAATGGGTATTCATTCAAATATTGACTGCACGACAAATTAATGGTTAAGTACTAAAAAATTAACACCGATTTGGGAAGTGTTAATGAAATAATTCGGCATACTTAACTCTACTATAAATTAAAAATCTAAATCTTGCTTGTCAATATATGTTTATATAGACACACGCGTAGCCACAGTCTCACTCTATTTCCCTCTCTACACGGGTCAAGTTCGACGGGTGGAGCCCGGCAGTGAAATAACGCCGTGCCGACCAGAATCTCTAGAAGAAGAAAATTAAATAAAATAAAGAAGAGCTAACGAAGATGGCAAAATTAAATTAAGACTTAATGCGCCGACGGTACAGTATGGTCAATATTTGTCAGAGCCAACACCTAACCAAGAACCATCTGGGTGACAAATAATAAGATTGCTTCCACTCCCCCAATTTTTTTCCAATTTACAAAATAATTCTTTTCCGAGTTGGGCATAATATCTCACTGTAACGAGATAAATTTTAGAAAAGGTGCCTTCCGCTAGTCAAGCCCACGACATGAAGGTTACAATAAAATAATAATTAATAAAAAATGAACGTTACAATAAAATTATATTAGTGTGTTACAATAAAATAAATTTACTAATATACTGAGACTTGCCATTCAAAAAATGAAAAATACCAGAATTTTGTCTGAGTGACACCCAACAGGAGGGTGCTTTGCTAATTGCTGGATAATTTAATTACTACGAAAATCGAAGATTTAATTTTCTTCCCAGAAATTTAGAAATAGAAAATAGATGGGTCATGGTGGGTTTTTGAGTGGAGACGAGCCGACCCCAAACCGTAAAATCCAGACTGATGCATGCACTGGACTTTCACATGTGCTGCTATTCATCAATTTTCGAAAAAGTGTGTTGGGTCCCACCAATTAAACTTTCAAGGATGCTTGATCAAGTTCAGACCCACAATAAACCGTCCGATATGGATAAAGCAAAGTGGATAAATTCCTTGGGCAGCCGTCTCATCAACCCGTGGGTCCACATCTTGACATTCGTTGGCCATTCATATTTTCAGCCAGTGATTAAAGGAACAGATTATTGTTTGGAGAGTCACATATTAATAATATTTAATATTTTTATAGCACGTATCTATTATATAATTTTTTAAAATATTTTAGTGTAGCTTTACAAACAATAATTTAAGTGAATGTACTATTTTTTAAAAATATTTTATGGTAAACTAATCATTTTCATTTAAAATATAGATAATATATTATAAAAAATTTACAATAACATAATTTTTGATTTAGTTTTGATATTTTAAAGTTAAAAATTGAATTAGAAAGCTTGTTTGGATTAATGTCGAGTCACTAGATTGATTAAGTTCATTTAAATAAGCGAGTCGCTGTGGAGTTGGGTTCATTGCTCAGACTGATGGGGCAAAATCAAGTTTAATAATACTAATACTAACTAATTACTTGCACTTTTTACAATAATAAATATTATCCAACCCTTTTTTTTTTTCTAAATAAATTGAACCTTTTCAATTTTCACATTATTTAAATGCTACACTAAATTAAAAAATAAAAGCAATAGTAATGACAGTGTCTACGTGGCAAACAGAGATCTTTGCACCGCAAAAGACTAGGTTGCTTGACCCACAATTCTGTATCTCTTTAATCAAATATACCAAAGATATTCTCTTTTTCTCGCGCGGCTGAAGGCAATCCAAAAATCCTTTATGAATAAGATAAATTATGAAATTAAAGATTCTCGTGATAAAGCGAGTTTTTTTTTTTAATTTAAAAAAAAAAGAAGAAATTGAGAAAATATGGTATATTTGGACATTTCTGATTTTTCAAGTAGTTCTTGACATGATAATGATATGGAGGAAACAGAGGCAAGCAGTGTTATTTAGGGCAAAGATTGACTGAATTACAGGCAATTAGAAAGGACATTTGAAGGTTGAAAAATGGAGACTCCACTATTCCAATGCCAACCCAACCCCCCCCCCCCAGAAAACAAAAGGCCGTCACAATCAAGAGTCCAAAATTTTTCCATTCAGACGAAAAAAAAAAGAGAGAGAAGAACTTTTCTGCTTAAACAAAAACTTCTGCGACGGTTGCGCCCGCATGGACGCAAAAAGACGCATCTTTTTGTTAGCACTAAAAATGAGAAAGAAAGTTGAGCCAGCCAAAGCCAACCACCCCCACTTAAACTGAGAGTGAGAGCAAACAGTACAATGACGTTTACCGTACATATATATAGAGAGAGAAAACTTGTATAGAGAGAGAGAGAGAGAGAGAGAGATGGAGAGATTGAAATACATGTGGAGGAGGAAGAATGAAATGAGTGCATGTCCTGCCGGGTGTCGGCCATTAGAACTTCTAAGGGGAGAGCTTTTGGTCTTTCCCTTCTAATTCATGTGAAAAAGATTTAATCTTTTCACTGTTTCTGTATCAATATCTCAATAGAAAACCACAAAAAATCTCTCTCCTATCTTGTTGCTTCACTGCACTTTTTGTGGTTTTGTTTTGCTTTGTTTCCAGAATAAAAGGAGAGGGTAATAGGAGAAAGTGCAGGGATCTTTTTGGGTGCAAATCTTGAGCCTTTTAAATCTAAAGATCTACACCGTTTGTGCCAAAAGGTGAACTTGGTCTGCTTTGGTCTTGTCTGTTGAGTCTTGAACTCGATGGTCACTTTGGGTTTGTGGTCTGGAGGAGTTATTGGCAAGTAGTGCAGTTTTTGTCTTTACCATCTTTTTTTGGGCGAGTGATTGAATTTTGATTATTTAAGCTCAAACGGGTATGCTTTCTCTACCGAGTTCTTTTGTTCTTCGTCTGCTCAAAGAAAAATTGTGTTATTTTCTTTAATTATTTGATAAGTGATTTCGGTTGAAATGACCATTTTGTTTGTTGGGTTTTCAACATCAGATGTGTGTCCTCGTTCGTTGCTTTAGGTTACTATTCTCACTCCTATTTATTCTTTGTATGTCTCCAAAGTCTTAAGTTATTGAATCTCTGGGCTTGTTGTTTAAATATGGTTTTGTTTTTGTGTGTAATTATGATGATGGAAACTTTTTTTTTTTTTTTTAATGGAAAAGATTTTGGCAATAAGAATGACCTGTTAACACTTAAACACCCAATTTGGTTCATAAGCTTTACTTCCTCCTTTAAAACGTGGTGCTACCTTGGTGAATCCTTTTCGTTGATTTTGGCTCGTTAATAGCAATGTAAAGGAGATATGGGCATGCAGGTGATACGTAATCTTATCAAACTCCACTTTGGATCAAGATGCGGGAGATAAAAATGCCAGAAATTATTACATCAAGGAAATTTTTGGAACTGGGCTTTGCGGCTCTTCTGCTTGTGACAGCCCTATTGGTTTGTAGTTCAGAAGGGCTGAACTCTGATGGGCAACACCTGCTAGAGTTGAAGAGTGGCCTCCATGATGAGTTTAATTATCTAGAGAATTGGCAGTCCACTGATCAGACACCATGCAGTTGGACTGGTGTGGATTGCACTTCAGATTATGAGCCTGTTGTCTGGTCACTTGATTTGAAAGCAATGAACCTTTCTGGGACCCTGAGCCATATCATCGGCGATTTGGTCAACCTTATTAATCTTGATCTTTCTCACAATACGTTGACTGGCAATATACCTAAGGCAATTGGAAATTGTTCGAGGTTGCGGTATCTTTATTTGAACAATAACCAGTTCAGTGGGCAAATACCTGCTGAAATGGGAAATTTGTCTTCCCTTAGACGCCTGAATATATGCAATAATAGGATTACGGGCTCTCTTCCTGAGGAGTTTGGCAAAATGTATTCACTGGTTGAGTTTGTGGCATATACGAATAATCTGGTTGGTCCCTTGCCTCGGTCTATTGGGAATCTGAAGAATTTGAGTTCTTTTCGTGCAGGGCAGAATGGAATTTCTGGTAGCATTCCAGCAGAAATAAGTGGATGTGAAAGCTTGGAAGTGCTTGGACTTGCCCAAAATGACATAGGAGGGGAGTTGCCTAAGGAACTTGGTATGCTTGGGAGCTTGTCCGATTTAATTTTATGGGATAACCAACTCTCGGGATTCATACCAAAGGAGCTTGGGAACTGTACAAACCTTGAAATGCTTGCTTTGTATGCAAACAGTCTTTTAGGAACAATACCAGCTGAAATCCTGAACCTCCAGTCTCTTAAGCGGTTATATCTCTACAGAAATCAGTTGAATGGGACCATTCCAAAAGAAATTGGGAATCTGTCAATGGCAGTAGAGATTGATTTCTCAGAGAACTACTTGACTGGTGAGATTCCGCCAGAGTTCAGCAAGATAAATGGTTTACAGCTGCTGTACCTCTTCCAGAACCAGCTTACAGGTGTTATACCAAATCAGCTCAGTAACTTGAGGAACTTATCAAAGCTTGACCTCTCTATTAATTTCCTTACAGGTCCTATTCCTTTTGGATTCCAGTATTTGACAAATTTGACTCAGTTGCAGCTTTTTGACAACTCTTTGAGTGGTGGCATCCCTCGGGAGCTGGGCTTCCACAGTCGACTTTGGGTTGCTGACTTTTCATACAATGATCTAACGGGAAGCATCCCTCCGGATCTTTGTCGACATTCTAACCTGATGTTGTTGAATCTGGAGTCTAATAAGTTTTATGGAAATATCCCAACGGGTGTCTTGAACTGCAAAAGCTTGGCACAACTCCGTTTAGTTGGTAACATGCTTACCGGTAGTTTTCCCTCAGAGTTGTGCAAATTGGTGAATATTTCTGCTATTGAATTGGCTCAGAACAGGTTCACTGGTTCCATTCCTCCAGTGATCGGAAACTGCCAGAAGTTGCAAAGGCTTCACATTGCCAATAATTATTTTATTTCAGAGTTGCCAAAGGAGATAGGTAATTTATCTCGACTGGTGACCTTTAATGTCTCATCAAATATGCTTGTTGGTCAGATTCCGCCCGAAATTTTTAACTGCAAGATGCTTCAGCGACTTGATCTGAGTCACAACAGCTTTGTAAATGCTTTACCAGATGAGATTGGAACACTTTTCCAGTTGGAACAGCTCAAGCTTTCAGAAAACAACTTCTCTGGGGTTATACCTCCAGCACTAGGGAATCTCTCCCGGTTGACTGAATTGCAAATGGGTGGAAACTCGTTTTCTGGCGAAATCCCTCCACAGCTGGGCTCTCTTTCAAGCTTGCAGATTGCAATGAATCTGAGTTATAATGCTCTTAATGGGAGCATACCACCAGAGCTTGGTAATCTTAATTTGCTGGAGTTCCTCCTGCTTGATAACAATCATTTGACTGGTGAGATTCCCAAAACATTTGAAAACCTGTCGAGTTTACTGGGGTGCAACTTCTCCTACAATGACTTGACCGGACCTCTACCTTCCATACCATTGTTCCAGAACATGGAGGTTAGCAGTTTTACTGGAAACAAAGGACTCTGTGGAGGGCCTCTCGGTTACTGCAGCCGCATTTCATCATCTGGTTATGTTCCTCAAAGAAGTGTGGATGCTCCTCGGGGCAGGATCATTATAATTGTCACAGCTGTTATTGGTGGGGTTTCTCTGGTTCTGATTGGAGTGATATTATATTTCATGAGACGTCCAATTGAGACAGTTCCTTCCTTGGAAGAAACAGAGACTCCATCTCCAGGTTCGGATGTCTACTTTCCTCCGAAGGACGGATTGAACTTGCAAGAAGTAATTGAGGCCACAAAGAATTTTCACGAAAGTCATATTGTTGGGAGGGGGGCTTGTGGGACAGTCTATAAGGCTGTTATGCATTCTGGACGAGCCATTGCTGTCAAAAAGCTTGCATCTAACAGGGAGGGGACCAATGTCGAGAACAGTTTTCGAGCTGAGGTTCAGACAGTTGGAAAGATTAGGCACAGGAACATTGTGAAACTATATGCTTTTTGCCATTACCAGGGCTCCAATTTGCTTCTCTATGAATACATGCCTAGAGGTAGCCTGGGAGAACTTCTTCATGGACCCTCTCGTAGCTTGGAATGGCCAACTCGGTTCACGATCGCACTTGGAGCTGCTGAAGGACTTGCTTATTTACATCATGACTGCAGACCGAGGATTATCCACCGCGATATAAAGTCCAACAATATACTACTTGATGGCAACTTTGAAGCCCATGTTGGTGACTTTGGTTTGGCAAAATTAGTTGACTTGCCTCAATCCAAAACAATGTCGGCGGTTGCAGGATCATATGGTTACATTGCACCTGGTAAGCTTTCTAGCCTCTTCCTGGTCGAATAAATCATCATATACAGAGAATATTTCTGAATGTTGCTGAAATTGTTTTTCATTTTCTTTAGTCTCTTATCATCTACAATTTGGCATTAATTTGAGAGGCTTGGGCACTTATAATGTTAGAAATTGTCGCTGGTTGGAGTAATTAGTATGCTGTAATGGCTGCAGGGATCATCCTTATACACCAAGCTTCAAGAAGAATGCTACAACATTATGCCACTTGGTTTTGCTTTTTCTTATTTAAATTTTAATTTTTAATTGTTTGGGGTTGGGTGAGTAAAAAAGGGGGGGGGGAAGGGGTAGAATTGGTTGACTAGGAGACCTCGGTCTGCTTGGCATAGATATATTATTTGATCATTGAAGTTTACATTTTTTTCCATATAAAGGAAACGTAATTACACCCTCCTTTCTTATGGCAGAATATGCATACACGATGAAGGTTACAGAAAAATGCGACATATATAGCTACGGAGTGGTTCTGTTGGAGTTGCTAACTGGAAAAACCCCCGTTCAGCCACTAGATCAAGGAGGTGATCTTGTCACGCTGGTGAAGCATTATATCCGGGACCATTCATCGACATCTGGGATACTTGACGGTAGATTAAACCTTGACGATCAAACTACAGTTGATCACATGATTGCAGTCTTGAAAATTGCTTTAATGTGCACTAGTCTGTTACCTCTTGACCGTCCATCAATGCGGGATGTGGTGTCGATGCTTATCGAGTCTAATGAGGAAGGGGGGGACTTTATTCCGTCTCCAACTGACAATTTTTTACCGAAAGATGACGCTTGGCGGAGCAAGTGATGATCCTCTTCCATTTTCATTAACTAAGCTGATTTACTTTTCGTCATATTATTTGCAACAGGAAAGCATACGGCCACGTGCATCTTTTTCCCCAAGGAAATCCGTTCTCTCTCGTGTTCAAAAATGGAGAACAAGAGAAAAATTGAGGAGTGGGGGAAGAAAGTGTGGCAACCGATGGTGCTCTCAATTCATCCTTTCCTTTTGCGATTTGTACAGTACAGCAACAAATTCTGCACAGATAGGAGTACAGTTATACGTGTACCATAAAGGTCCAAATGTTGTCACCGATGGTTGGATGCTACCAGTCAATGTTATTTCTTCAGTTAATGATATTTCACTCGGTAAGTCCAGGTCTTACCCAGATGTTAAAGACTAAATGGACGTGCATGATTCCTTGTTATAAATTGCTTATGCATGCTCCTCGCAAGAAATGAAGTACCGGCAAGCACCGAATGATGTGGTAAAAGAGTTCGTTCATTGTCCGGCCCAAGGCTTTTGGGTTCAATTCTCCGTTGAGGCCATGTACACCAGCCCCACTTTCCCAATTTTTGCACCCAAAAAATAACAAAGTACTAGCAACAAGTAAAATACCACGTTCTATTGTCGCAACAAGCAATTAAAAAAAGGGCTCCACTGGTTTGATCATGCCGAACATAGATTAACTGCTGCGTTACCTCAACTCAAAAGTTACCTCAGCCAGCCCAACCCAAACGTACAGACATTTCAGGTCCTCTGGTCCCATGGTAAAAGTGAACATTAACGAACATTAAGACCTTTAGATGTTTGACTTAACCCACAACTTCTAGCCGAAAAAGTGGTGGCTCTACTTCCATGCACTCTGAAACTATCTTGACCCGAGAGGCCCATCACCGAAGATCCAACCTCACTGTCGAGAGCATGAGGTTGTCAACCCAGGAAGCCACAGGCGCACGGAGGAACCCCACATGCTGACCGGCCGTGGGAGGTGGACCTCAAGATCTTGATAGCGAACCCAGCCCATCAACAAGCCACCACGATACATTACCGAGTTTTCTTGTCGACGTGGGACTATTTGCTTCTTCCCTATCTTCTACAGCCTTCAACCGATGATGCCCTCATTGACAATTTATGTACATCAAGACAAATAATCAAGTAGAACACAAGCAAAAAAAAAAAAACGGTGGAACAAGCATATCAACTGCACTAATTGATGTTCACATGCATCTAAGCTTGTAAGAGAAAAAAAAAAATTGTGATAAATCTGGCAACTTAATGGGAGAACACAAAAGGAATGAGACAAATAATCAAGTGGTGGTTCCCCATTCCACGACAAACTTCTAATTAAGAAAAATGGTATATGCAATCACGTGAGGGCTAAAAAAGAAGTTTTTACGTTAATTAAGCCAAGTGTCTCACCTGTTTTAACTCATATTCCGCGGTTTTTACGGTTGGTCTACCAAGGACCAAAAGCATTGGCATGAAAATTATCCCATCTAAACAATTATCCAAGCCAGACAGAAAGCAATTGGCGGGATGGCACAAAAAAAATTAAATAAATAAATCAGCCAAAGAAATTTCTAATGCAGAAAATGGGAAAAAGTGGTGGCTCAGTTGGGATCAAGACATCGAGCCATTTTGGATACGCCTGGCACCGGCCCGTTTTCCACTCACTGCCCGGAGCGGGAGGCAACGTTGCTCTGTGAAGCCAGCCTGACGCCATCCCCTCGTCTCTCAAGGAACCACGCCATCCCGCGAGCTTTCGCTAGAGTCACGTGGTCCAACTCTTAGCTCGGACCGGGCAGGCCAGTCTTGAACCATAGCGAGTCTGACTCAACGACACACACGACACGTTCCACCACTTTGTTGCCCCCTCTTGGGTTACAAGCTTGCCCTACCAAGCTCGGCCACTTTTCCTTCAGTGACCATCAATGTAAAGATAATAGCCAATGCGTTCGCGACCGGCATGGCAATTGTTCAACCTTTGCTTCTTCTTTGGCTGGTAGATTATGGTTCCCATTTGGATGCTTTAAAATGTGAAAGTAAACATCCCAAATTAAAGTTTCAGGTTTTGGTAATTTCTTTAAGAATAGTTTAGTTGACCAATAAATTTAACTCTCGCTTAATTTTACCGAACCTCAATGCCATTGGGTCTTTCTTCCTTAATTTAAGAGAACTCAACCTGCTAAAATAATAGTATCGATAGAGCGTATCAAATGGACAGAGCTTAGTAGATGGGGTGCAGCCTAAAAAAAAAACAGACAATTTGCGTTTGGATTTCATTGCTGAAGAAGTGTCCTGCGTGTTTTCCTCATGGGGTACGCAGATGTTTACCCGTTCAAATTCACATGCTCACAATGACGATAAAAGAGTTTCACTCGCTCACATAAAAATGGGCCATTAATGTATTAGATAAGAAGAGAATTTTGGAATATAAATGTAATTACTGCATATCTTAAAAAGTTAAAATCTTAAAAAGTTAAAAAGTTATTTTTTTTAGGAGAGTCGCTTTCTTTTATTATTATTTTTTTTTAAAAGTAAAAAAATGAAAAAAAAAAGAAAAAATCTCATACATAATTATTTTAATTTAATGTCAGCAATCAACAATCAGTTCTCGTATAATTTACTAATTTTGTGTTTAGGTAGCCGCATGCAAAATGGGCATTCGGTTAATATACTGACATGGGGCATCGATCCAAGGCATTATTTTTTTCCAGCCAACGCTTCAATCGAAGCAACGAAAACCTAAGCCATGCAAACGCAGTGACTATGTCAAATAGAGACGAACAAAGCACATATCATATGGTGCAATAACTCAAAATTTCAAAGGAAGCTACAGACATTAGAATTCAAAGACACAGCAACAAACAGAACACGGCAACAGAAACAGGCGGACTGTCTTCCGGAAGACGACTATTAATTAGACACAAATAAGATTTAAGACTAAATGCTAATCCTAAACACGATTCCAAAGACCAAGGCATCTCCAGTACTAGGGGATACATCTAAACGAAACAGAAACATTTGTGCCGGTTAGACCATGTTGACTAAGGGCGTGGGAGAATCCCATTAGCCGCACCTCCAGCTGGTCCGCCGGCAACACCACCTGCAGCGCCACCAGCCCCACCTCCAAGGCCGCCAACACCACCCAGGCCACCTATACCACCAATCCCACCATACTTACCAATTCCACCGATCCCACCGAGAACTGGCAGCCCTCCAATCACACCGGCATAACCTCCCATCCCTGCAAAGCCACCGACGCCACCGTAGATGAAATTCTTCTTGTCTTTAAGTCCAGTGCTGCTGGGTGACTCTGCCGTGGGTGCACTTGCATGCATGAAGAATTGCTCATTATTTGGGGCATTATTGCTTGGCTGCTTTGGTACACGCGGAGAAAAATTCATTTGCTCATTCTGGCCAGCATCACTGGGCACATTGCGTGCACTTGCATGCACCACAAATGCAACAAGAAGCACAAAAAGCACAACCCAATTAGTCATCTCTCTCTCTCTCTCTCTCTCTCTCTCTCGGTGAACGCTTCGAGCAAGGTCTCTGCATGCTGTGGCCTTATATGGAGGCAGTGCTGAAGAATAAAGGGTGGGTAACGGTTGAGGGTAATAAAGGGGGGTGTAGTAAATGGCTCTGACACTTTGCTCTCCAAAGGGTCTCGAGAAGGGAAATTTGTTTGATTTGGCACTAGCGAGTTAGGTGATATCGAAAGAAGTGAAATTTAAGGTAGCCATTGTCGTGTACTTTAAATGGATTGGCAGATTGTGTGGTGCAGGGACTTGCGTACGTGCCTTCATTTTCCTTTTCCTCTTAATTTTTCAAGACAAAAAAAAAAAAAAAACCGAATAAGCTTCTTTTATCACATAAATCCCTCAATTTCAATGCAGTTTAAATTGAAGACTTTCGAGATTCATGTTTAGATTCTTTTTTTTTTTTTTTGGGCTTGGGAGATTCGTTTGTTTTTGTCAATCATTAATGATTAGAAACCAAATTTCCAGGCCCTTTGTCCAAATAAAGTCTAATATGGCATTCCAAGCCCTTTGCCTGAAAAAAGCAACGATCTAATCCAAGTAGTCCAATCCAAGTCAACATGCTGACTTATTTGCTCAGTAAAAAAAAAAAAATTGCTCGATTAAACATATACGAAATGGAATAATAAAGAAGATAGGGAAGTCATGATTGGTCTGATAAACATTATATCATGGAAATCATGATGGAAATAAACAAAAATCAAACCGTGCAATGAAAGGAAGAGAAGCATAGAGAAAGGAAACAGTGATAATTCTTTTTCCTGTAAACAAAATTTCCATTTCAATCTCAAGTTTATTATGAGCACCAAACACTAGAAATTCTTTGTATGGTATTGAAAAGATTCCAAGTGCGGGTAATCACTGTGCGACTAGGATACGTAAGTTTGCCTTGTCTTGTTAGAATTCTATAATTATGTTTTTTTAAAACGAAAATGAACATGCTCGGCCCATCATGGGGTTGGGCCGCTTAACCCCAAACCACATGAAACTTTGAACTTAGCTAAATTTCGACAACATTTCGGAAGGACAAGTTAGGCCTAATGGACAAGCCTAGCTCCAGGCCTTGCGATGCGGTGGGCAGCCTTTTAGGCTTTTATTGAGAGGAGCGTGGATTTATCGGCCATGTGTCTTTGTTCCCCCCTTTGATTGTGGTTAGGGTCAACCCAAAATCTAGAATTTATTAAAATTATAATATAATTTAGTTTAATTAAGTTTAGTTTAATATAATTTCATTATTTAAATAGTGTGTTTCCCTTATTATAATATAAGATTATATAAAATTAATAAAATTAGGAATGTTCATATAATTGTTTGATAATAATATTAAAACTACTGCATTTTAACAATTATATCAAAATTATTGCATCCACAAAATGACATCGTTTTGGTTAGTATTTTCGCGGAGTGTGAGGACAAATCCCGAAAAGCTAAGCGAAAGACCAAGACAGCTCCTTAGTAATAATCTACGCATCCTTGGGCGAAGATAGGAATCTACGCATCCAATGTACCAAACTCGGTGCTTCCCATGTCAAAAGTGTATGCTTCTGTTGAAAGGAAATCGATGGCAGCGATAGCATCAACTGTGGACTCTCTGCCGGATCTTTTGTCAGGGTTCGCAGAATATGCTACGAGGAAACCAATCCAATATCGTTACCCTGTTGGCAAGCAAAGACTGGTAAGCCTTTCGTGATTATATTTATGATGTTGATCAGTGCCATCTGATGATAAAGCTTTGCTTTTCTCCTGCAAGCGATCAATTTGCCCATCCATATTTGGTTTTGGAAGCCATTGACGTTTATGGCGTGGTGGAGTCGATTTAAAAGATAGGAAATATTTGGTCGGACACACATTTTGTTGAAGTCACCCTATACAATTAATAAAATAATTTGGCACATTGGATGCGTAGATTCCTTAGTAATAATACATTGGGCGTCCTTGTTTTTCAAGGGTGCCGAGAGTTAAAAAACAGTTATATGGACTAGGAGATTCAACACACACCAAAAAAAAAAAAAAAAAGGCATAATTTTGTATTATTAAATTTTAATTATCAACTATAATATGTTACTTGATATGTAACAGTTAAAATTAGATACATTTTTAATTAGTAATAAATTAATCATAATTAATAATTAAAATTAAATAATATAACTTTATATATAATCTTGAATTTTAATTCTCGTAAAACTCAAAAAATTTTAATAAAAGAAAGGAAAAAAAAAAAGAAGCTGTTGGTTTTTAACCACGCGTTGAGATACAAATTAATTTAACAAATCAACCCCCTTAAAAAAGAGAGAGAGAGAGAGAGAGAGAGAGAGTTGCAACAATTTTCCAAGTCCAGTTTGCACTAATTAATTTTTTTCTTCTAATTTACTTTGCGGGCAGGAGAAAGCCTTCCATGCGGATTTTATGGTGTGTCAACTTCGACGGAGGGCACTGCGATTCCGCTGCTTGTAGCGAACGATGCGTCGCCACAGGCTTTAAAGGAGGAAAATGCGGTTCAATATTCGGAGAATTCTTCCACGATGCTTGTTGTTGCGAAGAAAATAGGGAAATGGTTTTTCCCCCAACGCCTACGCCCAAGCCATGAAAAACTGACGGCGCTCAAATCGAAGGAAGTATTGTTCAATTGGACTTTGAAAATTATATCATATGGATCGCGAAAAGGCATGCAGCAATCTATAAATATTATAAATTCGATAATATAGTTATATTTAAAGGACATAGAATTTCATGTTCTCGTAAATGATAAAGAATTAGTGTAACACTCTTGTACCTCTCTTGTTCTGCTTTCTGATGTACTAATTTATGTCATTTTACTAAGAGTGTTGTTCTACGGCAGATTATTTTTCACAACGAAATGTGACTTCCAAAGCAGAGATTTCCTGTCATCGAGAGCCTGCCCTTGTAGCTATCGGTCGTCAATGGAAACAGGACGCTTTAAGGTACACGCAATACATGGCCCATTATAGCTCTGGTGGCTTTGACGTCCGGTAACTAGAAGTCGTAAAAACAAGTTTGCCTCCTCGGTTGCTGCGGAGACTCCCATTGCCATTGATGTTAGAACCGATGGTCACGAGCCTACAGAGAGAGCCGTTCTAGTGCATTCAAACATCAATCGCCTGCTTGGACCAGATAAGTACCGAATCCTGGTCAAAAACTCGTGATAGCGAACTGTGCTGCAAAGCTCACAACAGGGATTAGTATTTCGTGTGTCTGATTGCTCCAATGAAAATAAAAGTTATGAGTGTCCTCATAGTCGAGCAACCAGATAGCCAAAAGGAACATAAGATGGTGAGATTTTCTGAAATATAGGGAGTTTTTCTAGTCTCTCTTTGCTCATTTTTTGGTAGACTTCTATTTGCCTTGTTTTTTTTAACCCTTCAAAAATGAATTAAATTCAATTATTCAGTACCCGAAAAAACAAAAAAAAAAACCAAAAAAAAAAAAACAAAAAAGGAGATCAATTATTAGGTCATGCTTGACTCTCATACACCTTTTTTAAAAAAAAAATAAAAATAAAAAAATATTTATTTTTAAATATTGGTTGTCTCGGACAAACTCTGAAGCCTTTACCACTGGTAGTCAAGTTAAAGTGCATTCCTTTCTGCAGACAAAGCTCTGGTACGTGCCAAAGCAGCACAGCAGTCTAAGATCATTGGAAAGGTACACCCAGAGCAAGATTTGGAATCAATTCTTTTATTTTCTTTCCTCCCCTTTTTCGGTCACAGAATCAATTCTTTTTCCTGATTTCAAGCTGCTTTACCAGCTAGGAAATTGGAAAAACTAGAAACCAGAAACATTGACACACACACACACACCCCCCCCCCCCAAATCCCCGGTGCACATACTCATAAGTGGAATCACAAACGTTCGTGGGTCTCAAAACAATAAAATTTTAGAGATTGCATCTTTATACTGAATCGCCTGGCTGTCCACCTTTTTGTTAGCTTTTCACTGGATACTCTCTTTAGGCGCACCCTAAATATGCTCCGCAGTTTGGTATGATGGTACAACAAAACCGGCGTTGATCCTTACGTTTGCTGCCTTTATTCATGCTAGATGAAGATTGAAGCTTCAAAACTAATGAGAAACAAAGCAGAAGTTATTCTATTAATTAACACGATTTGTAAACTAATGAGAAACAAAGCAGAAGTTATTCTATTAATTAACACGATTTGTAAAATTGCTAAGGTGGGCAGATGAAGAGTCCTATACATACACACAAAAATAAAATAAAAGAATGAAAATAATTATTAAAATTAAAATTAATTTATGATATTATTTTTTAAGTATTTAACTAATATGTTATTTTTTTATTATTCTATTTTTATTTTATTGTATAAATAAATACTTAATTATTTAATAAAATCAGATCTTTACACTCTCTCGAAGTACGTCTTATTCTCGTTACCTTATGACCCCAGTTTTCTCAAAAACGAACATATTCCTTCGTGTATGTGGCATTACAACAGAAGGCAGAGCCTGCAAGCAGTGGTTCTATTTGTTGTTCTGCTTTCAATTATAACAAATATCAACCTTTTCCTTTTTCTACACGAAAGAACCATGAGCTTCATAACTAAGGAAACGTACAAGAAAACAAGCTTCCCTCTACACAACTATGTGGGTTTCTTTTTTTTTTTTCTTTTTATTTTTATATTCTTCATCACTTGAAAACCATTTTTGCATTAGAGGAAGATGAGTAGAGCAACGACGCAAAGAAGCTTGAGTTATTGCTTTTTGGATACGAACTTTGAATGGCCAGCTTTGATGTCGATGTTGTTGGAGCTATAGAGTTCTTGTTGTCTTGAACATCGGTTGTTGCTGGAGATCCCTTAAGGCGCACATCAGCCTTTACAAAGTCGTCTCTCTCAGGCTTGATCTCCTTCAGCATTGCGGCAACATCTTTCATAGTTGGTCTGTCATCTGGAGAGGCATTTGCACAAAGTAAGGCTATGCCCAATGCTTGCATCATTTCTTCAATTTCTGACTCTGGTCTGGACAGTAGGCTTGGATCCAGCACTTCAATTCCTCCCCTCTTCTGTCTAACCCAATCCACTAAATGTAGTCCGTCTGGTATGGTTGGATCAATGGGCTGCTTGCCTGTCATTACTTCCAACACAACTACACCGTAGCTGTAAACATCGCTCTTCTCTGTGATCTTCAACATGTAACCATATTCTGAATAGAAAAACAATGTTAAATAAGGACACGACAGGATTGGGTGTGAATTAACTAGACTGTTTGGAATTGCTTGTTGCTTAAATTGACAGGACTAGGAAAGAAAATGCTACGCGTTTAACATCCTGTGGACAATTGAATTTGCGATTTTTGTATCTGACATCTGCAATGCATAAGATCTGGTTTTTCTTGAAAACAGTAAATAAAACGTTGAACTATGGCGTAAGAGAATAAGAACTTACCGGGAGCAATATATCCATAAGAGCCAGCAACTGTATTGGAGGACCGACCAAAATCACCATCATCAATAAGCTTGGCAAGGCCAAAATCGGCGATGTAGGGCTCAAATTCAAGGCCAATGAGGATATTATTGGCCTTGATATCCCTGTGAACAATCGGAGGAACACAATCATGGTGCAAATAAGACAGGCCTTGGGCTGCACCCAACAAAATCTGGTACCTAAGTTCCCATTCCAATGCATTTCCTGTTCTTTCATGGAGTAGACTACCCAAGCTTCCATTAGGCATATAGTCATACATCAGCAACCTTGTATTACGATTCCGGCAACACCCCAAGAACCTAACAATGTTCTTGTGCCGGATGGAACCAAGCGTTTTCACCTCTGCCGAGAAGGAATCGCGGACGCTGCACTTTTCATCCTTACATCCGGTGGTTGCGGACATTGTGTTTGGCCAAAGCTTCTTCACTGCAATGACTTCACCGTTGTCCATAGCAGCACGGTAAACAATCCCGGAACACCCTTTCCCAATCACATTGGCATCCACCAGGCATCCTAGTATCTGATCCACCGAAAAGTTTAACTTCTGGAATGGAGTGAACTGCCAGGGCCATGAGTCTCCTAATTCAGAATCATCGTCGTCTTTAATGGTTCTTCTTGCACGGATAATTGCTATTGCGCCCATAATAACTATTGCTATTGCCAGTGTGATCAACAGTGCAATTGCTAGCCTAATCTTCTGTGCACCTGGTTGTCCTTTTCTAGTAGCAACCGTCGAGAAACATGAATCCTGGATTGAAGAACATAGGTCTTTGTTACCAGCTAATTCCGCTGGCGACAACTGTCTAAAGAGCTTTGTGTCCGGAAGATAGCCAGTGAAGCTATTGTAAGATATATTGAGAGAAACAAGAGTGTCAAGCCCTGCAAGTGGACTCAAATTTCCCTCAAGCTTGTTACGTGAAAGGTCTAAGATTGACAGCTTGGTTAATGCAGATATCTGAGTTGGGATTGACCCAGACAGTCCATTGCAACTAAGATTGAGAGCAATGTCAAGGGCTCCAAGTCGGCCCAGTTTGATTGGGATGCTGCCAGTGAGCTGATTGCTGCTAAGGTCAAGTAATTGAAGACTGGAGCATAGGCCAAGTGATGAAGGGACAGTGCCAGACAGTGAGTTTCTGCTTAAAATGAGCTTGTTTAGTGACACAAGTTGTCCCAAACTTGCTGGTATTTGACCCTCGAGTTGATTACCTGACACATCCAGGACCTGAAGCCCGGTGAGAGATGACAATGAGTCTGACAGGGGACCCTGTAAGGTGTTGTTGCTTAGGTCTATCCATTGCAACTCTACGCACCTTCCAATCTCATCAGGTATAGGCCCAGTGAGGCGATTGCTGGATAAATCAAGAAAATTCAGGTTGCTGAGACCCCCAGTTTCTTTAGGAATGGTACCGGCAATCCTGTTGTTGCCAAGCCTTAAACGCACAAGAGAACTAGAATTACCAATTTCTGGGGGTACAGAACCAGAAAGGTCATTATCTATCAAAAGAAGTTTTGTGAGGTTTTGAAGCTGAAACAAGCCTGGAGGAATGGTTCCAGTGAGTGAGTTTTGAGACAAGTCTAATTCCTGAAGGTTACTGCAGCCAGCTAAACTTGGAGGAATGCTTCCTTCAAGCTGGTTTTGCCAGGCGAAGAAAATGGTAAGCTTTGACAACTTACCAAGCTCAGGTGGGATCAGACCTGAGATTTGATTGACATCTAGTTGCAATTGCACAAGATTCTTAGCATCAGAGAGAACAGAAGGTATGGAACCAGAAACGTTGTTGTTACTAATCATAAATTCTTCAAGCTCAACAAGGCTTCCAACAGAGGCTGGTATGGTTCCAGAAAGAGAATTCAGAGAAAAGTCAATCATTTTCAATTTAGTACAATTGCCAATCTCTTCTGGGATGGGTCCAACAAGATTATTTTGCCACAAAAACAGTTGCTCAAGCTTTGGAAGCTTACCGATCTCTGGTGGAATCGATCCAGTGAGACTGTTTCCATAAAGATTCAGGCTTACAAGCTCGGAGCAGTTTCCTATATCAGGAGGAATCTCACCAGAGATTGCTGTGGAATAAATAGATAATGTTCGCAGCTTCCTTAGCTTACACAATGAAGCAGGCAAAGAACCTGAAAGTCCTGTCTCAGCTAGTCCCAAATCAGTCAAGTTGCTACAGTCTCCAAGCTCATCAGGAATTTTGCCAACAATGTCTTGGTTCCCCCCAGCTCTCAAGACTCCAAGATTGAACAATTTTCCGAGCTCAGATGGGATACCCCCTCCAAGTCTATTATCAAAAAGAACCAGAGTCTTTAGGCTAATGCATTTACCTAGCTCAGCAGGGATTTTTCCAGTTAGCTGATTGGAGTTCAGGATCAAGTCCTCAAGATCTTGAAGCTGGCCAATACTTGCAGGAATGTTTCCAACAAGACTATTAGAGCTGAAGTCAATGACTCTGAGTGAAGCACAATCACCGATATCAACTGGGATGGTTCCAGTTAGATTAGCATCAGAAATGACAAGTTTACTGAGAGAGAGAAATGAAGAAAGATTTGATAGTAAAGGGGCCTGGAGAGGAACTGATTGAATGTTTATTTCAGTGACATAGTCCTGCGAGGTACATGTTATGGAAGTCCATTTGCATGGGGTGGAATCAACTCCATTCCAGTCAGAGAAAGAAGAGGGTGGTGAAGGAAAGGAGTGTAGCCAAGAGAAAAGAATGGTGGCTTCATGGTTTTGTGCAGCAGAGGAAGTGGAAAGAAGAGTTGATGAGAGAAGAGCAATGAGGATAGATAATGATACTGAAAGAGTAGGAGGAGGAGGAGAAGAAGAGAAGAGGAGGCTTTGCCTCGAGCTAGGCATAGACATTTGCCTCAATTTCCAAAAATTTCTTCTCGGGTTTGCATCATTCGGTTTCTGCTGCTGCTGCTTCTGTACTGCTTCTTTTCTCTCTCTGCTTGTGGCTATTCCTCTAATCGCTATATTCATTGCTTCCTTTGAACTCATACTCAAAACAAGCATTGCATTGTGTTTGGTGCCTTAACCTTGCATAATAATGCAAACAAAACACTTTAGCGGCAGAAAAATAATACTATTCTATAAGATAATTAAAGATATGCAATTAAAGAAACCAAAAACAACCCCCACCTCCACCCAGCAAAAGAAAAAAGAAAAGAAAAACACCCACCTAGAGATCAACAAAACTGCACCACCACCTCCACCCTACGCCCTCACCTAGGATCTTTCTCTCCAACTCAAACATAAAATAATGGAGGAGTTGCTGTGTGGTCCATGGGCAGGGAAAATATACAGGCGCCACATGGACACACATGACTTCAGTATCTTTCCCTCAGTGTGTTTAATGGTGAATAGTTTAATTTGATGGGTCAGCAGGAAATCAGGTTGGTTTTATTCTAATTTAGTTTTTGACTCTATTGTACAATACAATAAGTAATAAAGAAGAGGGGGATAGTGTGACCGTGTGAGTGAGAGCAGGTAGCAGCCCAATCTCCAATTCAGTGTTTCTTTTTTGCTCTACAGCTAATCTCACACATCTTAAAAGTTTTGGGGAAGCAGACGGAAGGGTTTGGCTTACTGTCGTCGATTGTGTTACATTGGTTGGAGGGGTTCGGTTATACTTCAGTTCGGCTTCTCTCCGGCACCAAGTTCTGTGATGCCACAACTGTGGTTTAAAGCCATTGTATGTGTCATAAAAATGGAGGAATGGATCATTGCAGATCAATGAGGAACCATGAAAGAATCTGATTGAAAAAAAAAAGTCTCCAACAGAATGGAAACGGTTTTAATTGTGATTTGCATAAATAGATTATTGCATACCTATTAAGCGCGGGCATTAATTACATTGGTTGGTAATTTTTTATGATTGGAAACTCTTTTTAAAAATAATAATAATAATAAATGAAAAATAGGAACTTCTAATTTTTAAGGGCTTTCGCCTGTCATGCAAAACCTAACGGGAGAAACTGTTCCTGAACTTACTTCGGATGAATCAAAAATGAAACCCTTTACACGGACATATTTTGTTGTCAATTAAGGAATATTCTTGCACTAATTTAAACACTTCATAGTAAGTAAACGCCGTGTAAACTTTGCGTCCATATATCTTAAATTTAGATTAGAATATTACATTAATCGTGAAGAGTGAAATAATTTTCTTGCCATCCGCTAATCCAAAGGACACCACAATATTATGCACAACGTAATTGCTATTCCCATTCCGCTATCTCTCGAACACACTAAATTCCTAAAATTGCCACTTTCAATATTAAGGCTGAAAGTTTAGCTCAAAAAATTGATGAAATATATCATCTCATACCTCCAAACGTATTGTCCAATAATCTCTCAAGACACTCTGTAGTTAACAATTTCAATTTTTATTTCAGAGATCTTGATTTCTCTTTTTGCCGGAGGGACATAAAACTTATAAAAAAATTTACTTAATTATGCGATTTGCCATCCAATACATTTTTTAATAATTTAAAAAAAAAATGTCTGGTGTCCCGAAAGAGACCTTTTAAAGAAAAATATACCGATAGGCTCATTAGGTCGTATTCATACATCTATAAAGTGCTCCACCTCCAATCATGGGTTCCACAAATAGAGTGGTGAAAATTTTGCCTAGGTTAACAAGCACAGAGCTTGAGCCATGATTCTTGGAATCCTGGTCATATTAGTTGTATAATCAAGACTCATACTCCTTAGAATGAATTAGTTACGAGCATGCTCATCGATTTACAAGATTTGTTCTTCGAAAGATACGCTGATTTACATTATCACCATGTCATCTAATGGGGTTAGATCGGGATGTAATGCCAAGCACGGTCGCATAAGGTACAATTTGTGATCTGCAAGGTACCAAACCTGCTCTAGCAGTTTTGACGTCAATTACGTGTTTTTGGAGATGTCTTCGTAAATTGAGCTAATTTATGCAATTATGTTTCAATTACTGTAGTTTGAGAAGGAGAGAAAAAAAAAAAAACAACAACAACTTTGGTCACTCACTCAAAAATTCGGATTAATCTCTGTTAGCTTATAATTATACCGAACTGCTTTTATCCGATCCGTGCAATTTTCGCGAGTATCAGAAGGTTAATCGGAGTAATTACGACATCTTCTGACTCCTGCATATGCGAGGCCCTGAGCTTAATTACATTCTAAGCAACAAAACGTGGTCAAGATGATGACAAATCACTCGGAGCACAAACTTGCACCAGGCCAACAAAGCCATGCGTCCTAAAGCGTGACTTAGTAACCTACATTAATCAACCCATTCAGCCATACTAAACCTTATTATAAATTTTATTATGCGACCCAAGTTGTCCACTCACGCACGAATTGGACAGTCTGATTTGAAATTTTTTGCTTAAATATTTCGATCTGACAGAACAACATTTAGGAGCATCCTTCGAGCAAAGAGATTGTGGCATAGACGACTGTGAGATCCAATGTCTTATAAAAGTAATAGATTACTAAACAAACTCCAAACGTCCTTCGGTTTAGGTAATTTTTTATGCATTATCTCTCTACCCGCATCAAGTTGATGCAAGTACTTTCAAACTGCACCCGCATTCAATCTAACGTTCCATTTGATGTAAGTCTATTGTAGATTCAGCAATTTTCAATTGTGATACTGATACCGAGTAGTCTAATGAAGTCAAAATGATTCTATATTACATTTTGCCCGGATTAGATAGCCCAGAAAGCACCTTCAAATTAATTTAACAGTCGGGTTTGTGGGAATTCATATCTCCATATTTGGAGCAAACCTGCAATATTCTCAAAGTTTGTAGCAAACCTTGCACGCAGCACAAGTTATGTAACATAGATGCATTTAGACACTGACTAGGATCATAAGCTACAAAAAGGATGCCAATCATATGGCCAAGGAATTCTCTCCCCAGTGGACCAACCCCAAGCGGAAGCGGGTCAATCTTACGTCCTACAATCATCAAAAGAATGAAAAAGCAAAGGACAAGAGAGGGGAAAAAAAAAAAACAAAAAAAGAAGCTACAAAACAAGGTATGTGTCCGGCTGTGACTCGAAGAAAAAAAAAAAAAAAACAATCAGAATGTGGACTTTGGGCACAATAAGTGGATTGAGTTAGGAATGAATAGCTTTAACAGCAGCGCATCCCTGATTTTGAGGCCATGTCACGTGAGTACGGGAATCCAGATTTTTGCTGCAGCCCCCACTCATTGCCAACTAAAACCCATCTTTCGCAATTTTTTATATCTACCATAAACAACAAGCAGCGGGGGTCATGTCCGTGGGAAAAATATTGACAAACTATCTGTACTGCAGCGACAAAGCAAAGTGTTTTGTTCCATTAGTGGACTAGGACCCGAACTAAAAAGAAAAAGGTTAAACGGCGCTGATTTTTTGAGCTCCTCCCATATTTTAAGGGCCGTGGCATTGGGAACTTCCCCGACGGAATCTATACACGTTCTTGCTCTCTGCCGCTCGACCTTACAAGCCTAATTACAGGACGGAGCCTCGCCCACGCACCCCCCCTCACTATTTCAAAAGAGATGCGTCCGTCCGTCGAGGTGGAAATAATGTGAGGGTAACCCCACCAGAAGGACTAGGGCACCACCATTGGATTGGTAGGTACGTAGCCTAGAATTAAAGTTTCGAATACCCTTCTTCTTCTTCTCTCTCTACATCCCCATTTTTTGTGTGACAATGTGCAATTTTCCCTTTATATATATATATATATATATATATATATATTACAAGGCAAAGAGCACATAC
>CM034046.1:4770330-5015539 GCA_019804595.1 Bruguiera parviflora
TAACATCAATTATAGTTAATTTATTATTTATTAAAAATATATTAACTATAATTAATAATTAAAATTCAATAATATAAATTTATATCTAATTTTTGTATTTACGTAACTTTTTTGTAAAAAAGAAAAAGAAAAATCGATTTTAGATCAAAAATATGCATTTAGTCATCGGAACCTTATCCTTTGCATAAATTTCAATCAGTTTTATTTCAAACAATCCTACAAGATTTTGCTTTTTCTGCTTTACGTCCGCGTTAAATATATATATATATAATTTTTTTTTAATTTTTTATGGACCTTGGTAAATATTCTTAATCCATGATCAAGGCGGCGAGCTCTCAGCCCATAGCACGAGACCGGCTTCTCCACGGCCTTTTGCTTATTAAACGTCGTCATAGAATGATAGCCACGTTTACGATACTCTGTCTGCGTTGGGTTATGTGGACTGGACTGGACTTCTTCTTGTCTCTGTTTTTGCTTTTTTTCTTCTTTTTCGGCAGATTACTGGGCTTATAATTTTGAGCCCAATTTTACACTGGTCATCGGCGTTGGTCTTGATATTGCTTATGGTGTTGCTCCTTGGACTAGTTATACGTGGGCTGGCCCGCTGATGCCACGACCGCCATCACCGTGGCCATTTTGGTCGTTTGCGCTGCTGTACTTCGCCATAACCTTAAAAGGACGCGTTGCAGAATTTCTTCCCGCGCGGCTTAGATATCCATTTGGATAGCTCTCTCTTTATTTCATGGGCCAAGGCCCCTTCGTTTTCAGCCGAAACACTGCCTTCCATAGTCGCATTTGTGTTGTGGAAATTCACGTCTCCCTGCACGAGAGTCGTGTATATATATATATATATATATATATATTATTTATTTATTCATCGTAACTTTAATCGAATCATTACCCTTAATATTACCCTTTTCGTTTTTTGTTTTTCTTTTCGGACTTTTAAAATCTAATTTTGCATTCATTGCTCGAGTGAGTGATGGATTGATTGATTTTGATTCGAACTAAAAAGTGAAAAGCCAAGGAATATTAAACGTTATCCTAGTCCGAGAATAAAATTATCCCACAGCCAAACATCGAACATATGTTCCCCACCCCCTCCTGACACCAAACTTCCGCTCTAAGTTCCCAGACCGTCCGTACAAAGTCTACTTTACTCTTCCCGAGGAAAAGAAGGAAGAAAAAAAAAAAAAGTTGGGTTCGTGTGTAAAATAAGATAAGTAAAAGACTAACAGAGTGCACTGAGACATATTCCTCCATTTCGTCAAAGGAATAAGAAAAAGAAAAAGACGACCGAAGAGACTGAGAGAGCGGAAAACCAAAAGTCGCGGACGGAAAAGTGAAATGGCTACGACGGCAAAGAAGAAGCTCTCCGGGCCGGTGACCTTCGTGACCGGCAACGCCAAGAAGCTGGAAGAAGTCCGTGCCATCATCGGCCAGACCATTCACTTGCAGTCCCTCAAGATTGATCGTACTCTCTCTCTCTCTCTCACGAAAATTAATTAAAAATTTCGTTTTTGTTGATTCTGTATTTTTGGGTTTGGTAGTTCCTGAACTGCAAGGAGAGCCCGAAGTGATCTCCAAACAAAAGGCGCGTTTGGCTGCGGAAAAGGTGCGTATATACACGTTTATGTTTTTTGTTTTTTTTTACGTATTTGGGTAATTGTGTAGGTACATGTACCATATATCTACATGCACGTGCTCTTTGAGTCTTGAGTGTTTTTGTTTTTTTGTTTTTTTGTGTGTTTGCTTTTTTTTTTTTTTGTTTACAACGTGAAGGTGAAAGGACCTGTGTTGGTGGAGGATACCTGTCTCTGCTTCAACGCATTTAAGGGTCTTCCAGGTACTTTTTTTTTTTGGGTGTTTTTTTTTTCAGTCTGTTTAGATCTTTTTTGCATTTTTTTTTAATTGTTTCAGGAATTGATTAATTTTACGTGATCATTTCCTTGCAGGGCCATACGTGTAAGTTGTGTTCTTTCTTCTGTTGCTTAGGTGAATGCGTTACTTTACTCTAATTTTTATTGTCTTGTTTATTTCAACTTCATTTCTTGTTATTGGTTGCTGAATTAACTAAAGGTAAAAGGTTATTAGGGTTCTGGAATGCCCGATTACCGGGAACTTGAATTATTTGGGTTCTTTTTTTTAAAAAAGTTTTTATTTTATTTAAGAATCGTTTACTTGTGACTGTCCGTATAACGTGTGATGGAACCATTCCACTTTCATCGGTAGTTATGGGTTTGGATATTGTGAGGAAATCATATACGTCTCCGGGCATTAGGTGTGATTTGATCGTGCTGGGGATTAAGGTTTCCTTGGATTTTCAGGAGCATAAACATCCAATGAGCTGGAAAGCTGATTAGCCATATGGAGTGTCAATTGCTCGTAGAACCCTAAAGCTATTGGCTTTTAGTTTGAGGTTTTTGTTTTGTTTTTTCCAATTCTTTGCATGCTCATCTTCTCTCTCTCTCTCTCTCTCTCTTTTTTTGTTCTGCATGGTTACAATCCATGTGTAGACCCTTCTTTGAAATGTTTGGCTGTGTTTCTTTTTTCTGTTTTTGTGGTTGAATGGAAGGGGCACTAATAAACCAACACAATACCTTTGCTTGACAAACTCCTTTCCTTCAATACTCTTCGTGTATTCATTCTTGTATGTATTTACGATAACTGGCGGTGTTCTTTATTTACTCAAGACAACTGTTTCATCATTACTTAGTTTTTTCCTCCGGCTTGCGCATTCTCCTGCTTATTTTTAGGCTCAGCTTTTGTCTTCTGGCCAAAGCAGGTGTCCATGGTCTTATAATTTATTTCTTGCCAATAAAACTTTTAAGAAAAGGTTATCTTGCATAATGAAAATCAAGTTGCATTATTTGGCCTCATGGCACAAAGGACTGCATCTTGCTTTTTCCTCTATACAAAATTTGAAAGAAAAATTTCTCATGCATAGTCTGTGCAACCCTGTCTTCTATTTTCAAGTAACACTTGCTACTCCAGGCGACCTGGTATGTCTTTTTTTATCTGTATTATTTTTATTGGTTGTCCTCATTTAGTGTAATTTTCTTAACATGCAGCAAATGGTTTCTGGAGAAGATTGGCAATGAAGGTTTCTTTTGCATATGTTTCTCCTTCCTATTCTAAAAAAAAAAATTTAATTTGTTTAAAACTTATGGTGATTTATTGTTTGTTTATTGTTTTGTTCTCTCTAGGTCTGAACAAATTGTTGAAGGAATATGATGATAAATCAGCATATGCTCTGTGTGTATTTTCTTTTTCTACTGGAGCTGATGATGAACCAATTGTATTTCTGGGAAAAACTCCGGTATATTCCTCATCCCAATTTTGAGATATAATGGTGGTATATATGAGTATATATACCGCCACAAATTTATGTTTACCCATGTTGATTGACTGACAATCTATCCAGTTTACATTCAAAGTAATTAAGTACCTTTATGTCAACCATAGGCCAGTACTTAATTGCCTCATTGTTTTCTTGCATCGAACTTCTTCAGAAACTTATGTTAAACCTGTACTCTCAGATTAAGATAAAAAGTGTTTTGTGCTTATTTTCTTCATTGTTGTTTTCAGTTTGCCGATCAGTGAAATATTTATTTTAGACATACTCAATTTCATTGCAAGAAAAGGAGTAGCAGAGAACTTTACGAACTTGTTATAAAGACATGTCCTACGTAGACATCCCTTTTATAAGAACTTGTTATCTGGTGCTTTTGGGTCAATAATTATGTAGCTTAGTATTTTAATTTAACAATGCAATAGTCTATTATTATGTTGGAATTTGTGCCAACAGATTAACAGAAGGGCATAGAGTTTTTATAATTTAAGGAGTAATATTTGGTATTACTGAAAATTCTGTATTTGTGATAAGATGGATAGGAGTTTTTTAAGAAATGAATGTTGGAAGAGTATGTTAACCTCTTGTAGTCAGAGGGTAGTCCATGGCTATTGTGCTGTGCTTTTTGACAATCACAATTTGTAATGGCTATGACATGTTAGATGGAAATGATTGGAGATGGAGGTATATTGGTGAAGCTAATTATGGAATCAGTTCTAATATGTATTTGCATCTGTTGTTTAGGGTACTATAGTCTCTCCTAGGGGTCCCGATGCTTTTGGATGGGATCCAATATTTAAACCTGATGGCTATGAGCAAACGTGAGTACAAATCGTAGAATGTATTTTTGTCCCACTTAATCATCAATCCAACTGCTGAGATCTATTGATTGTTTTGCGCGTAGTTTTGCAGAGATGTCCAAGGAAGAAAAGAATAAGATTTCTCACCGGTTCAAGTCTCTTGAGTTGCTGAAAGCCCATTTTGAGGAGTCTAATTATGAATTGGAGGAAATTTCTCCTGAAAATGATGGTGTGACAAACTCATCTGGCAAAGATGTCAAGACAAATGATTCTGGCCACGAAAACGAGAGTACCCTAAAAAAGAGTGGGTTTCACCCTTCTTCTTTTCTCTTGTTGGCTTTTTGGATGCTAAGAGATTATTTTCTTTTCTGGTGATTTACTTGATTCTTTTTGTGCAATCAGGACAAAAGGGAGAGGGGGATGATGAGAAAGAAGCAAAGAAGTTGAAGCAAATAAAGTAGATTTTATGATTATGGTATAACCACATGGATGAAGGTTCTGGGATTTTTATTGCTGTTTTTTGATCGCTTAGTGGAAACCTATTGGACTATTACTCGCAATCTAGATCTACCCTCGCCACCGAAAGCTATTTTGGGTTATAGCTTGAACCTATTGATGAAACTTTGTCTACCAGTAATATTTACATGGCCATGAAGACCATTACTTTCTATTATATCTACATATTTTGCCGCCCTGCATGTGTCACCTTCACGTTTCTGCTGGTTAGTATTTGAAAGCTGTTTCGGCATTGTTCGACTCTGGTGGTAGTGGTGGTCACATGTTTTTCAGAGTGTTATCGTCTGATCTCTCGCGATATTTGTTGCTTTCAAATGCAAGCCTTTGACGCTAAAATCTAGTTGTAGTTTGTTGAGATCGCCTGTTTAACTTTCTATCCCGACTTGTAGCATGACTGAGAGAGGGTTCAAGGCACGAAATGGGTATTGCTGCTACAGTTCTGCATAGGCGTAAAAGCTGTGGTGGTGGTGGTGGTGAGCGATTTGGTGGCTTGGAAGACGACAAAGAAACATGGGTCGGAAATTCCGTAGCCCTTCTTGCCACTTTGCTCCGTCATCTAGTAGAGCGATATTACGTCCAATATCCAGCACTTCCTCAATCCAATCCGGAATGTTCAAATTCGAGCACGAAGACGTTCGCTCCCAAAGCCCCTATACAAAATCAAAGCAATGTCGAAAAGATATTCGGCCTTAAGGCCCTCAACCAAATCAAAGCAATGTCCACAAGAAAGAGGAAAATTTACGGCGTCCCAAAGACGTTCAATTCTTATTGGATATTTTCGTTCGGAAAATTACTACCCTATTTTTCGAATGCCGCAAAGGTCCATAATTTCAAGCTTAACTCCGCAAAATTAATCTTACCAATCTAGTTCGTTTCTCTCATCCTAAACTCTATTTGATGCTCAAATCTCATTTTGATCAAAATTGGTATATTATGCTTCAATATATCTCTTGGGTACATTTTTTCCGATGGTAACTACTACGTACATTAATAACGAAAAAGAGACAGAAAATTGAGCTCCAAATGGATTGTAAAAACGCCGGGGGAGAGGGGGGTGGGGAAGAAGACACTATAAACGAGTAAGGCATGCTTGCTAGTATCGTCAGGATAATTCTAAACGAAAGGAAGTAGTTTACTATGATGTTACTAGCCCAATGGCACAGGGGGCCATAATCCATATGCTCGTCCAATGCTTTGCCCTTTCCTGTGACTATGATTCTCTGGGTCTCTGTTACTATTTGTGTATCAAGGCTAAGCGTATCCTGTAGTCATGAGATTCCTGACAAGGATGGTTTTCAACTTTTAGACCAAAAAACGAAACTCCATTCATGTTTTCTTCTCTGGATTTAGTATTCTGATCCGACTACCCCAACGTTTGATATTCCGAGAATCTTTGAATTTTCAGGCCGACATACTGAAAGCGCCTCCCCATCCTCTCAATCGTTTTCATTGTTGTTTGTTCCGACACAAAAAGGGAAAAGAAAACACAGAAATAAAAGAATTTCGGGACAAAATGATACACCAGTGGGGGAAAGTCTGTCGTCGAGAAGTTCCCACAATTCCCTTTTGTCCACCTTATTTGTATCGTAAATCCAGGCTAGGAAACGTGCAATAGTGTTTTTACAGTTGGTTAAGTGTGAACCAACAGGAGGTCACAAGCCATTAAGAGCAACCAGCAAATGCCAGCCAGCACTTAATGCTTAACGTTGAAGAATGGTGTGAAATGACAGGTCCAGCAAAAGGTTGATAGACATAACGTGGCAAGTTGGGTCAGAATAAAAATTGGTCCCAGATCTCTTGCAGACAAAGTAACTTCTCGTATGCTCCACTCCCCCCCCTCCCAACCAAATGCAAATGGGACGATCGTCTAAATTTAGGTCAATAAACTATATATATATATAAAGAAAAATCAATTAACGTAGGAAAAGTACACTAAAAAAAAAAAAAAAACAACCTTAAAATCGTCAATTTGAACGTTAATTGGAATGACGCTCACATGACAGCTTGTGTGGCCAACTCTTTTCTCCAGTCAGCTTCTTACGGGCACACGGGACGCTCTCACTAATCTAAATCAGTGCAACATCATCTCTCCTCTTCACTTTCTTTCAGCCAATTATTTTCTCTCTCATTTTCTCTCTCCTCTTTAAATTTTTAAGCTTAGTTTCTCAGCTTTCTCTCTCCGTCCTATTTTCCCTCTCTACCCCCCAACTGACTCGTAAAGATGCAAAAAGAAAAACTTCCGAGAAGCCCAACAAAGCTAAGACGCGCAACGATTCTCTTACCTCATTTGTCACTTATCATGACTAGCAATCATGATTCTTGGGCTGCGATAGTGAAAATATAAAAATAATAAAAATAAAGATCAACCCTACTTAACCCAATTTTACCGTTTGGCTGCGAGAGTGTAGAAACGAAATTTAGCATCGAATTGTTGGCTCAGAATCTATGTTACAACCCCCTTTTTTTTTCGTACTTTGTAAATTTTTCTTTAATTTCCTTCTATTTTCTCGGTACCCCAATACCAAACATTTCTTGTTTCTGAAAAAAAAAAAAAAGGAGAGTTTTTCCACTGCAATTTGCGTCATCTTATGTTTTTTTTTTTCCCCTTTGAGTAACGCGTCACTTTGTTTTTTTTTTTTCTTTTTAGATAAAGAAAACTTCCAAATACAAACAACTGTCATTTGAACTGAAAAATTCATGCATTATTATTAGGAGAATTCAGTTTTCTTTCATTTGTTCTCAGTAACCAATCAAGGCAAATTTCTTGTTTTTCTATAAAATAATTCCCCAGGAAGAGAGAGAGAAACAATTTGGGGGAAACAAAAATTACTGGACTATACGTGGACCCCTTGTCAGAGCAATAACGTAAGGTTGATTGTAAGAGAAGCTGACAGGACAATAGGCCCAGCAACATTAGCATTTGACAGTCAAATTGACAGTTTCAAAGTTAGCGACCTCTTCGTGTACTTATTTTTTTTTTAATGGTATTAATCTTATTTGATTTTTTTTTTTAAATACTAATCCAAGTTTAAGCAATCGAAAGTCATCAACCTGATGGTAAATTTATTCCCATGCAAATCCATTTGTTTTGGTCATCTTCCATGTGACTCGAAGCCTCTCTTGTACACGGCCCATTTCCGCCAGAAACTCTAGCAAAATTTCCATCACGTGGCTATGCAAAATAATTACTACTTGTTATAAAGAAGGGTCCTTGCAATTCTGCAGAATGCTCCGTTCCAGATTAGAGTTTCATATCTGAAAGGCCATTGAAAGCCCCGCGTTAATGGATGTTTGCTCAGTCCTGTTGTTGATTTGGATTGAAATTTGTTTTCTCATCCTTAATGCCCAGATCCCTTTGGCCCGTATCCATCATTTTGATAGGAACAGAAAGTAGCGAAGAAAAAAGTTTGACTAGATTAGTTGACAATTAATTAGTAAACGTGAAAGAGGATATCAGTCATCACTTTGTTAAGGGTTCGCTGTTAGCTTTGGGTCGTGTGTGTGTCAGGCCTGAAACCCAAAAAAAAAGAAAAAACCTCGAGTGCCTACAGAATAAAGAAATAAAGGACACAAAACAGAGGAGCAATGTTAAATAGCCAGATAATACGCACAGTTTAGAGCCACTATAAAAGTAAAAGCTAAAGAGGGCAAAGACTGCTATTTCTGTGCATCGTTTTGTTACATTTGGCAATTTGAAGTCCGCACTATTGCTTGTATCAATAGACACAGAGAAATGAAAGGGGGGAAAAAAGATTGCCACGGAATCAACCAAAGGCTATCTGTTGACTAAAAGGACTAGACGGTACGTGGAGTAGAGACTGACCCAAGACTGGACCTTATAGACCTATAGTTGCATGACAACGAAGGAGATATGAAGAGTGCAAAGGGAAAGGATGCGAACGAAAGTTTTGGAAAAAAGAAAGAAAGAAGGAACGAAAGAAAAAGGGCAACGCTTCTGCACCTGCTCCTAGAATAATGGGTATGTATTTGGTTTGGGTTTTCTTTGGAACGCAAGCAGGCCGAGGTTGGGACATAAAAGAAAAACAAACTTGGGTGTGGTCTGACAATATAATGACATGTGTAATGTACACTTGCCAATATATATGGGAATGCATAATGGAGGAAAACAATGGATGAGACTTGGGATATAGGAAGTGCTATGAAATGCGAAAAAGAAAACGAAACTAGAAATGGAAAATATGTGGCCTCTTTTGGCCAATTTAATTGTCTCGAATATTAGCACTGTCGGCCCCTCCTGCAGCCAAGAGCACCAGCATTAGAAGTCATTGATCCGACCATGGAAGAAGACTTGGCACCCAAGCTTGAAGCACGAGCATAGCTGGCCGAGGCTCCGGCGCCAGATGGAGTGAAGTAAGCACCATTCACCATGAGGTCTCCTTCTGATCTCCAGTTCCAATTCTTCCATTGAGATGTAGCTGTTTCCACCCTCTTGGTCACCTGTTTAAATCAATTCAGGCAATCGAAAACAGACAACCACTGTGGATGTTTTGCCGTAAAAGTTAAGGCAAAAGGAGCAGGAACTGACAAGAGTTAATTTGTGATTTGGTACCTCTTTTGCAAAGGGGTTGGTTGGAGCAGTGTATCTATTCCCTTGGCTGTTGATGGTGGGGCCTGCACTTCCACCAATGGCATACATCTCCCAGTGGGTGTAGTCATTGTTCACAACATGGAAGTACCCATGCCTACACCTGCATTTAGTAAATGACAACAGCTATTATGATTTTTGCTCAAACTTGATCTACATTTGACTAAATTCACTGGACTCGGCGAATAAAAATGGGGAAATTTAACAAAAAGGAAAAAGCAAGCGAGATATCATCAATGCAGGTATCTGTAGCACTGAGCTCATGTCAAACTTAGCCATAGGATTGGGCTATTTCAAAATACTGATTGTTTGCTGTTCCAGAAATTCGTAAGGGTAAAAGATATCTCTGTCGAGAGACTTCTAACACATGGTATCGACAATTCCACTGAAAGGACAGAGGCAATGGGGGGGAACAGAAAGCTGTCAAAACAAGCTGTCAAGAGGAAATGGTGACCTAAATATCACCTTGGCATTCGCTGGATGAGTCCTGCTCCAAAGTGGTTGTATGCAATGGTTACTTGCATCAGTTTGTCCCTTGTATAAGAATCACTGTGGCCCAGCAGTATCACCTATATCAAATTGCATAAAAAAAAAATTACGGTCAATTTTCGTGGCAAAAGAAACAGCGACATTGATGCCCAACACTAACGCACCTCATTATGGTGGGTAAAGTGGTTGTTAGAGATGGTAATAGCAGTTGAACCCATGACAGCATCAACTAGGCCATCAGCGCAATGAGAGAGTGAATTGTGGTCAACCCATATGTGGCTTGATCCAAATATAGAGATGGCATCACCGTCAGCCATCGTTCTCCACCCATAGTGACTCGGTGAGCTTCTCACCATAGCGTTGCCAGTGGGCTTGCAGTCATGAATGTGGAGACCATGAATGATCACATTTGTAACGAACTGAATAGTGATACAGGCTCCATTAGCAATGTGGACATTGGCACCACGGCCATCAATGGTCTTGAAACTGTTCATGATGAGTTCCTGCTTCAATTGGAGCACCATGTCCCTTTTAAATACAATCCACAGTGGTTCGTCTTGGATCACAGCATGGCGCAATGTGCCTGGCCTTGGGTTGACAGGGTCGTTATCATTTGGATCAGTAACAACATAGAAACGACCATTGCGGCCACCGATAGCGTTTCTACCAAAACCCATGCCACAATCAGCGAGACGCTTGCGATTTTTATGCCAATTGGGGTCGCAGCGCCAGCAATCATCAATAGGATTGCCAGTTCCACAAGAGAAATATCCTAGCTGTCTCCTTTCAGTGCTGTTGCGGATGGCCCTGCAACATGAAACATAATGCCTATTAATCTTAGCCTCTAATTCGTGAAGATATGCTGTTTAACCAAGAATTCAACCTTAGCATGGATGACAGTTACGAGTGAATTGTGCTAAATTTATGCTGGATAACTATATCCAAATTTTCGAAAATTGGATATCCATGTCCAAAGTGTTTTAGACACTGAAATTTACAATTGACACAATTCTTATATTTGTTCCAACAAAGTTCAACGTTTTACAGTTTTCAAAGTAATTTCTTGTTTAAATCATTTCCCAAGTATCTTGTGTCGGTGGCAGAGTAGGGTTTCCCCCTCCTCACCCACTTTTCTCTCTCACCTCTTTTTTTCTCGCTCAAAACAGCCAAATCCAGATCCACATGAAGAAGCAAACATTTTGTCACTTGGTGAGGTCCGTGTACATATATTTTTTCTCTTAGTCGGTAGAATAATATTATGTCCCAGCATAACAGACAATAATGAGGTTTTATTTACGTTAGTTTTGTCCTGGAGCCCATACATGGCCGAAGAAGCCATCACTTTCAGTAAACACTAAAGGAATCGACAACCCAAATGCATACACGACAATCAATTATACATGACAATTGTCAGCCGAGCATAAAAGAAGACGCACGTCTCAAACATCATCTGTTACTATAAAGATATTGGTAAGACCAAATCAGATAACTAGGCCCAGGAAAAACTAAGAAAATGTAACAGGGAGAGTCCCATAAAGCAGTCTTTAAGAAAAAAGAAACAAAAATGAATCAGTTACTCACAGACATGCCAACTTTTTACCTCTCGAGTACAATTACGTGCGTGGTGCTGGATTAACATTGGAACAGGTTTGAGTGTTTTTTTTTGGGGGGGGGTGTCCGAATAACGAAGTGTCTCACTCGCACAACCGCTACGGTGATAGGTTGAGGAGCGAGACAGCGTGAAAAGGCTCGGTGAATGCAGCAGGCGAGGAGAGCGGTGGAAAAGCATGATTGATTCCTCTCTTCTAAAAAGTGAGAATTTCACAAGAAAAAAAAAAAAAAGGACAAGGGCAAGAATGTAAATCAGAAAAAAAAAAACAATTATTACTCCAAATCTATGTAAAAGTCTCCTTTCATGAACTGCTATAAAATTAGCAAGTGAATTCAATGAAAATCGGTGAGTTATTGACTACTACCGGACAGGTAACAACAACAACAATAATAACCACGTCAACCGTTCTACTGCTTACAACCAAGGCAACCACCAAATCTTCCTCCATTAGTGGAGTCAGTGAAATTTCAATTACCTTGTTGAAATCTAACTAAAGGCAGGTTAACTATAATGCACTAAGAAAGGGACAGAGAAACATACATTTCCACCATGGCAGCAACCTCTTCTGGGTTCTCAACTGCATGCTCATTCAAGTGGTCAACCTCCTCAGAACTGAAAAGGAAAATATCACCCAAAAAAAAAAAAAAAACTAATTTAGATGAATAAATCGCTGCAAAGAAAAATTACTGTCTAATCATTCAACACAATGAACCAAACAAAAGCCGATACTTTAGGATAGTCAGTTATGGTTGGGCTAAATTGAGACAGGTGTCGGTTGTCTGCTGCCATTATCGATAAAGATTGGAAGACAAAAGGTCCGATGCACGGAGACGAGAGCACGAGGGAGGAAGTAGGGTGCATTGCCCAAGACCGACGCAGAGTCGCTGTCCAGTCCTGGGTAAAAACCGTTGAAAAAAAAGCCGTTTTGGAGAGAGAAACCGAGCGAGGCGACCCGTCGACGAGGAAAATGAAAAACGATTCAATGACTAAATTGCCCTTCACGCGATCTGCGCTAACACAGTTTGCACTAGGCGGGGCGTAAAGGACACTCCCCAAGGGTAATATTGAAAAATAAAGACCAACGGGGGACTGTTCATTCTTAGCTTTTTGGGTTTCTCAGCAACGAGGGAATCCAAAGAAGTAAACAAATAACATTATAAACAATCCAGATCTAAAAAGATCCAGAGAACCAACGATAGAGATTCTTAGAGACAGTTGCCACTCGGATCAGCACCTAAGAGACATCCAACGGGTGAAAAAGCAAAGACACTGGAACTAACGGCTGAGATTGTATGGAGAAAAATAACGTTGCACAAACTCTTTGTTTAATAGTATCTTTTTACCTCGCCGCCATTGACGAGTTGCTTGAACTCTGCGACCTCTCTGTCTCCATATTCCTGCAATAAAATAGTAAACAAGTACATTGAATGAAAAGGAAATTATTAGAAAGTAAAACACTAAACATGAAAAATATTAGACAAATAAAAACTTTTATCCCTCTGTAACTGTGACTCTGCGAGATGCCATTAAAGGCTACTTGAGCTCTCACTGTCAGTTCTGTTTCCATAACTTTAAAACAGGTAAGAAGCAGAATAAATGAAGAGAAAGGAACTTTGAGAGCTTGAAAGAAGGAAAAGGAGACATTAATGGAGTCGTCAACGACAATGAATATATTATGCAAGAATTGAAGACCATGAAAATGAAGTTCCTACCTTTTCTACTTGCATAAAACATAACTTTTCTCTTATATTTTCAAATTTGATCACCAAAGTATCAACTGAAAATCAAATAAATCTCCAAGCAACAACTAAACTAAGAGACTACTAATCCTGCTAATTGATAGAATTGTAAAACACTGAGCAGGAAAAAAATATTTTAAAACGGCGTAGTCTAGCTGAGAGTTTTAAGGTTGATTTACAAAATTTTGAGCAACAGAGTGTAAAAAGGATGAGACCAAGGAGTCGGCAGACAATGTGGCTAAAATTTCGATTCAGCTAATCCGAAAAATGAAACAAATAAACAAAAAATCAGAAGACTGCGATAAAAAAAAAAAAAAAAAAGGAATGCAAGCATGGTAAAACCAAAACAGAGGAGGCCCCAAAAATCAAGAAACTAAACGAACAGAATTATTGTTTCCAGAGAGAGAGGGAGAGAGAGAGAAGAAAATGAGTACAAACGTACAAAGAGACAGCAGAGATCCCGTCTTTCCGTGCGGTGGCCACGGCTCCGACGAACAACGCCATGAGAACCACCGCGCGGACGCCAACAAATCTCCGAGACACCGCCATTGCCGTTCCACTGGTCTCGCTGGCTCCGACTTTGCAGAGTCAATTAACAAGAAGAGGAGGGAAGACCAAAATAGAGAAAACGAGAGGCAGAGCGAAGAGAAAAAAAAAATAAAAAAAGAAAAAGGCAAACGTCGAGTCAGAGAATAGAGCTGCGGCAGATCTTCCTTTTTATAAACCCATACTAACTACAGTACAAAATCACTTAAAACGTCCCTTTTTTCAATCTTTTTTTCTTTTTTAAATTAAATTTTATTTCTCTCTCTCTCTATCTCTCTTTTTTTTACTTCTTTATTGTTTAGACTCTAATTTCCAATTTTTTTTTCGTTTATTTCCCTTTTCTTTTTAGATTTTAAATTAAGGGCTGCGTTGTATGGTTATATGGTTAAGATTCACTTTAAATCGCGGCAGATATTTTTATTACCTATTTAAGCTAACCCAATTACCAAACCCACCCAATCCCGAATCTAACCGTTTTCTAACCGCTTACTGATCCCCCTGGCTGTTCTGTGTGCAGGCCGTCGGTGATTGTCATTTGATTTAATTTACTTTATCACGATGCTGTTTTAACTGTAGAATGCCACGTGATCATAACGGTGGTGTTGGGAGGTCGGAGGTTGGTTTGTCTGGGATTTGTACAGAAAGACAGAGATCACGGTTTCCTGCTGATTTTGCGGTAATTTGATGTTGGGGGAATAAAGGCGATTGCGTGAGAAAAAAAAAAAGAAGACAATTGAAATTTTATTTTCCTGGGCGCCAATCACGGTGTTAGGATTTAGGAGCGCCCCTCTAAGTCTAAAACAATAAACATCGGTTGCGCAAAACACAACCCACAAAAGGGGCGTTTAATATTATATTATGTCCCTTTTTTTTTTTTGTACAATATTTATTTTTAATAGTATGTGTATCCACGTGTGTGTTGATACACGTCAAATTGAGCAAGATTGCGGGTAGACCTTAACGGTTCAAGCGGAAAAAGATGGATCGGATTGCACTGTACTTGCCCACTTGAGCTAGGTTTTTCAGGCCAACTAAAAGTGATAAAGTTTTGATCCGACCCAATTGATGAACTTTGGCATGGGTTTTCAGCGTTGTAGTGTAGATGACGTATAAGGGTCAATGCCGAATCTTTGAACAGCCAGTGCTAAAAAGCTAGGCAAAATTGTCAAATATCAAGGACCTCTTAGTACAAAATAAATTTATGAATTCACACCCATTCGGGGTATGAACAGTAGAATTACACTAATGTTGATAGTCGACGTCCGAATTAGAAATCAATTTCTCGATTTTTGTTTTTCCCTTTCCAATGGATTTTTGACTATTTATTTATACATTTATTTTTACGCATCTACATCTTATTCATATATAAATTATTAGGCCTCATGTTATTTAATTTTGCAAAGCCCGAGAAGATAGCAATTCAGATAAATGCATATTATTCTTATAAATTGCGTTGCAAATGTATAAAAAAAGAAGGTAAATTTGTAGTATTATAATCTCAATTTTTATCGAGAATTCAACTATTTTTCCTTTCCGGGGGCAAGATTATGTTACTCGTGCACCAGGCAAGTGGCTCCCATGATGGCAGGTTCTCAGGCTTGTATAAAAATCCTTTATTTACTGTTTTGCCCCTCGATCATCGTGTACAGAAAAAAGGCGCACACGCAACATTATTATCTTCTGCTTAGCAGAGTTAATTAGGACCATTGATTATGTGGACCATTTGTTTAAAGGATTGGCTGTTGGGGGTGCTTTGACTTTTGGGAGTTACAGAAGATAATGAACCATGAAGTCGTAACCAATGTTGATGATTGAATGGAACCTTTGGCCATGTGATCGGACAGTAACATCAACCATATATTGGATGAAGTAATTATTCGATTAACTACCTAACTCTAGTTTTATTATGACTTTCTCACCTCTTATTACCTCGAGGTGCCTAAGCAATATTAGAGCTACTGTTTGCATGGGGGTAAAAATTAAGATCCACCCACTAATCCTCCTTCCATGTGCCTTAATTACGGTTGTCTTTGCTTAATTTGCTTCGTTGATGGGGCTGAGACTTGTATGGGTGGAGGCCCACCAAACCCATCAAGCAGCAACCAATTTGATACCTTGACATACAAGCGACAGAGGGAGGTGGGCCATAGGGTTTGTGCTTTTAGCACTTTACTCGATTGCATCTTTACAAGATGGAGAGGAAAAGCTAATTAGTAGATGTCGTAGGCCGAAGGCGGGGTTGGGTTGGTTAAGCCATAAATATGGCGGGTCTTAGCTCAACAGCTTTATTTTCACTTTGTCCAAAGTAGTGATGTGCAGCAAAGACACAGCCAGACTTGACCAGACACCTCGTAGTATGCTATGGAATGTTCTACTATTGAGAGATCAAATTTTAATTGACCAAGAATCCCGGGTGAACCAGGCCAATGGATTGCATCATTATTTTGCCCAACTTTAGAAGACCAGTAACATGACCAAGGTTTAAGGTCGGTTCAGGTCTTCTAACTCTGGTCGAGTGGCCGGGTTACCGGGTTCTGGTAGGCAGTTTTGTTTTATTATTGCAGGTCCAACATAAATTACTGGAATATTGGTGGTTCGTTCGAAGATCTAAAGCAATTGCTTCAATTGCAGTGCTTACTTATATTCATTATCTATATGTCTGTTTGTCATCTCCCATTCCATATGAAATATTAATATGTCAAGCCTTAAAAAGGAGCATCTTTTTTTTTTTTATAAATTATTTTTTAGTACGATTCATTTTCTTTTTCTAAAATTAACATTTCACCTTTATATTTTATGATAATATTCCGGATGGTAAGCATGGTGGGTGGAGATTCTTAAATCTTTTTGGTCAATCATAAGTACCCCCAACAAAATCTTTTGCTTTAAAATTGTATATTTGTTGAATTAGGCACCTAACTAACCATGTGATGCTACAGGACGGGGGCAGCTCATGATTGTGTAAAACATAGGGGTGCATGACATAGAAGAAGTCCAGTTAAGTCTAAATTTATTCTTAGCACTAAAGACGCACGTATGGGTTTTTAGCACAATTTGGTAAAAATTATCGCTTGTAAATCTTGAGAAAATGTTCTGTTTAACTCATTCGCAGATTCATAACTGAATAACTGATAATTTTGTGAGCAAATTTGAAAATGGGTTACCCGATTAGTTTAAACTTTTGGATTATTTTTCAAACTAACCAATCGTTTGCTGTTGAAACGCGAAGGTAAAGGGACACAGGATTTTCGGTTATAATGAAGCCACATAATAAAGTCTGAGAATTTGGCTTTTGTGGGAAGTTTCATGTGTGATTTGTACTGGGACTTAATGATGATGACCCAAAAGTATGTACGGCGGATGGTACTTAAGTAAAATGCATTGCCAAGGAAAATGCCTCGGAGGGGCTTTAAATAGATACAGGAAACCATTTTTAAGCATCTTTTATGGAGAAAAAGACATAAATGTTATTTACTAGGAAAGACAAGATAACCTTTGTATCCAACTAGTATTTGGATTAGCTAACATGGGCAGCTTACGTTCGAGTCATAGCTTTCATTGCCGATCTCAGAAAACTACCTTTTATCCAAAAACAAAAACAAAAAAAAAATTGAGTCTCAAATTCATCGAGGACGGAATTTAAATTTAAAAGAAAAGCACTCGGATGATCCATAACAATCTTATCCTATCATAAATTTTTTTCTTGTATTTTGAAGAAGAAATAATCCAAATGCATACAAAAAAAAAAAATATATATATATATATATATATATACAAGTTGATTCGCTTGCTTGATTTTATATATCAGGTTTTGATCAGGTGGTCAATCATGTACGCCACCATGACCAAATAACAATTAATTTAGTTAATATTCCTTAGAAAAACAACCATAAAATTCTAAATAAAATAAATAAAATTGAAGAACAAAAGAAGTGGTCAGGATTAAGATGTATTTCTCGTTTTTTATCTGTTGTTTTTTTTTTTTAAGGCTTTTCGGTTGTAGCCTCTTTTGACACTGATGTACCTAATGGACGCCCCCCCCCAAAAAAAAGAAGTATTCTACAAAGAATAAGTGATATTTTCTATGATAATTCAATGAAGTAATTAGGTAGTCTTTTTATTTTTCTCTTAATAAGCATTATTTTATGTTGCATCAAGAAAATACGAATGCGATTGGTACATAGATTGAAAGTTCGTTTGCCCCAGTTGTTTAATCCTTTCCTGGTTTCCTTCATACATCAACACTCTCATGGATGATAAATCCAATTACAAAGCAATTGGTGACAACAATTTACCTAGTTGTTAATGTATGGTCAACCGATGAAGCCTGACATGAGAAGCGGAGTCATTATCCATGCATCAAAACTAGTGGGCTGCTGCATTAATCCAGTTAGGTACATGCATGATGAAATATGAACAATTGACCCAAATGTCTCCAAACAGCATGTGTCTATCACATGGGGTTCAACTTGAGCCATGCAAAATTAGTGCGCAAGCATTAATCACAACTAATATTGCTAATAAGTGCTCCAAGCAAGTTATATGTTTCTTTGTGTTGCCTGTTGATTTTGACATGTATCTATTGGGTTATATCTAAATCTTATGAACGCAAGAGGAAGGTTCACATTTGCTTGGATGATATTCATACAACCTAAGCATGTGCATGCCGTGAGCATAGTGGAACCATGGGGTACCACTTACGATCACATCAACTCTCCTTTCCCGTATGACCTAAAATTGCCTAAATGTTGCAATATCTTGAGAATTTAAGAACGAGAAGATCTTAATTTGTATCTGCTAATTATTTTCTTTCTCGGGAATTTAACTTTATTGCTACTGAATGACGGGACAAGGGAAAGTATCAGGATATTGCAATCGTGTCTTAGTAATATATGCATAAGACTTCATAAAGAAACGCGTTTTACCAGAACTCAATGTCATATGCATCTAGCTTAATTAGGTTAGTTGTTTTGCACAGAATATAAAGGTGTTCAAACCAAAAAATAAAAAGGATGCCATACACGAGAAAAAAAGAAAAAGGTTATTTACTAAAATTATGGTTTGATTAGTATAAATTTTATAAATACTGTTATTAAATGTACTAATCAGAATAAAAAATAATTTTATAATTAACAATATATATATAGTGTGTGTAATTTGAATAAATATAAATATAATGACCAGATGATTGATACTGTATTTGTTTAATTTGGAAGTCCTTTTCATTCTACTGGTATTATAAATAATAAAAAAAAAAGAGTGAACAGAAAAACAAATATAATATTTTAAATAGAAATTCCTGTCTCTCAAGACATTTTAATACCGGGGGATAATTAAAAAAGGGCTAGTTGGGGGGAAGCCTTCAAAGTGGTCCATGATCCGACCATCTGATTTATAGATTTGGGAGGCCCATTAAAGCAGCTATTGCATTATTGAAGCCAACGGTTCGCTCAAAGCGCGTATTTTAACCTTAGGTCCCAAAAAAAAAAAAAAAAAAAAAAGCACGTATTTTAACGTGGGACCCAAAATCCCAGCCAGTCATGAACCACGAACCACAATCACCGACACGCATGCACGTGCAGGATTATGGCAATTATTGGGAAGGCAGGTTCGATTCCTGACCTGCCTTCTTTTTTATTATTATTATTTTATATAAAAATTAATTCTAAATTATTTTTATGTAAGTATTTATTTTTAATTATAAAAAACAAACTACTTAAATTAGTGCAACATAGATGTACATTAGGCTGTGAATGTGATGCCATATGAATTATAATTTAAATAGAAAAGAATTACATCAATTAGTGAAAAGGTCACACAATATTTCCTTTCTTAATTTATAAAAGGTAATGAAACAAACCATCTTATTTGTTTTCTTTTTTTTTTTGGTTTAATTAATTAATTTCTGCGAAAGAAATTAAGCTAGCCATCTTATTCTCACCAATCTTTGCTCGGGGAGAGATTGACGGGGCCGTTCGGGGCGGCACACTAGAAGCGTTCATTTCCCCTTCTTCATTGTTCTTAATTCCATTTACAAAATTTAATTTATATATATTGATGAGGTTTAATTAAAATAAAAAATATATATGTAATTTAAAATAATCAGTTTATTATATTAACAAATAATTATAATAACAATTTTTATATAATTATATTACAAATTTTTATTTATATAAAAAATATATCATAATAAAATTATATTTGTCGAGGTATATAATAATTGCGCGACATTATGCTCAATTAACAAGATAATTTAATTAAAAAGACAATCACAGACATTGAAATGTGCGTTAGCCATACTCCCCCACATGGGTTGAGCTTCATTGTCTCTATCCAGACCTAGATTCGCGTGTAACATGCTCGATTCGAGTTTGCACCGACCGATACGAGAGACAGTTGAGAAGATTGATTATCATTGTACATGCATATTCTCGACATCTAAAGGTCAGAAAGTATGTCTGTGCAACTCTAATTGCAAAGATAGACGCGCTGAGTGTACCTTTTTATAAATTAAAAAAAAAAAATCTTTAGTTTAGTGTGATATCTCTCGGAGGAAAAAAAGAAAATAACGTAGAGAGAAACAAGAAGCCAAGACATGGATGCGAAAGCTAAATATGCACCTTCACTACCAATTATGAATTGGGTTATATTACATGAACGCATATTTTAATGTGAGTTTGCGAAAAATACAATTGGAATCTTTAGTTGCAGAGACAATTAATATATTACTGAGACTCAAACAAACAAATTATCCATATCCAAACCTCAATTTCTTTGAAATTTATTGTTAGTAATCATATTACGCAGACATATCCAATATTGAAATAAGAGTTTTCATATCTTTTGTTATTCTTGTATATTGATTTTCATTTTCTAATAGCACTGCACCGATAATAGTTGTATGTTTCACGGAAACCCCCCCCCCTCCACCACCGGCAATTTAGTCCAGTAACAACGTCTGTTACATGAAGGTGCTCACAGGGGAAAGACATGGATGCTGGGCGTATAAAGTAGCTGTTGGGTCCCGCGTAACTGCATTTTATATGTCCGTTATATCTATTTTGGCCCCGATTGGTTTTGCGTTTGGGAGCCGAGCTGCTCCCAAACGCTGCCAAGTACTGTTTGCTAAACTTGGATGTTGAAATAGTTCGGCAGATGGCAGCCTATACAAAGCACCGTAAACGCTCAATTCCAACATCTTTACGGTTAGAGATGCTGTGAGCGTTTTCACTTTTTTACTCATGCTCGGTGTTTCAAACCTATGATTAGTAGAATGGCGTTGACTTTATAGCCTCTTCCTCTCTCTTTTTTTTTCGGGTCAAAATATTATTGGGTCGGTGGTTGCATTGTGGAAAAGTTGAAGCATTCGGAGCCTGAGCTCAGCCCATGTCGAAAGGTGAGACTTTTCTTTTATCCGAGTAAGTTACAAGAGAGAAGTGTCTTACATGAGTGAGACCTAACTTTGAACCTTATATTTAGGTCATAAATTTTTCGAAAAAAAAAAAAAAGAGAAACAAATAATGTCATCTAGAATGCATGCCACAAGGAAAGGCTGATGTCTTGCTAGCTTTAGGCTTTCACAGTTGTGGTACATTTTTCTTAATAAAAAAAATAAATATATTAGTGATTGTATTTATTAATTAAAATTAAAATTAAAATGATTCATTAACATTTTAATTCAAATCTTTTAATAAGAAAAAAAACTTACTATCCAAATACTGTTAAACTCAGTTGAATCTCTCTAACTTTCAATTTCAATATTAACAAATTTGAAATATAATATTACACTATTTATATAAATTTTTATTTGTTAAGAAACAAAAAATAATCAGAGAATTTGAATTTGAGTTAATGTAAAAAATATATACTAAATAATTAACTAACGAACCAGTGTCCCATTACAATGTGGGTCTATCTGCACCCATATTAACCTTTGGTTTTTTTCTTTTTCGGTTCTGCGTGAGGGCCATGAGCCGAAAAAGGCTATTTAAGGCACGACGATAGTGGGAGGAGCCTGAGAGAACCAATCCAGATTATATCAGATCATGTTAACACGTGCTATTTGCCATTGAAAATGTTGACTCGACAAAACGAAGAGAGAAAAAAGAAAATAAGAGAAGAATTTAATTACCACTAATATATATATATATATATAAACACACAACAATAGTTACCTCCATCTATCCGTCCGTACATTCTGAAAGTACGCATGCACGACATGGAGTCAGGCCGATTACAGACACAGATCTGAGATCACCATCATCTTGGGCCAGAAATTATGAGCCGAGGGCTACATGTGTGAAAAGTTACAATCAATCGTAGCACGAAACAGATGCATGTATGCTTCTTTGTTCGGCCCCACATCAGCGGAAAAACAATTAAGCTATGCCAAACGGGTCAGCCCACACATGAGGGCATCTGCACTCAAAACTAATTGAGCAACACGGCACAACTCCACTTGCCGTGATTGCCGCTTTGCTCTAACACGCCTTGTCCCTGTGCCGTGCCACCCCTAAACCTTGCCACTTCTTTGTTGTACTGGATTTTACATGCCCACGTGCAAACTATCGAACAAAACACAGACGGATAGACATTTTTTTTTATTTTTTAAAATTTTATTTTATTTTATTTTATAATTTAAAATTAAGAAGTAAATAGACCATGAATGAATTATATTTTAAAAAAATAAAAAATTAATATAAAAATCTCCTTCATGCAATAAGTGTCATATTAATTCGACTTTCTTTGCCCCACCACCGTCTCATTATTGTTGTCCATTGTTTAGTATTACCTATTTTCGTATATTTCTTTGTTTAGTTATAGTTCAAATAAATAAATGGGACAGAAAGAAGCTTTTACGATTTCTGTGAAAAATATAATATTTTTAGAATTATCGGTGGATTTAGCTTGCTTGTAGATTCGCTAAGAAAATAGGTTCTGATTTTCTATGAAGAACCACCAAAACTATGCATTAAAAAATACTCGAAGAAAAATGCTTAAAAAGAATCATCAGTAGTATTTACATTAATTAATTAATTAAATGAACACAATATTCTCGTATTCTAAAATACACTTCCAGTAATCCGACATTTCGATGATACCATAATATTGTCCGTAATCTTATCTTTTCTACTTAAAACAACCCCTATTGTCAAAGTTAGAAAAGGATTGAATGAATGGGTTGCTTTACTAAAGACAACTAACGCCGGCGGCGCACTAAATGTACAGGATTGTACGTCAAATATTACATTCTTTTGTACGTCACTGGGCTTCAATTACCCTGAGGTCCAGTGTATTAAGGGACCCAACAGTTTCATTATTTCTCTAAAAGTCAACAATACCATCTATCTACCCTCCAGGTTTGCAGAAGGCCCTGGCTTCCATTTCGCTTTGGGCTTGTTAAGGAACAGTATAATTATTTTGCTTGATATGGGTCCGATGTTTCCAGCCCCCCCCCTCTGTAACGTGTTCGGCCACTGCCTCGACCGAAATTTGATCTAACCTCATTCCTTCCTTCCTCGGCTTGTCTCCGAGCATCTGCCGCAAATTTGTTCTTGAAAATTTCGCGTCTTGTTACTCAACTAACTTTTTACAAAACCATCTTACTCGATCTCGATCTGGATCTAATGTTTCCAAATCGCTTTTGATCTAATTAAGTTTTGAATAATGATCACGTTGTAGTGTTGTGGCATAGCATAGAACATTTTTTTTTTTTACACATTAAGTGTCCTACCTAGATGTCTCGATTTAATTAAATTTGTTTATCTTTTAAGTCCAAGTGCGTCTCTTTAGAACAATAACTGGCTGAAAAGTCGATGGACTGAAGGATTTTAGTCGAGGGAACAACGTTACGGAATAAGCAACGTCGATTGATGCTTCTCAAGATAATCAATCTATTGCGAGTTTGATAATCGCCAATTACTGACCTCACGAGCATGTTAAATCCATACGCATAAATTCCTTAATTACAACTTGCAACCAAAAATAGCGTCTTAACTTGATCAAAAACAAACAAACAAACAAACAAACAAACAAAAAAAACAAAAGGGCCTGAAGAGATGTTCTTGCATGATAGGCCGATGGCTATTTAGTTCGGAAATGAACTGGGCAAACTAAAGCGACAAAGAGGGCAATAGGGACTCTTCCTGAGCCACTCTCTAATGCACTCTCGATGAAACATATAAGTGCTATAATTTTTTTTTTTTAAAGAAATTAAATTATTATGTTAAATTTAAAATAAAAAATATATATTACATTTCAATAAGTGCAAACGGGTGACAAATGACCTCAATTCCACTAATTGTATGAAGATTGCACACCTATCCATCAACTTGAGATCCCGCCCGCCAACTCTCACGTCCGCTAATGCATTCTTTTAAGGATGATACTGACTTATCATCTTCTCCCATTTGCCTCCGATCTCTGAATTTGTTGGACCATTGCTTCAATCGAATTTTGGCTTAGTTTCACCATCCTCTTCTCTGGTAGCGAGAAGCCATGCTTCTGTTGCAATTCAATTCTCGATAGCTTCTTATTTGACTCAGCTTGGTACTCAATTAACTCTTGAATCGTTCCGGCTAGGGTCATGATGGTACGTGTTCCTGATCCACCCTAGCTTGAGCCATTGTTTTACAGTCTTGATCCGATTGAATTATACTCTTCTCAATGATAACACGCATTCGAAACTCTACGAGATCACTGCTTTTTATTATTATACATGGAATTGGCTACGCCAAATTTGTTATTTATCAAATTATTCCGGTTCGTCAAGGCAGTCCATGATACGTTCATTTGTGGCCTCCATTGCATCTTCTCCGGCCAATCATCGCGGAAATGGCTTTACGGCCGTCGGATCTGAACCAATCACATGAAAATCTAAACGATTGTGCAGTTTCAAGGTCTTTAAATCTCATGAGAACGGATTTAGTACCAGAAGATATTGCTTTCCTGTTTTGGCGACGGCTAGGTTTTGCAGCTTCTGTTTCTGATTGGTACGGGGCCTCAACCTTATATTTAACCGAGAATTGGGATGCATCCAATGTGGCTTCTTTTATAGGAGGACCAATTTGCCAGGAGGAGACATGAGTGCTATAGTCATTAATTTTTTTAAAATTAGCGAGTTAACTTGCTACCGAAGGATAAAAATTAGTATAAAAAATTATATATTTTTTATACAAATTAGTGTATAAATAATAAATGATAATGTATTTACATACTCTAATATATAATTAAATAAAAAATGAGTGAAAGTTTATTTTAAAAAAATTAAATAATATTTTGTCAATCTACAGGTCAGCCCAAACTCAAGAGGTCCGACCCAAAAACAACCCGAATTTAATCTTACCCTAAAATAACTTAATCCAAATTCCAACCCGATTCAATGTCTTGACGTCTCTGTCGCAACCAAGGAATCACCGAGGACTATAAAATGGGCTTTGTCAGACCGCTGCAGTCCAATTTCTCACGCGAGAGGGTCCAGCACCGCCACCCTTGTTGAGCCGATGGGCCGTGCCTGACAATTTTACTGGAGTTCGGTTGAATTGTCCTCTTTGTGATTCTGCTTTTGGGCTACAACTTAAACTTTGGAGTGTTTGATCGGCCTATCGAATGTTGGAGTTTTGTAAGATGGGCACGATAGTTCGGACAATTAATTTTAAAAGGCAATTATTAACCGATGCCACCACTTCGACATTTAGAATAGCGTTAGTTACCATCACCATCATCGTTACTGTAATATTTTATCATTTTAACGGTGAGTGTTTCCTTTACTTTTAACAGCATCATTATCATAAATGATATAATTATACGTGCCCTTGCCTCTTTTTGAAGTATTAATCCGTTAATGATTCAATTGCAACAAATTGAAACGGGCCACACCCCTCCGGTGGCCTATTCCACCCTTCCCGCCTCGCAACATCACTGCTGCCCCACGGGCTACAGTTGCAGTGCTAGGATTCAATAACTGCGCCCGCCTGTGTTACTTGCCACGATATCATTCGTTGGATGGCAACTCGGTTCTTAATTTCGATTCCTAATTTCAACTGCAAGTCTATCAATTAAAATGATTGCAACTATCGTACCTACTCCAAAAAGGCAATAGCATTACCATTTGATACGGTTGATCGTCGGCGCGCCACGCGTAGATACTTAATGTTTATAATTATCGAGAGATTACTATAGGTGCCAAAATATAATTAAATATATCAAATGTATCACGCAATATGCAATATTTTCTACGACGGGCATTGTGCAAATATTTTTTATAAAAATATATAAAAATAAATGATATCTTTGACATTTACAAAATCCAAGGCGCTATTGGTAAACACATAAATCAATTTTGTAAGATATAAAGAGCGAGAGATATTTGAATATCAAAATTTACATCGAGTTTTAAATTCAGTGATAATTAAATTGCATTTAGGAGTTGGATAACTTTAAATTTATTGCAGGGAAAAATCCTCGTAAATACACCGCGCTGGCAATCCTTCTAGGAGGATAACGCGCCGCGTTTCCGAGTTTTCTTCTTCCCAATCCGGCACGCATGCGACCGTTCAATCACTCTTTGTCTCGTGCACTAACGACACCACTCGCCTCCAGACGCGTGTTCCAAACGAACAATATGACATTTCGCCTTTCTCTTTCATATTTACCTCCGAACGCGTGCCCAAAAATTCCCGTCATTACCATTCGCCGCGTGTTTTTCTAATAGGATTTAGGCATATAAAATAGATTATATTGTTGCAAGAGTGATCCTTTTTTTTTTTGGACCACCCTAATATTTTTTATTTTATCTTAATATACTTTACGTGTCTTTGGAGCATTTATTAATAAACTAATTTTTTGATGAAAATCCTCAATATTTATTGGATCTACTTGTTAATTTTTTTGTGTAAAAAAATAAAAAAATCTAATGGTATGATAAAAATCTAAACTTCAAAATTTTAACTACTTAAGAAATCAGTGGGTTCTCTTTTCCTTTTAATTTTTTTTTAAAAATGAATGAAATGGTAGATTGAGAAGAAAAGTGTACACGACACGCGCTGAATTGAAGCGTGGGGAAATTGTTGAAGCGCGAAAGAAGAGCAGCGTGTTGATCTACATACACGCCACCGTCGCACCGGCGGAAAATTATTTGTTTTATCTCTTACGCAGACGCGTACAAACATCCAACCTCAAATTTAATTTATTAAATCCTTTTTCTTTACCTTCCAAAAAAAGGGACGAGGTGTCGGTTCGTACTCACAGACTATATAATTTCAAAAGCGATTAAAAAAAGAAAAAAGGCCGTAACGTAGGGATTCAAATTCTAACCACGGGTAAGCGTCGGCTGAGCTCCGACCTCCTTGGTCTCAAAAACACATTTTTTTTTATTATATTCAGTAATATTTGCTTTTTTTTTAAAAAAATCTAATTAAATAAATTTTAAAATAATAAATTTAAATGAATATAAATAATTTTTATATTACATATAAAATAATAAGTATATAATTTAAAAGGTGATTGTGTTTATTTCAATCCAATACTTTTATTTCAACCACTTAAATTCTATCTTTTAATTATATTACTCCAACCATTTTCGTCTTTTCCTTTCCAGTAATACTTCGTTCAATAGCCGACCGACCAGTCCATCGGGACATTTTTAGCGTCTCGTCAAAAGTGTGTGCGTGCGTGCGCGCGTGTGTGTGTGTTTTTTTTTTTTAATTGTTTAGCACGGAGAAAAACGTTTGTTTGGAGCTAGAGAGCAAGAAATGGAGAAAGCGATCAACAGGCAGCGGATTCTTCTAGATCATCTGCGCCCTTCGTCTTCTCACAGCCAGGAGTCGTCCTCTCTTTCGGTGAGTTCTTTGTTTTTGATTCTGTTATTGGATCTTCAGATTAGACCGTTAATTGCTGTGCTTGGAAGTTGAATTGAAACCTCTCTCTCTCTCTCTCTCGGTGTGGTGCCGTTGCATTATTTCTGTTCAGATGGTTTCATCTTTTTTCTTTCCTTTTTTTTTTTTTTTTTTGGTTTCGCCGTGGAAATATATTAAAAACAGGTGTCGGCTTGCTTAGCCGGAGATAGCGCTGCGTATCGGAGGACTTCGGTGTTTGGGGACGATGTTGTTATTGTGGCGTAAGTTACTCTCCATTGTAGAAATGCAATTATTTATTTATTTATTTATTATTATTATTATTCTTAGTTTTTGATGGTGGTCGAGACATGGAGTGGCGATACTCATATCGCGGAACTCGAAAGAAAAAGCTTATTTTGCCGTTAATTTGCTTAATCGTTCATTACTTGCCCGCTCTACAGAGCATACCGGACTCCGATATGCAAAGCCAAACGCGGTGGCTTCAAGGACACCTATGCTGATGATCTGCTTGCACCTGTTTTAAAGGTTTTCTTTCTGTTCCTTATGTAGTTTTCGTATTTTGTTTGGTCGATTGTTATGGAACAAGTTCAGTTCTTCCCGACCTTTGTTTGTAACAGTGGTTCAATTGTGCTTTTCTTTTCTTTTTTTTTTTTCTTCTTCTTTTTGTCGTGGCTGCTTGGTGCAGGCATTAATAGAGAAGACGAACTTGAATCCTAGTGAAGTTGGGGATATTGTTGTGGGCACGGTGTTGGCACCAGGATCCCAAAGAGCAAGTGAATGTAGGATGGCTGCATTTTATGCTGGTTTCCCTGGTTAGTTCCCTTCTTTGCTTGCACGTTTGAAAATTCTTGCTAATGGTTTAAATCTGTTTGCTTATGCAATTTCACTTTATGTATTGGTACAGAAACTGTGCCTGTCAGAACTGTCAATAGGCAATGCTCATCTGGGCTTCAGGCTGTTGCTGATGTAGCTGCTGCAATCAGAGCAGGATTTTATGACATTGGTATGAATATGTTTTAGGTTTTTGACAGTGTTATGTGGTGATCTCTTGTTACTCATTATTTGTGGGTGATACTATTTAAAACCCGTTTACTTCAGGCATTGGAGCTGGCCTCGAATGCATGACAATTAATCCAATGGCTTGGGATGGAGATGTGAATCCAAAAGTATAGTTCCTCTCATTCTCATCTTCTTTCTGGTCAATTTCATTTCACAAGATTGTTAGCAAATTGGTTATTTGGCCAGTTAAGGTCTTGTTAATTATGACAGGCAGAGAACTTCCAGCAAGCCCAAAATTGCCTTCTGCCCATGGGTGTTACTTCAGAAAATGTGGCACATCGTTTTGGTGTGTCAAGGCAGGAGCAGGATCAGGCTGCAGTAAGCTTAATCACACACTTAATTTATATTGGTAACTGTATTCTATTATGTCAATTACATTGAACTTTTTTGTTAGGCTGAGTCTCACAAGAAAGCAGGTGCTGCGATTGCTGCTGGAAAATTCAAGGATGAAGTCATTCCTGTGAATACCAAGGTATATTATAGTCAGTGCTTGATGCTGTCAGATAAGAGCACGCCTATTTGAAGATTTATTTCTTGTGATTCAGTGCTTGCATGTCTGTTCAAGTGCTTATAAGATTTTAAATTGCACTCTGTTGCACATGGTTTTTGTCAGATTGTTGACCCAAAGACTGGTGATGAGAAGCCTGTCACGATCTCCATTGATGATGGGGTTCGCCCTAATACATCATTTTCTGGGCTGGGAAAACTGAAGCCTGTATTTAAGAAGGACGGGAGCACCACTGCTGGTACAAAAATTGGACCATGGGCACTTTTCTTTATTTGACCCTACTGGAGAGTCTATATTAATGCATTGCAGTGCATCTTCTCCAGGGAATTCCAGCCAAGTGAGTGATGGTGCTGGGGCTGTGTTGCTCGCAAAGAGAAGTGTTGCAATGCAGAAAGGGCTGCCCGTCCTAGGTGTGTTCAGGTGGGTAACATTTGACAGCCTATAAGATTAGAGAACTGGGATTATGGCAGTTGCATGTAAGTATATTTGACAACAATTTTGCATGTTCAACATCATTCCAACTCTAGGGATCATGTATCTTTCAACTTGTTGTAACTGTGACAAGGTTGGTTATCTGAAATTGTGCTTTAAGTTATTGGTGGGTATGCATAGAGAGACTTCATTAGCTTTTTGTTGCAACATGCAGCAGTCACTTCGATGCTTTGAATCTTTTGGTATCAGTTGTGTGACATGCTCTTGTGGGTGCCATTTCACTGAGAAATACTTATCAGATATATTGGCAACACTACTATCTACAGTCTTACACTCTGTTTGATCAGGAAATATGTTAGTGGCACATGAATCTTTTATAGCTACTTTCTGGAAGAGCAGTTGCACAATTGCTAGTCAGCATTCCATTTCATGGACTTTGGCCTGGGCACTTTCCTTTAGCTCATGATAATTTGTTGTCACTCAGCCTTGCATGAGTTTTATGACAACTGAAAACTAGCAATGAAACCTTACACAATGATATTATTGATTTTTTGATTAAGGGACATAACCTCAGTCAGTGTTGGGGATTTCACTTCTTACTTTGCAGTCTTGGAGTCAACCATGTTCTTGTTAATGCTCATAATATATGGTTTAAGCTCAATCACACATAAAACAAATCATAGAAAGAAAGATGAATGTCACTTCTCTTTCTTGTTTTTCTCATGTAGCCTTCTTGGTCATGCAGGACTTTTGCTGCAGTTGGTGTTGATCCTGCTATAATGGGTGTTGGCCCAGCTGTTGCAATCCCAGCTGCCGTTAAGGCTGCTGGTCTAGAACTGGATGATATTGATCTTTTTGAGATAAATGAGGTAGAAGGATTGCTAATGCTACTTGTCTTTCTGCATGGATCTGATGATTCATAGGCCCAAAAGCTCAACCTAGTTTTGTTGTTACATTGCTTTACTGTTTGTTGTGCAGGCATTTGCTTCTCAGTATGTATATTGCCGCAAGAAGCTGGAGCTTGATCCAGAGAAGATAAATGTCAATGGTGGCGCAATTGCTATTGGACATCCTCTGGGTGCAACAGGTATTGAAGTTGCAATATAATCCCAAGGCTCTCATAGTAGTTGTTAAACCTGTCTTTCTGTATGGTTTATCAGTTGTTCTAATCGCACCCTATACTTGGCAAGCCCATCCAAAATCTTGTATGCATGCATGCAGCATATATGGGAAACATTCTTCATTCATATTTGATATTCGGAGGCTGCAACTGGTATTTGATAAGATGGAGCAGGGATTAATAAAACCCGCCCTGTGGGCCTTCTTTACCAATGTTACACCTTTTTTGTGACGTGTGCTTCTCAATGAGTGAAAGGCATAATTGGGAAGTGGGAAGGGGGAGGGGGCCTTTCTTCTGGAGATAGGTTTTTAATGTGGGAGGGTACCTCGTAAATTTTAGTTTCTCCCAGCGGATGCACTACTTCAATGCACACATGCATGGGATCCTCAACAAAATTGTTTCTTCCTGTTGCAGGTGCTCGATGCGTAGGTACTCTTCTGCATGAAATGAAACGCCGTGGTCGAGACTGTCGCTTTGGAGTGGTCTCAATGTGCATAGGTACCTTCTATGCTCATCTATATGTGAGCGCATGTGGGTCTGTCTGTGGAAGGCATTACTATAGATTAGTTTTCTGATTGCTGCTTACAACTCAATGCAGGCACGGGAATGGGGGCAGCAGCTGTTTTTGAAAGGGGAGATGCCTGTGATGATCTTCGCAATGTCCGGAAGATCGCAACGAACAATCTCCTATCTAAAGATGCCGAGTAGGTGTATGCGTTCATTGCAAGTTGACACTCACCTAAATCGATGCCCGGTATAGATGGTCGCATGATGTAGATTCCTACCAAGTTATGCCATAGCTGTAGTTCCAGCTCTTGGCACAACAGAGTAATAAGGCGGTTCTTTTTCTGTTTGAAGAAACCAGATTGATTGTACCCTTGACGTTTCTCAAATAATTTATTTTCCTTAGCTCGCTGCATTCCCTGGTCGTTTCTGAGGTCCCCCGTCCCCGCTCCCACTTTGGGTAAAAGTACAGTATCTGTTGGCTTGTGTGTTTGTCCACGCGCCCACCATCTCAGTTCTCGGAAGTAATATTAACATGCTTTTGGTAAAACTACCATGAATCTGTAGTCCGGGCGCATGGTATAGAAATGAGATGGCCAAAGGAAAATAACTAATGAATCAGAATGGCTGTGAAAACTAAACACTCCTGGCGACCGCTGGGACTAGCCGTACGGTAAGCACGATATGCTGAACGATGACGATCCCATATTACTTCTTGCATGGTTGCACTGATATGATTTGTGGGGAAATGGGTCGCGCTGATATGTTTTGTAGGGATATGATTGGAGTATAATGATGAAACACAACGGAAAGAGCGTTTTTTTTTTTTTTTTTCAAAATATAAATATTGTTTAAAGGAAATTCGGAAATCATCCGTTATAATCCGATGGGCATCAACCATCATCACGCTTCCAAAAACTAACCATACAAAGGCTTTGGGAGAATAACTCCTGGCCCATTACATGTGTGCACTGAAGATGAGTTAAACAAGCAGAGCCCATGGGTCACGATTGTGCCCATTCGTCAAAGTCCCATTCAGCTTAGGAATTGGGTTACACATATCAACGAGGCCTATCAAAAAAACAGAGAAAATCTTGAATGAACCTACGTTTATTTGTTTCCACAGATACATGAATGTGGAGACACGAATCAATCCAATGCAAAAGGAGAAACTACTTTTGTTTTGTTTTGTTTTTGTTTTTTGTTTTTTTTTTAAATTTTTTGATGCAACGGAAGTAGACTTTTCTTTTACCTCTGTATGTTGCAAAGCAATCTACCTTTCGGTGTATATCGACCTGCAACTTGGTGAGATAGGCAGCCAAGTGTTAAATCGTTTCCCTCTACGGCAGGTTCTCTTCCCATCAAAGAGCAGAACATCTCTGCAGAAAAATTATACTTTAATTTCATCGTTGAGTCACAAGCTTTATCATTGGGTCCCACTGAGTTTTTGTCCCAAAGTAAGCCGAAGTCACCATCACTTCAGAATTGATCGTTTCCATAAGACATGCGCATGCTTTTTCCAATGGTACCTTCACCTTCAGCTATGGCAACTTTTGATCCACTAAAATGTAACAAACGGACACAAAAGAGTCCTCGCTCAAGAATGATTATTTCGAAGAAGAATTTGTAAAAGAAAAAGGGTCGGCGGTAGTCTAGTAGATTACGTTTGTTCTCATAAGTCACAATGATGATAAGAGTGGTTTCAACGGCCCAAGAACCATTGGAAAAAAGGAACTTCGAATTATTGATGAGATATAAGGTAAACCACGTACATGCATTAGTTCGAATAAACAGAAATTGGTGATGGGGTCCATCGTACGTAGATACCATGAATGAGCGATGTAACGCCCATGGGACTCCTATATTGGAGTTCTAGGAACAATATTCGCCGGCCGAAAAATTGGGTTAACCTAATATGCCAGATCGATAAAGTTACATAAATACAATTGAATTGATGTATTATAAAAATATTTGATGCATCATTTATTATAATTATCTGTTATATATATATATATATATATATATATTTATTTATTTTTGATGTATCATCATAATTAACATAATATCATATATTTGCATCGACCAATAATTATAATGTAATATTACCTTACGTGCGCGTCACATTTATCACCTTAGTACAAGAAGCTCTAACTTGACAGCATTGATGTTAAGCAAACACGAGACGGTCGACTGAATGGCACATACGTGTCCAGTTAATGACTAATCAATATGTAGTGGCGTCCATCTAAAACTGTAACACCGAAAAGGATATGCCCAAACTACTAATGTATTAAAAGAACACACGCACGCACGCGCGCGCGCGCTCACACACGCACACACACATATATATATAATGTAAGAACCAGAGAAGCTTTTGGGATAGATAAATAGTAAAAACTTAATAACATATATGCTACTTTTCAAGTATATTACTTGAAAGTCACCAAAATTGCTGAGATTTCCCGGTAACTTTTATAACAAAGTTTTAAATCATTATTATTATTATTATTATTATTATTATTATTATTATTTTGTTGGGTTTGAGTAGAGACATAATTTTAACTATCTATTAAATCTGAGATTCGAACCCCAATTCTCATCCCAAGTTTCAATCCTATAATTATCTTCACCGCACACACACACACACACACACACACATATGCACGAGTATATATTAACCACGAGGATAGCTACTGGTTTAGCGGCCCTTATTTCTTCTCTACATTAAAGTCAAGCTTGAATGAAATTAAGCCTTACAAATCTTTAAGGACAATGAAGGTGTTTGGTTTAGCACTTTCGCTTGACATCACTAACTAGGTCGACGTCAAGCACCATTAACTATAGGCTGTATGCCGCTACATTTTTAGGTGAAGTTAGACCTTGTATCCAATGCCCTTCCAGATAGAGTGGATGCGCAAAATGAGCGGCTCTTCAAGCACATGCCATGTACACATGCAAGTCAAAAACATGTCTTCTTGGACAGCATATGTATACAGTGAAAGGAAGCTCGGGTCGGGGTATCATCACGAGGACATGAACATGATGTAGCCAGGAATCAGGAAAGATGGATTCTACTGATGGTGTAAGAATATATTAAAGGCAGATGAGGAACCACAAAACAGTAGCTAAATATCTATCATTGTATTCTGGCAAACCACAGTCATAATCATGTATATATAGGTGTGTGTGTAAGTCAAATATAGGTGTGAATACAGAATAGGCAGAGAGATAAAAGTGAGTGAGTGGGTTTCTGGGTGAGCCATATATAAAATGCCTAGGAATACAGACCCTCTGGCAATTGGTCGTGTAATAGGGGATGTACTGAACCCCTTCACAAGGTCCATCTCCCTCAGGGTATGCCACGATAACAGAGAGGTTACAAATGGTTGTGAACTCAAACCATCACAAGTTGTGAATCAACCAAGGGTTGATATTGGAGGGGATGATTTGAGGACTTTCTACACTTTGGTAATCTTCTTCTTTTTGGCATAGAGCTGCCTTAGCACAAAAACTGTACATCATCTTGTTCATGGTTTCGGGAGGTCTCACTGGGACTCATGCTTTATTGTTGCAGGTTATGGTGGACCCAGATGCACCAAGTCCCAGCGACCCAAACCTCAGAGAATACTTGCATTGGTAGGGCTACTTGCTGTCCCTCTGAGTACTTTCTATACATCTATACAACAATTTGCGACTTTTTTTTTTTTTTTTCTCCTGTTCATATTTTCTTAACGGAGATTGATTTTAGCAAGCCAATCTTTGGAGTTAAACCAAGGAGATTAAACTGTACTCTTTTTTTTTTTTTCCCGGTGGCTTGTAGAGACTGAAACTTAGACTATAAACTTAGAACTAAGAGGTTGAGTAATTTCACCACTACACCATTTAGAAAATGGCATTTACTTACCTTGATTTAAGAAAGCTTGGCAAGACTTCTTGCAAGAGGAAACTCATCCATACGTGTCGCAATTGACAGTGGACTCCTTTGAGTTCAAAATAAGAATTTTTCTTTTTAAAAGAGTAAAGTATAAGAATTTAAATCTAAAATAAATCAAAATATATCAAGTGGTTTTTCCCCCCCCTCTAATTTGGCCATCTTTAGAGTACGTGAAAGGCCAGAGATGATAATCGAAAAATTTTGAATTTAATGACACTAACATAACAAATATTTCAACTAAAAACTTTTTTTTAACGAAATAAATGTGCCGCAGTAGTTTTATGCTACATAGTTGTTCAAATTGTCAAAAGTATGCTACTAGTTCAAAATTTGTTGTCAAAAAATTAGCAGTATACATGTCATTCAAAAGTTGAAAAAGTGACTCAATGATTGAAGCGAAAATCACCAAAAAAAAAAAAAAACTATTTTATTATGTTAAAAATGTAAATTTCTAAACTTTATTTCAAACTAACAGACAAATAGAGGTGAGCCCATATATATATATATATATATATATATATATATATATACACACAGATGCTTGTGCCGTTTCCTTCGTTAATATGAACCTGTCTGTCACACTCTCTTTTGTCTCTTTCTCTCTCCGCTTCCATAGTCCATGAGTTGTGGCTATCATTGTTGTTTGAATTATTGGCTCGCTCACAGTATCCTTTCATTTACCTGCTCTCACTGTACGGAAATCAATGGAAGAGTCAAACCAACAATTGAATTCTTGTATACGAGGTTCTGTTGGGATAATAGATGGGGTTCTCTGCATGTAGACCATAAGTGGTACCCTGACAAGACAAGACCTCTTTTAGGGGTTGCAGGAGAGGATATTTTCAATTAACGTCTTTTCTTTTTTTTCTTTGGTCTACTAATAGACACGTTGTGCTACAAGACCTAGAATAATTCTTCTCTTTCTATAAATTCTACGACCTCCATTCTTCAACATTCAAATCTGAGAATTCTAAAATAATACACGACTATTAACTACTTGCATGTACATTTGAAGGCCCTTATTTTCTACTTTTCTTTCATAATTTTTCAAGGGAGCAAGCCCTTCAGGTCAAAACCCAGAATACATTGCCTCCCCCCCGCCCCCCCCCTTTTTTTTGGGGAGGATATGAACATTATCAGATTTTTAATTTCTTTGACTCATAAATTTAATTGATATAAAAAAAAGGAAAAATTTTAAAGCTATACCCACCCCTTCTTTACCGTGGAATGACATGGTTCCCAGAACCTCCTCCACGCACACCCTTTCTTTGTTCTGTAATAACTAATATGGAATTCGGCATACTATCATCTAAATTACCATACTCTTCACATGAATTTGCAGGTTGGTGACTGATATTCCGGCAACAACTGGGGCAACCTTCGGTGAGTAATTCAAATGAACATTACAATTCAATCTATGCAAAATGTAACACTTTCAAATGGTTATCCTAGTGACTCATGACTAGTTTTAAGGTGTTGGGGGACTAATTTAAACACCATTCAGAAGCCTGTTCTTCTTAATCGTGCAAAGCATGAAAGGAACATAAATCCCCAAATTAACATCTTCCACAAAAATATGTATTTGCCGTTTTTTTTTTTTTTTGGTTCCTACTCTCAAGTTACCTATATATCATAACGTACAAAATTAATTATAGGCCAAGAGATTGTGTGCTACGAGAGCCCACGACCGACGGTGGGGATTCATCGGTTCGTTTTCGTACTATTCCGGCAACTGGGCAGACAGACGGTGTACGCGCCCGGGTGGCGCCAGAATTTCAACACCAGGGACTTTGCCGAGCTCTATAATCTTGGGTTGCCTGTGGCAGCCGTTTATTATAATTGCCAGAGGGAGAGTGGCTCGGGTGGACGGAGACGATAGCAAATTGAAGAAGACCCTTTTGTTGTCAATCTGTATATTTTTAACACACATATTCAGAGGGATGAATTAAAGGCACACATACAGACGGATGCATGTATCATCCAGTGGCCTACTGTTTGCATTTTAGTTGAGCACTTGAGCTTAATTAGATATTAGCTTCCCCTATTAATTAAACTGTTGCGATGGTTTTCTCGACCAGCCCATACCGCCTTTCTGTAATTATTAATGTTCACGCTTACTACACTTTTGTGTTCTTTTACGCATTTGTGTGACTCAAGTCAGCCCACTAAAACTTGAACACTTGAGAAGCGTACAACAGGAAGATAACCCCAAAGCACCCAGACACGCAACAATTGAACCACTAAAAGAAGTTATCGTTAGAAACAAATCCCTCCTGATCCCGAGTAAATGGTTGAAGACCTTTGTCATCGTGTTTCTTAACATTGACCTCTTCCGTCCCCCCAACCATCTTTTTCATGGTAAGAAGAAAGTTCCCACAAACATTCATCATTTTTCTTAAAACTTTCATATAAACAAGGCTTTTGTGGATAGCTAGAGTGTTATAGTTAAGTGCTCGACTAGTATAGAGATTCATTATTAAATGGGTTATAAACGAACTAGACTCGAGCACGGTCCTCGTTGGATTTAACTCATCTGAAACCCTACCCATTAAGTGCTTAATTTTGGGTGAAACAAACGAGGAATTCAGTTTTCACTTGTTAATAAAGCAACACATCCAGAGATGTTGCAATGCATACCTTGAAATCCAACCTGGAGAAAAAGCCAACTATTATAACACCCAGAGACGCATCGAAATGATGAAGCAGGCCCATGCAACCTTTGCATTTCTGCCTTCCTAGACGGTGTCTAGTCAGTCCATTAGCAGATGTTAATCCCCCCTGCAGGCTAGGGTACAGAACAGCCCCGCCCATTGTGCTGGATCATCTCCTCAGATGCCAGGTGCCCGTACACCAGTAGTTCAGATGCTTCTCCCATCCTTAAAAAACAAGTCGTCCTAGTGCATGAAACTCCCATCGATATTTAATTCACCATAAATCCAAAAGCTGTCCGGATTCCTTAATATTCAGGGATTGGTTCCACTCAAACTCTGATCTATAATCTATGCCCAGCATTGAACATAAATAAGTTCGAAGGATTAATGAAAGTAGACAATTAAACACCGCATATGGTAAACTTCCCCAGACTAATCTATTAACCAAAACTATACTTAAAAAATATGCAATAAAAAAAAAAAAAACACAGAGATAATAAAATGATAATGGCTTGACAATTAGCTTCCAATAATAAAAAAACACGGTCTCCACTGTATGCTATTCCAGGAGGTAGGCGAACAGACATATATCAACTGTTACCTTCTCAAAAGATCATTTACGCCTTCAGCTTGAAACTCATGCACTATCATAATTGAAGCATCAGACTGATGGCACAAATCAAGTAATGGATGACTTGCAAACAGGGCATGATGTTCTTCTTCTGAGCCATGGATCAATACACTGCCACCATAAAAAGGAATAAACCAATCAAATGTCTACGGCTTATAATGTAATAAGATGCTTCTTCTATAGTGGTCACTGGAAATCCTACGTCTTTATGAAATTTGTGTAAGCAAGGGAGATTCCGTATGGCTTCTCCAATTGTTGGGTTTTCAAGGCAGATTGCACAGGTCTCTTCAAAGTTATCTGTCTGCACAACAGAACATAAAAATCAGAAAATTAGTATCCAATGAAGCTACCAGTGCCACCTTTAAGTTGTTTCTTCAACTTGAAAAATGAATGGAAAATTCAGCTGACCTGCACTACAGATTCTGGCAAATTGCTAATTTGATTGGCAGATGCACCAGATTGGTGGTTATTCTCGTCAAGGGCCAGCAACATTTCATAATCATTTCTGCAAAACAGCAACGAGAAAATCAATCGTGCATAAGAGAATACTGCAATTAAAAATCCCTAAAAATAAAATGATGGATACAGGTAGGGAAAAAAAACAGAGCAGCAGAAGAGAGAGAAGGTTATAGTCACTGTCAAAGGAAAGAGAACATAACACACTTACTGGAAGACTATAGAAGACTGGCAGGAAATGTTTTCATCTTCCCAAAAGTTATAACACGTTTCAAAACTTAAAACCAAAGCAAGTAAAACAGCAAGTGGACTCAGCTAAAAGGCTATTCTAGCACTCCTATTTATCAGTATCCAAAAAATTTTTCAAAAAATTAAAAAGACAATTATTGACTCCAACCACCAACTCTGAAAATTGCCACCATGATCCAGGTTCAAAAACCCAGACCAAACTTATTGGCTAATTTCTCTCTGAAATCAGTAAAATCGACATTAGATATAAACTATCGAGAACAACTCTCTCTCCATATCTCTCAACTCAATGCAACTTATGTCCAACCTCTTGCATATGCTAAGACAGATTTCACCTATCACACAATATATATATATATTTTTTTTTTATTATTATTTTTTTTTTCCACAAGGTGAATTTTCATTTCAAAATTAAGAACTCACATGCCTGTGTGGCACTAGGTTATATATGTGTACCATTCTCACCCATATATATATAAGTGTCTTGTGACTGTAACTAGCCAACAATATATAAAAACAGAACAGGGGCCTACACTAAAGGGCTTCCACATGCACCAGGCTCCCACACTGTGGGGTTTAGGGAAAGGTCGTAATTATGCAGCTTTATCCTTGTGTTCACAAAGAAAACGCTTCTTTGACTTGAACTTGTGACCTAGAGGTCATAATGGAGTAATTTTATCATCACACTAAGACTCGCCCTTCAAAAGGTGGCCAAAACTCAGGGACAATAATGAGCTAACAATTCAAACATGCATTCTAAATTCAAACAAATTCTTAATATTCTTGTGGTCGAAGGAAACTGTCAGGAAATAAACATTTTATGCATTAGTTTGATGAACCAACTAAATGAACAACAAAGATAACTTCCCAGCAGATTAAGCAGCCTATAAGAAAGTTGTTATTTCTATGCATAAGAATTTATAGACTAAAACAAGTAACACCTTTCCAATAATGTTAAAATCATCTAAAATAAATCACTGAATAGAGGCAAATCTTACTCATTAAAATCACGTTCAATTTGGAAGATGTGACTGGCCGTTGTGCTCGAATCATTCAAGTCTCCAACTGCAGCCTCTAATGCTTCCAATATATCAAGTCGCTGCAGCAAGCAACAAGTTATTAGTTTTATCATTAAGTCATCACACCTACCAAATGTTGATAGCTGACCAGCTGATAGAGCAAGTTCCATGAAGAAAAGACCTGATTGTATATTTCCATGCAGGGTAGGAGGTCCAAGCAGACACTTTAACAAAGACACATCAGTGGATAAAGAGAAAATGAGAAATGCAACAAAGGAAATATGATTGTGATTACTCATCCAGAACCCATGTGGCAAAATTCACTAGCTGCTAAGTTTCCTCAAGAAAGGATGTCTATACTAACAGAATAACCTGGCCTTGATGTTCTCTAACAAACACACTCATTGCTAAACAAAAGGCTGATCCATTGTTTTTGCAGTCCCAGTTATACAATGATTGCTATCTCTCTTTGCATGATTATACTAAAGATACAGCATCTCCTTTTTTTTTTTTTTTTTTTTGGTACATTAAAGATTGCAACATCTCAGGTCAACAAAAATCTCAACTAGCTCTTCAAATTGCAGAACTGAAGGAAAAGAAAAAACAACAACAAGGATTAATGACTGAAAGAAAAATTACCATGTCTAGATTCATCTCCATGGGAAAGTGGAAATCCACCCCCGTAAGTGCTACAGGATAGGGATCCCTATCCCTAGATAATGCTCTAGGAGTTTGGATGAGCAAACGATTCCTCAAATGTGATGCTCTAGTTGTGGGGACACGAGCCTGGGTTCCTCTCCTATTTGAAGGGTTAGGAAAGGACCTTGTTTGGGGGCGTCTACGTGAATGCAATGTTGAAGAGTTTCTCTGCATGAAATGAAAAAGAATTTCATAGGCAACATGCCACACAGTTCCCCAAAAAAATATAAAAGTAAAAAGAAGCAACAACAAGTTTAACAAAAGTCCAAAATAGAACCGCAACCACCTATGGAATGTCATCATCTCAAAGTAATACTGAGAAACATATAATTGGATAGTCTAAATTTCTGACAGGCTGAAAAAGAGTTTCAAATCACTTATACTGATGTAAGTAAACATGATATATATTTATAAACTCAGGTACTTCAGTCAATGACCTCTAAAGTTGAATATAAATTGAATTTAAGCAATTACTTAAAGAAAAAAACTAGACAAATGCCTAGATTCTAGAAACTAACACATTCCTTAAATGATCAACCTAGTCAACAGATCCTCACGTTAAGAACCCAATAGTGAAAAGCAAATGGCACAAACAATATGGTTTGGAAGCAACCAACATTTTCCCCTGTTTGGTAAAGGACTAACCGCTCATTACCTTTTTCTTTTCCTAGCTTCTGCATGAGATTGAATCCTCATGCATACTCTAGTCAAAACTAATGTTTGTTTAATTTTTACCAATTGTCAACACATTCTGAACATAATCACAGAAAAACTTCAAGATAGACTCCCATGTTCCCAAAGGAAGCTATAATAAAGTCAAACACATGTGCATGTGAGTGCAGGCATGCAACTTTGCACATAGGACAGTGCACACACACACAGAGATCTATATATGCATTAAAATAAGAGCATTTTGAGAAAATAAAACTGACACCAAGAAAAATAATTTTTGCCTATTCAAACCAAAAATGTTATGGCTAGATCTGATTTTTTGATGACTGAATAAACCATAATTCTTCTAATTTGATATTGTCATTGGAACGCACTTAATGCCAGACTGTCATATTTGCAACACACCAAAATTAAGGAGGAACACCTACAAGAAGTGCAGCATGGTGATTTTGATTAGAAGAAGAAGGAAGTGCATTTTCCTCCTGTTGCAGTGCCCATGCTACATTTTCATCAATCTGTCAAACATAAATGAACAAGAGAAGACAAAGAAATAACATGAGAAGACAAAATAACCATGAAATAAAAAGAAGAAGAAGAGGAGGAGGGGAGGGGAAGAGCATTCAGTTCAACAAACCTCGCCACCTCCAAATACTGTTGACTCTTGATAAAGTTGTTCCTGAAGTCTACGAGCCAAAATCTCATCTTCTTCCACTTGTTTAGCCCTGGCAACTGAGACATCATTGTGTACAGAACATGTAACCTGAGAATTGCTAGCCCTTGTTTCAGGTGACAACACCTTAATCTCATCATTTGGATCCAATCTTATCCCATTTTGATGATTCTGAATCCTGAGTGATCTTGAGCTTGATGATTCCTGAGATGAACCAAGAAATGAAATCTCCGAGTCATCAGCAACCATTGTAGAGCATTTGCTGTGACTTCTTGAACTTAATCCACTTTTTCTTTGCCTTTTCATTGCCAAATATCCAACCTCATTTGTTTCACTAATTTGATTGATCCCAGACACAAGGCTGGAATCTGTTGTAGAAGCAGCTTGATCTTCAAGATTACATGCACTCTTGGTTACATTTCTACTCTCATTTTGCTTCAATGGTCTGTTTCCATGCTTTTCAGCAGCAAGGCATCTGGAATTCTCATTGTATCTTCCAGAATGATTCCCGGTTATGTTAGAAGAAGGATAACTTTCTTTCTTTGTGTGATTGTGCGTAGTTCTCCAACCACCCAATCGTGTGTTTTTAGTGGCAACACTGATTCCATTGGCTGCATCATTATTGGTCACAGAACCACTGACAAAATACAATATGTTATCAGGTCTCAGATCAGAGTATTAAAAAGGAACCAAAAATTGGAGAAAATAAAAAAGACATAACAATGATTAATAAGAAGATAAAATGCAAGGGAAGAAGATTTTTAGAGAAAAATAAGAAAAAAGTGCAAAAGTTCCAGGCCACCAAGCTATTTTCCACTAAATTTTAGTATGATAGGTCAATATTAGTGACATGATTAACAAAAATATGGAAGATCAAGTCCCAACCAATGGGTATTCTCTATAAAATTATCAAAACCATCATTTTCTCAGAGATTATAATTGTATGGATATAAAGCAAAAAAAATCAATAACTAAACCTTGGTTTGATAAAAAGGGGGCAAGGACCAGCCAACCAAGAAAAGCATGCCAGAAGAATTACCTAGCAGATACATGGACAAAGTTACTGTCATGCCCCTTTGGTGTAGAGCAATGGGCTACCACCTGTTTTCCTTTAGCTTGACCATGATTATCATCTTTGGAAACAATTTTCATAATGTCTAACGGAGAAGTTTCATCACAAACTGCGGTGGAGCAATCTGTTTCAATATTCTTGGAATCAACATGGAGACTTCCTGCTGATTTTTGGGCCTTGATGGCTATGTTATGAGGAGAAATACACCCATTTCGTACTAATCTTTTTTTTCCTGTGACTCTCGGTGAGGCGATAGAACTACTTGTTGGAGACTCTTTCCATCCAAGTTTAAGCTGAGAACCACAAGAAAGATCAATTGCTTTCCCATGATTTGAAGCTAAACCAGAGTCATTAGTTGTACTAACATCTAGTTTTTCTTTCCCCTTAGAGGTGGAGTGCAAAAACATTGGAGGAACGGGAGCAGAATTGAAAAACAAGCCACCACCATGTGACACCTGACCATCTGTCATCTCTGCTCCCTGTTTAGCTTTTGATGAACCGTGCACATAAGCCATCTTAGATTTATGATTATGCTCATCCTGATCAGTTAAATCTAAAATATTACTATCACTTATCGAACCACAATATTTTGAAGGAATTTTAGCACCTACACCTCTCCCTTTATGCATATATTTAGGTCCCAAAGAATGCCTGACTTCGTGATTTGGGTCACTGAGAACTGCTTCTCTTCTGGGAACAGGAGCAATCTGGGAATGATTTGAACTCTTCAATGCATTGGATCTATTACAAGATTCAACTTCATCAAGATTAATGGGACTTTTATGAGGATGAAAATGAATTTTTCTCCCATGTTTAGTGACCAACCTAATCTTGGGTCTTGGCTCATCAAAACAATCTTCACCCTTAGAATCAAAGTTTCTCAACTGGCTAGCTACTGATGAACTGCTCTCTTGTCCTCCAAATTGCACTCCATTGACTTGCTGCGCAGCTATTCTATCAGGAGTATCTGGGATAACCACCACTTCATCAATGTCCATGTCCTCCATACTTTGGCAATGTCAGAGAAAAAAAAAGCCAATGTCTGCTGCGAGCTTGCTGCTTCAACTAACAAAAAACTTTAAAATCTAGCTAATTACAGTAAATAATTTACAAAAAATAAATAAATAAATAACCCCCCCAGAAAAAGTTCTCACTTTCACCAGTAACAATACCCGTGAAAATTTTCTGATTTCCCAAAATAGTAAATACATAAAAAAAAATCGCAATAGAAAATATCAATTTGATAAACCTTGATCTTCATGTGCATATAAAAATTATGTTAGAATTCCCAATCGAATTTATTTATACTCCAATAAAGAACATATCTTGATGACAAAAACACAGATAAAATAGAGTTCGTTATCAATTTTGCTACATAAAAGAATTATTTTAATCAACGACTCGAGTTATAGATCGGAAAGATCGATTCATATTAAAATTCTGCGCAAAGTAGATTCAAGGGGAAGAAAATTCTAAACATAAAAAACCTTCTTCTAACGCTTTTTGCCAAAAAAAAAAAAAAAACAAACAAAAAAAGGAGAAAAAAAGCAGCTAAAATTTTAAAAACCCAGAGAATTTGTATAAAATTGGAAAAATAAAGAAAGATTCTAGAATGAAAGGACGAGCAAGAGCCAGAGAAAAAATGGATGAGAAACAACAAGAGAAAATAAAATAAAAAGAAAAGCAAAAACAAGAATTCGGAAAATTGAAATAAGGATTCAGAATTTACCAGAGAAGGTGTCCTCTAAACTTCAATAATGATTCAAGATGATTAGAGGATACAAAATCAAATCAAGAGACGATCGTAGCTAAGCGTCTCTGCCAGACCACTTTCAATCTTTTTGCACCGCACCCACCGTCCGATCCTACTCATGGGGTCCTAGGGCCGGGTTAAGGAATTTTGGGTCGGGTCAATATCGGCCGAGGAAACCGGATCCAGGCCCAGCCCAATTTGTGTTAATACCCCGGATTACAAAATATTTAGGAGAGTAATAATTCAAGAATGAATACAAGTGATGACAATTCACTGGTCACAAGATTTTCCGTAAATTTAATTGAATTTTTAATTTTAGGGTTAATTAAAATTTTAAAAAACACAAATGATATAAATAATGCCATAATATTAAGATTTAAAAGAAAAATATATCATCAGAAAATGTTTAAAATACAAAAAATATCTTCGAAAATAACTTTATTAATTAATGGCTCAAAAGATACTAAATTAAATTAATCCCAGTCTAATGATACGGTTTTCAGAGGATGCAAAAATTATTGCCCTAAACCGAAAAGGAAACATTTCACGTCCTTAATTTATTTTCTTGGTTAATTCACCTCAATTGAGTTCAACACTCTAACTCATTGTGAAGTACACAACCCCTATTATTAGTAACGCCCAAAAATTAAAAAATAAAAATAAAACACCGAAGATTTCAATTGGCCGATAAGATTGAACAAAATTTAGCTAAATTTTAATTAATATTACTAATTTTATAATTAACTCATCAAATAAATAAAAAAACCGAAATATTTATTTTTATTTCTATTTTTAATATTAAAACATTTTAGTTGACTAAATTGAATTGAAATATTATTTTTCTTATATGTTTTCTATTTTTTATTCTAATAAAAGAACAAAATTATTGATGAAATTATTAATAAAAAACTTATAAAATATTATTATATTTTAAATATTCAATTATTTATTTATTTTATAAATAATTATTATTATTTTAAAAAAATAAATTTTTTAAAAAAGACACGTTTTAAACATCCACTTTATCAAGCAAGAAATAACTACGCGTGTATTACAAACAGAATTCAGAAAGTCGTTGAATTTTTTCAGGGAAGGCTTCATGATGGTGAAATGCTGATGTGCTGATGATGTATTATTCATCCCACGTCGGTACAGTTTGAATTCATGGATGACAGAATTATACAGGATTGAGATTTACCGAAGCACTCGGAGAATATCAAAATCAACACAACATGAAAGCCACAAAAATCAGCCAGTGTCCCTGTAAGAGTACATTTTCCACAACAGCGAGACCTTTAAGGAGAAAGAACAGTCAAAGATTGTGGAGATACCCAGACAAGGGCCTAAGGTTACCCGACATCATCAGGCCTCACAATGTGAGAACCTTGTGCATTCAAGACACATTTTTCTGATGACCCATTTCACTATTCGTCAGTCACGCATCCTCTCGAAGCTGATTGAACATTCTTTATGTACTGGAAATGAACAAGATGACCTAATGTTAGCGGAGACTTTAAAACTGAATGCCGGAGATTTGTAGTCGAGGTATCTTCGCTCACCTTGTACAAAACTCCACGGGTAACCTTCAACGGAGGCGGAGTCCAATTCTTTCTTCGCTCTTCCATTTCTTCGTTCGTTATCTGAACATCTATTCTTCTCTCGCGTGCATCAATCATAATTATGTCTCCGTTTCTAACAATACCAATCAGACCACCTTCCTGAAACAAGTCCCTAATATTTTAGCAATTGTTTATCAATGTCTATGCAGATATAGGCGCGCACATGAAAACAATCTTTACTTAAAATATCTAGTATGCCCTCTTTCTCGAAGAAAATGCTTTTATCTCCAGAGACCTTTCAGACCAATTATGCTGTATACAAAAGAAGCACATATCCAAAACACAATAAATACCGAGACAAGAGGGTATAGCCTTACACTCTGCATGGGCTGGAACATATTCCATCAGGGTGTTATACCTATTTGGTTTACTGGGAAGCAAAAGTGCTTGAGTTTCTTACTTTTAACTGGCACGTAAAGAACTGAAAAAAATCAATTCTCTTACCTGTGCTTCAGGACATACATGCCCAACAACAAATCCATGAGAACCTCCCGAAAACCTACCATCAGTCAACAATGCACAATCCTGCATTTTCAACAACAATAACCAAATCAAACTGTCACTTTAAAGATAGCTAAAGTTATCGACCCATGTAAGTGCTTTACAGCTTTGAGAAACTCTTGGTGGGTAAGGTAATCCCCAATTGTTACTTTAAACACAATAAGAGGCATCAAAATTACAACTGATAACTATTAAAATTAGTTGAGCAAGCCATTGACTATGCTTTACTTAAGTGACTTGTTAATTGTCATCTTAATAAACAACTATAACATAGCATGATTCAAGTCAAATGAAGAGCAAAGCAGATTGATAAACAATAAGCGAAAGGTCTCGTATTCAACATACCTTCCCAAGACCAGCCCCCATGATTGCACTCGTTGGTGTTAACATTTCAGGCATGCCTGGCCCCCCCTTAGGTCCCTCTCCTCTAATAACTACCACTTTCCCCTGGAAGATTAGTGCACACACACAAAAAGTAAATATGCCACTTCCACCAGTGAGTTCCACTATAAAGCTTGAAGGCTTGAAGGCAGATAACTTAAACATGCCATAGGTCTTGATGCATTAGTTGCAAAATTACAAATCCAGTCTCCAGTCACATTGTTATCTCAGACCAAGTGCTTGAGTCTTCTAACGGTTAAAGGATAAGAGTTTTTGGAATGAAAGAGAGGAAGATTTTTTGTTTTGGGGGGAGGGGGTGTGGGGTGTGGTGAAAAGGAAAATCCTTAAGCATTTGGTCAGTAATCGAAATTCTTTTGGTTTCCATGTTAAATCGATAGAGGAACATATACAACTTAACAGCTTTGGTTAAGACTTAATGATCTTCCAATGAAGCAAATCCAATGCCCCATATTTCATCTCAAAAGGACCAAAACTTCAAACTTTAATTACTATATGATACCCATAACAGAGCCTTGCTCCCTTCGTTGGTTCTCATAATCAAAGAGTAAATAAACAAAGGCAAGCAATCAGGTCTATAAAAGTCCCAATGAACTTCAGGCTCCTCAAAATTCCAAGTCTGAATTTCAATGCTAACTGTTATAATACTCAAAGGACTGCTAACTTGAAGGTGGGAAAAAAATCCAACAACTAACAATACTGACTGGATGAAATGTCACCTTAAAGTTCATAGGATCTTTGGAAATAGCTGCAATCATAGATTCCTCTCCCTCAAAGACAAGCGCAGGACCTGGGGAAACAGTGTTTGCTTCATTATATTAGCATTTCAAGCTTAATTTGATGACTAGGAAAATCTGGCAAGACATGAGAACAGATATTAATAAGAGGAGAATATAGCATAAACAGCACCTGAGAAATATAGCCCTTCTTTCCCAGTAATTTTTGCTACAGAACCCTCCGGTGCAAGATTTCCAAATAATATTTGGATGTGACCTGTTTTCTTGATGGGGTTTTCCAACGACTTTATAATGTTCTGGAAGAAAAATTTAGGGTTTTGTTATTAATCAGATCCACAAACGCATTGTTTCCCTCACAACAAAGTATGAGAATAGAAGATGAAGTCTATGGCACCTGTCCCTCGGCCAAAGGTGGACAATTTCGTACATTTTCACCCAATGTCTTCCCGGTGACTAATAGAAAATGCATCACGTTGGCATTAACATTAAGCGAGAAACTGGCTGCCGAACATTGCCAAACAATGCAGAAAGCTGTCATACAACTCCATTACATACCTGTCAAACAGTCTCCATCTATGAAACCAAGCTCCAAAAGATAGCGAAGCACTGCAGGTGTTCCTCCAATCTACTAAAGAAATTTGGTGGGTATATAATCGTGAAAGGACATGAACAAATCGAGCATAACAAGTGGTACATGAGGTTGCTGATCCACAATACAACTAAAACAGGATAATCCACTGTCCACACCTTATGCACATCCTCCATGACGTATTTCCCACTGGGCTTTAGGTCTGCAAGGAATGGAACCTGATCACTGACCTTCTGGAAATCATCAAGGGTTAACTCCAGTCCAACGGACCTGCCAAGGTATTGTGAGCCATTTGCACAAGATGCAACACCTACTATTGGAACCCAGAGAAAAGCTCTCCTCACCTAGCAATTGCAATTAAGTGTAAGACAGCATTGGTAGATCCTCCAAGTGCCATCACAATGACCATTGCATTGTGCAGTGACTTATGAGTGATAATATCCCGTGGTTTCAAGTCCATCTTCAACAGTTCTAAAAGATACTTGCCAGCCAAACGGCACTCATCCAACTTCAGTTGGTTTTCAGCAGGTATTGAAGAGCTGTAAAAAGCAGATCAAATGTCAATTGTTGTTGCTTGCAAACATAAACATACATGTGCTTGAGATATCTGCACCTGTAAGGAAGGGACATTCCCAGAGCTTCGATCGCAGAGGCCATCGTGTTGGCTGTATACATTCCACCACAAGCCCCTGCACCAGGGCATGAGCTATGGACTACAGTTTTTCTTTGGGCATCACTTATAGATCCACTTACATATTCTCCATAAACCTACAATAAAGAAAGGGGGATGGGAGAGACAGAAAGAGGGGAGGGGGAGAAGAGAAACAGGATGAGAACAAAAATGCAAGGGATAAAAGGTGAAAATTTTCCTAACATGAAAATGGAGCAGGCTCATGCTATTGACATAAATTTGTTGCTTGAAAGAAGAGAAACACTGAAAACTGACACAAAAAATTACTTATAAATAGTTATGAAGAAGTAGACATATTACTAAGGTGAAAATTTTCACTCACAAATTGAAGAAAGAAGATGAGGATCGATTCCCGGTAAATTAAGCACTATACATGACCATCACCAGTTTTCTTTCTCCCCATATAGCACAGATTAGATATTAATATCAATCATCCCAAGTATCTACTGGAGGCAGTACAACCACACATGCTATGGCACAAAAACAACTAAATACATAGAAGGCAAATAAGCAAATGGAGATAGAAATCCATTCACACAGCAAATATATTAATGTATGAAACGGATCCAATCTGCATGCATAACACCATTAAAGTGGAAACTGACCTGGAATGCGGATATTATATCATAATTGTGGCCATTAACATGACCAGGCTGCAAAAGAGAAAGTTCATTTGTCACAAGCCAATGGCCTACAATGCCAAAAAGTTTGAATAAAATTATGACCTGCTATTATTAGATGTTGTTTGCAACTTTGAATGAGGAAAATAACAAGGTTCTAAACATAGCATTAGAAAATTTCAGAAATAAAAGAATGATATTATTATATGAGTACTACCAATTATAAAGAAGTTCAAAAGAAATAGAACAATAGTGGTGCCTCACACCTTTATAGTTCCACCATAAACCATCAGGCTAGGTCTGTTAAGCCTCCCCATTGCCATAATTGTACCCGGCATCTACAATATTTGAAAGAAGTAAATTTCATGAAATTGCTGATGTGTGAAAACTCAGACAATACAATAACATCAGAGCTCACAGCTTCTCCCAATGTTTAAACTTTTCCTAGTCAGTAAACCATTATACAACACTAACAGCAAAATCCTCAGTAAAACTCCCAAACATAAACCACAACAAGAAAAAAGGTAGCATAACAGTTCATATCCACAAGTAGGATGGTTATCAATTCAAAAAGGAAAAGCTATACGAATATAGACCAAAGTTTAAATCTTAGCCAAGAGAAGGCAGAACACATCTTAGGAAACACAAGGTACTAAAAGAATAAACCCCTTTAATCAAGTCGTAGTCTTTAACAAAAGCACAAGTTAATCCACCAAAGAATAAAATGCCAAAAATACATTAGTGGAAAAGAAGACGGGTTATATCTTGTCTAATAACAAGACATATTTCAGCCACTCTAAATGCTCCTGGTACAAAAATTACAAAGGAAGATGGTTTATTTCATTTTTTATTTTCCAAATTACATTATAAATTAGGAGAATTGCCCGCAGCGTTCAGAACTACAGACCTCATCAAATAGAACCCCAACAAACCAAAAAATACAGTAGCATAGTTTAAACATTTGTCAGACGCAACGATAACTCAGCAGACAATAGTCTGAAAGGCATTGTGAAATTCAACAAATATGGGTTACCATCATGTTTCGAGCAAGACCCATAAAACCTCACCAAAAGGGCCGTAGAAATGACAATTATAATAGCATTTATGTCCTCGTTCACTTGTTTGAGCCAGCAACAGCCCTCATTAGAAACCAGAAAACACAATATTATACACGCACAATACTCGCATGCACGCACCCAAAGAAAACGTGAAAAACATAAATCCAACAAACACATAACCATTGTGAAGAGAAAGGTCCGCTCACATTCTTATCACAGCCAGGGATGGAGATATTCCCATCATACCACTGAGCACTCATGACAGCCTCAACACTGTCAGCAATCAAGTCCCTACTTTGCAAGCTGTAGCACATCCCTCTGGTTCCCATAGAAATAGCATCACTGACACCAACCGTATTAAACCTGAAACCAACCATACCCGCCTCTTGTACTCCCTGTTTAACGGCCTCAGACAACCTCAGCAAGTGCATGTTACACGTGTTCCCCTCGTACCAGACCGAGGAAATTCCCACCTGGGGCTTACCCATGTCCTCCTCCGACAGCCCCACTCCATAGAGCACCGCCTGAGACCCACCTTGGGATTTGGGTTCAGTAATGCGTGAGCTGTACTTGTTCAGCTTGTGGATCACGGTGGGTGCCGCTGCGGTGGCCGCCGGCTGCGCCTGAGCGGTGACGCGGAGGGAGGAAGGGAGGGTGGGAATATGGGGTTTTGTGTGGGAACAATGGGAGAGGGTTGACGGGGTTAGGGGTTCAACTGGGGTGGCGCGTGGGCAGAGGAAGGCGGACTGCATGGTGGCGCGTGGCTGTGGGATGCCGGTGCGAGAAGAGTGGTGGGTTAGCAGGAGTGAAGAGACTAGAGTTGGAGAGGGCAACTGGGAGAGAATGGGCTTGGTGGCGCGTTTTGTTTGAACATGAGGTGGGTCCCCATTGGTATTAGGGTTTTTCTGTTTTCCTTAGGATGGCAAGCTCAAATTGGATTGGGCTTAGGGCTTTCTCTGAATCAGGAGAGAGGGAAGCAACAGAGCGCGGCTCAATTAAATTCCAACACGAAGAATTTCGATTAAATCATGTATTATTTCGGATCTATATCGTATATCAAATTAAATTGAAGCTTGGATCAAAATAAATTAATATTATCACCTAACGTGGTAACTTGGATAATGTGACGACATGTTAGTAAATTCAAGTTTAAATCTTCATTTTTGTAACTTTCCCTGAAAGTTAAAATCTGTTAAGTATTTATAATTATAATAGATTATGTGATTTAATTAAGGTGAAATTTTTGAACTGAAAATTTAACAATTATTGTAACCAAATACTAAAAAGAAATTCATTCGACTTTACTAATAACTAGGCGATGAGTTTTTTATATGAAAAATTAAATTAAAATTAAAATTAGGTACAAAATTTTTAAGACTGATAATTAATATATTTATAATATATTTTTCAAAAAAATTAATTAGTTTATATTAATTCGGGTTATATTTTATTTATTTATTTATTTTTTTGTCCTTCATTTTATACGAGTGAAGTTGAGTTATTGGGCCTGTCACGGTGTGCCACCCCCTGGCCCATTATACTTGTCGGTGTTTCAGTGATGGGAACCTGAGATTTGTACTTTTAGCAAATAAAAGTTGGCTCTTGGGCAAGAGGAGGAGACGCCGACACTCGATAGCATTATCACATTAGATGCAGCCTAGCGCGCGTGCATGTACATATAGGTTACGGCAATGGGACAAAAAAAAAAAAAAAAATACATGGATTGACTTGAGCGTCGGTGTTATTATTTAGGTTATTAAAACTTTAATAAGTTTTTAATTAAATTACGATATGTTCATACTAATTTCATTATTTGTATTATATTGTAACTAATTTTTTAATAATTTTTAATCTTTAAACTTGAAATATAATTTAGTACTTTTTTATTATTAAATTCAACTAAAATTTAATTCGTACTTATCAAATTCAGTCCAACGTGTTAATCTCGGTAAAGACATTCGTTATTTTAACATCAAGAAAATGGCCTTTACACAGGCGGAGGGGATCCACTTAGAGACGCAAGCTTCCAACTATCCGCGTCCTCTCTGTCGGCCACTCTGGTTGCCCAATTTTGTCATGGACGATTAAGCGAGGGCCGTGCAACAATGGTGATGGGCAATGCTCAACGGTCGTGCGAGGGTCATCCTCAAATTCCAGTAACCAAAAAGGCCACAGCCCAAAACCATCTTACCCGGTGGGCTTCACAAAGGACAATCCAATTGCTATATTTTTCTTTTTTCCTTTTTTTTTTTCTGATATTTGTGCAGCAAATATCCGATGGGAGATGGACCCAAAAAAAAAAAAAAACAAACAAACAAACAAAACGAAAAAGGAACGAGAAGGCAATATGTTAACATACATACCATGTTTGAGCCTTTTATCATACAGTGAGAAGTTGTGCAAGTTGACTTTTGAAACCCAATGGCGTCCAGGAACTCTGTTCTTGTGAACAATGGGATGACAATTATACCAGCATTTATGAATACCTTCAAATTAGTGGATCATGCTGTGCGGTCAAGAAATTTTAAAAATAACCTAAGTTGTCTACGAGATACATTATACATCGTATCTATACTCAGTTGTCAGACTACTTGTGATAGACATGTGGTTTAAATTTAGTAAATAAAGTACAACTCACGAGGCAATGAACATGAAGTTACAGGAATTCAGCAAGGTTGCAATGAACCTTACTGGACATTGAAGAGCACATCGTGAACTATTAAATGACTATCCAATAAAAAAGAAACATTAAATATTTATTAGAGAACCGGGAATTTAATTGGCCCAAGTTTGTGGGAAGAAATCTCGTATTTGATTATTACTAGATTTCTTAGTGATGACAATGCCTTCATCTCCAACTTATATTACGACAACTCCCCTGGCAGCTTGCAATTGTTGTTTTCCATCAGTAACACTCCGCGCCTGATAAACTTAATCCCATTGTTAGCATTTTATGTACGTTTTTCTTGAACAGTTCGTTTCAGGATCGGCTTCTGACTTCGAGGCGTTTGTGTAAGCAGCACACATCCACTGGTAAGATGTTTCCGTATCTTTCGTGTGTTTAATTCTATTTTTCATAGTATTCTTTCTTCTTCTTTTTTTTTTCTTAACAATTCGTTGGTTTAACTGATACATAAATACTTTGATGCTCGATTCTCTTTATGAGACTTTAAGATTATTAATTAGATTGTATTGATCTATGGATTGGTGGTCGGTTTATATTACGGTATGAAATCCGATTATTAATTTCACTAAACTATTAATATATTTTAAAGTGAAGAAGTAGGTAACTATAATGGCGAAATTTTGAAATTTAAAGAATTTTATACGTATATATAACGGTATTTGTATTCTCATCCAAACATCAATTAGGATTAGCATGTTTATATTAACTCTCAAATAACAATGGTATATGGTATATGGTATTTACATCCAGTCTTTCATATCCTTTTTTGTCCAACAAAAGCCTTGCACACATTCCAGCTTATACACACACACACACACACACACACACACAAAGAGGGTTTAAAAAAAAAAATAATAATAATAATAAATTGGGTGCAAGTTTGAACACAGGTATCAAATTAAGGTCAACATTAAAACAAGAATTTGGTCCTTCAGTTTTGTGCATTGGGCGTCTATTAGTGATAACTAAAATGGTGACTGTGTTGACGCAACCGCAATATACTAGTGTTAATCCATAACACGAATATACTTGTTCACGGCATTCCCTTTTCCTCTTTTGGTCTATCTGGCGTACGTTTTGATGTGAGGTTAATCACCCTCCAAATCCAACCTCGCGTTCCTCAGACTTCGAATTGTACACACGAAGATACCAAAGCATATGTGAATTCAACACAAAGATTTTAAAATAATAATAATAATAATAATAACTTGTAATACGTAGATTTGTCTTTTACGAATTTAACTTATAATATTTATAAATTTCATAATTTATTAATTCAAATTTTGTATCGAATGATTTATTAATACAATTAATTTCAGTGGCATTTTCATGATGAGAGTAACTTACCTATTTTCCTCCCCTCACGGCGAAATGGAACTAAAATGATCTAAGAAGTGGGATACTATTTTTCACATTAATTTATAGGTTCAATCGATCTCGGGTTTATAACCGAGTCCACTTTCCTTCGCCTTGTTAAATAATAATTAACAAATCCCATAACCTTTAGGCTGAACTCGAAAAACGCTGCTCAATTATTGGAACTGAAAGGTTCAAAATTTTGCCACGACTTTTCCGTTGCATAAATTAATCGAACATGTCAATTGTCACACAAGCCACACGAAATATACCCCTCTAAACTTGTGTGCTAAGCAATCATGGGCCGTCAGTGACACCATGTTGTGGTTAGCGCTAGGGCCACTTGGCCAAACCTCCAGCTAGGGAAATTAACGTCGCCCACATTCACGGAGACCATCCTTTCCAAAGGATGGTTGAGTTAATGCCTTGAATGTTGGTGGAACGGTGGTGGTGGCCTGCTCTACGCGGGTAAGTAAGAGCAGGCGCTCACACACAAAAACACTTGTTGAACTGATGATGGGGTGCTTTGATAGGCAGGCGTATCACCAAACCCAAAGAATTCACGTGCCAGCGGGCTCTCGAAAGGTAGTTGATCCTTCGTCAATGGGGCATTGGGTAAAGCACGTGCCCCTTACCTACCCTCACTTCTCCCTATTGCTTGTATTGTATATTAAACCCCCCCCCCTGGCTCTACAACATCTCTGTGTAGCAGATACCCCAATACTCCATCGATTGGTAGCTGGTCCATCCATCCATAGCATTTTGCACCACCAATTTGCGCAAGTGTGTTAAATTTGCTAATTCTTTTGATTTCTTAACTACTTTCTTTCTATTGCTTAACCCTCCAAGAAGAAATGGTGACTGTCGATGAAGTTCGCAAGGCACAGAGGGCGCAGGGCCCTGCCACCGTCATGGCCATCGGAACAGCAACTCCGGCAAACTGTGTCGACCAAAGCACATATCCGGACTACTATTTCCGGATCACAAACAGCGAGCACAAGACGGAGCTTAAAGAGAAATTCAAGCGCATGTGTAAGTAGATATATATACATATATGCTTTCCATTCTCTTAATTTTGTTCTGCTCTCGTTTACTTAAATACTAGGAAAGAAGAGAAATCTGGTCGGGCGTACCGTAACGCTCTCTTGTTGCCCTGCCAAAAATAATGGTTGTTGATGTCGCATTGCCATTGTCCCCAAGCATTGCATAAAAGTTAAATCCATAAAACGGCGTTAAATTTAAAATGGGAATAAAAGAGGCACAGTTGGTTTGAAGTACGTTTGCTTTCATGTGTTGTGTAATATTGCGGAGCTTGGTAGAGCCAGATGCTCGTGCCTGCATGTATTGATTCAATTATGAAAATAATTTCGGTGAAAGCTTGAATATCCCTCGGCCTGTTCAAATATGCTCGTAAGAGATTTTGTGAGCTGGATTGAGGCTTCAATAGGTATTGAATTTTTCTTGTCATGCATTTTCAGGTGACAAATCCATGATCAAGAAGCGTTACATGCACTTAACTGAGGAAATCCTGAAAGAAAATCCCAACATATGTGCATACATGGCACCTTCGTTGGATGCAAGGCAAGATGTGGTGGTGGTGGAGGTACCAAAGCTTGGGAAGGAAGCAGCTACCAAGGCCATCAAGGAATGGGGCCAGCCCAAGTCCAAAATCACCCACTTGGTCTTTTGCACTACTAGCGGCGTGGACATGCCTGGGGCTGACTACCAGCTCACTAAGCTACTGGGCCTTCGTCCATCCGTCAAGCGCCTCATGATGTACCAACAAGGGTGTTTCGCCGGTGGCACGGTGCTCCGCTTGGCAAAGGACCTCGCCGAGAACAACAAAGGCGCGCGCGTGCTTGTCGTGTGCTCCGAAATAACCGCTGTGACCTTCCGCGGCCCAAGTGACACCCACCTCGATAGTCTTGTGGGGCAAGCATTGTTTGGTGACGGTGCAGCAGCTGTAATAGTGGGCTCAGACCCAATTCCCGAGGTCGAGAAGCCCGTGTTTGAACTGGTGTCTGCAGCCCAAACTATCCTGCCTGATAGCGACGGGGCCATTGATGGTCATCTCCGTGAAGTTGGACTTACCTTTCACCTCTTGAAGGACGTTCCTGGTCTCATTTCGAAGAACATTGAAAAGAGTCTTGCGGAGGCATTCCAGCCCTTGGGCATCTCAGATTGGAACTCCCTTTTCTGGATTGCCCACCCTGGTGGACCGGCAATTCTAGACCAAGTTGAGGCCAAGTTGGCCTTGAAACCCGAAAAGCTACGGGCCACACGACATGTGCTTGCTGAGTACGGTAACATGTCCAGTGCATGTGTGCTGTTTATATTGGATGAGATGAGGAAGAAGTCGGCAGAGGATGGGCTGAAATCTGCTGGAGAAGGGCTCGAATGGGGAGTGCTCTTTGGGTTTGGGCCTGGTCTCACTGTTGAGACTGTGGTGCTCCACAGCGTGGCCATTTAATTGGAAGCTGCCAACCCAGTGTCGGGGGGCTTACATGCCCGCGTCTGTTGGTTCCACTGTTATGGTCTTTCGTTTCATTTTCCTTCTCTGTTGTTAGCACCGTCAAGATTTTCGCTCTTAAACCCACTCTTTTATCTGGGCTCTCTTTCTCCCCTTCGAGAAGGATGCCTTTTTGGTGGGCGGTGTGGGCAAAATAGACAATATTATAAATTACAATCGTGTGTAACAAGTGCCTTGCATTCTGGAAATAATATCATTCTAGTCTATATCATCAAATGAATATCAGTCCTTCGTAAATTCGTTTATAAAATGCTCGAAATTTGTCAACTTCGTTCACCCCTAAAATGAGTTCCTCCATTGTGAGTTTTCTTAATCCCATAAAAAAAAATTTTAACAGTGATTAGAGCACGCTATTAGATTAAACGGTGCGGTAGTTCTTCTCACTTCTTTTATTTACGCCGTTATTTAGAGACACGCTAAAACATAAAGAAGAACAATTTTCATAGGACGGAGTTTTGGATGAATGAAACAGAGTCGTGTAACCACTAAATTTCTGGCAACGAGACCATAGGGTGGTGAGAGCCTCTCCAACAGAAACGATACGTATAACAAAAAAGGGTGATACTTTCGTAGATTTGTAGCCCCTTCAAAAAAAAAAAAAAAAAATCAAATAATAGACGAGGATGTTTATAACAGAACACACGCGTGACACTGATTGAAGATAAGTTCACATGAACTTACAAATAGTATAATTAAGATAATTAGATAAGAGAACCAAATTTAAGTGAATGACGAGATGAGAACGAGAGAAAACTAACTCAATTTTTTAGTTGATTAGAAAAAATTTATAATGCATGAATCCCATATCGAACTCTATTTATAATAGAATGTAACAACAAATGAAAAACAATAAAATAATAAAAAAATAATAATAATAAATTGTGGAATCATCCTCGATTAAATTTGAGATCAAAAGATCTGTTATTGAAAATAACAAAATAACATTATACAACACTGTAAACAACTAACAATAATATGCTAATGAATTCTCTTTGCCTCGCACGTCGTTGTTTGGGTGCATACCCCACCAGTTAGTTACGGATAGTATTTTGTCAACAACGCATGAAGCACCGACACAAAAAATTTCATTTAACCAAAAAAAAAAAAAAAAAAGAGTCGGTAAGCGTGCTGCTTTACTTGTTACAATTTTTTGAGTTCTCTGCTCTCAAGCTCACCAAATAGCCGCAAGACAGAAAAATGAATGCAGCCAACTTGCCCGGCTGAAAGTCAAGTTGGATGTGATGCTAATTTTGTTGTTCGTATTTTAAATTAAGCCCATCGAACATCTATGGTATCTAGTTGCCAGGCTTCTTCAATTAGGCACCACCTGCCCTAATGTTTACTGCGGTAAAATTAATTAAACTCCTTACCATACCGTACATTAATCCCCTAATCAAAAGTAATATATTTTATTAAAATTTTAAATATAAAAAATTTATAAATTTATTATTTATTTTAATATAATTTAAAATATTATTTTACTTTAAACTCTTATATTTTCTCGAATGTATGAAGCGATTTTGTATTTTTGCATTTTTTCATTAAGATTGACAAAAAATGAAGAAATGAATCATACTTATTAGAAATAAAGATCTAAAGTAGAATGATAAAGTATAATTTTAAATAAAAATTGTAATGCATATATACCTAAATATAATTATAAAATAAAAATACTTGTGCACCTAAGTGTAAATTTTAGAATACCAATAAATATACAATCCCTAAAAAAAGAAGCAAGAGACTATATTTATAAATAACAAAAATTTAAAATCATGTTTCTCTTTAATTTTGAATTATCATTTTTTTTTTATCAAAGTTCATGAGGTAATTTTAAATTATTATATTTCTCCTAGAAAATCTACAGTAAGAGAAGAAATGGACTAGCGTGACTCTTAAAATATTAATAGATACATATCTCATAAAAAATAGGAAAAAAATGAATTATACTCGTTAGCGGCAAAATCCCGAAGTGAAAATTTTCCTTGATTTTGGACTATTGCATTTTTCCGTAAAAGTTCATAAGGCGGTTTTGGGCTTCTGCATTTCCTCGTCAAAGTCCAAAAGAAAAGAAGAAGAGAGACTACACTCGTTACGGGTAAAGATACAAAATAGATTAGTGGGCAGTCAGTGATCATGCACGTACACTTGAACGTGACGTTTAGGGAATTGAAAAATGTACACCGACAAGAGATGCGTTACGCTCATCAGAAGCAAAAGTTCGAAGTGGAACGTTAGGGTATGGTTTGGAAATAAGTATGATAATATGTGTGTAGTTTAAACATAATTTTAGAAAATTGATAGACACACATTATATTTGAATAAAAAATTATCATAATTTTAAATATATATGTATAATAAATTAAATATAATAAAATTTACTCGTCAATAAATTTAGTAAAATGGTTATACATTTTTGTAAGTTTAATGAGAATAAATTTAATGTGAAAAATAAATTTAATGATAAGACTATTAAAATTTTAAGTAAAGTGATACTCAATATCTAACGTATTAAGAAAATATATTCAATATAAAAAAATTATTTAAATGAGAATTACTAAAATTTTAAATATAAGTATAAGATAAATTAGACATAATAAAGTAAATTTAATATAAAATATATATTAATAATATAAATATATAAATTACATAATTAAAAAATTTATATTAAAAAATAAAAGAAAATTAAGAAACAAATTTAATATTTATTTATTTATTTATTTATTTTAAGTTTTAAACTTACGCATTTTCCATCAAGGCGTTTGTGCGGTAAGACTCTGGTTCCCCGTCTTGGGACGAAAAGTAAGAATTGGGTTTGGCAATTAAGGTTCGGATTGCCGAAAATGAAGTGCTCATTGATTGTTGTGCGTTCTTATATAATATTTGCAGCAGCATATGGTTATATTTCACGCGAGCTCCTTTAAAGGAACAGAAGAACATCTGTACAACTCTCCCGATGAATCTTGATTGTACTGAAACAAAAAGCCTAAACTAGCAACAGCGAGGTCAAGGCGGCAGTGCAGGTTAGACATGGCATACACTAGAATTCAAAGTTCTCGTGTAATCGCTTACTTTTTATATTTTCCGACTTCCCTTGGCCCTTTTTGAAACTATTTGAAAACCAAATACGCATAGCTCGAGAAGGGAAAAGACTTAATTTGCAAAGTAAAAGTTAAAAAACACAAGGTGGCTAAAACGTAGGGGCGTTTGTATCGAGGAACTGCATGATGATAATAGCTGCTCAGTTGGGACCAGGCAAATTAAAGTGACCAAGAGGGCAACAGAAACTCTCTCCGAGCCGCTCTTTTCTTTCTTCTAGGCAGATTAAACACTTAATCCGACAACTTAAGATCCTGATTGTCAAACTCTGGCGTTCATAGATGAACTATTTAAGGATGACATTGACAATAATATGCCTCCGCACGGTTTCAATATCTAAGTCGGTTACATCATCGCATCAATTGAATTCTGTTGTAATTCAGTTTTCAATAGCTTCTTACCCGAAGTAGCTTGGCACCAGGAGGGGAAATCCTGAATTTCTTGCTGCGTCTAATTTCATGGTTAAATTCTGAAATTGTGCTTCCAATAACGATTGCTTCACTCGTTATGATTCCTAACCAAATGTAAAATCCGTCTAGGACAGGACTATTAGGAATTGAGTTCTAATCGATTGCCGCTTGAACGTTGCCACCCCATCACATTTCCTTCCTCTTCTTTGATCTTTTTCTCTTCAACAAAATACCAGAAAAGAAGAAGAAGAAGAAGAAGAAGAAGAAGACAATTTCCCATAAAAATAAAAAAAAAAGAAACCCAAATAAATTTACTTTAGTTGTAAAAAAATTAACTTTTTTAATAAAAGAACAAGGGGGCAAAAGAGCCTCCCTTATCCTCCATCTTGTGCTTCTGCCAGCTTCAATGACATTCACTGATATGCAATTTAACCTTTGGCCCCACTCTTTGTTATTATTCTCTCTCTCTCTCTCTCTCTGTGCTCTACTTCATCTTCCTGATAAATACTTGTAAGTTGTAATGGTGTCCAAACTTTGATTCTTTCTTTTTCTCTCTTCATTCTAAGCTCTAGGGTTTTTGATTTCCTTTTATCTCTCTTCTGGGTTTTGATTTTGGAGTGGGGGGGGGTTTGGTTGAATAATTGGGTTTTGTTGCTTTCTTCTATTCCTTTCTTGATTTGCATCTTTCCAACTTCTCTTCCAGAGTCCCTACCTCTGTTTCTTTCTGATATAATCCTTTTTTCTTATATATATATATATATTTCTCTCTATTTTAATCTCTTCTGTAGTGAGTTATATTTTACGTACATCCCCACATGGTTGTTCTTTAGCTTGTCTGATCTTAGATTGGATCGCAAGGCTCTCTCTCTCTCTCTCTCCAGAGAGTGTGTGTGCGTGTGAGAGAGAGAGAGGCAGAGAGAGGCGGGGTTCTGGTCGCCTGAGACTCTTCTGCAGCATCTTGGGGTTCTTTAGCGAAGGTGAAGGTTTCTTGGCTCTGGGAATTTCTTTGCCTTTGGCCGTTAAAGATTGTTATTCTTGGAACTGTCTTTGTTTTTGTGTATTGTTCTTTTTGTCTTCGTTTTCGTTTTATTTTGTTTTATTCTTTCTCTCTCTCTCTCTCTCTCTTTTTTATTATTTTTTTATTTTTGGGGTACTATGCGGTTGTAATATTGAACTGAGTATGATCCTTTACCGAGCAAGATTGCGAGATGTTCCTCATTACTCTTATTTTGGTGATGAATTATCTTTTAGGGCTATTCATCTAGTTCAATGGCCTGTATAAGAGCAAAAAGTTGAATGGTTCTGGTTATTTTACACTATTTCTTTTTTTCCCTGATTTTATTTTACTTATTGTTTTATATCATTTACAATTGACTTTTAAAGGGGCTTGATGGTCGAATTCTGATTGTGATTGTTAATCACTTCTCTCGGTTGATCTTTAAACAGTCCTGAGGCATGGCGGGTGTTGATGTTTCAAGATATGCACATAGTCCTGTACATAAGGCCGTTGCTACAAGAGATTATGCCAGCCTTGGGAAGATACTGGGTGGCCTTCCACGACTTTATGATCCTTCTGCTATTCAAACTGAGGCAGCTTCATTGGCTGAAGAAGAGAAAGCTGATACCATCTCTGGTGTGATTGATAGGCGCGATGTCCCGAACCGCGATGCCCCTCTTCACTTGGCTGTCAAAATGGGTGATGAGACTGCAACTGAGATGCTTATGGCTGCTGGTGCAGATTGGAGCTTGCAGAATGAGCAGGGGTGGAGTGCGCTTCAAGAAGCAATTTGCAATGGAGAAGAAAGGATTGCAATGACTATAATAAGACATTACCAACCTTTGGCATGGGTGAAATGGTGTAGGAGATTGCCTCGCTTGGTGGCAACCATGCAAAGGATGAGGGACTTCTACATGGAAATAACATTTCAGTTTGAGAGCTCTGTGATACCTTTCATTTCAAGGATTGCTCCTTCAGATACTTACAAAGTTTGGAAGAGGGGTGCAAATCTGAGAGCAGATATGACTCTTGCTGGTTTTGATGGATTTAAGATCCAGCGTTCTGATCAAAGTATCCTGTTTCTTGGTGATGGGTCTGAGGATGGTAAAGTTCCTTCTGGGTCACTTTGCATGCTATCACACAAGGACAAGGAGGTGATGAATGCATTGGATGGTGCTGGTTCTCCAGCAACTGAGGAAGAGGTTAAAGAAGAAGTAGCTGCTATGTCTCAAACAAATATATTCAGGCCAGGGATTGACGTGACTCAGGCAGTTCTTTTGCCACAGTTGACATGGAGGAGGCAGGAGAAAATGGAAAGTGTCGGCCCCTGGAAGGCAAAGGTCTATGATATGCACAACGTGGTCATCAGCATAAAATCCAGAAGGGTCCCAGGGGCCATGACTGACAACGAGTCCTCTTCTTGCAATGAAAATGAAACAGACAGTGAAGAGCTCAACGATATTTTGACAGAAGAAGAAAGAAGGCAACTTGAAGTTGCATTGAAACTGGATGCCTCAGGATTAAGCAATGAGAACGGTGATGGGGTTATGGTGCATCATCATAGTAGTTATGAGCATAGGGAGATTTCTATAGAGAATGGGAATGGTTGCAGAAATGGAGAGAGTAAACAGGAGAAAAGGGGATGGTTTGGTGGATGGAGAAAACGAGAACCAAAAGATGAAGGGCTGAAGAAAATTGTTCCACCAAGGAGTTCCCTCTGTGTGGATGAGAAGGTCAGTGATTTATCAGAGGACTCCCAATCTGGAAGTCAGCCTAAATCAGGAAGACATTCTATGGAGACTGTTGTGCAGGATGACCATCAAAAAGGAAGAGATACAAAGACGTCTACTTCTATGAGCTCTGAAAGCTGTAATCAGCACATGGAAGGAAGTCGTGAGAACGAGTATAAGAAAGGATTGAGGCCTACTCTCTGGCTTTCTTCAAACTTCCCATTGCAAACCGAGGAACTTATTCCACTACTTGACATTCTTGCCAACAAGGTGAAGGCAATTCATCGTTTAAGAGAGCTTCTGACCACAAAACTTCCTATGGGAACTTTTCCGGTCAGGGTATGGTGCTGTCCTTTTATATTCACATGAAGAATACCTGAATCACATGATATAATATCTTAGTACAAATTGCTTACCAGTTTTTAACTGCCATATTGTTGTTTTTTGTTTCTTATATTTTCCATACGCCACCTTTTCCTATCAAATTCCACTGCTACTTGCCGTCTAAGATGGGCCATAAATAGAGATTTTGATCTGATGTGAAGAATATGGTGGAGGCTGGCATGTCTCTGTAGTTTCTGAAAAATAAGCATCATCAATGGAGTGTTTTAAGACTACAAATAAGGCATTTCCAGTGCACGAGGCTCTCACACTTGTTGGATCAGGGGAAGGGTTGGGCTGTAATCTTCTCACAAAATTTTCTGTTACTTGTGTTTTTGTGCAAGAGTTTCTTGTGTTAACCTGGTTCTCTGCCTTTGGCAAGGCTTTTCAAGTGTCCTTGCCTAATTGAAGGTTGATCATTTCTCTAGCCTGAGTAGCCTGCAAGAGCTGATAATTATGATAAACAATTTAATTTTGCAAATTTGTTGTTACAGGCAGCTCCCGCAAAAGATTGGGCCAATGATGTATACAATACTTAAATTCTCAATGTAGATGCTACATAATTGGCTCTCATCCTCTGTATTCTTATATGGAGTGGAGATCGTCAAACCATTTGTTCAATACATTTATATTTTTCTCCCCTCTTTATGGATAGAAGGATTTGCTGATCCTTCCTCGAGTTACTAGTTACAGTAATCAAGATTTAGAGTTTACTTATTTTTTTTGTCTGGCAAAGTATTTAAATCACTATTATTAGAGGCTTATGATTTTTAGTTCTTCCTCAATGGTGCATGAACTTTCCATACTGATTTATTTGTGTATATATTAATGACTTCTGTTGCACCTGTAAACTTGTCAATTGCTTATTATAACAACCTTCTTAGCTGGGTTTTGGAATTATTTGTAAACTTGTGCTTGCAATTGAGTTCTGATGATCTTCTTGTGTCTTTGCTGGATGTGCGGTCAGCATTTTGTCATTATGGGTAGTTTTAACTGATCTCTTGGATGCAGGGATAATTGTGGTACAACTGCAGGCTTGTAATATCTGCGTGTGCTATCCCGCACTTAGTGCCTTTTTTCTTTTTGTGGAAGTTGGAGATCTGTTCATGCGACTGATCTTGTTACTAGGAGTATTGTTATTAAACCTTAAATGTTGCTTGGAAGGTGGGGAGAGAGGAATACTCGTGGAACAAAAGGTGGATTGTGATGTCCATCTGTATTGCCCTGTGTTTAGTCTAAGCCTTTTGTGGAAGTTGGAGATTGGTTCCTGACACTGATCTAGTTACTGGTTAAGTGTTATTACATTTTTAATGTTTGGGCTTGTAGATGAGTGAACGAGACACAATTTCAGCAGTTACATGAGGTTTGTGATTGGATCATCTGAGTACTGGACACAAACATGACCAAGTTTGGTTGGCTTGGTTCTAAAGAAATACTAAGGAGTGAAATGGTATGTATGACCCGAAGGCAGTTGATGAACTTGGTCTGGTGCTTGAACACATTGTAAAATCAGTGCACAGTGGAGAAGCTATAGTGTTTCCATGCTTCTTACATTATATGTGATACTTCTAACATATAATGGGAGGTCAAACTATGGACGCCAGTCTTTTATAGAGATGCTGTGGAATTTAGTATGCGGAGAGTTCCTTACCAATATTTACACTGTTGCTCATTGGTATGTTTGTTAGGCCTAATGACCCTAAAAAGCAATGCCAACTTGGGTGATGGTCCAGTGACAGACAAAGTCGTTGCCTAGGCCATGTCCCCGCATGCTTATATTTGCCATTTAGCCTTTTATTTTGACCTGTCAAGATGCTCTCTGACTTCTCTGTTTTGTCCAGGTTGCCATCCCGGTGGTTCCCACCATCAGGGTACTTGTTACATTTACAAAGTTTGAAGGATTACAGCCGTTGGACGAATTTGCAACACCCTCTTCTAGCCCTACTGCTGCTGCAGGACAAGAGAGCCCAGCAATGACACATTCCTCAAGTTCATCGTGGTTTCAATGGATAAAAGCCCCTTACCGGCCTAGCTCATCAACTGGTAGTTCCAGCAGTGGGATAGAGAACATTCAGGATCCTTTTGTTATTCCGCCTGGTTATACTTGGGTTTCTGCTGAAGCAAAGAGAAAGAAGATGCAGGAGAAGAACAAATCAAAGAAGGCGAGAAATCAGAATTGTTGAAGTTAGGGTCAGAGTGAGCCGAGAAGTAAAAAAGTGTTTAGCAGGGAGAAAACAAGCAGGGAATAGTTCCATGCCACCGTCATATTGTAACCCAAAGAAAAGTAAAAATGATCCCTTGTGTTTGGGGGCAATTTGGTATATAATTGTGGGGTAAAAAGGAAGGAAAAGAAAGATATATTGTTATTATTACAACAATTGCTTTGTCCTTTGTGGATGTTGTTTGCCCCATTCTTAGTCTAATAATTCAAATTCTGATTTTTCAGTTCTGCTGACAAAATGACAAGACTCGAGATACCAATATTCTCCGAGTGAATTTCAGTGTCGTGATGATCTCCATACTTGATCATCCGGTTGTGGTTTCTTTATTTGGAGCATTATTGTCTTTAGAGTAGTGTTAAGCTGTTAAGACTTTAGGGGAAGCAATTTCGACGGAGAAAGGATATTGCACGTAAGAAAAAGTCCTCACCTAAGTTGTATTGACTCTTTTTTTTTTTTTTCTTTTTGGGTCAAATTTGAGTGTGTATCTTGTTTCAATTTTGAATAGATGTTTTATGCCCTAATGTTGAGAAGTTTTATGCTGTAATATTGACAATAAATATATGATTTATAAGAATAAAAAAAGTTATTTAAATTATATAATTTAAAATTAAATAAATCTTGTAATATATATATGTGTGTGAGAAAATTTACTCATTTAAATAATAAAATGAATAAATAAATTAATTTATATTTTAATTTTAAATAAATATTTTATATTTTAATATTAAGAAATTTTATGTTTTAATTTTAAGAAAGAATATGTAATTTAAGAGAATAAAAAAATTATTTAAACCATATAGTTCATAATTTAATAATTTTTATAATACAAAATAAATTATGAACCATATATTTATAATGTGAAAAGTCACTGATACCGAAAGATAGAATGAATTAAGCTAACTATCAGCCGCAATTTTACTGCATTCGATTCGGTGGATTTTAATTTGACCGGAAAGAATAAATTGAGACTAACTTGAAATTCGTGGAGATTTAATCATCAAGCGATCCACCTGCACGGTAAAGAAAAAACATAGCTATTGTAAGTTACCTTCGGAGTAACAAAATTAGCATGCACTTGACTCGAACATGTTGGAAGGATAGTGTACTGACCTGGAATGGTATTTGGTTATCTAATTATCTAATTCACTATAGCTATGTAGCTGTAGAATTTTACAGAGTCTAAAGTGATTTTTCACCGGAATGATTATCTAATTGCCTAATTCATAAGCACACAGATTTACTTTCAGTCAAGTGATTATATTTTGAGTTTGTCATCTTCCACATCTCTTGGCTGAACTTGTACATTTAAGCATGGATTGGACTTTTGGTTTAAAAAAAAAAAAAAGGGCAGCTACTCAAAACAATAAGTAACATACTAACGAGATTCAATTTCAAAACTTGCTTTCAATCAGTATGGAACAAGATGCCATACCTTGTATTTCTGGTTTCATTGGATTGCACAAATGCAAGAATTCCTTATTCCTTCAAGTTCTTCTTCGGGCATGCTATTCACATTATAAAAAGTGGGTCAGGAATCTGCTAATTTAGTCCAAGCTGAAACTACGCTTTTGAATGTGGGTTGGCCTCAAGAGTTTGATATGGTAATTATGGATGATTCATACCATGGAGAAAGACCTACCGCTATTGCCACAATCTATACTAACTAATAAGTAATGAGAAAGCCGCCAAGTAATCTTTGAAGATAAAGATGGTTATGGGTGGTAGTTTCTCTTTGACAATGATATTGGGGCTTCAATTATCTAGCACAGTCAATCTAACCCGTGATGCAAAAAGATGATAACAAAGGAATGATTTTTTTTTTTTTTTTTTTTACCTTGGCTCAAACTCATGAACATGCGCAATATCTTTGCCATAAGCATCAGGCCAACTTACTTTCCTCCTTGCCATCTTCAATTTATTCTCCTCTGGTTCTGTAGTTTTCTTGAGATTGCTCTTTAGAGCATAGGCCTCACTGTGACCATTGCTGTTTTCTTGACCCTGTAATTCACCATAATCGACTTCTTCCTTGACCCCATCTCTCTTCTCTGCTGGGGGTCCCTTCCCGTCGTGGTTCGTTCTACTGCTTTCTTCACATTCTTTGCTAAAACCCCTTGCAGGTGCATAGCAAGAGCACACTAAAGCAGAGCAGCTGCTCTGCGCCGAGGCCGCCAGGAGTGCCGACAAAATGGTTGAACTTGAACACTTTCTTTGTCTCTATTTTTGTTGATACCATGACCAGCCTTGGATGGGGCTGATGAATCTGTATCAGAGCAAACAAATGCAATCAGTAAACAGAGAATCCATATAATCTTAATTTCTCTCCGAATGATTGTGGTTTGCTTTGAATCTATGACAGAGGATGGCCATATTTTGGATGAGGGGGTCAATGTTGGGTCTTCGGGTTGGACAACGATGATGGGATACATGGAGTCTGTTTGAGACACTGCTTTAATTTTGCTATTGCCATTGGCAAAGTTAAGGTTAACCAAACTTACCATTCATAAACTAATTAATTGTTTAATAATTATTTATATTATTTTTTAAAATAATAAACAAAAAATTTTAACAAAATAAAAAATAATTATAAAAAAAACTCTTTTATTGTGTATAAAATAAAATTATTATTTTTTAAAAAATATTAAATTATAATCTAATTTTACCGTTATTTTATAGTATTAAAATATTATGTTATTGAAATATAAATTAAAATAGAAATATATTTTTATTTAAAATAAATTTTATAATTTATTAAATATTAAGAAAATATAAAAATTTCAAACTACACCAACAATTCCAAATACACCTTGAAGCATGTACTAAAGTCACGGTCATGCCTCCCCCAATTATTGTTATTGTTGTGGTCTTTCGCTTTTGCCCTCAGCACTCATTAGTGGTGCGGCTGAGAGATAGGGTGAAACATAAAGGTTATATTTTGCTGTTTAACTTTTGACTATAAGTGGGAATGCGTTCATTGCTTGGTAGAGTTGGAAATGGGCTGCGTCCAGTCTGTTTTTCTCTTGTGATTGTCGTCATTGCTTTCGGAGTGGCCCTTGAAGCCTGCGCGCATTGAGCAGACGAGGAAAAAAGGGAGAATGATGATGATCGCGATGGGGTGTGGTTGGGAAAAGGCCAAAAAAAGAATAGGGTTAACAGCTTTTTTGTGGTTGCATTTTTGCAGAGCGCGCGCGCGCGCGAGAGGGTTTAACTCGCGCATGTACGCTGTAGAGTTGATCAAACATCATATTGGCACCATTATTTTTCCCCTCTTTTTTAAGCGCATTGCATAACCATACATCTTATTAGCCTTTTAGACGTACGTAATGGTTCATTATTTTTAGACCTTTAGGATTCGTTACTGTTTACAGTTATTGTAATTGCCTTTATTAGAGAAGGTGAACTCTGAAGCAGACTTCGACGACCCTGAAAATGACAACCTGTTGGGCAAATTCGCTGAGTTGTTCTATTGGTGAACCTTTTTTCTTTTTTCTTTTTTTGTTGGAGGAACTTTATGTGGTTAATTTGAAGTGCATGGATAACTAAATTTCATAATTCTTACGTCAATTGCTTGCCTTTGTTTAGATTAAGATAAACCGTGTAAATTGACCTCCATGTTACTGTACAATAAAGCGATCGAGTTTGAGAAGTTCTCAGAGTCGTTTTTGAGTAGCACGCAAAAAAAAAGAAAAAAAAAAAAAGAGGGGGTCAGTTGAATTTAGCAGGACGATAATAACAACCCCAAGTAGATTTAGAATTTATTTTCCGTTGACATTTGATTGAAAATTACAGCTGCATTGCGTCTTAGTTTAATAATTCAGTAGTCGATGCAACCGGGATCTCTCATTTTCTCATCTAGAAGATGCGAATTTGGATGCTTCAAATTTTCTACAGTAAGGTAATCTGCACATTTTTCAGGATTTTTTTTTTAATTATAATAACAACAAGAAGAACAATAATAATAATAACCCCAATTAATACTTATAAAAAAAATTGTGAAACAAACTAAAATTTTTGGAAAAATGGTAGTGAGTGGGCTAGCATTGGGCCCAGTGACGGCCCATTTCCCTCACTCTTCTCTTGCTCAACCAAATATATATATATATATATATAATTCAGAGATCAAAAATCACCAGAGCTCCAGAGAGCTCTATGTTACGGAGTTAGACCTTGAAGTGTCGACGTGACACCTAGCAGGAATGAACAGGTATTATTCTATTCTCAAATTCTCTCCTAAAATCATTTCTCGTTATTCGAATATCTTATTCAACTTCAATTTTTTTTTTTATCTTCAATTTACTGCGTTCCCAAAGAGCGATTCTGAGGAAACTTGGCGGTGGCCGCGGCGGCGGCGAATGGAGACTCCTACGGAAGAATCTTTGCAGCGGTGGAGTTCCCGAAGCATCTGCTGCTGCTGCTGCTTCGACCCAGCCTAATAACCATGTAAAAATCTTTTATGTATCTTTTTTTTTTCTCTCTCTCTCTCTCTTAAACATTGATCTAGATGACTTTTTTTTTATAATTTTTTTTAAATTTCTTTCGATAAGTTTATTTTTGTTTTAATTTATTATGAGGAGTGGTGATTTATTATTATTATTATTTTAAAAAATCTCTTTTGATGTCATAGGAACCAGAAAACAAGCAGAGTTTTGCTTGTAATGTCAAGCCATATGACATTGCTATTGTTGGGGGAGGCATGGTTGGAATGGCCCTGGCTTGTTCTTTGGGTACGTAATTGTACTTGTGTAGTTGTTTGGATATGTAATTGTGTAGTATTAGCGCTCGGTTTGCAGTGATCTACTTCTATTATTGTATTATTGTCGATTTTATTTAATGCAAGAGACTGAAAGGTTCTCGTAGATTTTTTCCTAATCCTAGTATACAAGTGATTCATCTGATGCATTCTTATTGATGGTTTGCAGCAACCATGCCATTGACAAAGCATTTGACTGTTGCCATTGTTGATAGCAATCCTGCTTTGAGGGGTAAATTGTGCATCAAGAAGGAGGACCCACCTGATCCACGGGTCAGTGCGGTCACTCCTGCTACTATATCTTTTTTCAAAGGTATTAGGTTTAACGTGCTTATCATTCCTGATCAAATACAAAGCAAATGACTAAGTTTATGGATGCAGAATCCTAACATTACCTATTTGGGATTGCAATTTGCAGATGTTGGTGCTTGGCAGTATGTTCAACAGCATCGCCATGCCTTTTTTGATAAGATGCAGGTGATCATTATTGCTTTTCCTCCTTTTTTTTTTTTTTGGAAAAAAAAAAAAAACATGTGCTCATAAGTTAAATATAGCTGGCATTATCTATTCTAATTCTGACGTGCCATGAATTGTTGAAAAGAACTAATGTTGCCTATGTTTCTGCACTCCTGTTACCCACCTAGTGATGCAACTCATGTAATTAGAAATAAAATGCTGGGGTAAATTGCACTGCTAAAACATTATGCAAATGGAGTACTCTCATAAAGGCTCCCTGTCTTCTCTCTTGAGTTGGTGCTAAAACACTGAGAATTCTAGCTGAATCAAACACATGGGATATTTAGAGATATAGTTTGTATCTTGGTGCAAAATCTTCTTGTTGTGCAATTTCTATTGAGGGTACAGAGTGTAGAGTTAATGTGTCTTAGAAAGATATCTGGAGAACTTGTCTACCTTCTGCAGTTGCTTTTTGGCAATGGAGGCTTATAGACATGGATTTGACCTTGGATAATGTTTAAGATGGTGGAAATTCTGGTGGATAGATGCACCTGGGTAAAATTGGGCTTAGAATGGTGGATCAATTGTGGCATTTTGAGTTGGAGTAGAATGTTGTAGGAGATGACTTTTCTAATTGTTGGTGCTGCTTGGTTGACTGAAAGGTTGGTTAGTTAACTTTGTTCCTGAGCATGAAATATTCAGTACTATATCTTCCATTCCATTCTTTCTTCTTGAAACAAACATTCATTTATCATAAAAGAAAAGGATCAATGACATCTTGGAAACTTTGGTAGCGTTTAATTAACCTTGTGCTACTTTTTTGTAGGTTTGGGACTACACTGGATTGGGATACACAAAATATGATGCAGGAGATGTAGACAAAGTGGCTCTGGGGTAAGTATTCCTGTAGTGAGGTAACCGATGCCATTTTGTAATCCTTCTGTTACTAAAGCCAGTTGATGTTAAATTTAGACTTATGATATAGGTGTGTAGTGGAGAATAAGGTGCTACACTGCTCTCTACTGTCATGTATCAAGGTATTCTCCTTGGTAACTTTATATATTTATGTTTAATCTTTCCCAGAAGATTCCTTTTCATGTTAGGGAATCCCCTGCTCCCTTCTGTTTTCGCTAAATATTCCTGTTCTTATTAAGTATCTTTTGCTTGGTCATGGTATTATTTTCCAGAGTCTTTTTGTTAAATAGTTACCTTATTTTTTATTCTTACCAGTTACTATCCATTAGAAAAGTTAAGTCCTGCTCCTTCATTGGGCCTGCTGAGTACCTTGGAAATAATTATTCAAGCTTTTATTGCCTTTCATTTCTATAAATCCAATGCACAAGCTTTTTTTAAACAAATGATTTTGCTATAACAGAATCACATGTGAGCATAAAACTTGTGTTTCTTTGTGTCTGATATCATTCTTGTTAACTAAATCAATGTGACTGCCATGGAATGAGAGTTTGAATCCATAATATTGGCCCACAGTGTCTCACCTTGTCAAAACCTGCAGGATGCAGATTTCCAGAAGACAGTTTACCCTTCTCGATTGACTTCAATGTCTCTCTCTCCAATTCCTTCTTCCTTGGGTTCAGACAGCATGTCATCGAAAGAAACATTGTATGGTAGAGGACAATTAGCAAAGCTAGAACTGAGTGATGGCAGCAGCTTGTATGCAAAGTTGGTGGTAATTTAACTTGCTTGCTGTAATAAAGTTTGTAGCTCTTTTGTTTCTGTGTGTCTGCATATAAATGTATATCAATGAACTATTGTGTAGTTGCCAAGCTGCTAGGAAATGCTTGTCATCTACAATGGGATGTTCAGTGTTATATTACAATGATTGCAGGTTGGAGCTGATGGGTCCAAGTCACAAGTTAGAGAGTTGGCAGGGTTTAAAACAACAAGGTGGAACTACTTGCAGAATGCAGTCACTTGCACTGTAGAGCATTCTGTAGAAAACACATGTGCATGGCAACGATTTCTGCCAACTGGTCCAATTGCACTTTTGCCAATTGGAGATAAGTTTAGCAATATCGTTTGGACTATGAACCCAAAAGAATCAGTGGATCATAAGTCAATGAATGAGGAAGATTTTGTGAAAGCTGTAAATCATGCTCTTGATCATGGGTATGGTCCACATCCCAACTCAAGTTTATTGGGTGGTGCACACATGTTTTCGTGGCTTAGGGGAAATGTGACATTATCAGCTGATGAGGCTTTTCAAATTCCACCCAAAGTGGTCAAGTTAGCATCTGCTAGAATGGCATTTCGATTATCTTTAATGCATGCTAATGACTATGCATCAAAGCGCATTGTTCTGATTGGTGATGCGGCACACACTGTTCATCCTTTAGCTGGTCAAGGAGTCAATCTGGGCTTTGGAGATGCCTTTGCTCTTTCGAGAATCATTAGTGAGGGTATTGCAGTGGGCATGGACATTGGGGAGGTATTTTATCTTATAATTTGTTTATTTTTAATTGGATTTGATCATGGGATATCTATTGCCATGTTTTTCTGCATTGCTCACAGACGGTGATGGTTGAAATACTCAAAACACTTGATGGGCTTTATGCAGGTATCACTTTTGAAGAAATATGAAGCAGAGAGGAAACTATCGAATGTTTCCATGATGGCAATTTTGGATGGTTTTCAGAAAGCATACTCTGTAGATTTTGGGCCCCTGAATATGCTACGAGCTGCTGCATTACATGCTGCACACCACATATCTCCACTTAAGAGGAGCATTATTTCATTTGCATCGGGAGAACAGAGACTACCGGTTTTTTCTTGAGACTAGATATTAATAATTGGCTGAATTACACAATTCCACTTTCATGTCTAAATTTGTGCACTATGTTTGGTTTCATCTGGAAGAGGTGAAGGTATTGCCTTGACTTAAGGACCCACAGAGCATGTGAAAGTAATCAGTCCACTCGTAATTGGCGCAAAATGGGATTTCTTCACGAATGTACGGAGGCAACTTTTGGATAGCAAGAAACATTGGATTCAAAGACTTGAAAGGTGACTGACATATTACGCGGGACTTGAAATGTTGAAGAGCAATGTGCAATGGAGGTGCTTCAGTGAAGAGAACCATCAGGCTAGACTGCTTCATGTTAAGAAGTAGTCTCAGCTCTCACCCAAAGTTTATTGATCGTTATAAAGAATTTGTGGATTGTCTGGACTGCTACGGTATATCATTTGCTAGAAATTTCATAATTTTGAATCTGTGCCGCATGGGCATGGTTTGTCGAGGTAGAACAGGTGACTCGAATCGTTCAGAAAGAGAATTCTTGGGTTCTGACGGCCTGAACCGGAGGCCGAAAGAGTACACTAATTTGTTTTACTTTGGTTGGCTTATCATTTCAATTTACGGTCCCAAGTCAAGACAGAGTTGCGACGAAAACAGGAGAAATCTATGGCGACATAGAAGTCATCAAACTTGTTTGCAATCACGTGCGTAGCGAGTACTTGGACAGACTCGACACATATTTTCGAGATTTACGCCATAGATGCGAACAAATGCTCGCAGATCCTGGTATTTCGAGTTAGCATAGAGGCGACGAAAAACCCCTTACGCCTCCGATGTTTTTCTACGTTGTTAGGAAGTACAGCATAAATTAAGATGCCTACAGATTCTCGTGAATTTTAATGTGGTTATTAACCCCTTGCTGAAACTGAATAATATAACCCGATGTTGATCCAGCAATTATGACAAATGCCACGCGTCCGAAGGAGAGCTGTTTGGTCTTCATGTCTTTTTCATCGCAGTCCATTCATGGCGTTAATATGAATTAGAAATGGTTAAATGTCACTCCAGGATTAAGAATGAGCCCCAACTTTGAAATAGATTATCAGCTTGATAACCACCAAAAATGGCAGTCAGAGCTTCCAAGGGGCGTTGCAGTTCATAGGCTTCCTCGATTGTTTGCTTTCTCATATGCCCCGAGAAGCTAATGTTTGCCTGCTCCTAATTCCTCAGTTGCAAATGCCAGAGATTAGGCAAATCTCCGAGCCTTAGATTGCTCACATAGGACTGGTCAGAGACTGAGTTAGACTTGTGTTATATTACTCTTTTAGCTCCAATTCGTATACAAATTTACAATTTGCAAGACTTATTAGTGGAGCTGGAGAACATTGATTACCGCTGCAAAAATGCATCTCGAATGAAGCGAGCTACCACCCGAGAAGTTAGCCGACTCAGCACCTCAGGGAGTACTGTGGCTGTTATGCCTGGCAAAACGGGAATCAGTTCTTGTACAATCTGAGCAACATTTAGAACCTGTTCGACACAAACAAAATAGAACGAAAACTGCTATAAGATACCATCCCAGACTGCACATCTAAAGCAACTGATATAATCAGAGTTCTCACTGGTATAGAGTCAGATTTTATTCACAAACATGCACCTTGAAAGGACAGTTAAGATGCATTGTCTAAATGTGCAATTACCTGATTTGATGTCCTCCTTATTGAACTTCCTGCTGTTAAGAATTCAACCACTTTCTGAACATTATCTAAAATAACTCTGTCCTCCTCAGTTATTGTTGGCAGAAAGGCTGCAGGCCTAAAGGGCCCAGGGACCATGCTAAAAACTGGGACAGCATTTCCCATGCCAAGGACTGCCATAATTCGTACCAACTGTTCCCTCGTAACGGCATCAATACCCTTTACAATCTGCCCAAAACTATTGATTGTCAGACATCCACAGGGCAAAAAAGCAAGCTGAAATTATGTGGACAGGGCTATTCACATATTAGCTAAGATATGGGCACCAATCAAACTACCTCATCTAGAAGAAATTCTCGGAAAAAGTTCCCCTTCTCAGAAAGAAGAAATGCCAAGGCCACTCTTGTCCGTATAGGCTGTGCTGGTTGAGATGTACTAAATGGAAATACTGGAAGAATATAACTTGTAGGACTTTGCAGAATACCAAATTCAGCCATGTCCCCATTCAAATTCTCTCCCCCTCCACTTTTTGCAGCAGTAATGAAATTCTCAAAAGCTTGCATGACATCAATGAATCTTTCAGCATCAAATACACCAGTTTTCCCATAAATTGTGTAACGTAAAGCATTTCTCAGGCGAGGGGATTCATCAGTGAGGAGCCTCTGGAGAAAAAAGGGAAAAGTAAAGAACATGATAAACAACTCTTATACGGTATGTAGAATTTTGGTAATCCCCATCAAATAGTTTTCACGAAGTTATGCAATGCATCCTTTGATCTTTGACTACAAACAGCCTGTCATTAAGTGTCACCAGCCACTTATATCAAATCAAACTTTCTATTGAAGGGCAGAAGAGTAACCAACTCAATTATTTTTTCAAAAGCTAAGGAAACATTCTAGTTAAAAAGTGAATCTGTTTGTTAGAGCAAAGGACTTCACAACGCTGCTGCGTCATTTAGCATGAAAAAGTAAATGAAACAATTGAGTATATTTTTAATCAGAGAAAATCCACAGGGGCATCTGGAAGCACACTACCCACTAGCATGAAAATATATAGAGACTAAAGCAATAATAACTAGGAAATGTTCAAAAAGGCCATTTACAGCACAGAAACTCATACCTGTGCAATATAAGGATAGGCCTCGTCTACAATAGCGAAATCAGGATTCCCTACCAAAGCTATGCCCTCCAAAACACCTATTGCCCTTATTATGAGTGCAAAATAAGGGGGTATCCTAAATGGGTAGTCAAATGTTATTTGTGCCAGATCTGCTGCTAGCTCCTGAAAGTTAATGTTCTTTGCTCCCCCACCTTCAAGAGCTTGATCAAATACTCTAGCCAGTACCGGCAAGATAGGTTCCAAATTGACCCCTTCAGGAATGAAATCAAGCTTGACAAAGTCTTTGACAATAGCTCCATAATCCCTATGTATAAGATGAGCAATTGCTTCAATCATTCCATATTTTTGGTCATCTGTCAATTTTGTGACTAGACCTATCACAGAAAAAACACAGTTAGAACACACACAAATAGGTCATGATGGCTACAAAAGGCAAATGGTCCCATAGAACATCTCTTAGAACTTAAAATTCTAATAGCACCAAGAGGTGATTAATTCGTGGGCAAAAAAGACCAAAAAAAAGGGGGGGGTACCATTGCCTTACCAATATTATTAAAGTAACATCAATAATTGAGAACAAAACCAATATAAATAAGGTGCACTTTGTCATAATTTTACACTGGAGAGCCATGGTACACAACAGTTACAAACTGAACTGAGTTCTTGAGGCCATTATTGTGAAATTGTAAAGTGACATGCTTTTAAGCACCATGTAATTGCCAAATTACTTGAATAAGATAAAAGTCTAGACAAAAGTCACTAAATTAAGATTATTATCATCCAGTTCCTCTTACATGATATCGTTTATCAAATGACTTTCATTTACATAAATAGCACAATGCCAGGAGCAGAACTACAAAAACAACTGCTCTCCACCCCAACAACTTTATTATTCTAGTTCTGGCCATTCACATTGCAATGTCTAATTTTCTCATTGATGGTTAACAATTACAAAAAGGACAAGGAGAACAACCTCCACCCCACAATTAAGGAAATGAGGGAGTCAGGCATTTCATCATGAGGAGTCTTTATAAAAAATAACTTTACTGGGGAAGTTGACAATGTCTAAAGAGCAATTCAGACCAGGATACGAATTTGATGTGGATGTTGAAAGATGACATTTTAACATGTAAACTTATGATACAGATCATTACCAAAGTCAAGGATGGCCAGCTTTCCTTCTGGAGTGCGGATCAAATTCCCAGGATGAGGGTCAGCATGGAAAAAACCAGTATCAAGTAACTGCCATTATGATGAATTTTACACATTAGGCAACATGGTTGGCAGCTAGTGGATCAAATCAATATTATAAGACATCAACCAGGTGTAGTTAGCACAAATTTACCCTGTCTGCTAGCTGAAAATATGTGCACATTAGAAATGAATGGGAGCTTACACATGGAATTTTTGTCAATTTCATTCTTCATCCAATGCTTACATGCTACCATGCAAACCAAAGAGCAGAAAAAATGATACGGGCATAATAATTACTCTGCTTTCTTGTTAAGTGGACAAAGTACATGAGAAATGCAAGCATCACCAGGGAACAACTAAAATAATTCTGTTACAGGGATCCCATAAGGTCAGTTACAAGGAACTAATGTAAAACAGATGAAACAAAGTTACATTTCCAGGCCAAGTAAATTACATGCAGAGAAATATGAAGAAACAAGTATAGGTAACTATATATATATAAAATTAATAGTTCAACATGAAGCATATAATGTCGACCATGAAGGAGTGAAAACCTTGTAGTGAATTCATGTAATGCATAAGCCAGTGAAAATTCATAGGTGGAGTATATTACCTGCTTCAGGTAGCATATGACTCCAACATTTACCAAATCTCCAACATCACTCTCTGTACTTTGTGACAATTTTTCTCCTTCAATCCATCCTGTAGTTAGGACCTTTCTTGAAGTGTATTTATGGTATGTCTTCGGCACAACCACCTAATTGCAATATTATACATGGTATTGTGTGAACACACATATGAATATTTCAAGACAGAAAGCATACTCTAGGTTCACTTTTTCTTAAAAATTTTTTACTCAACGAGACTTATACTCTAGAGACAGTGAACTGTCCATCTCATTTCTCATATTGATGGGTTACAAAAATAGAAAAATAAAAAAGCCTGATATACAATATCATAAGATCATTGGATGCAGAGATTCATGTTTTACTCAAGGAAGTAGCATCCTGAAATTTAGAAGATGTCTAACTCCAACACAGCATTCCCAACAACAATCTCAACCAAAGGCAAAATCATTTGTCTTTAGTGTACTAAATAAAAGGTTTGCATTTCTTCACCTAACAGCAGATCTCTGTGTGTGTAAGCAAACTTTTTGTTATGAGGTGTGAGCAAACCAGGGCCAATAAGGCACTTCCAGCAAACTGCTGGTAATTGTTTATTTTAACAAGCATTGCCATCCTCTTTTCTTTTTCCTTTTGCTTAAATTTAATCTGAAAATAAAGGAACAAAGATTTTGAAGTAACTAACCAGGATACCAGATAATCAAAGCTAAACAGGTCATCGACTAAAAACCCACACACATGTAAAAGAGTCTGTGCCTAGAAGTTGTAAGACTCACCTGTGGAAGGTCTTCCCTCATCATTTCAGCAAACAAAGTTCCATTTTCACCTTCATTAACATAATCTAGTTCCTCAAAAAAGCGAGAAGCCCATTCATCAACCAATCCAACAATGTCAATAGATATCTGCAAAGAATAAGAGGGGTTAATATGTTGTCAGGTCAACTGCAAGTGGATAACAATCTAGAGAGAGAAAAAGTCTCAGCTATGGAGCCATGTGGCCATAACTGCTCTTTGAGCAAAGAAATACCTGAGGAAACTTGCGGAGAACTAATCCCAAATTCCGAATGATGTATAGATCAATGGTTACAGTCTCACGTACAAAAGGCCTCTGTACTTTAACAGCCACAAGATCTCCGTTTTCTTTTAGCCGACCCTTGTATACCTGTCCAAGAGATGCTGCCAAAGAAATCCCACAGTAAAAATCAGAGACTAGGCAGAGAAAAGGGCTAAATTAGGTCATTTGCAAAAATCAGAAATTTTACACTACCAGCAGCAATGGGGGAAGGAGAAAGTCCAGTGTATATGTTTTCCCATGGCTGACCAAGCTCCTCCTTTATAAGAGCCATTGCTACATCATCTGGAAATGAAGGAACCTTCACACATCAACAAATGGAAAAATCAGCTATAGCAGGGAGTAACACAAATCCTACAGGATGGACAAGATTATGTGATAGCAACCTGGTGCAAAATGACCATGAGTGCATTATAGTTCCCAACTTCCCACTATATATATATATATATATAACCTCATTTACAATCATTTCAGAATGATCATCTTTTTCATAAGATCAAGTACTTTGGTTCACATCAAGACCAAGCATTTCTAGGCATAAATTCTTCTTCCTTAGTAAAGAAACTCAAAGGGAGCAAAAAATTCATATCAATCAAGAAAACCTCCAAACTATTCATGTCAAAATTTTCTTGTCAGATTTATAGAACCAACAGAACTACTACAGGCATATTCATCCTTGTAGATTTCCATATATTTATCTGCAGCATTGCAAGTCAACAAATTGTATGCACTACTCTAATTATCCTCTTCTCTTTGCAGCTGAGCATCCTTCTTATAGCTTAAAACACTACCATTACTTACTATATATTTAAACTGCCCTCATTTGAGCATCCAGTGTACAAAAACTTTTGTCAATCTAACTACATTTCAATGATTCGAAGTTATAGTACTTCTAAGTGTACCTTTGGAATTTCCACATCTAAGAACAGGGTTGCATACCCAAACACATTTTCATTGAAAGAAATAATCACAACAGATAATAAAGAGAGGGTCATTATATGACTTTACCTTATCACAAAGCTTTTGCAGCTCATTCATTGCAGCAGGTGACAGTATATCTGGTCGAATACTCAAAGCTTGACCAAGCTTAATATAAGCTGGACCTAGAGAGGTTATTATTTCCCTTAATTCAATAGCTCTAGCAACTTCATTCTGGTTATCATTCATCAAAAAAATCAACATAAGTTTGCATTTTGAGGAATTAAATGTTTTATAGAAGCATAACTGAGTTGAAATGAGAAATGGAAATATTAGTTGCTGAAACTTGAAAGTACCACATCCTCCATTTCTAGAAAGATTGCGGGTAGAAGGATCCTTAAGGTGAAGAACGTCCTCCAAAACACAGCTAGAAGAAAATCAATACCTAGGTGTCTATCCATTCACGTACATCACAACATGCATGTGGGGTCAAAGGGAGTGGGGAGGGGGAGAGAGAGAGGATGCAGCTTCTTTGTGCAATGGGAAAGGAGAAGGATAACAAACCAAATTCAGGGATGAGACATTTACCTCTTTAATTTTCTTGTTTATCACATCCCAAGCAAGATGTGAGAGAAAACCTCCAGCAACTGTTAGTAATTGTACAATTCGTGTAGCAACAGCTCGTGGCCGTTTTCCCCAGTAAGAAGAGATGCTAGCAGGATCATAAACCAAAGGTAAAAACTCACTGCTTTCATCAACCTAGATTAGGACAGGAAAACACATAAGCCAATTCCATCTACAAAGGAAAACATAAATACATAAAAGAAATAATGAAAGAAAAGCAGCAAATAGGAAACAAGATTAACAACCAATAACAGAAAAGACTCACAAAATCATTAAAACAATATTTGCAATTCACAAGAAGCCGTCTTTGCAGAACAATACAGCATATAACCCACAGGATGTTGCTTAATCTCGTTCTAATCTAAGATTTTAAATACTAGAAAATATAACATATGAGGCTAGACATACACAATATTCACACCAAAATCACTAAGAAATTTCAAAAGAAACTGAAACTAATCTACCTGAAAACACAAAATGATTAATATGAGGAGGTAAAGATTTCATACACAATATTCAAACCAAAATCAATAAGAAATTTCAAAAGAAACTGAAACTAATCTACCTTAAACACAAAAAGATTCATATAGACCTGACTGCAAAATACACGTGCAGAAAAGCTGAGAAAAATATTTCAAACATGCTTGGAAAAAAAAAATGCACTTGCCTCAACGAGACGAAGCCGGACATTTTCATCAGCAAACTGAGCATCTCTTAAATTCTGGCCTCGAAGCCCTCTCATGAGCGTAGACAACTGTTCATTCTCTTCCATCTGCGCCCTCACTCTTCTAATCTCCTCTGATACTTCTCCGATCCTCTGCCCGTTCAAATTAATCAAACCTATTAAACACGCTCCGATTTCTTCTCTCTCACTTTCTCAGTGACCAAAGTGAAATTTGACTTAGTTTAGAACTGCAAAGCTAAGTCAACGAGACCCTGACCAGTCAAACTTACCGTAGAAACTCCGTTGACGGGTCTAGACGGCGTCGGTTTTGAGGAAAGTCCGTTGACAGGTTTGGACGGCAAAGACCTCGCGGAGACTCCGTTGATAGGTTTGGACGGAGAAGGCCTCGAGGAACCATCGAGAGTGCTCGGCGGTGGAGATGATTTAGCCGGTCGATTTTGCGATGGTTTCGGCTCCGTTGCGATGGAGAAAACCCGATGCTTTCTCCTTCGAAAAGGAATTCTGGCCGGCAGCGGCGAGTAGTGAGTCGGTAAAGTTAGCCGCAGGGGCTCGAATCCGCCGTAGACGAGCTGTGGCACCGCGTCCATAGCGGAGGCGGACAACCCGCTCCACACACAGAGAGAGAGAGAGAGAGAGAGAGAGAGCTCGAAGTGGAACGTGTCAAGACAGAGAGAAGCGAGTGTAATTGGTGACTGATGGCTGTGTGGTAGCCGTGGGCTTTTCTTTTCCGTTCGTTTTTTTTTTGGTTCTAATTTACAGCTGGGAGTCTGGGAGAGGTGGATGGCCGTTGGAGGGACACGTGGCAATATTCGGAGCAAAGAGCGGGTGTGCTTGTCTTTGTCTGTCAGTGCTTGTTTTGGTTTTTTGGCACAGCCCCGCAGGAGCAGCCATTGAGGAAGAAGAGGCTCAAAGGACGTGCGCTGTCGCTGTTAACGAAAAGCTGCAAAATAATGACACACGATGGTTCAACAAGTGGCCCAATTGGCCCAAATGCAACTTTTGGACCTAAAGGCCAATATGATGGCCCATGAACAACCCTTCGAACTCATTTAGAGTCGTCTAATTCTTTTTTTTTTTTTTTAAATACAAATAGGCTTAAGACTGACGGGATTACAAGAATGGAATTGGAGAAAAAGATTTTTGTTGTACTACAGAATGTGATCAAAGAAACGTACATTTTATATAGATTCCAAAATGATAAAATCTGTTGAGTCATATACAATAAAGCTAATTAACAAGTTTACATCACTTGTTCTTTTTATAATTTTTTATCATAATTTATTATTTTGTTATAAAATTTGTTGATAAACACAAAATAGTAAATATAAATAATTTATATATTATGTATGATATATTTTATATATATTATAAAAATTTATTATGTTTATTCAAATTAGTTATTTTAATGCCTGCGTAGTGACTCTTATTATAGAAAAGTCAATTATATTTTATACTTCTATTATTTTGTTAACAATGTGAAGCGGCCTAGTTTTTCGTTTTGTGATCCTTCTCGGACAACGAAGACAAACGAATCAGAGTAATTTGCTTTTGTCGGAGTACATGAGACGCTTGCTGTCGATGATGGATATTGAGATGACTAACTTTAGAAAAAGAAAAAGAAAAAAGTTAAATATTAACCTTCAATTAAATATGACTATGGTTACGACACATCATATTTGATACAAAAGTCTTTTCATGTATTAATCTGCTTGATTCTTTCTTTCCTTTCTTGTTTTTTTTAAATTCTTTTTTTTTTTTATCTTGTCTCTTCCATTCGGGTGATGCAAATAATGGTTGGAAATTTTATAATTATTATGCAAGATATGATTTGGTCTAGAATGAATATTAAAATTTACCAAACTGTTGTCCTTAATATGGGATGAATTAATGATATTTTATCTATATAATAATGTCACCACTAGGGTTTATCAAAATCTGACACCTGACTTATTTCGGCGACTGATGGTTACAGTTGGCTAAATTATTATTATTATTATTTATAAATATATATATATATTTTTTAGAAGGGCAGGTCCTTCTCAAAGAACAAAATTATTTATAAAGCAGACACATAAACCGTTTTATGCTAGGATAAGACGTTTCCAGCATTAGTTTGATTGCAAGATCAAATTAGACTAGACGTAAGATTGAATGTTAGTGGGCATGTCCTGTAATTAACGTGTGAAATTTATAACTCGAGCTTAGAAGACATTCTATAATCAATAATCTAAGAAATATTCTTTGTAACTCATATCATAGATTATACTATTTTGTATTTTAAAGCTGCTCGCTTCGAATACTCAAAATTCCAAAGTTACATTCCAATGTGTAACTTATATAATTAAAGTTAGGGGCTGTTGCGTTTTTTCAATTTATTTCAATAGTATATATATATATATATATATATTGTATACCCTATAAATATAGAAATTTCGTATATTTGGTAACCTTTTTTCGTCTGTTATAATCTTCCGATACACAAGATATAACTAATATTTAAAAAGAAAATGGTTGATTTTATTTGCATGAATTGCCATTTTCATTCTCACGTTCTAGCCATAAAACGAACCGGATAAAATAAATAAATAAATAAAAGGAATAAAAGGGAGTAATTTAGAAACTTTAAGGGGAACCACAAAAGTACAAACAGCATTGGATCGCACGTCAGTTTTGCGAAGAATTGACACGTGGCAAGAAAATAATGCAATTCTTGTTTGAAAAATGAACCTAGACTTCATTTATGTCTATATTCATTCATCGCCTCGGCTTTAGCCCCTTCAAAGCGACGCAATCCTCACCAAGGAGGTGGCCGTCTCTTTCTCTCTCCTTAGAAACTGAGGAGGAAGAAGATCAAGAAACCCTCAAGGCTATTCTCCCTCCGTGTCTCTTCTACAATTGTATATCATATTTTAGAGAGAGAGAGAGAGAGAGAACTGAGTGTTTTCTTTTTCTTTTACGTTTGGTATAAGAAAGAGAGAGATGAGTCAGAGAAGAGGAGAAAGACAACCAGAACAGCTGCATCCATATCATGCCATTCGTAAGCTGCCTCCTGGTGATAGCCCTTACGTTAGAGCCAAGCATGTCCAGGTACTCATATACATGCATACATAGATGCATCATGTGCAAGCGATCCTCACGTTCTTAACATATATCCCTCTCTATGTATATGTGCGCGAGCGTGCGTGCGAGCGGGCGGCCTCGATAATTATATGTATGTATGATCTATGTCTTTATTAATCTATTTGTGCGTGGAGTCTTCGTTTAGAGGTAATGTGAATTTGGGTTCTTGTAATAATACAGTACAATTCATCTCCTCGGAGAATTATGTCTGGACTTTCTAGCTAGAGCTCTTTCTTGGAAATGTTTTTTCGAGATGCAAAGGCTCTTTCTTAGGCGGATCCATTACTCTTTCTTTTCCCTTTCTTTTATTCTGGGGTTGTGAATTGTTTGGAGATACGTTTTTGTCCTGATCGGCAAAGAGCTACAGACAAGTCTAAATGAGAGGTTTGGTCATAAAAAGATAACCTTTTTTTTTTTTTTTTTTTTTTGGTGTAACAAGGATACTTGTAGGTTCTTAGTGGTTGGTTGATGCCATTGTTGCGTATTTGACAATGATCTGTGTTACACTCCCGTGTTCCCTGTTTTCTTTCTTTTCTTCCTTTGTATCGCCATTTTATATTTATTTCTTCTCCTTTCAAACAAAGCTAGTTGAGAAGGATTCAGAAGCGGCGATAGTTTGGTTCTGGAAGGCAATAAATGCTGGAGATAAAGTGGATAGTGCCCTCAAAGACATGGCAGTGGTTATGAAACAACTAGACAGGGCAGGAGAAGCAATTGAAGCTATAAAGTCTTTCAGGCATCTTTGTTCCAAGCAAGCTCAAGAATCACTTGACAATGTCCTCATTGACTTGTACAAGGTATATTTATGACACGATGAACAGGCTATAAATGTCACAAGCATCAGAGTGGCAAGCTGCCTTTTGATATAAGTTGAAATGGGTATTTTCTGTGTCTACCTACCATTATAGTACATTTAATTAGTGAGTTACCTATGAGTTATTCCAGGCAAATGCAGTATAGGATTCGAACAATTGAAGCATATTTGGATTTTCACGGTAATGCTCTTCCACAGCATGCGACCCGAACCCCCAAAATGGTGCTTTGCCTGGTTTTTTTGTTGTTTTTGCCGTTAATTCTTGTTACAAGCGCTGAATGATTGGAGGAATGCAATTTTGTGGAAATCAAATAGAAGTCCGCTATCGTTCCCAGTTTGCATTTTGCTTTTACCTTTTGGAGTTAATGATCGTGGTTCGTAGGACTGCTTATTAGCCTTTTTAGACTTCTTATGATTTTTGGTCTTCCAATTTCTCTGATGTTGGCATGAGAATAAAATGGCTGAATGTGTCTCATTCCAGTCTTTCCCTATCCTGTACTATTTGGGCTTTTTGTAACAGCTAAAGTAACATTTGGCAGAAATGTGGGAGAACCGAGGAGCAGATAGAGCTACTGAAGCAGAAGCTTCAGATGATTTCCCATGGAGAGGTTTTTAATGGGAAGCCTACCAAGACAGCCCGCTCTAATGGGAAAAAGTTTCAGGTCACCATTAAGCAGGAGACTTCTCGGATACTGGTAGTAAGATTTTCTTATCGCTTATTTAAGTGTCTTAAGGTTGCTTGATGGTTTTTTCTGCATTAACTGTTTCAGATTGGTATTGGGCGTAATTGAATACTATTTTGTGATTTATTGGGCAAGGTCACGATTCTCGATACATTTTGCTAACAGTTGCTGGTTGATTTCATTCTATTGTAACACATTGTCGGTATTCTAACTTCATCTTATTAAAAGCTTCGGAAAACTAAAACGGGATGTTCTGTTTCCTTACCATCGCCTTGATCACTGAAGGTCCATCACCTTTATGAATTTGTCGGTGCTGGGGATGTCCGAATTGTCAATGGCTTTAGCCTTTTTCACGCCATTTCTTGATGTATAATTTAAGCGTCTTCAGTTTTGCCTGATTTACACCAACATTTCAGGGAAACTTGGGTTGGGCGTACATGCAGCTGGGAAACTATTCTGCGGCAGAAGTTGTATACCGGCAAGTTCAGTCAATTGACCCTGATGCAAACAAGGCATGTAACTGGTGCCTGTGCCTAATCAGGCAGAAAAAATACACTGAGGCGCGATCAGTCATCGACGGCATTGTACAAGGCAAGCTTCCAGGATCTGATGACCATAAGTCAAGAAACCGAGTAGAGGAGCTGCTTCACGAATTAGAGACATGTGAAACCTCATTGCTAATGACGGCACCGTCAGGACTAAGTTTAGGGGATGCTTTTGTTGAGGAGCTTGACCAGTTCATGAGCCAAATGAACCTGTATAAATCAAGGAGACTTCCCATCTTCGAAGAAATCTCTTCGTCGAGGGATCAGTTGGCTTGCTGATGAGCCAGAAGTCAAACTTGGATTTTGTCTTTCGTTTTTGTTGTCCTTTATATTTTTACACCGAGTGAATCATCGATGTATAGCGATTGTGATTAGGATACAATGCCTATTTGACAGATTAAGCATTTGTGTCAGCGAACTGATCAAAACTCCTAATAAAATAGCTTTGCATACGTTTCTGAAATCTCAGAAACAAATTTCATGGTTTGTCGTGCACTCAAAGGCTAACCCGAATTATTTCTGATTTCATGAGAATCTGTTCGAAGCTAACCAAAATAAGGGAATACTAGGACTTCGGCTCGGAGAGAGTTTGAGATTCCACGAAATTAATCGGCAGCATTTTAAGACATTTGGTTCCGTTGGTTTTTTCCTTTTCTTTTTTTTGTTTATATAAACCTTAGCATTGCGAATTGGTCTTTTCTGGACTCGCACGGATATCCAAGTAATCAAAAGTAAAATATAATATATTTATTTTTCGGGCATTTTCCTTCCCGCTGTTGTAGAAACTTTTGTAGTTAATGCCTTCGGAAGTCTCGTACCTTTTAGCGTATCATATTCACATGCAAGATCAGCTCATGGCTTAAAGCATAGTCTGGATAATTTCACATGATGTCTTTGAAAGAGAGCTCTAAAATGGTCATGAATGAATAAAGTATTTGTGAAAGGATAATAATTCGGTGCAAATAGATGCATATGAGAATTGGATCACAATCGTATGGATAGTCATCTGGTCATCTAATCCAACCTCTAGGGACGCATTACATGGTATATGTGGGTAGCCATTTGCATCCATTTTTTTTCAGGATTAGAAAGATTGATATGATACCACTGTTTTAACAGGACTGCCCGTGACGTAACATTGGATCCTCACAGCTTCCAACTCTTCGAGAGTTCGTATTGTACAAACAAAATCGTTAGTTTTGGCTACAAAAGTCAATGTTTCCGAATAGCTCCAAAATGAGAAAAAAGAACCTGAAATTACATTCTAGATCACGCGTTCTAGACTTCTAGACATTTTTTTCTTCTCTGCAAGCTTTCAATTAAAATAATAATCGACTGTTAGACTTCGCACAACTAGCGATGTCCGCGGACACTTGCTTATCGATTAGCTGAAAATGCGTTACAAATAGCTGGCGTCACCAACAAATGGGAAAATACGCATCTTTCCGAGATTTACTTCAAAACAATAGCAAACAGTTCCATATCCGAAGATCGATGGTTCGAAAGAAGAGATATCAGCTACAAAAAGCCAATCTAGACTGTGGGTGTCGCGTGTCTCTCCATTATATCATAACCAGGTTAACATAAAGAAGCTTATCTACCGAGAGCAGGTTTCAGATATACAGCCAATCCAAAATGCAAACCCTCTAACGACCTAAAGGACCGACTTGGGATGGCAAAGGTGTAACCTAAATGATGTGTTCTATATATAGAACATGATCTGCAAAATGGACCATCAGTTGAAATGCTCACAGATTTAGCTGATAATCCGATCAGCTTGGAAACAAGGACAGGATAGAGAAAATCCACGAGAAAACTAACAGTTGAAGCCATGGCACACAGACAAGATTATGATCAGTATCAAGGCAATGATGATGCCCAACACAATTAACTTTATCTTCATATTCTGAAACCACATCTTCCTTCTCATCTTAGTCCCCTGTTGTTTGAAATCTTGCGCCTGCAGTGTAAAACCAAATTTAAACCAACACCTCTATATAAGCATCTCAGAGAGAAGATTGTGGAGAAGAGGGGAAAAATACATGCGATGGTCCTACTAGAGATAGATTCCATGACTACTAAAGAGTCGAGAGAATTGCCCTTATGCAACATCAAGCACTTAAGAATGTTCACCAATGATTTCCGGAGGCAAGGACAACATATGGCAATTCTTTGCAAGCAACCAAGAGGTTTGAGAGGCTTCAAATAGCAATGTAAAATACACAGGTTACTTTGGACTAACCTGAGACCGAAGGTTGTCAGTTTTATCCACCAGCAACTCAATCTTCTCCCCACGATCCAACACCTGCAAGAAGAATTTGCTAAACAATTTAGACAGCAATTACAACTCCCATTATTAGCACCTCATATAATCTGCATGGATCACCCTTTACCGCAATGTATTTATTACAATTATATGAATAAAAAATGCAAGTATCCAAGCCACCTTGACCTCCAAGCTATTTTATAGAACTCGTGAGAAAAACCAGGTGATTTATCTGTACCTTCTCAATATTTTCCATCATAACACCCTTAACTTCAGAAACCTGAGCCTTCACTTTTGCAAGCTTGCTGATTTCTTCAGGATGATCCACACAATACTGCATGTGCTCCTTCAATTTCGGTCTAAAATACGGACAAACAAGTATTATGTCAATAAAGAAACACAAAAGAGATCTATGGGAAGAAAATATTAAGGCCAATCAATATACCCAAACTCTTTGTTAAGGCCATGGGCAACAGCAGTAGCAGCTTTTCCCCCACTATATCTCTTATTGAAGTCTTCCTTAACTTGCTCAAGAAAGGCAATAGGAATTTGTCGGCCAGCAGCTTCCACGGCAACCACACAGTATGCTGCAGCATCCAACGTAAACCAGTAGGGTCAACACCATATCAAAACATAAGATTTGCCAATTTTTTACAAACCTAGGAACAAAGCATTTGACTTCAATAAATAAAAAAACATGCCACAGACAGTCCCTTCAATTATATCACGAGAAAAACAACAATGGAGTACTCCAGCAGTTCTCCAGTCCAGGTAGCATCCATACGCGAAGTGAATACAAGTGGACCATCAAGAATGTGCTCATCCTCAGGAAGAACATTGTACAAAACATTTGTTGTGCAGAATTCCAAACATAATGATGAGCTCCATTTCAAAAAGAATATTTACAGACAACCATCAACAGATCCCCGCCGACAGGATTAAATCTCCAGGTAGTCACGCAAATCATTTCCATCAAGAAAAGGCGCAAAATTAACACACAGAAGAAAAAACCAAAAACGAACCACAGTAAAACTAGACATACGAAAATACCAAAACCACATTTTCCCATTAAAAACGCAAGCGCGCGCGCACAAAGATATCATAATCCGAAGACAGATCGCTCAGAAAATGCCAACCAATCGAACGAATCTAAGAGATTCAAGATGCAAATCAGAGCCGTGCGCGATTCGAATAAACCATTTAGAAAATGATCCAGATCCGAATCCGCCAAGTCTGCACATCGGACGAAGAAAAGGAAAATCAAAGGGAAGAAATTAAAAAAAAAAAAATACAGAAGCATAGAAGGCGAATATAGGTATAGATTGAGGAAGGAGGAGAGGGTTGGGTGATCATACTGAAGCCATTTTCGACGAGATAATTGAAGGTGTGACCGTCGCAGTTGTAGGTGAACTTGTTGTTGGAAGAAGGGAGTTTCTGGAGACACTGAGAGGCGATGCTTGTGAAATTGCCGGTGAACTCAGTGTACTCCGCCAGAACCACCGTGCCCCGAGCCACGAAGCTGTAGATCAGCGACTGTTGCCCCATCTCTTCCTTTTTTTTTTCACTCACGCGTAAGATATTTTCAATTTTCAATGTCAAAAATCCAATCTAACCCTAAAATAATCAAAGACCCAAAAGAAAAAGGCCAAGAGAGGAAGGGAGAGAGAAACGAAGGAATCGGAGCAGCGGAAATTGCAAGATTCAGAACACACAAATCTCACATCAATTTTGCTCGATGGTGTGGGGTGGGTGTGTTTTTGTTTTGGTTTTGTGTCAAAAATTGCCGTTCCGTTGCTTTGTTTGATTTACGTCTAAAATTTGTGTATGAAATAGAGACAGAGAAAGAAGCGGGATTTGTGTATTTTTATGACAGTTTTTGCGTGGAAAAATCATGGAAATGTGAAAATGGGTTTGAACTGATTAATTATATTTGGACTTTAATTTTGTGGCCTTATTCATATTGTGGGTGGGGAAGAAACTATCTACAATCTTGTGCTCTAATACGGTGTTTTTAGGGGGGTTTGAATTCAAATGGGAAGTTTCCATTTTGACCGACCAGTGATTAACATCGTGATAACGGACAACTACGTTTTTCTTTTTCTTTTTCTTTTTCTTTTTTTTCCATATTTAGTCCCTCCTGTCTGGCTCGGGAATTTCAGTCACTCCGCTGCCCTTGAGATCACACCAATTCACAGTGCTCAGCCAATAAGAAGTTGTCTCTCCCAGTATTATCGAAAGCCCTCTTGCACCTACTGTCACGGGGCTAATTTCAATGCTTGCAATTTCGTGCTAAAGATTTAACACCTACTGGGTAACATGTTTTCCCACTTTGCTTTTCCAATGCAAAGCTCTGTTTTGAACGGACAATTGCGTTGTTTGTCATTGCAAGAAGGATAACGATAGGAAAAACTCAAATTTGTCGTTGGAATAAGCAAACCGGTTTGTTTCATTCACGCGCATGCATACTGTCGCGGCTTGGTAAGATGTATCGAAATAAGGGTGAAATTCAACTCTTATATCACTTGTGAGGAGTCATTATTCTCTTTTTAAAGTTAGCTTATTAGAATATTCAAAACTCACATTTACATGGCTAAAATTTTTCTTCTTATTTGACATGAAAGTCGGAACTTATACATACGGCCGTTACAATACACGCTATACGTAGACAACAGGTCGGATTTTTAAATGGAAAATGTTAGGGGGCCCAATTGAGAAGCAACAAATGAGTTCGGTTGACGAGTTGACCCCAGGCTTTAAAACGGTCATTTTGGTATGGTACAAATACTAAATTGCTTTTCTCGTTAATTGGGGGAGCTTTGTTTTCCTATTTACAGAGAACTCAAACCATTTAACAAATGCTCAGAGAGTAAAACAGTTGGAATATAAGGTTGTTCTTACAAACTCTAGTTCTGAAGCCCAGAAATATTCACTCGCAATACACGTATTTGCATAAGTTAAATAGCGACCATCGTCACGAAACATACTTGGTCTACGAATTTAAAGCATCTTTAGGCCTAAACTCGATCCCCTCCAAAATGAGGCCCCGTTTAACAGTGTAATTATCAACTTCTGCTAACGTGCAAATTAAAGCCCCATCATCCCCATTGTCATTGAAGAAGCTGCCCATCTCAATTTCCATCCACCCATCTCCTCTGTCCCGAGACAGTTGTGGCATGCCTGCCGGAGGATCTAGGTACGCGTTGCGCCTTTCAGCGGCTCCAGTTCGTTCAGAGATTATACCCAATTCTGTCATCCTTGCCTCAAACCCGCTTCTGAACTCGGCGAACTTGAACACAAGGTAAGCTCCGTAAAATGTTTTTGGGGACAAAACATTGGTCTGTATCCTGCCCTTAACATCGAGCCACCAAACATGACTGAGCTCAGCCACTTCATTGAACCTATAAACAAATACATTACTATACAGCATCAGCAAATATCGGTAGGTGTAACAGAATAAAAGGGTGTTAACACACACCCAGTTGACTGATTGAACGATTTGGTAAGCAATTAAGAGAACAAACCTAGACTCTGGTAGGTGTTTCCATCTCCAATAAGAAGGTGCTTCGCCCCATGTTATTGAAAGCGCTCTTGCCCCTATCATGTAACATTTTTTCCCACTTCGCTTGTCCAATGCAAAGCTCTGTTTTGTAGCACAATTTCATTGCTTATAATTGGAAGAAATTAAGATAATAGTAGAAAAAACTCAAATTTGTTGTTGGAATAAGGCCACTTTATATTATAGAAGCTCTTAAACCCACGACATTCCGGCTCAGTTAACCTAAAAACCATCTCGTACCGATTGAAATAAACACTATGAATGAACTTCAGACATGTTCGTGAACAGCATTGGATCGGGAAGGGTGATCCCTATTTTCTGTGAATACTTACCATAGTCCCGTTGACAAGGATGACGGGGATATGACAGAGATGGAAGTAAAGGTCCTTCTTTGACAAGGACGAAAGCAGCGGAAACGATGCCGAGTTGGCGATGATTTCGCGGTAATCAGGCGGCAGAAGTGCCCCCCACTTCGCATACGAATCTGCTGCAGGTAACTGGGAGGTCCCAAACACCGGCGTCGATCCGCTGGCATCCCCTGTCCGACGCGAAGGAGATTAAGTGTGAGAGGCACTCTCCAATTATGGGGCCATTTGGATTACTTTGAACAAACTGAAAGGTCCAAATTGCTCTGTAATTCCTATGAACAATGCCTTGACCCAACATCATGTCCTAAATATTTTGGATTTTCGTGATTCATTCACTTTGCTTTTTGTATCCCATCAAATGAACATCAGTTATGTAACTAAGAGATGCATCAGTTCGATTGTCTATCGACTCTATTATAGTTGGCGAAAAATTACAAAAAATGGAATATAAAGAATCTTGAATGTACTTGAGTCGTTATTTAGGACTGTATGTACCTTCACTCATCCCTTGATCTTCGCTAAAGTCAACGCAGTCAGTTGCTTCCATCTGAGTATTATGATCAAAATTCTCAACTTGCATGCCCTCATTTTCGTCAAATATACGACTCCTCTTATTTTGGTTCAACTGTTCATCGCCTTCTGCAATCGCTCTTTTTGAAGGCAACATCGAGATATTGCCATTATCATGGACAGTAGAGTTAGAATAAATATGCACTTTTCTCTCCTCCATAATTGTCTTGTTCACTCTTTCTGCTTGCCCTCGACACAATTAACTCGTTGCAGATCTGAGAAAAAAAAAAAAAAAAAACAGGGAGCAAATTAGATTTATACTAAACGAGTATTGCAGAACAATTACTGAAATAACTCAAACGGAGGAAGTGGGCAGCAAATAATGATGCAAAGATTTGGAATTACCAGAAAAAAAGATGGACTTCTACCACTCTTAACTGGCAAAAGAGATGTGCAAGAGATCGCCGTATCGTCCTCGCTCTGTGTGCGATGCCGGAGAGAGACGACCGAATAAAATATGACCAACAGCTTTTCCGTTGACGAAGACTTCATGAAATGGTCTCGGTTAAAAATAAGATATGTGATTGATAAATTGCCGACGGATTGGCGTGGATCGGATTGTAACACTTTGCGCCAACAATATTGACGACGTAAACGAAAGCGACATTTTTCCAAATAGACCAAAAAAAAAAAAACAAAGATGTTAATAATATTTTAAAAATAATTTGAGAATAATAAAAAAATAATAAGTCAATTATATTTTATTTAATTTCATAAATAAACAAAATGTGATATAAAAATAATTTTATAATTTTCTTATATTTATAATATTATTCAGTTAAAATTATTGCGTAATGACATTTACAGACAAAACTTTTAAACATCCATTCGATTTATTCCATTAAGAGTTTTAGATGTACGTGTGTATTTAGAATTTTAAGGTGAAAAGAAAACATCAATAATGCTTTTATTGGTAAAATAAGTGTGTTTTGCTCGTCCTGTAGATTAATTTATAATTTGAAATTAAATTGTAAAGAGTTACGTCTCCTCCAACCACAACTTATGTTCCATCAAAAAGACTCCGTCTTATATAATTTTTTTAACCACAAAAAATTATATATTACAAATAAATCGGTTAATTCAATATTATGCATCGATATAAATTACGAAAATTTTAAGATAAAAAATAATGATAAAATTAAAATTAAAATGAATATGAGAAATATACTAAATTTTTATGAGAAACTTTCATTTATATACGCAAAAAATATATATATATATGGCGTTCAAAAATTCATTAGGCGTTCAAAAATTCTGGCGCCAAAAAATCTACAACTCCTCTCAGCCAAAAAAAGAAAAAAAATCTAAAATTCCCTGAAATTACAGCACAAAAGGTGCACAAATTTCAAGAAAGAAGCGAATTGAATAAGAATTGAAGTAGCAGAAAGGCCGAGGGAGCTAGAAATGAAATCGAAACACAGCCACCAGGTTAGGGTTTTCGGCCAGCGCTCGATTGCCTCATCTTTCCATTTTCGCTCCCCAAATCCGTAAGCAATCCAATACAATCCTTATGCGCGTTTCTTTTTTTTTTTTAATTTAATTTTTTCTTCAATTACGCGGCAGACTAGTGCTAAATATTTTGCCTCTTCCTTTTAATTCAATTTATGTTTTTTTTTTCTTTTTGTGTGTTGGGAATATATTAGTACTGAGGATTCAAGGGAAGCTTCCGAAGATGTGGATCCGTTAAAGGGCTCATGCGTTTCGCTGTCGGATTTCCTTGACAAGAAGCTGCACAGAAACAATGTACTACCCAAAGTCGTTAAGGTAATTTTGGGTGCTAATTGCCAGTTATCTCTCTGTCTGTTTGTCAATATTACGTGTTTTGGGGTTTTCTTGGGCATCAAACCGAACGGCCTTGATTTCTTTTTGCGTGTAATTGCTGATTGTTTGTGATTTGTGAGTCAGACAATCGAGGGGCCGGGGTTTTAGATGACAATGTCCAGGTTTCTGCGTTAACCCCAATGTCCACAAAGAAAATGGTTAAAATCCCTGTAAAACAAGCATTGTAGACCGAGTCGTTTTCAGTTATAAGGCTGTGAAAATGTGGAATTTTATTTTTCGTTGAACTTTTGGCCAAAATTTGGGTTCCACTGGGGTTTTTACAGAAAGGGTCTTCTTCTTGACAGGGGAAGTCAAAGCCCTTTTTGTCGCCAGTGGGTTGCAGAGATGTTGATAGTGTATCTACTGGGCACCATCAGAATAAGGTCAAAAAAGAAGAGCAAGAAAGGAGCTGCTTTCTTGATGAAAGTGTTTTTGAGCAGTTTAAGCATAATAGTGCGGCAAACATAGATGGTGTACCTCTGTATGGTGATGGTGAAGAGGGAACTTCCAGTACATGGTTGAATGATGTGCGTGAAACAAGAAAAAGGAAGAGCACATTTGGAGGTATCCAATGTCCTGCACATGTAATCTTAACATTTTTTTTTTTTTTGTTGAAAATATTTAAGTTGGCCTAGCCATCTCTGTTTGCTGAGATCAGTTTATATTATGCTTCCAGAGAAAGCCTGAAAGACAGGGAAAGCACTGTATCCTCAAGAAGTACAGAAAGCTCACCTTGAAAATGAAATAAGCCAGCTGGGCCAATAATGTGATGTGATATTTTGGTGGTTTTCTTGCCTCAAAATGATATAATTATAGCTAATTAAGGTACTTCAGAGTAGATATGAGAACAAGATTTCATCTGACCAGGTAGCTGGATCGGTTGGACTATAGGACCCAAGATGAGATTTATAGCATCCAAATTTCCTGGGGCTCAAATTGTTGAAACCTATAACCTGAATGTTATGTACTGTCAGATATTCTGTTTGGAATGCAGTGAGGAACTTTAACTAGACATAGTTTGGCTCTGCATTTTGCAAACATATTTGGTTTTGGGTTACTATGATGAACAAATATGACTTGGAGAAGATGTTTTGAGCTTAACAATGGACCATTATAGAATGAGTTAAATGTTATATTAAAAGAATGGTCAGTAGATCACTGCAAGAAATGCAATGGATCCTGCATTTCAAATGAGTTGATCATTGGGAGATTTGACTTTTGAGTGAAGGAATAAGCATAGAAAGCACAAAGACAAGAAAAGGTTCTAGGACCTCGACCTATGTTGCTGACAGCTGTTTTCCTTCAGCCACTTCTCCTTCAATTGCAGGAAATAATATGTGCAATTCTGTTGATTTTGTTGTTCTTTATTTATATCTGTAAAAGTTAGTTTTGATTGACAACATCAGCTTTAATGGCAATGCACCTTTCCGGTGGTTGTTAATTAAGAGTGTTTTAAAGATTTGACTTCAACTCCATTTGTTTGCAAGATGATGGTGAAAAACATAGCAAACAGAGTATTCAAGAGCATTCATCAGTTATGGGAGGTGATCCAGAACACAGGGAAAAGGGAAGGCCGGAGAAGTTTGCGTGCAAGAAAAAACCAAGACCTCTTTATAATCACTGTTAGTATGCTGTTTATAATGAATGAACGCCAGCGAAGCCTTTTGCTTGTTTGGTTGATATCTTTTTAAGTTCATTGTGACGCTTGCCAATTGTTAATGATACTTTGTGTGCCTTTGCTGCCCGCAGATGCAAATGGGAGTGGCTGGTGGGACTGTGACATGGAAGGTGTGGACGCTGAGGAAATAGGCTTCAATGAACTATGGGAAGGTGTGGGCTCAACAACATTTGGAGGAATAGAATGGCACTAATTCCATTCGTTTCCTGCAAAATGTTGGTATTCTACTGCATAACTGTTATTTGGAATGTTACTTTATCTTGCATCTCTAAATTTATCGAACATTCAGATGCTGATCAACATGCCAGTTGCCGATAGCTATGCCTCCATGTTTCCTACTGGCTCCACAAGCTTCTTTTCAAGTGTAAAATCACCACTACACCGTTAATTATCCTACTTACAACCATGAGAAAATGGAAAATTTTCCTTTAATCTACCTTTCATTTTTTTTACTTTCGTTCCCCCCATTCTTTTCTCTCCCTATTTCTTTATCGAAATACAGTATAGAAAGTACAACCACAATTCCACTCAATATTAGTGGGCTTCGGAAGAGACATCTAAAAAGTAATCGAACCTTCGACTTGGATATAACCTGCCACCCGAGAAAGCCTATTGACAAGCCCATAATAACATTTCGGGCCCAAGGTCCAAATCTCACTCGTTCTACGCAACGGTAAACCGCTAATTGAACGTCAACATCAAGAAAGCCCAAGGCGAAAGCATTTTCCCGAGGATGTGCCCAATTTCTTCACTTCTCAGTCTCCATTCTCTACGGTTGTAAATGGATGTCGGATCATACTGGCAGGATTAAGATCCGGTTTCTTCTTTTTCTCTCGTCGGTTTAGCAGCATAGTGATTTTATCGTTGACTGGAGGACGTCGTCGAGGGAACGAATTGTTAAAAGGAGCCGAGGGATTGTATAAGAAAGAGACTGGTAAGAAACAATAAGATGGTGCAAGAGAGTGAAACGGCAATTCAATCGATTTGAGAATTGTAATGATTTGTTGATTAGAAATTGTGGGTTTTTTTCCCTTTTTTTAATATTTTTTCTTTTACAATTTTATGATTCTCTGATTGCCCGTTGTGCTTTTGGTTTCGATTTGTTGTACCAGATGTCTTCGGCTCAGGATCCTTTTTATATCGTGAAAGAGGAGATTCAGGAATCTGTAAGTCCTTTTGTTATTTGTGATTCTTATATATTTTTGTTATAAGATTAGAGGTAATGGCAAGAAATTATATCTGCAATTTGTGTAAAGGATATTTGGTAGTTGCTGACGCTCGAACTTCCTGTCGGCTGTTAGATTGATAAGTTGCAATCTACCTTTCGCCAATGGGAGCGAGTTTCTTCCGATCCTGGAGAGCAATTGAATCTTACAAAAGAGCTGCTTGCTGGGTGTGAAAGCGTTGAATGGCAGGTACCAATAATAGCTTACTTTAGGTTTGAAGCAGTTTGTTTTTTTTTTTCCTGATATTCATATACTGCCGTATTTTGTTGGAAAATTCAAGCGGACTTCTGTTTTTGATGCAAGAAGGGACTGCAAATACGATTTCGGCAGTTATACCTTGTTGTTCTAAAGTTTTCTAATGTGCAACTTCATTAACAATTGAAATTCCTTATTCTACAGCATATTTGACTATCATCATCTACTTAACATGCTTATTTGAATGTAATTATATATTTGGATCACCATTCACAATTGCTGAAAGCCTTTTTCTTGATAGGAAGGTGGATGAATTGGACAAAACAATTGCTGTGGCAGCTAGAGATCCTGCTTGGTATGGCATTGATGAAGTGGAACTTCAAAAGCGGAGGAGATGGACCAGCACTGCTCGTACTCAGGTACTATTAGTATGATTATATCACCTGGACAATCAGCACCAAGGATGTATTGTATTTAATTTTTTTTTTTTTTTTCAAAATGGCGTAACAATTTTGTTTAGCTACAATGATTGCTTGTTTGTTTTGCTGTAGATGATCTTTGAATGGTGGATGAATGAGACTATTTTTTTTAGTAACAGAATCCCTTCTATGGTTGCACTGCTGTATTAGGTAGGAAATGTGAAGAAAGCAGTAGTAGTTGGAAAAGAAGCCAAAGTTCCTGGGACTACTAGCGCGAATGGAATGCGAAGAGAGCTAATGAGGATGCCAAATACTCGTCATACAGATGGGTTGAACCGGTACACTAAAGACAATGATGACTTCATACGATCAGAATCTGAGAGTCAGTTGCTGCTTATAAAGTAGGACATTTTTTCTGCTTCTTTTTTCCTATTCTTCATTTACTCCATATATTTTTCTAAATGGAAGTGCTTTGGTCAGTATCATCCATCTGTGTCCAGATTAGCTTTGTGAATTGGTTTATCTGCCTTTAATGATTGATGGGAGTTGAATGGAACAGATTATTCAATGTTATAGTTTTGAGAACTCAATGCACATGTTGCATGTGATGTTAGAAAAATAAAAATGACTGTTCTATTATTTTAGGTTACGCATGAATTTTAGCAGTTATTTCTTGATTGTTTGGGCATGTGTGTGTGTGTGTGTGAGTGAGAGAGAGAGAGAGAGGGAGAGGGAGAGAGAGTGATTATGTAGCAACAGGATAAAAATTTGACTTACTCTTGCCCTTTTTAGTGTCTTGATTGTTTATTGATGTAAATTTACCATGTTACAATCAATATGAATTGTCCGTTTCTCATTGGCTTCTAAATGAAGAGGAAAACTTTGGAGCAGTGATTTAATACTGATCCGGTCAATTTTCTTCGCTCTATGTCTCACTTTTAGGGGTGCTTCTGGCTACAATAGATGAATAATGGGAGTTGACATCTGTCAGGCAGAAAACATTGGCAATGTGTTAGTGCCAAGGATGTCCACAACTTTGATGAACTCCTATTTGTGTGTTCTGACTCGTTTTTTGATGATTGATAATTTAGGCAACAAGATGAGGAGTTGGACGAGCTTAGCGCAAGTGTGGAGAGGATTGGGGGTGTTGGGCTTACCATACATGAAGAACTCCTTGCTCAGGTTAGGATTTTATGGTTTCATTTTCTTTTATTGCATCTGTCCATTCCTTCTGGCAGAAAGTGGCATAAAATGTTACCATGCATCTTCTTCTCAAAATGTTGCCTGGGTCATTTAAATGATTCTTCTTGTTTTAGTTACAAAATGCTACCTAGAAGGTTACGTAGTTTCTACTTTTCTGTAGTCAAGGATAGATGCCAGCGAGTTTTAGTGTTAAAAGCAAATCTTTGATGCTCCAGGAAAAGATTATAGATGATTTGGGAATGGAAATGGACAGCACATCAAACCGTCTTGATTTTGTTCAGGTGATTTTCTTTCTGCTACTTCATACCAGAGATGCACTTCTACTCCTCTCGCATGACAAGTAGTGATAATTATGTTAAACTTTTGATTCCAGAAAAAAGTCGCTATGGTCATGAAGAAGGCTGGTGCCAAGGGGCAGATTATGATGATATTATTCTTGATAGTTTTATTTATAATCCTATTTGTTCTGGTCTTCCTTACCTAGTCTTTGCAAAACGGTGTGAGATGTTCTTGGATGAGATAGAGGCTTGCTTCCTGCGATTGAACACGATTGAGGAGTAATAGTGTGGCCTTGGTATGGATATTTCCCGTAAAGTCCAATGTTGAAGCTTTTTAACCTTTTTTGACTGGCACTGGGATTTGTTTTAGAATTAATTTGAGTAACAAATGTGTGAAATGCCTGTTTCTTGTATCTTAGGCATATGATTTTGCGGTACTCATCTTTTCATTGAATGATGATTCTCAAAGAACACGATGAACTAAGAAGGATAAGGTAATGAAGCTAGAGATCTGAGTTGATAAGGTGGCCGGCACGCTCAAGAAAGTGGAGCAGGCTGAGGTGTGAAAGCGCAGCCTTGCCTTTGTTAAAGTCGAATAGTAGTTAACGATCAAGTAGGAGATGTTTGATTCTTCTTGAAAAACAAAGAACTTGTGTGGGCAGAGGGTTTGGGGAGACATTCTTATCAATTGCAATGCGAGACATTTAATTAAGCTCCGGGAGGACATCTAATGCTAATATTTCCATCCCATTTTTATGTTTAAACAATCGCACGGTAAGTGGTAGGGACTTCGTTGTTCGGGCTCCCTCACCAATCGGTTCAAATTTGAGCATAAAAATTAGGTTCCAAGAAGGACTTCACGGTAATTCTCTTAATTCTGGGCAAAGATCTGACTATGATTGAGCTAGACAAATGAAGCTAAGAGAATTTATGCAAGATGTCTCGCGCACCGTATTATCATTCGATCCCTCTTTTTTTTTTTTAGGGTATTCTTTCTCGGTCAGAATCATTCGATCCTAATAATAAAAGCCACAAAATAAAATCCGAATGATGATGGGCCTTAAATTGTCTCTAAGCCCATGATGCGGCCCAACGCGCACAAGAAAAACCTCTCAAAATCTAAACCCCCGACGCGAAGCAAAATCAAAAGGATCCAGACAAAAAATGCCTGCTCTTCTTCTCCGCTCATCTGTGCCCGTCTGTTTGCCGACCCACCCCGTCCCCTCCAAGCCAGCGCTCGCTACATTTTTCCTTCCCAAACTGCCCCTCACAGTTTCCGGAAATCACCTCCCAGCCCTCTTCTGCACATCTCCAAAACACACGCAACAACAGCGACAGCAACAAGAAGATCAAATCCTTCAGTTCGTGGCGGAGTCCAGCGAGAGCACGCTCCCCTGTGTTCGAACCTTCGAGAACGACTTGGGTCGGCTTAGCGTCGTCGGCTCCGTCCGCTTCGAGCAAGCTCTCACTGCTGCTGCCGTCGATGGAGGACGAGCCGCCGATAAGCACATCCAATCCGGCGTCTCCGCTATGGTGGTCGAGACCGTCTTTCCCGGTCCCGGCGACGACCACGCCACCATTTCCACTCGACTGGTTCGTTGTTTTCTTCTTCTGCTTAAACACTCACTAAGTTCTTGCAATTTTACCATATTGACGAATATCTGTTTAATCGCGATCGTTCACTATCATATAGTGTACTTTTCTGATCAATTGGCCGGGGAAGCATGCTGTTATGAATTTTATTGAAGTGTGGCATTTTCTGGTAAAAAGTTTTAACAGTGGCAGCCACTTTCGGGCTCTTATTAAGGGCAGGGCTTTTGCATCTAATAAATTCCATTACGTAGGGGTACCTTAATATCCATTTGACAATCCTGATATTGGCTGGTTTAACAGTTCTTGCCTCCTAAAAAAGTGAAGGAGAAAGCAAGGAAACTCGAGAGTTCCCTTGCTGAAGACCTTGTATCCAGCTCCACATCCCAAAACATTCTTGCAATGACGTTTAGGCAAGTTGTTTTGCAACAGCTTTGGAACTTTGAACTTCTTGTGTTCAGACCTGGCTCTGAGAGGAACATGGAGGATCTCGAAAACCCAAGAGAGGTTGGACACTTAATTTGTTCTTTTTGTTTCATGCCTTTGGCTGCATGTTAAGACCTGCCCGTTTCTGTTGTGTAATGTGGGTTTAGCCAATTCTCCCGCAGGTGCCACTTGATACTGATGGGTTCGGTTCTCTTGTGGCTTTCCTATCAGCAGGTTCCTGTATCATTCACTCTTAGCTCAACAAATGGACGTGTGATATCTGTGCTTGCTGAAGCTATTTGTGATACTGCTCTTTGGAACACAGAGGCACATTACCTCGATGAGTTTTTGGGGAAAAGTGTTGACAGTCCTTTCAACTGGTTTCAAAAGCCAAGGAAAATTGTATCAAAAGATCACTCTGTTATCATCTATAAATTATTTGAAGATGAGATAATAGAAAATGCCAAGAGTTTGCTAGAAAATTTTAATTTCGCGAAGCAAGACTATCCAGGGATAAAAGTGAAGCAAAACTATAACTGGTGGCCAACACTGGTACACTCTAAGTTGGAAAAAATCGGTGGTCCTGAATTCAGAACTTGGGCTAGTGAGTATGTACCTGCTTATAGGCTGCAAATTGATGCTGATAAATTCAAGGATGTAAAATTTGATGGGTGGAAAAAAACGGCTGAAAATAGGTGGGAAGTTCCTTTGACCCATTCCCAAATGGTATCCTATTCTTTCCCTTTCCTCTTGGCTCTTGTGTGTTTTGCTTGTATGCCCAATCTACTTTACTCTTTGTCGATATTGTTTCTGTCCTTTCCCTTTTTCAGTTATTTAGTGGGGTGCCTTTTGCTGTTAATATCTTATTTTCTATATCTTAAGGGTTTTTGAAAATTGCACCCTTTGTCCTGACTCTCATTCATGTAATTTTGTAGGTTGGATTGGCCGAGATATTGGATATGTTTTATGAAGATAGGTACTCATTACCTAATAAAGAGCTGTTATGTGGTGTTGTTACAAAATTTGATAGCTTGTCTAACAAAAAGGTATTTGAGTGTATGCCAATAATTTTCCTTCATCTGCACACCCCCCCACCTCAGAAAAAAAGTAAACAGAAGCAAACCTTTGATAGTTTAGCTCTATTTGAGTTATGCTCTTTTAAATTTGAATCCATCGATTTCTAAGGTCAGTTGATTTTTTCACTTTCAGAGTAGTCCTTCATTCATTAGCATCTTGTCAATGATCCTTGCAAGTGGAGTTTTCCTCATCAGCATTGCTGGTTTTGGCCAGTTTTGTCTCGCTCATCTACGTAAGGGACAAAAGTATAGTCAACAGCATAGGTCACCTCCATCATCTGAAATTCTGTATCCTATAAATGAAGCACTAGATGCTACAAAGGTATGTGCACTTCACAGCTTTCTTGCCAATCATATATATATATATATGAGTTTTTATGATGGCATATTAAATATTTTCTGCCTGTTTATGGTGGATATTGTTTGCTTTTTGGGGTTTCAAATCTTTGTTTCAAGTTATTTGGTTTTTCAAGTTTATGACCGATTACACATGATTTCATCTGTATAGTTGCAAGAATTTTGTGTCTTGATGATCAAAAAGATAAAAGATGCTTTCGGCTGGCCTGCTGATATCATGACAGAAGAAAGAGATGGTGCTTGGATTGGTAAAATACCAGATTACTTGCAAATGACCAGTGGAATGGATTCAAGCAGTGCAGAATATTTGATTGACTCAGTTGCAATGGGGGAAATGGATGAAAATATGAAATCATCTGCCCAGAGTATTGCTAGTTATCAGGTAATTCAAATATTTTCCTTCTATAGTATCATAGGGTGTGACCCTTATTCAGCCCCTTCCTTTTTTGGTTATCGTACTTGAGCTTCCGTCCAACACTTAACTGGCCTGCACTTTTGGTTGGAATGCAGGTGGTTTTGTCAACCGATGGCAAAATAGTTGGTTTCCAGCCCACGAGCAGGACAGGCGTGAATCACTGGGCAGCCAATCCCTTGGCAAAGGACCTGTACGATGGAAGAAAATTGAGGCCTGGTGAGAATTAGTTAATTAACTTGGTTATTTGTTAGTACTTCTTACCTTGATTTGATGAGTTAAAGTCTTGGGCTGCCAATTAGGTTTTCTCGAGCCTGGCCTTAAGGTCCGTGTTCCAAAAGAGGTGGCGGTCATAGAGCTGTTGATGTCAACTAATTCAGATAGCTGCTTTGCATTGGCGAGGCCACTTAGATGACGAGCGCCGTAAGGACGCAGCTGTTGTATGTGGTGGTAGGTTTTTGACTTGAGCGTTTCAGATATGTACAACATATGATTAGAAACTGTAAATACACAAAGCAATGAGATGAATTTGCCAGCCTCAAACTGGTGAAATTGTGCGTGCATGGATGTCGTGATCAATGTCCCAATTTTCCACACAGAGGTGCCAATCTCGAGCTACTGGATCCGACAAATGTCGGTAGATTCATTTTCTCAACAACTGCTTGACATCAAAATGTCCGGAGCACGAGGCTTAAAATGCTGGCAACTCTCTCTCTCTATCTCTCTCTCTCTCTGTCTCTCTCGCCTTGTCCTCTCGTCAACTAATTTATACATTTTGATAGCTTTAATCCGCCTTGGCAGGATAAACCGAAAGTTTGATAACAAAATCATCAATATATTCCATTCATCTTCAAATTTCGGCATTAATCCTCTGTATTGAAATGCGATGATCCCTTTTTGTTTTTTCGTTTTTTTCAACTTTGGGTTTCCTTTTTAGTAAACTCTAAATCCAAAATTCATGCATAATTCAATGTTAATTCCCGGGCTCGTTTCGCTTGTTACGAGAGACTACTTCCCCTCCCATGCTTTGACTTGACGTCGTAAATCTATATCAATAAATAAAAAGGTGCAAATCTATACTGCCAATTAGAGAATCCTCGAGTTTAATGTGTATGGTCTAGAGCGCAAAACCATCTCGAATTCAATAGCCAGTGAATGATGGCCATTCCTTTTGAAGGATGTCACACGTTTGGCCCTCCCACTGCTCATAGCTCTTATTTACGTGTGGTCACATCCACAGCGGGTTTAGTTAGATAACATTATTTATTTATTTATTTATTTGGTTCAGAGCTGGATAACATTTAATATCCGGTATAAATTATTTTGTGATGAGTGCAGAACGTTGACAAGTCAACGATTACAATAGAAAAGGGACGCGTTAATTTTGTCGTCTCGTCATCATGCTTATGTAAAGGTGGCCAGCTCATGCTCAACTTCAGTGGTAGGTCCATAATTTTTGTTCGGTATGGACAGAAAAAAAAAAAAAAGGAATTCAGTAAGAGCTATCACGTGTGTGTGTATATATATATATATAGAGAGAGAGAGAGAGAGAGTAAAACGTAAAAAAGAAAAAAAATTGCAAGGCACAAGACAAATAAAAAAAACACGAAAATTTTTATTTTGATATTTGTAGTTTCTAATATAATTGATTTTTATTAAAATATTTTTTAAGCATCTTCAATTTAAAAAAAATTATGATATTTGAATGTTTGATAAAAAAAAAACTAAATCAAGAATAAAAGTAATCACAAATAACATATTTATATTAATAAAGAATTAATGAAAACGACTAATTTCATAAAATTTTTGTAAATCGTATTTTTGGTTAACAAAGAGAATTTTTTATCTTTAATTTTTAGATTAAGTGGGGCAGAATTTTTTGTTTAGTGGGGGCAAAAAACTTTTTCAATAGAATAATTTCAAAATTGTATACCAATTGTTTAACAATTTCCCAATTCCTGCGGGGGCACTTGCCCCGATTGGAATACACATAGATCAGCCGGAGCTCAACCCTATTTGATTCCCATCGGCTTCCTTCTAGAAAATTATGTTATTGATAAAGTGTATATATATATATATATATATATATAGAGAGAGAGAGAGAGAGAGAGAGAGAGAGAGAGAGAGACAGAGAGTGATTGAACATTTTTAAGATGGCATGTTTAACGGGGTCTCTTGCTAAAAAGTTCTTTTTTATATGTGCACAAAAAAAAAAAAAAAAAACAATATGGACATAACGTTATTTGAAATCTTAATCAGACCACGGGCACAATACATCAAACATTTATGTGTGGTTGAAAAGGAATCTTTCTTTCAAATGCCCTTCTACAATCGACCGCTCTTTATAATGAGAAAATAAAATAAACCCATGATTATTCTAACTTTTGAATAAGAGCATTGTTGTGCATCACATTTAAGCAGTCATGTGATAGATACAAAACAAATGAAAAATTCATGAAAATAATTTATTTACTTAACAACTTGTAATATATATATATATATATATATATATGCTAAATTTTATCACATCACATGTGATTACTACATATATTAATAAATGTTATCAATTAATATGAAAACTCGTGCATTGGAACTAAATTCCTATGACAACTCAGCAATTTCTATAGCGCTTGATCCAACTATAACACATCATCCAACCATAAAATTATGTGCATTTACATGTTGTAGATTAATATTTTAATGGTCATCTTAATTAAACAATTTGAGCTCCCCCATTGCCATACAGTCAAAGGGGCACCGATCACTGTTATGTCATGCGAACGTGGTCCACTTCCCATTTCCACTTTTCAATCAAGACGCCAAATATCGGTTACATTTTGACAAATCAAAAGGAGAAGGAGCCGAAAGAAAGGGGGAACGGCGACAAAAAGTAAAAGACCGTTCGGTATTCCAGATCCAAGAAGCCCTCTACTTTCATAACGATGCGCGTGCCTGGTCCCTTCTGTCAAACGGCTCGTGCACAGTTCGTCGGTGGCTTTGTTGCGAGTCCAAGTTGGACGGCAATGAAAGTTATTATAATTCAGCCAAAATATTTATAAAAAAAAAAAGAAAAAAGAGAGAGAGAGAGAGAGAGAGAGAGAGAGAGAAAATTAGATTACCTTAATTACGTTCTACGGGGACTTTGAATTTTTGTAACTGCTCTTATTTTTTCTCTCCCATATGTCTCTGGATGTTTATTTGTCGTCTGAGTGGTCCTATTTTCCACCATTTAATTAATACACTAAAAAAATGGGTTAGGGTTAGATTATGAATTTCTTTTTTCTTTTAATAGTCAAAAAAGATTTTTGTGCTATTAATTATATTATTAAATGGGGTCAAATATCATTATTCTTGATACTTCTTTTCCATTACCCGTTTAAGTAAAATTTTTCGGAATGTTAAGTTTTAAATTCTTAATTTTCTATTGTTTCATACGGTAATTTGATTAATAATTTAATATTTTTTATACTAATTAAAGTATAAGATTAAATTTTAAATGTATTAATATTAAAATTAAATATAAATAATTTATTTTAATTTAATAATATTTAAGTAATAAAGTTTTTCACAAAAAAGAAAAAAAATCAAATATAGAACTGCTGACATTTATTTTTTTTAAAAAAATCTCCCAACTCTCTCAAATTTTTGGAAAAATTGTGATTTAATCACAATATACTCAAAATAAATAAAAACCTATTCGTGATTTCGGCGTGCTCTCTCTCTCTCTCTTTTTTCTTTTTTTTTTTTTTAATTGGTGTATTACAATGCTGGAAGGGGTCAGTACAAGAGGGGAGAGAGAGGCCGCTCCCGTGGGTCCATTTTAAATTTCCTTTATTGACGAAACGATGCACGTTGGAAGCTCTGTTCAGGTTGCCTCCGAACCCGTTGCTTTCCGTTGACGGCAAAATAATTGGATTTCAGTTTGGCTTTAGTAGAACCGGAAATTCTAGATCCTTCCTCATAAAATACAAGACGACCCCCGCCCAACGGCCCCCATTGTTTAAATTCGGTCGGCACGACGCAGCCACCGGCCAGAACCCGACTCTCTCCCTCCCGTTGCAGGCCACCAGATCGTGCTCTTTACCATTTTACCTTTTTGAAAACGCATCCGTACCCGTAATAAATTACGAAAAGTAAAACAACAAAAAATAAAAATAAAAAAAATAAAAGATTGGCGGAAGAAATAAATAAATATGAAAAAAAGGCAACTCAACTACTTTTTTTTTTTTCTCAACAAGAAAAAGGACTGAGAGGACTCAACGAACATTCGTCCTAATTAATTACAGTGTTAAAAAAATTTATAATTTAAATTTATTACAAATTTTTTTTATCCGAAATAAATTATAAATTTTAATTAAAAAGTGAATAGATTTGAAATTTAAATTAAAATTATGTGCATAAAAAAAAAATACATTGTGTTTATCATTAAATTCTCGCTACAGGTGGTTACACCGATGCCCGATCCACACGACATAACTAATCAAATCTCAAAATACCCTCTTTCTTCCTTTATCTTCTTCTTCTTCTTTTTTTTTTTCATCCCTTTCTTCTGTAATTGCCTTTTCCTCTCTCTCCGGTTAATCAAATTTCAAGAAGGCACGAGAGAGCACATAACACGAGATAAGGAAAAGAAAAAGAAAGAAAGAAAAAAAAAAAGGGTCCAAGAAAAAAGAAACAAAAAAAAGAAAGGGAAAAGAAAGTTGGTATAGCGTTACATATTTGGGCACCGCGAGGCGATCTCAGATGCCAAATTTGCAGGCGTTGAGAGAGGCGGTTGCACGACACGCTACCACAACCGCCGCAAGCAAGAACGCACCACCGGCCCGACGGCAGCTATTTCTCGATCCTCTCGTCATTGACCGCCGTTCATTGACCAATTGGAGTCTCTCTCTCTCTCTTTCTCTGAATCAAATCTTTTTTTTTTTTTTGGCTCCGAGAAATCGGATCGTATAATTCTCCTTCGATCTCTTCCATCTCTCTAGTACGCCGCCGTTTCTGTTATCGGAATAGAGTAGAGAGAGGGGCAGGAGGGGGTGGGTGGGTGAGGGTCTTGGAAGAAAAGTCAGTTTAGGTGGTGAAGCTTGCTTTGGGTTGTGAGTAGCTGGTTGCTTTGCAGATAAACCTCTAGTTTTCTTTTTCTCGAAGGCTTTGCATATCTATCTATATATACACATAGCATGAATATATGAGGAGAAGATAGGTACGCTGGCGGTGGTTGCTGTAAGCAAAAAAGAGAGGTTAAATTAATCGACATGGTGACCAGCAACTTGTTTAACTGTAGAAAGCACTCCTGGCCTCCCGAGGAGTATGTTAATAAAGGCACCTTGCAATTGGTAATCTCTCTCTCTCTCTCTCTCTGTTAATCGTGAGGCGGTTTGTTCTTTTTCTTTATCTTTTCTTCTTCTTCGTTTTTGTTTTCTCTGGTCTTCGGTGGCGGTTCTGTTTGGTTGCTGAGAAAATTTTATGAGAAGCGAAGAGTCTGAAATTCTGAATATATTTGCTTACTTGAATCGCGCTTTGCAGAATACTTTGATTTGTCATGAAACGTACCCTTCGAATTTTCTTTTTCCTCCTCCTTTGTTCTTATTAAAAGTCAAAATGGAGGATCTCGCTCGCTCGCTCTTCTTGATTGGGAGCCATTGCGTTGCCTTGATTCCTTTTTTTTTTTGGCAACTTTGAAATTACAGAGCAAGACGTGAATCGACTTTATTAATTTGATCGCAACAATAACAACAAAGCGTTAATTCCAATTATGCTCGACTACACAAATCTTTTCCCTGTCATTCCTATTTACTATGAGCTAAGTCTGTTATAGGATCTAATTATTCTACATCATTGTCGACTAAAAATTCCCAAGTCAAGATCGTCATCCTCTCTCTCCCATGGTCATCCAGAGTGGGTAGCATTTGTAAATCTATAATAGACATGTCCAAACCAATGCAAGTGTCACTTGTGAAATTTATCTTCAATTGGTTTTACCTAGATACTCGTTTTTATTCAGTCCTTCCCAAGTCCATGTGAATGGTTTGATACGTGATCAAGATAGCTAGTTTTGCTTCCATTGTGTGGTGTTTTCTTCGTGCAGAATCTTTACCTTAAGTTTTGATGATCTTGTGCTTTTGATTCTGAAGCTTTGTTCATGATGGTTCGGTGCTATTAGGTTCTGTTTGTTCTTCCAACTCAATCTTACCTAGGGAAGAACTTTGCCTTGCAAATTAGTATTTATGAGAATTTTTTATCAAGCTTTCATTTCTGCTTGAAGTTGGAACTTGTGAGAAGTAATTAGTGATTTCAAAGTTTAAATGATAGAAGCTGTTGTCTGGTATCTTCTTAAACTAATAACATTTGTTTAAATTTATTGTCTGGGCTTTCCTTGAAATTAATTCACTGTCCACAAATGTGACAAGTAATTAGTGATTTCAAAGTTTAAATGATAGAAACTGTTGTCTGGCATCTTCTTAAACTAATAACAATTGTTTAAATTTATTGTCTGGGCTTCCCCTTGAATTTAATCCTCTGTTCAAAAGGTTATATGTAGATGTTCAAATTAGATAGGCAGTTGGATAACCAGCTTGGAACATTGGGCCATTATGTTGACCATCCTGCTACCAGTTGTTACACTCATAAAAATGACATCAGTTTAATTTGCTAAATCCTGTCATTCACTTCATATCCTTTGAACCCTGTAAGATATTGAGTTCTATTATTTGACTAAAACCATGCCTTTTCCTTCATTATGTAGTTTGATTTTGATAGTGCTGCTCCACCAAAGCATGCATGGAGAAGGAGCTTAAACAGCCATGCTAATATTCTAAAAGAATTTAGTGTTACTTTTGTGGAAGCAATAAAGATGGTGAGTGATTATGGCCTCTATAACATATGTCAGCCACCGCAAGAGGAAGGATTACATGTGTATATCCTGTTCCTTCTCTGCAATTTTTTTGTGTTTGGGCGGCCTATACTAATTCATTGCACCTCGAATTTGAAATGTTAGGTTCGACTAGGAATAAGACTTTGGACCTATGTCAGGGAGGAGGCATCTCAGGGAAGGGTAATTCCTCAATTTTCTTGAAGAAAAAGAAGCTGCTTCCCCCCCTCCCCCAAAAAGAGAAACCTCCTTTCATCCCTCCCTTTACAATAGCTAGCTGTATATGTTAAAATTAATTCTGTGTTCTGTCCTGATTTTTTTGCAGAAAGCACCTATAGATCCATTTACCCGAGAAAGTTGCAAGCCATCAGCATCCCAGGGAGTTCCACTTGGAGGAATGGGGTATGTTGGGGTTAGATACTCTACTACACTTCTTTATATTGTTTTCTCTACCTTTTCCATTGGATTTGGGTAACCCTGTTCTCTGTTGCAGAAGTGGAAGCATATCCAGAGGTTTCAGAGGTGAGTTTAGACAGTGGCAAATTATACCTGGTACCCGTGAAGCTTCACCTGTCATGGCCAATCAGTTTTCTGTAAAGCTCTGCACTTCAACCTGTCATCTACTTTCTATTTGTTTTTTATGTTGATTGTAAACCATTAGCTGCAGTTATATGAATGTTCTCATTGAATTACCTCTTTGTCTTTAACTGTATTTTGATTACTTTAAACATACAAAATTTCTTGTCTTTGATTGGAGAAATAGAAAAAATGTTATTCCTTTCTTCTTGCCTAGTGATGAGACAGAAGCAATCATTTTAAATTGTGAGGGAAATAAATGGTCTTACAGAGAAAGACAATGTCAGCTAAATCTCTTGTCTCTCTTAGTCTTTGTTCCTTTTTTAATTTAATCCTTTTTATTTTCCATTTCTTATGGCACTGCAAACTGTCTTATAGTTATTGTGCCTGTAAAGCCTTTATTAAGGAAGGCTAGTGCTTCTTTGAAATTTTCATCTTCTAGCTGAGCCAGTCATGCATTCTTCTCCGTCATGCAACTTCTATAATTAGTATCTTTTTCCTACTCCTCTGACAGTGGCTGTTAATATAATCATCCAATTAGTAAAACCCCTTGGCTAGCAGAGATGGACAAACTTTTAGCTTTTCTTTTTCTTATTTTGACTACATCTACTGATGCTTTCAATATAAATGTGGATAATGATCTGTATCATAATTTCTGCAGCATGTCATTATGTGGATTTTTTTTTTTTTTTAATTTTTGTTATTTGAAGTGGTCTCAGAATCTGAGCCATAGAGTCCCTAAGGACCTTTTATTGGCTGCCAATATATGACTTATTCGCTTGCTTTACATTTAAACCATGAATTTGCCTCCAAAAGGCTGAGTCAATTGTTTTGTCATACTTCAGATTTTTATATCTCGTGATGGGGGGAATAAACGGTATGCTTCAGTTTTGGCTCCTGGTCAACATGAAGGGTTAGGGTAAGTTTACAATCCATGTGGCACCATGAATCAGAGAAGTCATCTACTGGAATTGTGTTATTCTCATTGACTCTGTGTTTTTGCTAATCTCCACTAGGAAAGCAACTGATCATGGTATCTCATCATGGGGCTGGAACTTGAGTGGCCAGCATTCTACATACCATGCTCTATTTCCAAGGGCATGGACAATATATGATGGTGCCAGCCTTTTCTCATCTTTCTGGCAAAATAGTCTGTTTTGCCCTTGAATTCTTGTTTTAATGTTTGTATCTTTATATTTAGGTGAACCAGACCCAGAGCTGAAGATCTCTTGCAGACAAATATCGCCATTCATACCACATAACTATAGAGATAGCAGTCTTCCTGCTGCTGTTTTTGTTTACACTGTATGTTATCTTGACTTCTAATGTCAACTATGGTTAAATAACATGGATTCTAATACCACAAGAAATTAGTCACGGACCATTCATCCTGATTCATGTTAACTCCACTTCTAAGGTCAACTAATGTTGAATCATGTGGATCTTGATATAATAAGAAAATATGTAAAACACTCGTTTTATGTACTTTGAGTCAGTGCAGTTAGAGGATTAGGACCTTAATTTAATGCATGGTTATATATGTTTTCTGCAAGAGAATGTATCTGGATTCATGTGCTTAGATTAATATTGTCATACTTGGGATTCTGAAACCTCCTAGGGTGGAAAAGTGATAAGCATGCTGATGTTTTGATCTAATACTACCATTGTTCCCAGTTTTCAGTTTTGCCCAACTGACCCTAAAACTGGATGGCAGTTGGTCTCCTGGAAACCATGTGTGATAGTTGTGTAAAACCATGAATGCCATTTTCAGATCAGGTTTTGTTGAGGACAGTTTTAAAACTGTTGCCTTAGCCCTAACCCAATGGTTTTTGAGTGTTAAGGCAATGAGATTTTGATCTGGCCTTAACAATATCTGCCCATGCAGTAAGAAAGACCTGGTCTTCTTTTTGAAACTACAAATAGGTATGGCAATGCCAGTGTTGGGAAATAATGCTGAGGATCTGAAAATAATAGGGTTATGAAAATTATGTTTGTTCTTGAGATAATTAAATGTAAAATCCAGGGACTTTGTAATGCTGGACTGATTTCAGTCACTGGAATAAGCTCAAACTTTGAATTCCAACACAAAAAGTTGCAAACAGATAATTAGCTTATTTTTATAACAAGTATGTGATAAGATTTTGTTAGATTTGTTTCCAAAACCACTAGTGTAGTTATATTATTAGCTACAGTTGAAAAATGTTGTAAAATTTTTCAGCAATATTCCTATACCAAAGTTGATTATATAACTAATTAGTTAAGATATTTGGTGATCAGATTCTTAAATGGGTGAAAAACAATGTAGTTTTGAAATCTTTGGTGTCTAAAAAGTCAGGGATTATAAGGTTTGGATCCTATCATTTGAATGTCCTAACAAAAGAACTAGTGCCAGTCATTGGGAAAAGTTGCACATTTTAAAACCGGCTTACAAAAATCATCTAGAATATGTCAAGTTTGAATTAGATTTAGATAAATACAAAAAAAGAATGGCTTGATGAAGACCTGGGCATAATGACATATTAGTAGAAGTATTATATGGAACTGACTTGAGCCATGTAGTGGTGGAATTTTTACTATAGTGATATGGACTCAATATGCTTCATTTTGTTATGTCTCTATAGTATTGACTACAAGCAGTACTATTGTGAGTTTCATCTTTGAAAACTATGTTAGACAAGGACAAACAGAGGTCATTGCATCTGTATAATGTGGATGTGCTGATGTATTTTATCTGATATTGTTGCTAATCTTAGATTACTCAGTAATTTAATAATCTGATCAATTAGACAACTGGACTTTTATTATTCTTATTGAATGAAGACATCTAAACTTACATGAGACCCATATTCTGTGCAACTGTAAGTTCAAATTATTGAGCTGCAGTATCTTATAAAGTTGTCCTTTGTAGTTCAGTTTCTGATGAATTTATATATGTTTCTGCTGTAGTTGGTTAACACGGGGAGGGAAAGGGCAAAAGTCAGCCTTGTTTTTACATGGGCGGTAGGTTACTTGGTAACACCCACTCTATTTTAACTATATTCTGCGCTGCACAGAAATAAATTGTCTTTGGATATAAATCTATTGCTGCACAATATTTGCAGAATTCAGTAGGAGGGATATCACACCTATCAGGAGATCATGTGAATGAACCATTCATGTTAGTATAAAATGGTATTTCTTCTTTGTTACTGATGTTGACACACAAAAAAAACTATACTCACTCTAGTCTCATTACCTTGACAGAGGCAACGATGGGGTCTGCGGTGTACTTCTACATCACAAGCAAGTCATCAAACCTTAGTAGCTATATATGACGGTTGGTTTGCAGATTTCTCTTGGTCATTTCAATGTTTTAGGAGTTAAAGAGAAGCAAAAGTATTCAAGATTCCTTTTTGAAAGTAAACATTTATATTATTAAAAATATATATATATATTAAAAAAGGAGAGGCAAGGCAGGAATTCTTCTCTTTAATTAAGATTTTTTTCTCCTAGAAATTATCAATTAAGATATTGTTCTGAAGGGAAAGGATAATAAGAGGGATCGTACATACACAGATATGGTCTCATTCTAAGTCATAATCCCGACCCTTCAATGATAGATGCTTGAAGTGTCTGCTGTTGATTTGGTGTAAAAGTCATGTCCCAGACTTTTTTATTTGTTTTGTTGGTTGAAAGCAACTTGCAATTTTTAGGCAGGGTTGGGATCAGATTTACAGAGTTAGAAGTAGATAATAAAGCTAAAGAGTGTGAAAATGTCCTTTTTGTAAGTGCAGCATTTTAAAGTCCTATGTAAAGGGGTAAAAGATGAAAAAAAGGGAAAAAAAAAACAGAGAGAGAGAGAGAGTAAAAGTGAATGAAAGGCAGTTAGCATTTAACTGAGGAAAAGAAAAGGCAAAGCTGAAGCTATTGGCAAGACAAGGCAGAAAAACCTATATAAAGATGTTTATATTTTTTGATCAACCATTTAAGGTTCTTATTTTAGTTACCAGGTGTTTCTGGGAAAATTTAGGTTTGGAGTAAGTTAGAGGTATTCTGAATTTCTTGGTGCACTACAATTTCTGATGATTGAGAATTGATGGAGCACGTGCATTGGATTTCATTTTCTTTCAGATTTTTAAAACACGCATCGTTCTTTTGTTTTTTGTTTGAGCAAAAAACCTGTATCATTCATTGATTCTGCAAAGGGTATGATCCTGTAAAGGATTTTGATGCTAGTAATTTTAAGGGCGTTTCCAGATGTACATTGTCAAATATTTGACCCTTTTCTTTTATTGAGTTATAATGGTACTGCATAGCCCTTGAGAACATTGGCAAAGTCAATAAAAAAATGATGCCAATAGAACCTTATCATTATTCCAAAATGTAAAATTCATAAGACTTCTTTGGAACCTGTTTTTAATTTTATCATGAGTCTTATGTATCTTTTTTTTTCTCTCTTTTTGATGACAAGGAACTTTTGCTGAATCTTTTGTCAAACTCTTTGTTGGAAATTATCCTGAGCAGAAATAGAGTGAGAGACATTGCTGAACCTGTTTTAGGACCCATGAGAACTTTTGCTGAATCAGTTGTCAAACTTTTTCTTGGAAATAATCCTGAGAGGAAATAGAGTGAGAGACATTGCTTCCATTATTGGCGGAGAAATTTTCCTTAACTAATTATCATTGTTTATCTGGAAGGCCACTGCAGTTGTTTTTCATCTGTTCATACACCCTATTACATAAGAGACCTAAGCATCAAGGCTGTTTAGAAAAAAGAGATTTCTGGGAAATAATTGTCTGTTTTTGAACCTTCAACTGTATGTGGAATTCTGAATTGTGGGCATTCATTCTGGAGTTATTTACCTTACAAGAATTTCTATAATGACTAAGTTGCAGGACTTCAAAGGGTAATCCTCCCGTTACTTTTGCAATATCTGCATGTGAAACTCAGAATGTGAGCGTCACTGTCCTACCTTCCTTTGGTCTATCTGAAGGAAGTTGTGTTACAGCAAAGGATATGTGGGGCAAGATGGTTCAGGTAATATTTCTTGCTTTCATTGCCAGATTTACCTGGATTATTTTGCAAAAGAATTACTCAAAAATAAATTTATAATCCTTTCTTGATTTTTCTTCTTAAGGAAGGACATTTTGATCGGGAAAACTTCAATTGTGGACCAAGCATGCCTTCATCAGCTGGAGAGACACTTTGCGCTGCTGTTTCAGCTTCTGCATGGGTGGAACCCCATGGAAAGTGCACAATTGCATTTACACTTGCTTGGTCATCTCCAAAAATCAAGTTTTTGAAAGGGAGCTCATACTACAGGTAAAGATGTGGGGAACTTCTTTATTTTTATTTATTTTTTGTATTCATTTGCTCATTAGGGTTGTTTGAATGTCCTGCTTATGATTTAGATTGTTGGTTATCCATGTCATTTGCTTTTAGGCAGTTGGGATCCATATCTGATTTTGAGATTCAAAATTTAGCATTCCATTTCTGTTTTCATGCAATTCAGATTAGGATTCCAATTCCAATACCAAACTCTACATCAAATGGCCCCCCAGTTCTGAACATCATTTGTTTAGCAGCACAATTTACATTTTTCAGGGACAAATCATAGAAACCTGTCTAAATACAGAGATGGGTCACAGTTAGGACTCAGGTGTCTTTTAATATATGGTCATATAGCTCCTCCTGAAGCATCAGGTGTGTGCTCACCACCCACACCCCCACCCCCCCCAAAAAAAAAGGAAAAAAAAAACATGCCACAAGAAAACCCAAAAACATAAATGGTATTAGCTCATAATCAAGCTTCAGTTGAGGTCTTATATTAATAACCTATTACACCAGTTGGAGAACTTCCACAGACATTTTTTCAAAGATGACTGGTTTAACATGTTTAGTTGGTCTAAATTTCTTCAATATTAATAAGAGCAATATATAAACATATAACAATGCTAAGCAGTGATACTAAAAGCACCGCTGTCCTATATTCATTCTTTTCTGGGCCTTTATTGTAAAAATTGTGACTATGTGCACATTTGGTCTTAATGATTGGAGTTTCAATGTGTACTATGTTTTGTTTGTTATAAATTATTGAGGAAATCTAGAAGGTAGTATTTATTCATTATTCTTTTCAAGGCGATGAAATTCCAGTTGCAGCAATTTACATGAAAAACAGTAGTATTGTCTTGAATAATAAGGGAGGCAAATGCATCTTCACTATTAAAAGTGATGTATACTTTGTCATTGTGAGTGTTTTCCAGAGATTCTTTCTCTTTTGCAGGAGATACACAAAATTTTATGGCACTTCTGAAAGAGCAGCTCAGAATTTGGCTCATGATGCACTTACAAGTATGTATCTTGGGGTTTAGTTTGTGTGATGTTTCATTAATTCTTTTTTTTGTTGGGGGGGGGTGGGGGGTTTAAGAAAGAAAGCTAAATTTTGTTATCTTGATCAGATTATAAGCACTGGGAGGAAGAGATTGAGAAATGGCAGAATCCTATCCTCAATGATGAAAGACTACCTGAATGGTAATTATTTTGGTGACTCTTATGTAGTCAACCAGATTTGGATATATGTGGGTTCAAACATGTCTGACTCCAACTTGTGCTAGCCACAAGAACAAGTGGCCTTGCTTTTTTCTTCATCATCTCAATATGAGGATGGAAGACCTATTGATGGCCATTGTCAGATATAAGAAATCACTTGTAGATTTAGGTTATTGTCCCCTATTGATCTTGTTTAATCCTTTTCAACCTCATGTCCTACATGTCGGATTCTGGTTGTTATGCTACAACACAGTTTCTAGACTTGGTTTATGAAATAATTTCTTAATTGATATGCCTATAACAAATCATGATAGTGCTTCAGGCTTGGGTCAAGGGTGGTTGATATTGAGGCATATGAAAGCATCAGCCTTAATTCTTATGCATCTCAAAATTAATTGTGCACTCCTTTTTTTGTGTCTAATGCTGCAGTTAATGTTGTAGGTACAAGTTCACATTGTTTAATGAGCTCTACTTCTTGGTTGCTGGTGGAACAGTTTGGATTGGTACTCATCTGTTTTAACTGACTTGTCTCTTCCCTTTCCTATGTTGTGATGCAGTTTCATCATATATGTTGAAACCTTTCTAGCCAACTGGTCATAAATTAGTTTGTTGTCTTTGCTATTTCTTGCATTTAGATCATAAAACAAAGCTATAACATGAAGATTTGTTTTTGCTTTCATCTTTCTGTGCAGATTCTTCTGTGCCAGCTGTTGATATGAGAATTGACCATGATGATTCAACAGAAGACCAAAGCACAGATTTTAAAGTAGTTGAGGCACAAGTAAGCTACAGTGGAGATGCAACCAATCACTCAAGTGATGATGACAATTTAGCTTGTATTGGACTAGAAAACAACGATAAATCATTTCAAACAAGATGCTCATTGAAAGATGAATCAGTAGGTGCCCAGGAGAATAAAAATCTCAACCAATCTTGCCACTCTTTCAATTTCCTGGACCCCCAAAATGAAAGTGATGAAGTTGGTAGGTTTCTGTACTTGGAAGGAGTAGAATATATCATGTGGTGCACTTATGATGTGCATTTCTATGCATCGTTTGCCCTTCTTGAGTTGTTTCCAAAGATTGAACTCAATATACAGCGTGACTTTGCCAAAGCTGTGTTATGTGAGGATGGAAGAAAAGTTAAGTTTCTGGCAGAGGGTAATGTTGGAATCCGTAAAGTTAGAGGTGCTGTTCCTCATGATCTTGGGACACATGATCCATGGAATGAAATGAATGCATATAACATACATGATACAAGTAGGTGGAAGGATCTGAATCCAAAATTTGTGCTTCAGGTGTACAGAGACTTTGCTGCAACAGGGGATATGTCATTCGGAATTGATGTGTGGCCTGCCGTTCGTTCTGCCATGGAATATATGGAACAATTTGACAGGGATGATGATGGTCTTATTGAGAGTGATGGATTCCCAGATCAAACTTACGATACCTGGACGGTTCATGGCATAAGTGCTTACTGTGGCTGTTTATGGCTTGCTGCTCTTCAAGCTGCAGCTGCAATGGCTTTTCAAGTTGGGGACAAATATTTTGCTGAATTATGCAAAATCAAATTTGTCCGGGCAAAATCAGCATTTGAAGAAAAACTTTGGAATGGTTCATATTTTAACTATGACAGTGGGTCTAGTGGTAACAGCAAATCTATACAAGCAGATCAACTAGCAGGGCAATGGTATACAGCATCTTCAGGCTTGCTTCCATTATTTGATGATTTCAAAATTAAAAGTGCTCTTCAGAAAATATTTGATTTCAATGTAATGAAATTTCGAGGAGGGAGAATGGGTGCTGTAAATGGAATGCATCCAAATGGAAAGGTGGATGAAACTTGCATGCAGTCACGGGAAATATGGACAGGTGTCACATATGGTGTTGCAGCTACTATGATCCTCTCTGGAATGGAGGACCAGGCATTCACTACTGCTGAAGGTATCTTTACAGCTGGCTGGTCAGAGGAGGGCTATGGGTAAGTTTCTTGCATATCAGTTAGACATTATATGGTACTCTGTAAATGGCTTTGTTGCATTCTTTTCCTTTTTGCTTGGTGCATTTCTTTTTGTCAGCTCTGTGAATCCCTGCTGCTTGAGGCAGGAAGAAATGCTCATGATTTGTATGTATGCTGTGTTTTCTTTTCTTCTGTTTTTTTTCTTTAATCAACTTTGATAGCAACGTTTTGGTTTTTTTTTTTTTCCCCTGAATGATTAAGCATGAACATGGTTATGTTGTTTTGCTTTGGACAATTGAGTGTTATTGAATGGATTTTTTTTCTATGTTTAGTCCTTTTCCTTTATTATTATTTTTTTTCTTGGTGTGTTTGAATGGAAAATTTAGGCCATTGTGGCTTTATATGGTGTTGGTGACACCAAGAGTAAAATAATGCCATATCTCCCATGCTTCCTTCTCTGAGATCATAGTCAAAAGGATCCATGACATAGAATTGCAGTCTTCTCAACTAAGCAATTTCCTATTGCAAGGTTTCATAATTTATGTTAATTAACTTTGACATTGCACGATATTGGAACATTTTCATAGCTGTAATGTTATACATGATAGCTCATGCTTGCCAATGCTCCAAAGCTCTATCCTCCATGTTAACCTTTTTGGGACTTAATGAAAATATGGTCTCTCTCTTTCTGGCAGGAGTTTTATATGAATAACAGTGTAAATTGTCTGTTGGCTGAAAAAGAAGACTTCATTTTGTACCACTCTTTTCTTGATATCGATGGGCTATTCCATTCCGGAAGCTTAGAAGCCCTGCCACTATCCTTTGGTGTCTAGCAACGAGGCATACTTATATTAACCACTTGTATAGACTTAAGCCTGCATAATAAATGAAAGAGTAATATATCATAGTCGTGTGTGTTTTTCTTCCCTTTGCCATCGATTGGGATTGAATTTTCTTTTTCTGCCAAAATGCAGGTACTGGTTCCAGACCCCGGAGGCATGGACCATCGACGGTCACTTTCGGTCCCTTATTTATATGAGACCTCTTGCTATCTGGGGAATGCAATGGGCTCTATCTCTCCCGAAGGCAATTCTGGAGGCCCCGAAGATCAATTTTATGGACAGATTCCTCTTATCTCCTAGTGCAAGATTCTCTCATAATGATACTGGATTTCGGAAGATTGTAGATAAAGCCAGGTGCTTTGGTACTTCTGCAGTTAACTGTTCTTGCCGATAAAGACGTATGAGCCACCGTCATTGTAAAGTGAAATGTTCAATAATTCTTCTCCTGCGACTCCTCAAATCTCCCCTAGAAATAGAATATACCACCCAGTAACCTATAGAGGCAATAAAGGCCCCAAGCAGTGACTTAGCATCAATTTAGTAACCTATTGTAGGCAAGTTTTTACTTGTCGCCAAATGCGATTCGTTCTGTCTAGAACCCAAAAAAGAAAAAAACAAAGGAAAGGAATGATCATTGTATACACCCTATAATTCATTGAGATGGGTTTATTGGGAACCCGGCAGGAGCCGCCGCCATCTGGTTTTGTCGTTCGCTTTCTTACGCTCTCCCTGTTTGGGTTGAGATGTAATAGTACGAGAGAATTCCCATAGATTGATCACCTTCCAGCATTCCCAAACATCTTTTTTTATTCGTATGCTTGCGTAATAAATATTATGTTTCTAAGGGTAACGTCTTTTCGATACATTTGAAAAAGGTCCTTGCTCGTTCTTTATCCGAATAACAAGCAAATATGCTTTTATCGCCAGAGAAACAAGATTTTATCGATAAATCTCCACACGGCTTAACTTACAATAGTAACCGAACGGCATCTTACGTTTTGTTCAGGTAAAGATGAGGACGTCATCTTATACGACCGTTTCACCATTTCGAAAAGGATTCCTTTTTTTTTTTTAAACCAAGAAAAAAAAAAAAAAAAACAAGGTTGGTTAACCAGGCCAGACTCCGTAATTAGTACAACAAAAATTAAGAAAAAACGAAGAAGATCCACCTGGACCTTTATTACCATAATTTCCCCGTTTACCGTCTCTCCGTTTCTGAATAAATCATTTATTGGTTCTTGATTCTTTCTGTTGGGCCGCTCTGCCCCCACTCGCGCCGCTTTCTCAATCATATTTCCTCGATCAGCGACCGTATTGCATGCGGTGTTTAAAAACTGTTTCGGGTGTTCATGTTATATTGGTTTCTCTTGGAAATTCACATTCATCACGACCCTCTTTTTTTTTTTTTTTTTTTCTTGGTGTGTATACAGGCGTGGATAATATACTTTCATACCTAGGTCATGGATTTCCCTTCGCATACATCACAAATTATGTACCCAAGGCCTTCGCAGTATGGGCATTTTGCTCCCTCATCTACCCATTCCAGAAACTGCAACGTATGGCAAAAGCACCAAAAAAATTAGGGGCAGTCACCATCAAAATGCAAAGCAATTAATGGTGGTATCAAAGTTCTCATACCTGTGGTTCGATGTTAGGTTCACCAGTTCCATCACACTCTGCAAAGAATAACTCTATTAAGCTACATTGCATCGATATTTTTAGAGGCGAGCTGTAGAGTTATTTCTGACAGGAAATCAGTCTTGCAAGTGATGATAAAGATCATATGGAAAAGTGTGGCATCTGGCTGGGAGAACATACTAAGAACTAAAATCCAGGATGGAAGTAAAAACTAACCGGTGGAAGTACACACCTGTGCACATTAAACGTCCCTCCCCACGACAGGTGAGGCACTTTGTTGAGGCATCCTTGGTTTTGTTTCCGCCAACATTTCCTCGGCCAGCAAGTCTAGAGGGCTCTTCCCACCGATTCTCTCCCAGCAGGAATACACGCTGTCGAGATACTTCAACTTCTTTTACACCTTCTTCTTTCACAACGGTCTGCCTTATTTCCGATATTTCTGTCACAGAAGCAACTGCAGCTCCATCGCCACTTTCCTAGAAACAGTGTTTTTCCGTCAACAGGCAGTATCTTTAATAATTTCACAACCATAAACCATGTCATACGGTGCCCTCCCTCCTCTCTCCCTATATTAAGGCCTATTATTAAGGAAGGGAATAGAGAGGACAAATGGTTCAAAAATAGATAACTACAATTACTTGGTTAAGCATCTGCAATATAAATGCTCCAGTCATCAGCATCCTGAACATCATACTTAAAGCACATCCCAAAAGACACAAAATTACAAGAATATGCATGCGTCTGCTTGAATATGAAACAAATCCTAACAACTAATGCAGGAAACTTGGTTGCAGACAGTAAGATTGGTCATGTGTAAATTGAAATGGACTGTCAAGACATGGCCTTACAAGGATATTCTTCCCCATCTCAGTTGCAGCATGTATTTAAACATAGCACTAAACATGGACTGAGTGGATTTTGCCAGTACAACAATGCAACTTGTCTTGAAAAGCTCATGAATCTCTGAAGCCAAAATCAATTTGCACTTCCAGTTAAAGAAAGCATGAATACAGAATCAGTATCAGTTTTTCTGGCATCTATATGACGAATGGGTCAAACATGATTTTGGAAGGAAAAGAATATGCTAGTGTTAGTGAAAGCCACATGATCTGAACATGCCTTCTGTGAATCATTTGATATGCTCTCTTTTTGATTTTCACCAATATTTGATCTGGCAATCTTCACTTGTTCCTCTACATAGAGCCTTTCAAGGAGTTCTGCTGTCATTATTCCATCTTCAGAGGCACCCAGTGTTGCCTGTCAAGCAAGATCATGCATTATCTATCTAAAGAACTTGGCCATGAGCTAAAATACATGAATGCCACAAGTTTTAAAACAAAATAGAGAGAACACTGCATATGTCAATGCATGAACATGACCACAAAAGATCTTGTGCACTGTGTGTGGACTATTAGAAAGATATAAACTATAAGGTAGATTTGAAAATTTTGGAGACTTTTGTCCAAGAGAAGTAATTAACTTACTTGCCAGGTCTTCACTGCACGCTCAGTCCCACTTGAGAAGCTAGAATATTCCATGTCTTCTTCGCCTGAATAAAATCCCAATTTTCGCAATGCTTCCTGTAATAACCACACCCATCATTAAAGCAAGTAAAAGGCCACTGAATTTGAATATCAACAACACACTTATGACAGCACTAGAGAAAAAAGAGAACAGAAGAGAATGAAAAAGAACGGATCACCTGCCAGAAAGATGATGAGCTTTTTACTTTCTAGGCACACCATCAACACAAAATTTATGGTCATTATTGCAGTTAAAAATTTTATAACATGCAGCCAACAGCTAACATACACCTGGATGACATGCAACTGTTTCTGGGCTTTGCACTTCGAAAGCCACAATAAGTTTGCAGATCATAGAATATAAGTAGCACTACTACTGGATGCTTATGCACTATACAGTTATTTCTGTTCTGAACATCCAATATACTCATAGGATGTTAAGGCAGCAAACTTTGGGAGAAGAATTGTGTCCAGGTCAAACAATTACCAAACAATACAAGTTTTAAATTATGGAGACGTGAAAAGCACCTTGCCATAAGGATATCAACTAGCACCTTATAGCTTGTGCATTGCATCGAGCAGCCCCGGTTTACACATTTTGGGGCATCATCACCCTTCCAGCAACAGAATGTTTGCCATTTCTTGTTTTCAAAAGGACCCAATAATTTTCCAGTACTCATTGACTAAGCAACAAGTAACATAAAAGACTTCTCTCAATATCGTGAATCCAAACAACTTGAGTAGCATTTGCACTCAGCTCATCGTGAAACCAAACCATTATTTAGTAAACACCACTTACAGAAGCCGAGGGAACCAACCAAGTTGCGAAAAAACATAGAACAAATTTCCATCATACCTTCCATATTTTAGAGTAGTCTCGTCATGTTAACAAATCGAAATTCTCTGAATCTAATGCTTATATAAAATTTTCAGGAAAAACATTCAAGAATTGCAATAAAAAAGCATAAGAACAAGAGTAAAATTTTTTTAAAAAAAAAAGAAAAAAAAAAAGGAAAACTCGCCTTATAAGAAATGCAAGCACACCTGCAACTCTCGCACCTCCTCTCCTTCGCTGCCTTTTCTCAGCGGATTTCTCTTCCTGTCTTTCTTTTTCTCCTCTTCTTCTCGCTTGTTCTCCAAAACGCCAATCACCTCCTTCTCTTCCCCCAACTTCAACACAATCGGACTTGCAATCGACCGACTGTCCGCAATCCGATTCATCTCTTTCAATAAAATCTCTTCTTGCACCGGCATTCGGTCCTCCAGCGCGTGGATTCGGAGCTTCAGCGACTGAATCTCGGCGAGCATGGACTCCCGCTCCCGCAGCCACCGCTGCTCTTCCCGAATCCACCGCTGCTCCTCGCGGAGCCACCGCTGTTCCTCTCGGAGCCAGAGAAACTCATCTCGGTTGGCGTTGGCGGGGCTGTAGGGAGAGGAACAGAAGCAGACGTATGATTCGGAGAGAGAGAGTGAGAGTGGAAGTGACGGCGAGGATTTAGAGAGTGAGGGAGGAGAGGGCGTGCAGTGGCGGCCTTGACGACGGCGTATTATGGAGAGCGGAGAACTTGGGGGAAGCGGAAACGACGACCACATTCTAGAGAGAGATAAAGGAGCGTTGGCTGAGATTGGACAGGGAGGCAGTATATTTTCGGAAAGTTTTTTCTTTTTCCGCAATAATAATTTATTATTTTAAATGTAGTTATGAATTTTTCAAATTTTATTATTTGTAAAATTTGTTTGATTAGGGCGCATCATTTTTCCGTCTCGAAGCTTTTTTGGTCCTTTTCTTTTCTTAAAGCCTTTTTTTTTTTTAATCTTTTAATTTTTTTTTGAATTTTTAAATTGTCTGAATATTTTTACAATTTTCAGTGCTTACAATTTTTTTAACTTTTGAATTTTTTAAATAAAAAAAATTCCTATTTTTATATTTTTCGAAAAAATTGGAATTTTCACAATTTTTTGAACTTGCTCAGAATTTTTATAAAAATTTTCAGATTTTTTTAACTTTTTTAATTTTTACTCTTTTTTTAATAAAACGTCATATCATTAATAATAATAATAATAATAATATATTTTTTTTTTTATGATGTAACGCGCGGTGTTTGAAATGATGTTCAGAACGACTACTGACTACATAAACATATTTTAACAATTTAAAAATTGGTGCCAGTAAACAACAACACTAAATGAAGCTGAATAGCAACGGCAGCTTCAAAAAATTTAAAACAAACATTCAATACTCCGCGTGAAGAGCGTGGCTACTAGCCAGCCTCTCGCTTCTCTTAGTCACCAAAGCATTCATTACCGACCTTAAACTACTCCGCACAAGGAAGCGCACCCTACCTATAATTTTTTTAACAGGCTTATAAAATTATGATATCAATGTTTATTTATTTATATATATTTTTTTAACATTATAATACTTTCATTTATTCGTAACTATCCCAAAGGTTGAGACAGCATTCATAACCAAAAAAAGAAAAAAAGATGGCTTTTAGAAGCCAATTAGACGTGTCAATTTCCAACAAAAAAACCTATACAAAGTAACAGAAGTCCCTATGTGCACCAAAAAAAAAAAACAAAAACCCCATTTACAAAATATACATCTTTGAGTAACTCCAAAAAAAAAAAAGAAAAAAAAAAGAAAAAAAGACTCCCTTAAGAACAGCATCGTCTTGCTCGGAGGTATAATAACTAAACAAACAAAATTCATACCAACGTGACTGTGACTGTGACTGCAATAACAAATATCTACACATAAAGGTTGGTTTGCATCATCATAATGGGTGACGTTCTGTCTCCTCAAAAGCCACACAACCAAATCCTCTATTTTATTATTTCTCTGTCTTGCCATTCACTTCGTAAACAAATTGCACTCTCTCGGATGGTAGATAAAGAAGAAGAAGAAGAAGAAGAGGAGAGGCCTCTGCTCCTATTTTGGATGTCGTTAAAAACAGCGAGTAAAGACCAATACCTTTCCTTCCCATTATTTAACTATGCCGCTATAATACGAGAATCAGTCTCTTTAATTAGAGGTGTAGATTTGTGATCTTTCGTTTGTCCCCATAAGCTCATTGCCTCTCTAATTGAAAGGAGTTCCGCTTCGTTGATATTGCCCACTCGGATAGACTTGGAGAAAATGCACAGTATCTTTTCATCATAACTTCTCAGAATACCCCCACGTGTGTCACCCCAACGAAATCAATCGCGGAAGCATCACTGTTAAATTAAGATGTTTCCGTCGGGGGTGGTGCTCATGCCAGTTACGAGTAGGAACCTCGTTGACAAGGAAAATACTTGTAATATTTAATATAAAATTACGGATAGAATGACAATAGTGAGGCCATTTTGCCCTAATCCACTATACCAATCTAATTCATATCAGGTCACAAGTCTTTTCAACTTGAAAATACGATATCGATGTTGAAAAAGTCCGATGAACATTCATATACGGTCTTAGTTATCTAGCAGTCAAAACCCTCTTTCCTAATGAAACTACCGGTCTTACATCGTATGACAAAATTCTTGGCATCTTTAGCCGACAACCGATGACCTTCCCAGCAATTGAACTTGTCTGCGTTCGGAATTGTGTAATAAAGCTGGGATTTGAATATTAATTCTCTTGACGAAACTATAGCCATTATCCTTACTTCACTATTTTTTAAACATAAAATATATATATATATATATATATAGGGGCAGAGCAGCAGCAGCCGTAGCAACCACACATAGAGTATCGTGGAATTGATAATCTGGTTCGCATCAAGTGAGGGAGATATATGCGTTCGAGTGAGGGATGGAGAAAGTTTGTTGGGTTTGTTTTCTGAATCTCCTGCTTCTGTTGCAGTTTGCCAGTTGTGTGCTCTCCTTGGACCGTAGCCAGTTTCCCCAATCGTTTATATTTGGAACCGCAACATCATCTTATCAGGTTGGTAAATGCTGCTCAATTTGCTGTTACCAAGAAACAAGGTTGGTTCGAAGTTATCTGGGAAATTTTTTCTAATGGGGTTTTTAATATGTCGTTGCATGTTGAAGACGACGCCTGCTAAGACTAGATTATGGCTACCGTAGTTTAATATCTTTAAAAAATTTGTACTAAATTAATTGATTATTTTCGGACAAAAATTGATCGAAATTATTAAAAATTATATCTTAATTATATAAAAAATTATTAACAATTCGATATTTTTGTTTAAAAATTTAATTTCAAATAAATTTTAAAAATATAATACTCAAATAAAAATATAAAAAATAAAATATTTAATTATAAAAATTTAAGTTTTTTTTTTTTTGCCTATTTTGTAAAAAAGAATAACGATAACCACAGATGACAGATCACATAATGAAACAATTAGATGGTCAAGGGTTTAAATTATATAATAAAATTTTGCGAGTGTCAATTTAAACCCGTCTGCTTGGGTACCATTTGAATCTTAGGTTCGTCATTATAGACCCCAAACCTATACAAAACAATAAGAATAACAGTAAATTGACGGCTAGCATAAAATATTTATAGTCAAACTCTTTGACAATGTGATACTTACGTAAAACTTATAAATGCTTCAATTAAAAAGTGGACTAATTCTAAATGGAAGTTACGAGGAGAAAGACTACAATCTAAACTGATTTAGAAATTTATGATTAAAAGTGATTTAGAATTTGTGGGTCTCACATTAAACTCAATTTATAATTGAACTGAATGATAAAATATATATATATATATATATATATATATTTAAATAACTCATCTTAATTAAATCTAAGATTAAAATTTTATTATTGTTGTTACCATTAACTAGTCTGTTTAGTTTCAATAGCGTAGTTAAGTGGCCATTTCTAACTTTCATATTGAAACCCAGATTGAAGGAGCATACCTGGCGGGCAACAAAAGTCTTAGCAATTGGGATGTGTTTACACATATGCCAGGCAAGTACAAATGCTAACATGCTTGTACACAAGTTAATTTAACCTCAGTGATTGTGAAAATAGCATTTTGTGCTGACTAAATCATTCATCTCTGCATTACACGTCACGTGGAAATGGAGTTATTCTTTCTGTTTCCATTCTCTAATTGCCAGTGTCTGCACGAGACCTACAATTTTCCATGTGTATTTTAAAGTTTTACCGTCAATGATAATTAAACTATCCCACCTCGATGCATTTTCTCTCACAGACCATGCTCTGTTACTTTCAGGAAAAATTAGGGACGGAAGCAACGGGGATGTAGCTGATGATCACTATCATCGATACTTGGTAATGAACTGTTCGAACAACATCGTTTTCTCAAAGTGGCGGAAGCACATTTTACTTTGCTGAAAGAAAAAAAGTCATTGCTTTGGACTAAAAAAGTTATTATTATTTTTTTTTTAACCCGGCCGCTTCTCCTACTACTAATAATTACTCTTCCTTTTTTTAAGGTCAAAATAAAAAATAATAATAAAAAAATTACAAATGCCCTCGTATTAGCAAATCAGAAAGATGGTGACGTCACGTGAACTATCTATTTTTATTTGTGGTGTGCTTCAGCGAGACATAGAGTTGATGCATTCCCTTGGGGTGGATTCATACCGATTCTCGATTTCATGGTCCAGGATCCTCCCAAGTACGTCTCACAAGTAGCTTCTCCTTAAGGGATGTCGGTCAAATTTTATGTTCCCATGCATGTTTCTAAGTTGTGTATTTATTCTATCCACGTATAGAGGGTAGATTTGGGGAGATAAACCCAGATGGGATGAGGTTCTACAACAACCTCATCGATGCTCTCCTTCTCAAAGGTAACATAATATGTGCATGGAATTTGCACCCAGCCATTAATGCACAAACATTTCAGACATGCAAGCAATGGTTTATGTGACAGAATTAAAACAAATTAAAAACATAACGTGAAAAATTTCTGACCAAAACTGTTTTCTTTACGTAGGAATACAGCCATTTGTTACCTTGAACCATTACGATATCCCTCAAGAACTTGAAGGTCGATATGGCTCGTGGTTGAGTTCTCAAATACAGTAACTTTCTTTCCGGCTACTTCAATTCTAATGACCAAAGGCAAAGAAAAGTGTTAAATTCTCTAGCATTATTCACTACATTAGATATCCTGCAATTTCGTAGGGAAGATTTTGGCCACTTTGCAGAGGTTTGCTTCCAGGCATTCGGTGACAGGGTACGATACTGGGTCACTATCAACGAGCCTAATGTCATGGTCCGATTTGGCTATTACAACGGAGAATATCCGCCTGGCCGCTGCTCTTACCCAGCAGGCAAATGCCCCTCCGGCGACTCTGCTCTCGAACCTTACCTCGCCGCTCATAACATGATTCTAGCACATGCCACGGCAACTGAAATCTACAGAAGCAGGTATCAGGTAAAACAGCCGAAGTCCAATATTATAGTTCCTCATTAGACGGTGGCAGCAAAAGGCTTTAATTTTCTCATCCTTATGAAAGAAGCTAAATCACCCGAAGGGTAAGACAGAAATTTGAAATACTGTCTCTTTGAATAGGAAGAGCAAGCAGGCATGGTCGGCATTGTAACAGATGCCTACTGGTATGAGCCACTAAGAGATACTCCCACCGATCGCTTGGCTGCTCAACGAACATTAGTGTTCCAAGCTGCTTGGTAATTAAACAGCCTGAGCTCCTCTCCCGATCCCTTTTTAGCAGATTCACACCTGAGGTCTCTAATTTCAAAACTCAATGTTTTTAATCACCATAGGTGTTCCTCAGAGTCACCCTACATATTGTTTTATGCTGGACGCAAAATGTTTGATACTATTTTGACTTTATTAACTGGAAACATCAATGCGCTTCATTGCATTATTCTTTTTTGCCTAGGTTCCTTGATCCCATCATATATGGAGACTATCCGCCTGAATTGAGGGAGTTAGTGGGTCTGAGGCTGCCGTCTTTCTCAGCGGATGAGAAGAAGAAATTGGCAAACAAATTAGATTTCATTGGCATCAACCATTACACCACCCTCTATGCAAAGGATTGCATGTTCTCACCATGTACTTCTACTGACTTTTTTGGAGATTCTTTTGTGTATCTTACAGGAGATAGAGAAGGAGTTTTTATAGGAGAGCAGGTAAGATTTTTATTAGTTTCTTCCACGCTGATAAACCGAGACAATAATTTCTAGCATTTATCTCTGGGGTTGAAAGTTTTGCCTTTTTCTGGATACTGATGCTAACGACGAAACTTGATGGGATGCTGGCATAATTCCACTGACAAACTGCATTGAATTTTATGCTCTCGTAGACAGCAATGCCCACTTTTTATGTCGTACCAAGAGGGATAGAGAAGGCAATTATGTACATCAAAGAAAGATACAACAATACGCCGATGTTCATCACAGAAAATGGTACTTAGAATAAACCTCAACTGCGATTTCTAGCATTCAGCTACATGGCATGTGCATACAATATGCTTCTGTAGATCATCAGTTTAAGCAGTCACTCATCATTGACATACACGGCCTGCAGGATACGCACAACTTTGTGGTGAAACCATTGAACACATGCTCAATGACACGAGCAGAGTGGAATTTATGAAGGGTTACCTTGCATCCGTAGCTATGGCAATTAGGTAGGTTCATCTACCAGGAAATCTCACTTGGTCTTCAGCAACTTCCCATGCCCTAGAACAGCTTCTTAATAATCAAGTCCATCGTGTGATCCTTCTAACACAGGAAGGGCGCAGATGTGAGGGGCTTTTTTGTGTGGTCTCTGATAGACAATTTTGAATGGACATATGGTTATACCATATGCTTTGGACTATGCTACGTAGACCGCAGAACATTGCAGAGAACACCAAAACTATCAGCCAAATGGTTCGAGGAATTCCTGATGAGAGAATCTGGGTTACATAGACCTCAATGAGAAATTTCTAATACTGCAGAAAGTAAGCAAGTAATGTTTCCGTGTCATGCTACCTAGAAAGAAATTTCTCTGCATTATGCTCTCTGAAAAATCAGACGGGCTTATGTTAGTTTGGCTAGTAATGTCTATCGGCATTTTCCTAAAGATTTGAAGATCAAATCCTACTGAGAAGTGGGAAACTTTTCACTCTCATGTAACTCATGGCCTGTTGAATCTCTAGTAGACGAAGAAAAAAAATGTCAGAGGGAGCAAAGGAACTACGGAATTGTGTTGTGTATCATCTTTGGATAAAGCCAGGTGTAGTACGGACATAAAATTAGTCATTGCCCAGTGTCATATCCTTGTGCATGAAAAGCATCTAGCTTTTTGTTAGTGGAGCCTATCGCCCCATCTCATCGTCATGAAACAATGAATAAAGCTTTTGACATGCATGAAGTCCTAGCCGAGGTGCATCCAGACATAGATTCCCTATTCTCAGACGATGTTGGTTCTTTTGTGAGAGTGGACTGCCTCGACGTCCTGGGGAGATTGAGCAATGCTGCAGGGGCGGCATTTCTTACAGCATTACAAAGAATACAACACAGAATTACAGCTCGTCTCCTATTCTGACAAAATGCTTACAGCATCATACAACGTTAATTGCATTACATGCACGCGCATATATGTATATAAACAAGGTCCAAAAACAATGGTAGCCACGGTGATTTGATAGCCATGAATCGCCAAATTGAGCCGCCAAGACATATGCATTGTATACAACATAACAGAACAGAACATATACAGAAGAAAAGAAAAGAAACCAAAAAGAAAGAAAGAAAGAAAGTCATGTGAACTGACCCTTCGATGATTGAGCAGGGAGAATTCTTGCACGATCCAATGTCCATTGCTGTCATCGCGAGCAGCGCCGCCGTGGTGGCCGCCCTTGGTCTCAAAGATCAAGTATTTCTTCAACCACTTAACGCTCCCGTCGGAATTCTCAGAAGCATAAAAAGGTTTTCCGAATATTCCAGGAACCGGATCCGGCCTTCCGGGAGATTCCTTTCGGAGCCTCCTTCTTCGACTGGGTGAAAACACAGAAACACCCATCGGAGCTCTTGTCGAACGACTTTCGTGGGTTATTGCGGCCGTGAATATAGCAGCGTTCTTTCACGACGCCCACTGCTAAAGGTCAATAACTTTGATATTACTGTTAAAATTCAATAATTTTGATATCACGATTATAAAATTATATACGAATCCTCTCTGCCATTGATTTTCTCTCTTTCTTTCTTTACTTGCCTTTTTTTTTTTTTTTAATCCTTCCCTCTCTCTCGGGTTTGGCTCCACTCAGGGTTAAGACCTTCATTTGAATTACAATGATAAAAACGGTACCGTGTTGGATTGTTATTCTCTCTCTCTCTCTCTCTCTCTCTCTCTCTCTTTTTATTACACTTTGATATTCCTAGACAACGACTCGATAGTTAAGACCTTCGGGCTTCGCCCCCAACACCACTAAGCCAATCATATGTGCTTTGTCTCAATATTTCAAAGGGTGAATAGAATTCCACAGAGAGAAGATACTTTATCACCCAATATAGAGTTACTCTGTCTCATGAGACCCATGACGTGGGTCGATTTTGACTTAATTTGTATGACATTGCTCCTACTCATGTTTGAGGGGCCGAAAAGTTAATGCTCGCCACAAGAAGAAAACAGATTGTTTTTTTGTTTTTTTTTTTTGGGGGGGGGGGTTGTGTGGAAAGTTGATCAATAATTTTCTATTCCTGTTGTTTTGCAATGCCCTCTAAATTGGGGGTGCCGGGGACTTGGAGCGGAGCAGAGCAGCTCCCCGGTCTCATTGAAAAAAGATGAAAATATAGATCAACCGGTAGGTCAAAAATAAACGCGAAGGCCGTCCTCCTCCTCCTCTTGGCCTCTTCCGCTCTGGGAGGAAGCTTTTATTTCTCGCATTTATGGCGCAATGGTTGATCATTTTTGCCCCTTGCATAATTGATATTTCTCATTTTTTCATATTTTGACAGATGGAAAGAAAGGAAGAAAGAAACAAAGAAAGAAGAAGCAAACCGTTTTGTGCACAGATTTGGGGAGAAATGCAATGATGCTGAAGATAGACATTGGATATATAATGCACCAATAGGATACTCGATGATGATCGGCCATGTCCATCGATAATTAACAGAGAGATTAAGAGACAAGGTTGGAACAGAATAATTGATAAAGATCCAAAATAATTAGCAGGCTTTGTACGAAGAAGTGATTAAACATGCTGACTGTCAGTTGATTGCAAACGATTAAAACACATGAAGCAGCAGTGTACAACTTCAGTGGCCACCACCCCCACCAGCTCCAAATCCAGCTCCACCGCCCGCACCAAACCCACCACCACCGCCTCCGCCAAATCCGCCACCCCCTCCACCTGCTGCACCTCCACCGCCGAGCCCTCCACCTGCTTCACCTCCACCGCCGAGCCCTCCACCTGCACTGCCTCCACCGCCAAGCCCTCCGCCCCCGCCTAGGCCACCTCCAGCACCTCCCCCCAATCCACCGCCACCCCCTAAGCCCCCACCCTTTCCGCCACCATGTCCTTTGCCCTTACCTAGATCTCCTCCATGTCCACCGCCAAGGCCACCACCTCCTCCCAATCCTCCACCAGCCCCACCACCTGCACCACCTCCAATGCCACCGCCCGCACCACCTCCAATGCCACCACCCGCACCACCACGTGCACCACCTCCTGTGCCACCACCCACACCACCACGTGCACCACCTCCTGTGCCACCACCCGCACCACCTCCTGTGCCACCACCCGCACCACCTCCAATGCCACTACCCGCACCACCACGTGCACCACCTCCAGTGCCACCACCCGCACCACCCCCAGTGCCACCACCCGCACCACCTCCTGTGCCACCACCCGCACCACCTCCTGTGCCACCACCCGCACCACCTCCAATGCCACCACCTGCACCAGCTCCTGTGCCACCACCCGCACCACCTCCAATGCCACCACCTGCACCACCACCCGCACCACCTCCAATGCCACCACCCGCACCACCTCCAAAGCCGCCACCCGCACCACCTCCAAAGCCGCCACCCGCACCACCTCCAAAGCTACCACCCGCACCACCTCCAAAGCCACCGCCTGCACCACCACCAATGCCGCCGCCGCCGCCAAACCCACGGTGCCTGAATCCCTTCTTGAAAATCCCATGACCGAGGCCTCCAAGGTGGGAACCATGAAGGAACAGGTGCTTGTCATCTTTGTCCCCGCTGACATGGTCATCAGCCTCGGCAATACAATTCACAAGGACAAGGAACAAGAGAGCACCATAACCACAGCGAACAATCTTCCCCATCGCCAGTCTAACAAAAAGAAAACCGATAAGACAGATACTGAACTAGCGGGGCCGACTACGCGGAGGTGCAAGGGAGCAGCGCTTGTATATATAAGCTGGAAAGAACAGTAATTATCGCATGCTTACTGTAACAACCTACAAGTCGTAGGTCCATAATAAACCCAACCGTCAAGCTTGCATCAGTAAATGAGGGCTCATCTGTGCTTGGACAAGAAATTTATGTTTTCCAACTGCCCACTCCAACGGGGTCACAGGTCATGCAGTGATAGCCACTGGGGCACCGTTGCACGCATGCCGATCGTGACGGAGCCTTTTTACAAGGTTTAGCGCTTTCGACCCGAGGACGCGCGCGTTTGAGCTCTTCTTTTTATCATATTTTAATCCAAAAGGGAGGTCAACTTGGACGCCTGCTGAGCTGGCCATTTTTCACAATTCAAAGTTGGAAGCTGCCAAAAAAAAAAAAAAAACTAAAGTGTGGAAGGCTAAACGTGATTCCATTTAATGAAACTTTAATTATTTGGCATTCATAGAGCAACCGAAAAATATGTGGCTGGCCGGATCCCCCCCCCCACCCCCAAAAGCCCCCCCGCTTCACATGCACACGTGGGTACGCCCAAAGGTCCAGGGACCAACCTCTGCGCATGATGCATTTCTAATCCAAGAGGTTCGCTAAAAACCTCTTCGTTAGATTTTCTAATTTTTGGGTAATAGAATTTTATGAAAATTTTAATTTTATGACTGCATTTCACGCATGGGATAGTATTAGTACGACGACGACGAAAAACATTTTACATATTTAGCATCGACCACATACGTATTTTGTACTATTTGAGTGTTAAAACAAAAAAAAAAAAAAGAAAAGAATGAAGAAGAAGAAGAAACAGATGCTTGTAGACGAACGTGCCAACGCTGCAATCAATTTTTTATGGGAGAAATAAAATAAAAGTTTACATGGTTTTTGTGGATTTTCTTAAGTATATGCATATAACGCCTTCTTTTTTATTATTTTTTTTATCATTAACTTGAATATAGTGTCATGTTGATTTTCTTACTTTATACGTATCGGTGACGCAAATACTAAATGCGAATATGGATATAAGAATAAAATTACTCCGTTCCGACTTAGAATAGTTAAAAGATACGTACGTAACAAGGCGAGAGCTTTGTGGACTTACACACCCTTTATGCGTCCACCAGCTAAATTGATTTTCACTGACGTGCTCTTAAGAAATAATGATCAAAACCATTAAATGTATGATTTTGTTCTTTATTATTATTATTATTATTATTATTATTATATAATAGCCCGCATGTAAATTACATGTTGATTGGTCAACTAAGTGGATCGTGTACTTTGACATTCGACTTCAGTCGGTATAGGCTTGTTACCACTCCCGCATGCACAAGAAGTGACCATTTGCTTTTCTTTTCTCCTCTCTTCTTCATTTTTTCTTAATCTAATGCACACATTCGATTTAGCGAAACCTACACATCTATACGCCACAATACACAGTCTATAAAACAATCACGTCTATCCAATTTTTTTCTCTTAAAGACAACCTCTCTCTCTCTCTCTCTCTCTCTCTCTCTTTTTTTTTTTTTTTTTGGTACATCGAAAAATCTAGCATCCATTGATTTTACTAAATACAAGTTATCAGTTCTCCGTTATCAGCTATCTAGCACAAACTCAAATGGACTTTTCAGGACAAAAATAAGTGCACCAAAACTTCTGAACACAAAGCAAATCTCGGAAGTCTGCCCTGTTCTATTATTTGCTTTCTGATAACAACCAAACAAATGCAACACACCCAAATGAGAGCTACAACCGAGGGAACCCTGACGAGTCCCTCTTGTGAATAAAAGCTAAACAATGAAGTTGAGAAGACAATCCTATTTGATATATGGTATGGACTTTTACCCATTATTCCCCCCCCTAGAAGATCCCGGCTCTGGGGATGGACAGGCCTCTCACACTTGGTACCGAAATTGCCAAATGGGAGGGTGGCAGGGAATTACTTCCATATCTTCACAGACTTGTCATGACTTGCAGAAGCAACCATCCCTGTAACCGGTGATTGGGCCAACGCTGGTATAACACCCTCATGAGCAGGCATGGTCATACATTTGTTCTCAGCCATGTTCCACAGCTCCAATGACTGAATCAGAAGTCCGGTATAGTGAGTTAAGTGGAACAGGTGAAATAAAACCAGCATTAGCAATCCACAAAGGCAACAGTTCATGAGGTAACTAGAAAAGGAAAAACAAAACCAACACTAGTAATCTATAACAGTTGTTCCAAGTCCAAACAAGTCAAATATTCCAGTGTAGACCTAATGCATCCCCATTAAGTTGCAAAAAAAAAAACCTAAAACCCCAGAATAGATATTGGAGACTTTCACCTAGATTGTAGTCAAAACAAAGACCTCAATGGCCAAAATTGAGGCAAATTACTGTCCCAGGAATGATTTTGCATATGCAACAGTGTTGATCAATTACACCATGTGGGACGTGTGCTGATGCCAAACATAGAAAATGCTCGTATTTCTACAGTTTAAGCCACTGCAGTTAGAACTTATAATACTGATATACATCATCATGCATTCGTCACCTGGTAGCCTCCAATGACCAAGAGTGTGGAGTAGCTCGGATGGAAAACACAAGAATGGAACTTGTTCCCACTGGAATTGAGTTTATGAATACACTCTCCTGATGCCAATGACCACACTCTGACAGATTCTTGACTGACAGATGCCAAGTAGTCTCCATTTACATCCCAAGAAATGGAATGCACCTCTGTGGAGTGCCCCTGAGAGTCAAAGGATGTTATTTATTCCCATGTAAGCATACAAAATAACCAAAAGTAGTAACTGTCGTGCTTTTGAAAGCTTGTAATTTAAGAATAGCACCTTTAAGGTGTATGTCCGACTGTCTGTCTCAACATCAAAGAGGGACACAATATTCTCTGCTGCTGCAGCCAATAGGTGTCCAATTCTTGGCTGAAAGCTAACTTGTGCACTGCCTCCCTGCTCCATCAAACAATTGAGAGTTAAATAATTGTTGATGTACCCATTAGAATTCCGAGAACAAAAGGAAACAAAAAGAAGAAAAAGAGAATGTGAGTCTGGCCTTTAAGATGCGGATGCAAGAGAACTGTGTGATATTCCAGAAGCGAATCTCATAGTTACCATCACACGAACAGAAAAGGTCATTCTTCTTGGGGTGGAAGTCAAGTGACATCACATGCGAAGTATGCCCTGTATATGCCTGCAGGGAATACCTTGGCTGCAGGAGAGAGCTTTATTAATAGCATATGATAGGTAGACCAAAATATTAAATGATTTTCTAGATCTGAATCAAGACGAAATGCTGTCACTGATATGGGATAACAAATGGCAACTGCATTTACATCTTTCAAACAGCATATTAGATAATTATATAGAAACTAATTCATCATAGATATTGCTCTGGGGTACAAAGGGAGGCTGATGTTGAAGGGTATAAAAAGCATCACCCATATAGTGAACCATGCATAAGTCAAGATGAACTGAAATTCTCTTTATCACACATAGAAATTAAATGGATGCATGGTACCCTCACCTTCCAGCAATTGCATGGGGTAGGCATGTCATACAATGAAATGCTTGTCCAGGGAAAATGAAAGAAAATATTGACACCATGACAATGATATTTTTTTAAAAAAAAATTTGGACAGCCACAAATAGAAAGTCTCTTTTTTTAGATGATGCAAAGAAATTGAACAGAAGAATGCAAGTATAAAAATTTCCGCATGCCACAGCATCAGGGCAAAAAATTGCAAAGAATTATAAGGTAAAAACAGATAACAATTGCTTTAAGGGAAAGAAATGTTGAATGCAACTATAAATTATTCACTAATGGATCATTTGTCACATAAACCAAATAGTACTAAGCAAGAAAGTAAGGTGGAAAATAATTTACTTCTGCAGCATCCCAGAGTCGCACGGTTGTGTCAAATGAAGAGGTTGCTAGCTGAGTTGAGTTTGGCCTGAAACGAACATCAGTTATTATATGGGTGTGTTCTTCTGGAGTGCACTTGGTTTGCAGAGTTTGCATGTTCCAAAGGACAACCTAATGACATGAAAATGTTAGCATCAAGGCAATTCATTATAAATGAGATATTAATTGTTCGTACTTCTGATGGTGGTTTCTGTGAACTAAAATGACTGTTCTTGAAAGTTATCAGAAAAATAAAACTGAATGATTGAGTTTTAATTGCTTGGCTCCAACTTTTCTGCAATATTCCTTCTTTAGAATGTACCCAAACTTACCACACTGAAATTTTTGGAACAGTCATATTAATGAAACCTTCCAGAATTGTCCCAAGCATAATTAGGAGAAATGACAGCTGCTTTGTCAAGTTATGAAAACAAACTATGGATCTTTAGTGAAGATGTTGAAAGATGGTCAGCAACAAAAATTTTGGCACTGGAATAATCAAGCTTGAGATGCTGCCATATTTTCAGCCATATCCATCATCCCATTATTTTCACATCATTTAGCAATTAGCTAACAAGTCAAAAACCTTCTTTGGCATCAAGGTCAATGGTAGATAAGACAGAAAGGATGACAGATTAAACATATTGCATAGAAACAACATCCATTTCAAACATAGTTAATCAAGAGGAGGCCCCCTTTCATACTGGTATGTGTCCATGTGTCTGTCAGTGCATTTTGGTTAGAAGTCTTGTAACAATTATCTGCCTATATAATCTTTCACCTTCTTCATTGAAGTTGAACTTTGAAGCATTTATGCTTTTTTCCCTCAATATGAAAAGCTAAAGCAAGGTTGACACGAGAGCAGGCAAGAAGACGAATGCATGAGGAGACATTCACAAATAGTGCTTAGGCCTCTGGCATAAGCCAGGATGACTAAATTTTGAATGGAAACAATTTTAAATTCTATGTGTAAAAGAGGCCTTGTCTAGCCACACAAGATAGCTTATTGTATCATTACCAAGTTGATACGATCTTACAGAACCAAATAACAAAAAATGACAATTTCCCAACAACAGTGAGCCAGGAAATAAGGTTCGTTTCACATGGATCACTCATTGACCTAGATTTGTCAGTTCTTTTCTGCTTCATTATAGAAAGGCCTCTCTAGTTATAACAATTTCAAAAAACACAAAAAAAAAACAAGTCCAAGTGCCTCTTCTACCAAAGGAGGCCACACATGCCAGAAATGACAGTTACACTAGTGATCTTGTATTAAGCATCCATAAGGAACTTGGTTCCGTATAGATATTCCAGCTGCGTGTAGAGATAGGGCATGGCTTTGAAGAAAAGTTTCGCTTGTTATGATCCAGTTTTCATCTTTTTTTCCTTTCCAGTTCTTATGTTCCTTGTTATTATATGCTAGTAGGTGGAGGGTGCATATGCTGTGCACAACTATGTCAGGCTTCTATAGCAAGACTTTGCATTATACCTTCTTGTCATGCCCAGCACTGGCCAACAACTTTCCATCTGTTGAGAAATGACAGCAGACAACTTTGCCATTACTTTCACGAATTGAACCAACTTCATAAAAGGAAAAGCCTGAGTTCAGCAGAAAATAACCATTGCTGTTGTCAACATAAGCACTGACAGCTCCAAAAAAAAAAATAATAATAAAAAGCAAAACAAAAAGAAAACATTGCTTACTCTTTGGAGCCTCTGGAACATGTTCAGAAGGGTTTCTTTTCAATTGACCAAACAAATCCCTTCCATCTCCATCATCATGTGAGAGAAAAGATTCCACATTATCATCAAAGGAGGCAACATCTCCCAAATTTTCAATGTCTTCCTGCAATGAGATACATATTCAGCAACACTCAATGAAAGTGAGATGTGAAGGCCGGTCATCAGAGTTACCTTCTTAATGCCTAGCTTCAAGGATCTTATAAGTGCACAAGACACACAATCAGAAAAGAAACTGCTAAACTATTGGTGGCTCAAAGCAAGCAAGGATTCTACAGGATTAACTGGACGACTATTTTTTAGAACATCACTCTATTTATTTCTGATTCCAAGAATATGAACAATCTATTGATTATCTTAGAAATGAATTTGCTAACAGCATGGATTGCCATGCATGATCAAAGACTAGACAGCACCATAAGTAAATCCATTGGAAAACCAAATTTCAAGAATTCATATGCAAGTCTTAAAAGACTTCAAGCTACATAAGCACATATGAAGCTATCATGTGTTCTAAGCAAATTCTGAATGTTCCTTAACATCCCTAGGCTATTCACATCATAAATTTGTATGCAGTACATACCAGCTGGTTTGTGGATGATGCAAGAGCTCCTGTACCATCAGCACTGTACATCATTAAGCCTTTTGGCATGCCACTAACATGTTGCATGTTCCCCACCATGGCAATTCCATTACCAGGAGTATGGGTTGATGGGGTTGATGGTTGAGAATTAGGAGAAGGGCCTACTGTATTGCCCATGCCGGAACTGTTAGCAGCTCCAGAAGATGAGGGGCCTTTCTGCTTTCGGTTAAATGGATCAATCAGTAAGTTTCACACAAGAGAATTAAACATGGACTCCATCTTGCAGCTAATCATTATGAAGTTTCATTCAACCAACCTGCTGTGCTTGCTGCGGCAGCATAGGATCCTGTAGTTGTGAGGATGATTGTTGCATCTGTGGTGCATTTATCTGCTTAAGATAACCTCAGCAGAAGAAGATTGTAAAGAATTTTTACCTGAGCAACAGAGAATCCAATGCAGGGATTATGAAGGCTATTATGCTTTAAATGGCTTCATGAGAAACTCACTTTAGAGGAGGTTGATTGCATTGGAGAGCCACTGGAACCATCATTAGCTCTTGGTTGACCATCTTTGGCATGCAAATTGCCTGTATGCAGTCCAACAATCTTTTTTGGATCCATACCTCCATGTGATGGTAAACCAATGCGATTGCCCTGTTGTTGGGTCTGCGTCAAATGCTGATGCTGCTGCTGTGGCAAAAGATGGAACTGACTTTCACTATGTAAAAGAGGCCTTTGAACTTGTGCACCCAAGCTTGGCTGAATTTGATCAATTCCCTGTATGATGAAGAATAGCCTCGTAAATAACAACTAGATGGAATATTAGATCAATTTATATGCAAATACAGTAACAAGGTAAACTTACAGTTAATGGCCACCCCTTTAATGGAAGACCACTGACTCCAGGGTTCAATCCTGAATAATAATGGGAAAATTATAATGTTAAAATATATATATATATATTAAAGAAATCATAGATCAAAATTTAGAAAATCAGGAGTCCCAACTCCTTGAAAATCATCGCCTTAGTTTCTGGTGCAAGAACTCAATGTATGCAGAACAAGGTCTCCCTGAGAGGTGCCTATAAAATTCTTCCAGGCACATATAGTTGGACCAGCATGGGCACTCAGATGAGGCAAGCTAGATGCTCACCTGGTCTATCACTTAGTTACAAATGTGAAACAATTATTTACAGGAAAAAAAAAATTATTCCAGTAACATAATTAATAATACTGATAAAAACCTTCAACAGCCTCACTGGACCACCTAAGTCACCGAGGACTTCATGATCAAGACTGAGTTCCAGATGAGTGAGAATTAAAGTAGTAAGTAGGAACTAGACCCTGAACTATAACTATAGTGGCAGCTAAGACATTGCCTCTTTGGTAACATTGACAGAAAAATGATGGCTGCTAAGGCCTCACAGTAGCTAACTGCAATCAGGTTAGTACAGTTATTGTCCAAAGTGGTTTCCCAACCAATTCAAACTTCAAAGTCCAGTTTGCTGGTTCCTAGACCCTACTGGCTGGATCAGTCCAGCTTCTACCACGATATCAGATATTGTCTGAGCCCTACGTATACTAAACAGTTCTAAAAATCCCTCAAGTGCACAAGAGCAAAAGTCTCAATATTGAAACCCCTAAAACAGCTGTTACTTTTGCTACTGTCTCCCCATAATTTGCCCTTGGCGAGAGAACTTGGAAGCAATCCCATCTTCATCATTATCTCATTAGTACCCTTAAACATTTCCCCAAAGCAACATGGATTTTTAATAATATAACAAAAGACTCAGTCTCTTTTATTCACGTTTGCACACTCTGCAGCACCAGCTCTCATGGATGTAAGGAAATTGCTGCCTTTGCACTTCTGGTTTCATTGATAACACCATTTTATACAACCTATTAATATTCACAGATAAACATTAATGGGTTCCACTTACAAGTTCTTCTCCTTGGTTGATTTCAACCTTCTCTAGTTTGCAAACAGAAAAGAGATAACAATCTGAAAATTGTAGCAAAAAAAATTTCCCATTATAAATTAATGGACCATCCTTATACTAACATGTACATAGGCAGAAGCATAAGCAACAAATGGACCACAGGTATGATTTTCCTTCAAACTGTCAACCACAAAAAATGCATTTATTTCAATAGCAATAGAAAAATGCAACTCAATATGCTCAAAGTTCTCTACTAATATACGTCTGTCTGTGTATCCTTGTCTTCAATCCCTTTACCTGCATTTCCCATTCCAGGTCTTGAATGCATGATTCCATGCCCGTAATTTGATGATGGGGCCATAGGCAAGGAGCTCTGAGCAGCACTTGGGTTAATATCACCTTTAATGTCCTGCAAATTGAGAACCAAATCAAGTAACACAGACAAAGGAAAATAAAGAGTACCATAAAAGCTGTGGCAAATGCAGTAACGTGACCAAGTAGGTAAGAGTTTCTGCTGAGTTCGTGCCTGTATTTGCTGCAGTGCTGCAGTAGCACTCCCAGGATTTCCTTGGACCAACTGGCTGTGTCAGAACAAGGATGTCAACAAGCCAAGTACTGAGAAAAATATCATCTAACCATGAATACAACTCAAATTACCCGGGGTGGTTGTTTACTGACTTTAGGAGGGCCATCCTAGCATCAAGAAGAGGTTGGGATATATCTAACTCCCCCACATTAGGATGCTTCATACGTTCCTTGTATATTCTTGCTGCCAATGCACTAACATTTGGTTGCCCCAACATTCCATCAGAACTAATAGCATTTATGGGACCACCAATATTTGGACTGTTTAGACCTCCCCTTTGCAACTGAGCCTGACGCATAAGTTGCAACTGCTGCATTTGTTGCTGTTCTTTTGCTTTGATTTGTCGTACCTATATATGGTAAGACCACAGCAATGTATGGATATCAGGATAGGATGCAAATTCAGCTCATATCCTTAAAGTACTCATTAAAATCTAAAAAGTCACCTCCATAAATGCTGCAGCAGCTTCGGAATGTTTCTCATTTGTCCATGTTATAAAAATGTCCCAGAAGACAGACCACCATTCAAAAAGAAATCCACCGGGAGCATCGATTACTGTGTATTTGGGTGAGATTAAAACCCTCAAAAACGTGTTGATTTAAGTGTTCTTTCCCACAATAACATGTCAGTCCTTTTTTGAGAATAGAAAAAAAAAAACTTAGGTAGCATTCAGTTTGAGACCAGCCAATACTCTTAGCTTTCCACGTATCATTGAAAACTGAAGCCACAATTGTCCACACAGCCATTCCAATAGCACCCAATCATGATGTTTGCATACATGCATACTCACCGACAAAATAATTCCTCATAAAGATAGCACATTACTCGAAAGGCAGAATGGAACAAAGATACAATTACAGCTATAGTCATTACCTACTGGTTCCGGGGAAACTTTTCCTTCAGTCATAAATGACTTTGCCGTTGCATGCAGTTTCTTCTTCACCAAATAATCACATATATACACATCAAGCCTATCAAAACAGCAAAATCAACCAATGCACTGAAACCCATTAACAGAAGTCTCTTAAACAAATATCAATTAGTGAAAGTATCAACAAAATTATAATACAAACAAACAGAATTCCCCGGGGTGGGGGGGGGAAGAGTACATACATTTTATCAGCTTCCCAATTGCTCTGTGCCATGGTCTCAGCTCAATATATAAAAAAAAAAACCCAACTGCACACAAAATCCCAAGAGACAGAGCTAAAATAAGAATCTCAATCAATATCAACTCTCAAATTCAACAACAAAAATCAACTCAGTCAAACACAAATTCCAATCCAAAAACAGAATTCAATTGTTTCAATTCAATTCTACACTGTAAGAGAAGATTGAGAGTTAATTAACTGCAATATCAAGGAATAGGGGAAAATAACTTACAAAATCCTGAAAAACAAAAAGGGTGGACGCGAATAGGGGTCGCTATTGATCGATCATTGCCATCGCCTTTCCACAAACACTACATCAAAACACATGAATCAATCTCACTAATCATTAATTAGTTGCTTGATTACCCATAAAATTTTAACTGGGACTTTGAATTTGTTACCTCCACGTCGGCCAGGGTGGACCCACGCGCCGGATGCAAGTTTTAGGGAGTTCTGTTTGTTTGGTAATGGCACTTTTATGATGGGCGTCTTCGAAAATGGACCGCCGGATCAGGCCTTGGGTTGGCCTAGCTGAGCCCGCTGCAAATATTGGTATTATAAACCCGACATTTGAAAAAAAAAAAAAACACCCCACGCTGCAAATTTTGTTGCAGGTAGGAAAAAAAAAAAAACAACAAACAAAATTGTAAATATTTCCAATAAATGTCTTTTGAATAAAAATATATTAATAATAATTTTTCTGGCCTAAGAATAAGATATGCAAATAATCTCAATTAAATGGCGAATATGGTGTAGATGCACGTAAAGGCACTGAAATTGTCTTTAAAATCATATACTTACTAAAAGACCTTCCATGTTTTATGGAAGCCTCGCTGATGTGGGTAATCCGAGAGCATTGGTTGTATAATCGCCGCTGAAAAGCGTCTATAAGTTCCATATCCTAGGGTTTAAGGGAGAAAATCTCATAAATTATTGGTGGCCTCTTCAGTACTCACGCACAAAAGGCAATTGGGAGCCGAGGGATACAAAAATTGCTTCCATAAAAGAGTTGGGACAAGCTTCTACAAATTAGCCCCATAAATCTCCCTTCATCGGCACCGGGGGGCTTCCTATTCGTCTCTTCAGATTTCAAGCAATTCTTCTAGCATGGTGACTTGTGAAAGACACTGGAAATCTTTTATTGTTCCAAATGTTCAGATCTTTCATTTTAATTGAGAGTTCACAGAGGTGACTATTAGGATTCAATTTTATTATTCTGAGGTATTTTTATTCTTTGCCAGGGGAAGCTCAGGTAATTTAATTATCTGTTTAGGAATTTAAGACCTCGGCTATTGGTACTCTTTTTTTCTTTTTCTTTTTTTTTTTAATAAATTGGGGATAATTATGGGGGCTGTGTTATTTTCTTGTTCAACTGAAACACTATCCATACTCAATGGTTTGTAAGATGCTGAGTTTGATTACATGTTATTCCCGTGTCTTAATCAATTTCCCCTAGTGAATTTTAGCATCCCAATAGGCTTGATCTTGACCCTGTTTTTTTTGTTTTTTTGTCATCAATGTTTGGTTTTGTGTAGTATATGCAATTTTGACTTGTTTAGATGTGGGTGTTTACAAATGACTAGCTGGTCCTCTTAAATTTTCTCACCGTCTATGTCTTTCGCTGCATCTTACACCTTTACAACCTCTTATCTGGCAATTAACTTGGTTTCAGGTTCACCCAAAAGCTCGGCAGCCTGCTATGCCATCATCATTGGTTCTCTCTGGGGTTTACTCAACGTGGTTGTTGGGCAATGCACCCAGGATTCATGTTGGAGTTGGTTGTGATTATTGTGGGGTGAGACATCCTATTATCTCTTCATTCTTTTGATACTTTGAGGGCAATATAAAAAGTAGAGCTTTGGTTATATATTAAGGAACTTTGACTCATCCCGATTTCTTTCTGCATTTCTTTTTCCCTCATCCTTGGTGATGGCTAAAGGTTTGCAAGAGTAACCCCGTACAGCCATACCCAGTTACTGACTTTCTCAATGAGGATGTATTGCCATGCCGCCTGATCTATTTACTTCTGCATTCCCCCTTTCATTAACGATGGCAACCATGTCACTACTGATGGCAACTGCTTTGGTGCGACTTTTCTCTTCTTTCTTTTGTTCTTTTTATGTTTCCACAATTCAAGCATTTGGTCTTTTTCTTTTTTTAGATTCGAGAGATGGCAAGTTAGCAGGTCGAAAACTCAAGGATAAGCTCACCAGTCTATCTATCAAAGAGAACAACAGTGCAGCGGGCCTTAAAGCCCAATAGACTAAATTGTATTCTACCAAAAAGCGAGCACTGACAAGCTGACCTCATTGGTTCTTGGGAGACTCAATATTAATTTAAATTATCTCACGAAGAAGGAGCTACGTAGAAACAGGGTCGAGGAACGGGGAGGTGGAAGAGCCAAAGGGAGGACGAGGGAGGAGGAATGAAAAAACTTATTTGGAGAAAGACATAAACGGAGAAGCTAGATTTCTTCGCATTATGGCTAACGATGATTGAACACTTCCAATTGAATAACATTCCATTAAGTGTTGACTTTTGGTCAGACTGAGATTTAGTGTGGGACTTTATTTTATAAGCAGTATATGCAGACTTGCCTGATGTTTGTGAATCTCTCGTAAAATAGCTTACATCAACTATCTTGGATTTTTTCTTACGGATGACACAAATAATTGGGGAGAGGATAAGAATGCAAAGATCGGGTGGAGAAAATGGGTTTTGACCAGTGTGAAGCGTGCTATGGCAACCCCTCCCTCCAATCATCAGGTCGCTTTAATCGGCGACATAAACCTGAGCACATTTTTTAAGTCACGCAGCTACAAAGTATTACAGATTTAATAATTAGGTTCAATTCTGAGATTTCTGATGGAGACGGTTCGGATTCTTCAGAAGATCATGGAAATGTTCATCTTCGTGCAGTTTCATCAAACGATATTCCAAAGGATGTAGGAAATGCCCTGGAAGGTATAGATGATAGTCTCTTGCACGATGAAGACAATTTCGACGCACACAATTCACCTGATTAGATTGAGAAGGTTGGGAAATCATAAATGAATTTATATTTTGCTCTTGAGGATAATCACTAAGTGTGTTCTGTATAAACCTTTTAAAGTTCATAAAGTGAGAACTGCTAATCTTGCCATGGCCTATCTCTAACCTAGTAGTAGTACCAATGATCCTTAGATACGAGACATTTGCAGACGGAAGCTGAATGTTTAGCTCTGTCACGAGATTGTAGTTAGAGGGGAAGACTTGGCACGACAGTAAGCTGCTCCTTTGCGACCAAAAGATCGCAGATTCAAGTTGTGGAGACTTCAAGCTACGAAAACAACCTCGTTGCAAATGCAGGAGGAAAGATGCCTAAAATAGATGCCCCTCCCCCGACCTTCGAAACTCGGGAATCCCTTACAGTTCATTTTGGCACACAGTCTTAATCATTATTGCCACTTACAGTCTTGTGTCATTTGTACCTTGATAATATTAGATCGATCCAATTATGGGGGAACAGAAACGTTGTCTTTTAGCTAACGATGCAGATATCAAGCACACAAAACAAATGTGTTATCGCTCAAGAAAATTAAAAGAAAAAAAAAAAAAAACTTTGCAACCACTTAGGTCTATATTGTGGGGAAAATTGTTCTCTAAACTGCTTAATTAAATGGTCTGCCCTTTCAACGTCGGCCCTACTCCCTGGAAAGCTGCTTTGTCTCTAGCAAGATTGCTAGACTAAAATGGCTCGTGGTGTATTTTATTGAACGCAACTGAAAATACCAACAAAATGAATCGGTACCTTTCATCAATTTCAATTTCATTCACTTGCTATTTACCCGTGTCTTTAAAGCATCAATTAAGTAATTCGGGACCAGTGGAAGTGCAAACGATCATCGACACGTGCACTTGCTCGCATGTCGGTCCACGTTCAATTTGCTTGAAGACAACGCCAGAGCAGACATGAACGACGGATCGTTGCTTCGTATGTGACTCGTTGCGCACGTACATATTTTTTTAGGATGATCCTTTTTGACAGTTAAAAGGGGTTTGATTCTAAACACATTAAATATACCAAAAATCCAAAGCCAACAAAATTGCTTGAAATGCATATTTTGAGATCGATTCAAATTTACTGGGGAAATTATAAAAAAAAAAAAAAAGTATCCGACATACGTAATTTGGGATGGTTTACACTGATCTCAACAACTTACTCTACAGTAGCACTTTTGTTAACTTTTAGTTTGGTGACATGTAACTTTGTTAATATAATTTAAAAATAAAAATTGTAACTCTTTAGTAACACATTTGAATCTTCAGCAAATTATGATATTTTAAAAAGTGGCGTTTTATGAATAAAACACTTTAAATTATATATATATATATATATAATTTATTTATTTATTATATTTTTAAGAAAATCATAGCTTCTGTTAAGAAACAAACTTTGCACAGAGCTGATAAGCTCGCCTTGTTTGCAATTATGCGATTGGTTGGCACATAGGGATTAGCGGGGGATTCGAAGAATATCTGGTCAGGTGCGTTCAATCAAAGTCCTGAGTACAGTAATATCTACGCCGATTCCACTAACCAAATTTCAAGAACAAAGAACAGTTGAGCAAGTCATTACTACACTTAGCATTATTTTTCTTAATTCATAATCAGACAATGGATACCGTCTCAAAGTAATTCAAAAACTAAATATATTCCCAAATCAACCATACAAGAAAAATATGATATTTATTATTATTATTATTATTATTTTATAATGCTTGACTGGAATTGTCTCTTTTTTTTTTTTTGTTTTTTGTTTTTTAGGTATCTAGCAGTAAATAAGACGCATGAATTGTTTTTTTTTTTTTTATAAATTGATGGAATGTGTCTTGTCTGTACTGTACCTACATAGGGGATTGACTGACCAGACATCAAGGAATGGAGGGCATGCAGAGAGGCATGAGAATTGACCGAAAACGCGTGTAGCAGAGTAAACACGTATAAGTAAAATTTTACCTTTTCTTTTTCAACTTCAATTTTTCTTTTGGATTTTAGAAAAGATGTGGATTCTGATCACTGCAATCAATATCGAGGTGGTGGGTACTAATGTAAAAATTTAGTGACAATCCAATGTAATTCTTTGTTTTATTGATTTAAATTTATTTTATTTTAATAATATTTTTAAATGTTTTTTAAAAGTAATAATTGGTGTATTTTTAATTTTAAATTTAATATATTATAATTAAATATCAAGAATTTAGTTCGAATGTATGTGATGAGTTTTTTTATTATAAAAAATTAAAAAAAATGTTAATATATAATTTTTAATTTAAATTTATAAAAATAATAATCAATATTTTTATTATATTTATTTTCTTTAACTTTATTTATTAAAAAAAAAGAAAAAGAAAAAGAAAAAAATGGGTACAAAAATCTAAGATCGGTGTGATGGCATGCAGGAAAAATGTCAAGAGGGACAATGGCACCGTCAGCTTGATCGTAAAAGGATGCGACAACAAGGGCAAGTAGACAATTTATTCCAGGAGCTTTCCCATGTATGCTGATGCCAAAGACTTTTTGCATTCATCCAACCAGATGGTTTTGCCCATTTGGAGGCCATCGTTGAGTGTTTTCTTTTAGATTCTTCATTTCACTGTCTTTCCAAACAAGCTTACCTCACCGCCCAACAACAATTAATGACTTTCCAATTTTACACGCTGCCACCAGGGTCACATTAAAGTCACAAATAATGAAGGAAAGAAAGATCTCGTGCACACCCTCACAAAAGGCACACTCAGATAAAGAAAGAAAATAATAATAATAAATAATAATAATAATAAGAGTTTTTTTTTTCTAACTCAAATATATATTAATTCATAAATTATATAATAAAAATAATTTATTTTATTTTTATTAATTCATATTTTTTAAAAATTTAAAATTTAAATCCTTTATCGTCAAAACATTTTTTAAAAAATAAAAAAAAATATTTTTAACACAATAAATGAGTACAAAAATAGATGAATGTACCGGTCATTTTCTGTTTTAATTTGTATAACTTCACAACTCAAAGTGCCACCTCTTGACTAGCTAAAGTTTGAATTTCATTCAAACAGCAAAGATTTCTTTCTTTTTTTTTTTAATATAAGCGATACATTTTAATTGGGAAAAATGGATAATTATAAAAAAAAAAAAAAGCCTCGCATTCAATTGAATCGAATGCTAAACGAACAAAATGACCTGACAGGTGGCAACAGAAGAATGAGTGCACGGTGAAGGGGAGGCGCGTAGTTACCATTTCCGCGTGGAGGGGGCGGTGGAAGGTGTGTGGGGGAGGGGGGACAGCCTATATCATCCGAACCAGGAAAATTATGAAAGTGCAAAAAAATAAAATAAAAAAACTAAAAAATAAACAAAAATGCACTTTCCACCTGGCCACTTTAAAAGGGAATCCAATGCTTCAGCCGTCTTCCGTTTGTAGGTACTTGGCCCTCAACAAGTTTATAGAAATCTCATTTCGCGAGATGATACGAGTAAAATTAAAATATCGTTTTTCTTGCATGTCCCCGCAAAAATCGTGGATGAAGAGGAATGACCAAGATAACTTTTTAATTAATCAAATTAAACCACTTTAGTTCTATCGGATGAACTTTCATTTAAATAAGTGAAAGAAAATTATAAATAAATATTTTTCTTTTCTTTCTTTTTTTTTTAAAAAAAAGAAGAAGAAGAAGAAGAAATAAATGCGAGCAAAAATTGGAAGACATGCGGATAATAAAAAAAGCTGATATCCGTCTGTCAATGCAAAAATTATTCTAAGCTAAGCTAAAGAGATGCTAATCAATTGTCAATCATAAACCAAATTGTTTTAACTATGTTAGCGTGGAACAAAATTAACAGCTAATTATTAATGAAGAAACTTAATGTTAACAATATATTTTTAATGCGTCACAAAATATATTAAATTATCTGTTTCATTTTTTCAAAATTAAATAGTAAATTTTTTTTTATAATTGAAAAATCACCCATTTAGTACTGAATCTTCAAAAACAAATGTGGGGGGGGGGGAAGAAACAAAAAAAAAAGAAAACAAAAAACAAAATACAACGGAGCAGTGAGCAGTAGCAGCAGTGGAAGAAAGTGGTGGTACATGAGAAATCGAGAAAAGTACAGCAACCCCACAAAGCCCACCCCACCAAAGCCACCCAACCGACCCGTAACCCTACCCTTACCTTTTTATTCTTTCATTCTCTCTCTATCTCTCTCTCTCTCTCTTTTTTTTTTAATATATAAAATATTTATGATATAAATACAACACTTTTCTTTTCTGGCTCTGCCATTGCTCCTTCATCTCTCTCTTTCTCTCTAACAAACAACTGCTATAAGCCACCTTACCTTTAAAAACAGCCTGCTCTTCTTTCACTTGTATTATTATTATTATTATTTTTCCCTCTGTTTGTTCTTTCTCTCACTTGCCCAATGAGAGTGGAGAGTAAATGGGAAAATACATGAGAAAGACCAAACCGACGGCGGAGGTTGGCGTAATGGACGTCAACGTCACCATCGGCGTCCGTACCCGCGCCAAAACCTTAGCCCAACGTCAAGCCATGGCAGCTCCGCCCGCCTCTGCTGCAGCCTCCGGCGGCTATCTCCAGCTGCGGAGTCGCCGCTTAGAGAAACCCCCAATTGGTTTGCATCATTCTAATTCAAAGCGGCAGAGGTACGGCAGCAACAGGTTGCAGAGTCCGAAGACTGTCCTTAACCCTAATGCTAAGTCTGGTTCCAGAGTGCGGGTGAGACCGGCGGATTCTGGGTCCCGTGCGTCGGCTCAGAAGGAGGAAGAATCGGCTGTTGGGGAAGAGATTGAAAGGGGCGACAACAAAAATGGTGGCAACTCCAATAGCATCGATAACGAGAATGAGAGCAAGGATTTGGGTATCGAGACTTCTTTTGGGGAAAATCTTTTGGATGTTGAAGGTAGAGACAGGTGGGTTCTGGTATTTTTTTTATTTTATTTATTTTTTTTGGGTTTTGGCTCTCAACTATTTTTGTTTTTAATTATTTTGTTTGTTTGTCTGTCTTTTTTCTTCTCTTTTTTTTTCGCGTTTGTGCTTGGCCGTTGGGAAAATTTTAGGTGGGTTTTCCTATTTTTTATTGTTATAATACCAAAATTGTTTTGTATTTTCCGAGTCTCCATCTTGCTAGGGTAAATTCAGGGGATTTTTTTTTTTTTGGTGTAATTGGAAGAGAATTGAGAATTTGACGTTTTAGCTTTATTTTCTTCTAGATTTAGGGTTTTGGGCGATTTGGGGGGGGTTGTTTTTTCCCTGCATGTTCTTGACCTTTCTTTGTGTATACTTTTAGCTCGACCTTTTAATGTTTTCTTTTGGCTGTTTGGCTTTCCAGAAAAAATGAATCGGTTGTTTTTAAGTTTACTTTTTAATTTCCGAAACCTGGGAAAGTTTTGGAATTTAGTTTTGGGAAAGAAACAACAGCAACATATATATGATATTCAAATTTCCCAATTTGCTCGTGATGTCTTGATTATCTTTTCAAGCTATGGGTCGGAATCTTTGCCTGAAGTCTTACTTTTTGTCTAATTAACTTTTCTGGTTTGTTTGGAAGCCGGGAAACTGCAGATTGAGAAGGAATTCGGGATTTTGGTCCTATCTTTGACTTTCGACAACTTCTGACCAATTCGGCTAGAGCATTTTGTCATGACTCAGTTTCTTTTGTTTGTTGTCCCAATTCCTCCCCATTTTCTTTTGGATTTTATTTGATGTTTATTTGGTGAAGCTGATTAGTCCCGAGATGAGTCCTACTATGATTTGCCTATATGTTTACCTGAACGTGCTATCATATACTTAAATATTAGTTGAATCTGTACCCCTATCTCTCTCTCTCTCCATTGTGTGTGTGTGTGTGTTTCAGTGCAGAAACAAGTTTCTTGAGGTTACAATTTTTTGTTAATGGTGTGGATTTCTTCTGTCGCTGCTTTTCTCCTGTGCTGCAAAATTGTGTAGAATCTGCTAACATCAATCTCAATATCCTTGATTTTGCTATTTTCGGTTTTCTCAATTTTAATCTTGCAAAGACGTATTCGGCAGTGTAACTGGTTGTCTGCTGAAATGCTTATGGGATTTTATTTTATTTTATTATATTTATTGATCTTGTATCATTTGCTGTGACCTGCTCTGGAATTCTGGTAGAGAGTTGTAGATTTGTAGAAAAGGAAAAGAGACTTTATTACATTTTTAGTACCTTGAATTCTTATAATTATATGGTTTGCAAAATAAAAAATCTACTATGATTTACTCAGAAAAGATAGCCATTGCATTATTTTAATTAAACTTTCCTGTTGATTTTTTTTTTTTTCATTCATAGATTTCTTCTGCAATATTAAGCATTGCATTCTTTTTGTACTAGTTGTCAACATTGTTGTTGCACCTCGACATTTCCAATTAAATATAACTATGTTTAGAGACAGCTAGGTGACACAGGACACTTTGATGCATAACTTCCGACATAAATTTGATTTATATCTTTAGAGTATGTCCAAGTAATCATGAGGACTAATCCTACAGGGCTTAAATAAGTAAAATAAATGCAAGTTTGAGTTTTTTTCTAGCTATTTGATAAAGCAGGTGCTGTTAGCTTCCCCCCCCCCCTCTCAAAAAAAATTTTTACTATCAAATATTATTTCTGTTCAGTGTGAATCGCTAGAAAGTGCATGGTAGAGATTAGAGAGTAGAAAAATGAAAAATGGGTATAGAATATGAGATTGACTCTCATGCCAGTATTGGTGTAATTAGGGGTGTTGTAGGATACGTGGGTACTATTAAACAGGGATTAAAAGCCCGGAAGCCAAATGACACAAATTATGATGGCCCTCATTAAATTTATTAGATTTATTGTGATGGTAATTGTTGATTGGAAGTAGGTTGTAATGAGAAGCACTAGCTGCGTGGAGTGATCACGCTGACTGTCCGTGCATTGTATCTTTTTGGGGTTTTGCTTTTTACAGTTAGCAGGGCACTCTTTTCCTTTACAGTTAACACTTGGGGTTTGTGCAATCCTGCATGATTTGGGACAAGTGGGTGGGGGTTGAAAATAGCAGTATATGTCTTCAATGGCTTTATAAAGCTTAGTCTTTCAAATTTCCCATGCTGTCGACTATACGCCCATTTGCATGGTAATGTCATTTGCATAAACTGAGTGTTCATTATCATTTTCTTGTATGAGAACAGTGTCATTTCTATATATTTATACCAGTTTGTCTTATCAGTGATTTTTAGTCACGTTGTCCCCGGTAATCTTTCTTGTGACAGGAGCACCAGGGAGTCCACTCCTAGCAGTTTGATAAGGGAACCAGAAGCCATACGAACCCCTGGTTCTACTACTCGGCCAACCAGCTCAACTGAATCTAACAGGAGGATACTAAACTCACTGCGTGGTAATACTAATATCCCAACTACACAAGAAATTGATGAGTTCTTTGCTGGAGCTGAGGAGGAGCAGCAGAGACAATTCGTTGAGAAGTAAACAATTTCCATTTAGATCTTCAGCTTCTCTTCATTGTTCATATTTTTAAATTGTGGAGCTTTACTTGTTCATTGGTATGTTAGCTAAATTTTTTATACGCATCGGTTGCAGGTATAACTTTGACCCCATTAACGACAAGCCACTACCTGGACGTTACAAATGGGAGAAGTTGGATCCTTAAGAGGACATCAGTCTTCCATCAGGGCTTCCATTCCTGCAAATCCTCAGTAAATCCAGAGATTAGGATTTTTGAAGTAACAGGAATCGGTGTAGCTCTAATGGTGATGGCTTATTTCCATTTTCCGTCACCCTTCGTTTTAACTGTAAAGGAAGAAGTAGGCTTGTCAAAGATATGTAGACTAATGGTCTGTAACATAACGGGGGTTATGGTTTACACAACAAATACAAATCAAAATCCTTTGTCTGACAGATCATCTGACGAGTGGGGAGGAAAAGGGGTCTAGCGTAGGTTTAGGTTTCAGTAACTTAGGAGTTAGGTCAGACTATCTAGTACAGAATTTTAGTAGGTTTTCTTTTGTACTGTAATTTTCTAGACCTTCTTTGTCTATACATGTACTGATGGAACCTTTTGAAACTCCTTGGAATAAACATGACCCTTTCCCCCCTCTCCATACTGTTGTCTCATTCTCAATCATGCACTATTCTCCGCATGATTAGACTATTGGACTCTATCTCCGTGTGAGCCAGTGCATCTTTCATTAACCACAGATGATGCTGCCAATGACCCGCCCGAGGCAAACAGTGTTTCGCAAATGACTGGTTATTTTCACCTTACATGCCTCGAATGGTCGGCAGCGGTTGGCGGTTTTGGCGTAACCCCTCTTGGTGCTAAGCGTTTACCAAGGATCTTGTCATCCCCGGTGTAATGTCGACCATTGAACTTTCTTGTCTGCAGCTTACCCAGTAACCTTCATACCGATATCTGGCTAGCTTATGCAAAGCTGATAATGCAAGAAAGTAATTAGAAATTGGACAGAGCTTATGTTTTTGTTTAAAGCCCTGAGAGAGTTGCCATGAGGGAATTTAAGTACACGAAACAGGACTAAAATTTAGGACTGGCTGTGCATCATTTGTGTAAACCGGTTATGCTTTCTGAGATTTATTTTCAAAAATTTATTCTGATATCTGGAGAAAATTCATATAATATCTGCTAAAAATAAAGGCACACAAAACGATGAAATTCATCTAATATCTGATTTCCCATGGTGCCTCACCAGGAGTGACTGAAGTTGTGGTGATCCTTGAGCGGTGAGTCGTACATCTCATGTTCTCAAGTTGTATGAAGCAATCCTGGCCGCCCACACGATGATAGGCTTTGTAATTAAAATATTATTATGGTGGTTACAGCGGTGGTACCCGTTGTTGCCTAGATGGGATGGGTTGAAGCTGTGGAATCCTCAATTCCCAACGATCCTTTTTCTTCCCTCTTCAGTCTTGGAATGAAATTTTATTTATTTTTTCCTTTACCAATAAATCACTTTAACGAGGAAACCGCCTAACATGCAGTTATGGCTTTGACTGTTAGTTGTAAAATCCATGCAAGCTCACATTTTGGGTCAAAGCATTTTCCTTGGGTAAATGAAGCAATTCGCCATAAAAGGGTAGATTTGTCATTTCATAGAAACGGCGTCACTGTCCTCTTCCTCAGAATCAATGGCACCCCCACTGTTTCCCGGTTTCTGATGTGAAGAAATCTTGTAGTGGTGATGGCAGTGGATCGAAGTGGGGTTTGGCAGGTTCTGATCCTCCTTTGTGTGTTCGAGATTTTGTTTGTACTGCTGGAGGGGTTTGTGCTGCTGGGACACTTGTGGGGGGACTAACAACCCCTAAACGAGGACACTGTCTCTTTGGGTTTTATAAGCAACTCAAAGTAACCTTCATCTGAGTGGAGCAGGGTGGTCCTAATAAAAGCTTTCTGAGACACTCACGATGATATCATCCGAAGCTTCTCAATTGCCAGAAAAACGATATATGGGAAATCTAAAGGCGGGGAAAGGTTTCAGATCAATTAACTCAAATTTGACAAAAACTACCAAATATTTTGATGGGTCCATCCTCCCATGACGACGCACCCCAAACGCCGTGCATGCCGCTTTGTCCCCATGCAATCCCCGTTATCGATACTCGATAGTTTGTTCCGAGGGAAAGATGCGGACTGACGTGGACGGTTTATCATTGCTTACGTGTTGGTCGAATGCTGTATACCAACAATCGGCCAATTTTTTTAAGTTTTTTAACTGAAGGAAAGGTTAGGCTTGAATTTGCCGAAGAAACAAGAGCTCCTTAAATTGGCAGTGAGTTAAATTGCTACGAGAACTTGGCATATTGGTAGACTTGTTAATAAGATTGTATGCATTCTTTCACTAATTCGGGAGGAACTCGCCGCCATTAAGGTTGTTACTCTCTAATCCCATTTGTAAGGTGTAGGAAAAATCGATTGATGTGATCTTTCCTTTAAGAGTATTGCCAGAGTGAGCAGCATGATGCTTAAGGCTAAATGGCATCCGCTTACTGTCAATTCATTTGGACTGTCCTCTCGGCGTTGCTATGCTCGGACAATTGTGCAGGGGCCAAAAAAAAAAAAGAAAAAAAAAAACTTCCCTCCATCACCCGTCTGCTTTGTTTCTTAAAAAACAAGCTTCTTCCACATATGAAAGAAGGTACCTCCCGAGAGGAAGAATGCTAAAAAGTTGAGTTTGATAGAGGCGGATATGGGTCTTATTGAGATTAGGGAGAGACTACCAACTTCCCAAAGAGCACCCCTGAAATCGAAATTGAAGATCTGCCAATTGTTTATTAGCTCGGCAGTTCCCTTCTACCCCCAAACCAACACCCATGTATTTTGGGCTATTCAAAGATTCTTTTTTTCTTTTTTTTTTTTTCCTCTTCTTTTATATAATTGCTTAATATCGATGGCGTGCCGTGTTTTTGTTGACAGCTGAAATTTCCGCGTGGTTTTTTCAAGGAAATATCAAACATGTAGTCTTCCCCGGTTTTTTTTTTCTCTTTTGTAAAGACTAAAATCAAACCTGTACCTAAAACAAATAGTTCAAGTAATTCTATCACAATAACTCGTGCCGACGACTCCTTGGATATTTTGTAACAAGAAATGGGACTGGTTTCTAGCGTGTTAGGGATTGGGCTAAGCAAAGTCAAGAACCCATTTTTCCCAGTCATCTACCATATGGACCAGGCTAGGGGGAAATTTGGGCCAACCAAACAATTTCACCTTCGAGAATTCATTTGAGGACCCATCTGAACAATTCTGAAGAGTTTCAGGGGCAAAGATAGAATATGAGAAATGCAAAATCGAGGAATTTGGGATTTTTCCTTTCTCGATGGTTAAGTAGAGTTTGCATTCAAGAAGTCAGTCGTACATAAGCCAAAAATATCCCACAGAATTACTCTCATTCTCTGTGTTCTCTCGCTTTCTCTGACCTCATGCTCTCCTTTGTTTCTCTCTCTAACGGCTACTTAGGGTTTTGAAATTTCCTCTTTTCTCCCAAAATTGCCCTAACCCTAACAATCCTCAATTGGCGAAACTGGGGTTCGAAGCGAACATTAGATTCGAATTCTTGTTTCTCCTTTTTGGGCTTCGATTAATTGATTGATTGCTTGGCTTTTCGACAATGGCGGCGATGACCGTCAGCTCCGCCGGTTGCTTGCTAGCGATGCTTAATGAAAGCCACCCTTTACTCAAGCAGCACGCTCTTTATAACCTCAATAACTTCGTTGACCGGTTCTGGCCCGAGATCTCAACTAGCGTTCCCATAATGTAAGTTTCTGTTTCTTCCCTCTCTGCCCACTAGTTTTGTTTTGTGCAGTCAGGGCTAGGGTTTCGTTTGGTGTTTTTGATCCGTTTTGTTGCCGAGAGAGTTGGGAAAGTATAAGAGGAAGCTGAAAAGTTTGAACTTTTTGGTTTTCAGATTTTAATGTTGCTTCTTACGAACTTGTTTAGCGTAATTGTTGTTCTATGTGGGTAATTTTGCGTTGTAAGATTGAATTTTTAGTTTTCCATCAATGCTATCAGTGACTATCCACTTCTTTTTCTGGTTCATGTTCTCAGTAGTGCTCGTTGGTTATTTCGTTTAGTTAAGCTAACAATTGGATTTAATCTTCGGTACTGCTTCGGAGATGGGTTTTTATCCTCGCAGTTTCACAGGATATTGAGATAGGATGTAATAGTATGGTATTCTGGTACACATAGGGCTAACAAATTGAAAGAAAGTGGAGATTTCTTGCGTGCTTTCTCGCCAGAGGGTAATTAAGCTGCAAATTTTGTCTACTCTCGGTCGGCTTACTATTAAGGAGGACTTTGGGTAAACTTTTTCATGTTAATAGAACTGAACCAATTCTTGTCCATTAATGCAACTAGAATGTGGTGCAAAGTGAGATAAATTGATAGGTGTCTCTTCTTTGCAGAGCTTGGAAAGGGGAGGGGCAAATAGAAGAAACTAAATTAATGAGAGATAAATTGTTCAGTTTCATTCGGCATTCTTTGCTGACCCATTGCTAGGTCTCCAGTATTTTGTACAGGGATAGTGAAAGACTGAATAGCATAGACCTTTGTTTAGCTTGAAATGTAAATGGATGGCTGATAGGCATTCGCCACTTATTGCTGATTATCTTTAACAGCTAGTCAAATAATTTTTTCTGATTGAGATCATAATTGCAGTGCTTTCTTGTCGCAAATGACCATTGTTGGTCTCAAATTCAAATTTGATAATTTTTTGTTTTTTTTTCTTTATGGAATGAGGTGATATTTCATCTGTAATGTGTTTGTAAATGTGATGACCAATTTTATGCCATTTTACAACCTTGATTGTGCTGGCCGTGTGCTTTGTCTCTTTTATATCAGAGAGAGTTTATATGAAGATGAGGAGTTTGATCAGCATCAGAGACAGCTTGCAGCACTGCTTGTTTCCAAGGTCATTATTTTTCTTTTTAAATGCTCCTTTGCCTTCTTTTTCCTTCTTATATTGTTTCTCTCTTTTGTGACATAACAGTCTCAAACCTTGCTGTAGCATTTCCTAAGGTCTTCACATTAATTTTCTTTCCATGGGTACATATCCTCTTCTCTTATCCATGAATTCGAGAAGAGAAATTGGATGGATGCAACTTTTCTAAATTTACATCTATTGGAATTTCTCTAGCCATGAGCCAATCAGACTGTTAGCAGAAGTATTTTCTAGTATAACTTAAGAATTATGTGTATGATATTTCACTTAAGATGCATTAGATAAAAGGCACAATTTGGTTGGGAGGACTTTTTAGAAGTTAGTAATACAATTGAGATGGGACATACATCTCTGTTGGGTAGATATAATCTTTGTGATATATTGTTGGAGCTTTCCTGTTTGTGTGTTGATAGTCATATATTTTCTTTTGATTTTCTGAAATTCAAGAATACGGGATATAATTTGATGATCTATATATATTCAGAACTGGTTAGCAAGAGTGTTTTTGCAGCCATTTGTTTTTTCTTTTGGAGATCTATAGACTTCAACTACCTTAATCTTTTGTTCAACTGGGTTTTGCTGCATTTTTTCAGGTTTTCTACTACTTGGGTGAACTTAATGATTCATTATCTTATGCTCTTGGGGCTGGTTCCCTATTCGATGTTTCAGAGGACTCTGATTATGTTCACACACTTCTGGGTAAGCATATTCATCAACTTGCATTGTGTTTAGGTTATGAAAACTAAGATGTTACATAAAGTACCTTAGAATTTGCTCATGGCATGCCATTTGAAAGAAAACCCAATGCAATGGGCCACCCAGCAAATTGTAGGCTGATTCTATTCTTATTTTTTCAATTATGATATACCTCTAATTGTCTGAATGTTGATCTTTGGAGTTGCAATTATACCTCACTGTGAGCCTGGGGATGCTTCTCTGGTATATATTTAGATGACACTGGTTTGCTTTAATCCTCAGCTAAGGCCATAGATGAGTATGCTAGCCTAAAGTCCAAGGCAACTGATTCAAGTGCTGATGTGGAAAATATGGACCATAGGATGGAGGCAATTGTGGAGAGAATGCTGGACAAGTATGTCAATAAAAATTTCCCTCATTGGATGTATCTTTATAATCGTTAAAGTTCTCTGACAATTTCTGTTTTAGGTGTATCATGGATGGAAAATACCAACAAGCAATGGGCATTGCCCTTGAGTGCCGAAGATTGGATAAACTTGAGGAAGCAATCACAAGGAGTGATAACATTCAGGGGAGCTTATCATATTGCATTAATGTGTCTCATTCTTTCGTTAATCGTAGAGAGTATCGGTGTGAGGTAAGGAGGCTATTCCGGTAGCTCATTGAAGATTGCAATTTGTTTATCCATCATGACTGTTGCACTTGCATCAAAGTGACTAGATGTGGATGCAGGTCTCTGTGAACGCATGCATGTGTGCCTCCATATTGTAATTCTCTCTCTCTCTGCGCACACCTGGGCGTGCATGTGTTTTAGAACGTTTGCTTCTTTATATCCCCATTGTGTTCATTTCTTATTTCCATTACAATCTTCTGTGGTAACATAGATTCTGTGACTTACTGTGGCCATAGTGGTTATGCTTATATTTTTCTCATCATTTATAGCCTTTCATTTTGTTATGTCATCATGGAAAGTGTTGTGTGCTTTATATTTGATAGATTTTGTTGTTCCATTGTGGATTGCTCCACTACTCTAACATCACTCAAAAAATTGAGCTTCTATTGTGAATTTCTCCTTGAAATACTTCATGCCATAGTCTAACATTACTTCAAAGGAAATACTAGTAAAATATTAATATTTCTTTTATTTCCAGGTGCTTCGTCTTCTTGTTAATGTATACCAAAAACTGCCTTCACCTGATTTTCTGAGTATCTGTCAGTGTCTAATGTTTCTGGATGAACCTGAAGGTGTAGCATCCATTTTGGAAAAACTTCTTCATTCTGGAAATAAGGATGAAGCTCTATTGGCATTTCAAATAGCCTTTGACCTTGTGGAGAATGAGCAACAGGCTTTTCTCTTAAATGTAAGAGGTCATCTTTCAAGGTCTCAACCTCCTGTGTCAGTCCAGCCAAAATCCAATCTGGATACTGCTCAAAATGAAAATTCTAGTGCTACAGAGGATGTTCAAATGACAGAAGGAGCTTCAGCTTCTACTAAGAATGTGCATGAGACAGATCCAAATGAAGCATTATATGCTGAGAGTATGACAAAGATTGAGGGGATTTTATCTGGAGAGACATCAATACAGTTGACTCTGCAATTCCTGTACAGTCATAACAAGTAAGGCTGGGTGCTTTGAATTCACAGACTTGGTCCCTTTCTCTTTCCCTTGGTTTGTTTTGGAGGTAAACAGAGTTGAAATTAATGCTTTTGATTTGCTTAATAGGTCAGATCTACTTATTTTGAAGACAATAAAGCAGTCTGTTGAAATGAGAAATAGTGTCTGCCATAGTGCCACCATTTATGCCAATGCAATTATGCATGCTGGAACCACTGTGGATACATTCCTAAGGGAGAATCTTGTGAGACACAAAGCTTTCTTTTGCCTTTTCCTTTGTTCTCCTTTGATTTATATGACCTTTTATTATCCTTTTTAAATGTTTGCTTTTATTGTGTCAACTTAATTAGTTATGCTTCTTTGAATTTGTAGGACTGGTTGAGCCGGGCCACAAATTGGGCCAAATTTAGTGCTACGGCAGGTCTCGGTGTTATTCATAGAGGTCACCTGCAGCAGGGCAGGTCACTGATGGCACCATATTTGCCTCAGGGTGCAGCTGGTGGGGGAGGCAGTCCTTATTCAGAAGGTGGTGCTCTCTATGCTCTGGGTCTCATTCATGCCAACCATGGTGAGGGCATCAAGCAATTTATCCGTGAGAGCCTACGCAGTACCAATGTAGAGGTGAGCTTGCTTTTCCGAGTCTGATATAGCTCCCTTTTTTGAGCCAACGTGACTGGTGTTTATGAGATCCGTGTCCATGCATGATGCAGGTTATCCAACATGGTGCATGCTTAGGTCTTGGTTTGGCGGCACTAGGAACTGCTGATGAAGAGATCTTTGAGGACATCAAAAGTGCATTGTACACTGATAGCGCTGTTGCTGGTGAAGCTGCTGGAATCAGTATGGGTTTGCTTATGCTTGGAACTGCCAGTGAGAGAGCAAGTGAGATGCTTACTTATGCTCATGAGACACAACATGAGAAAATCATTAGGTAATATGGGTTTCATGCTTTGTGTAATAGGATTAGGTAATATGGGTTTCATACTTTGTATAATAGGATAACACTTAAATGGTGCATTTTCCCATTTATGATGTTATATTCTGCAGGGGATTGGCATTGGGTATAGCCCTTACGGTTTATGGAAGAGAAGAAGAAGCAGACACCCTAATTGAACAGATGACTCGGGATCAAGATCCCATACTTCGTTATGGTGGTATGTATGCTTTGGCACTGGCCTACAGGGGAACAGCTAACAACAAGGCCATTCGCCAACTGCTGCACTTTGCTGTATCAGATGTGAGCGATGATGTAAGGAGGACTGCTGTTCTTGCGCTGGGATTTGTCCTTTACTCTGAGCCAGAGCAGGTAAAAACTCCCCTTGGTCTCTCTAATGCTGTGTAGTTGTGTGTATCCTATGTACTGTTGTTATTCAAAGAAGATACTGTTTGCTTTTATATCTTGCCAATATGAATGAAACATAACTTTTTTCTGTTTATGTTTTTGGCTTCTACAATTGATGAGGGCCTGAAATGTGGGATATCTCACTCTACAATAAAAAATAATGCAGACTCCTCGTATTGTCTCATTGCTCTCTGAGTCTTACAACCCACATGTACGATATGGTGCTGCACTTGCCGTGGGCATATCTTGTGCAGGCACTGGCTTGAGTGAGGCTATATCGTTGCTAGAACCTTTGACATCGGATGTTGATTTTGTTCGCCAAGGTGCACTTATTGCAATGGCTATGGTCATGGTGCAGATGAATGAGGCCAGTGATTCTCGCGTTGGAACATTCAGGTACAGTGTCACAAATTTTTTTGTACTTTCTATTTGTTGTTTATATGAACATGAATCACTGCCATATGATGCCATGTTTATCAGTTCTACAATGAATTTAATTTGACTTTTGTATGCCTGGCGTTAGACGGCAATTGGAAAAGATTATCCTTGATAAGCATGAAGATACCATGAGCAAGATGGGAGCAATTCTTGCTTCTGGAATACTTGATGCTGGTGGAAGAAATGTTACCATAAGATTGCTTTCTAAGACAAAACATGACAAAATCACTGCAGTTGTTGGCCTTGCCGTTTTTAGCCAGTTCTGGTATTGGTATCCTCTTATATACTTCATAAGCTTATCATTCTCGCACACAGCTTTTATTGGGCTGAACTGTGACTTGAAAGCTCCAAAATTTGAGTTTGTTTCAAATGCAAAACCTTCGCTGTTTGAATATCCAAAACCCACCTCCATGCCTACCACTACTTCTACCGTAAAACTTCCTACAGCAGTTCTGTCTACATCAGCCAAGGCTAATAAAGCTAGGGCCAAGAAGGAAGCGGACCAGAAAGCTAATGCAGAAAAGCTGGCAGGTCCAGGATCGTTATCTGCTGCAATGAATACTGGAAAAGGGAAATCATCAAGCGAGAAGGATGGGGATTCTATGCAGGTAAAATGTCATCTTTTATCCAATCCAACCCCCCCCACCCCAAAAAAAACTATGAGCACACTTTTACTGTTTCCTTGTGCTGAGACTTGCCATGCCATTGTGATAGAATGACCACATGTTGTCTTTTGGCAAGTTTTGCCATGGCAATTTACTGTTGCTGAAGATCTAGAACTCATCATTTTAGTGACTTGGAACCCTTCATTGGATATTGATGATGAGATTTGATAGTTAGTCATGTTGAGTGTGCTTTTCAACAGGTTGATGTTCCACTGGATAAAAGGGCAGAGCCTGAGCCTTCTTTTGAGATTTTGACGAACCCAGCCAGAGTGGTTCCTGCCCAGGAGAAAGTGATTAAATTTATGGAAGATAGCAGATATGTGCCGGTAAAGTTGGCGCCTTCAGGGTTTGTCCTCCTTAGGGACTTGCGACCGACTGAACCTGAGGTACTCTCTCCAACTGATGCTCCGGCATCGACAGCAACACAAGCTGGTGTTTCAGCTACAGGACAGCAGCAGGGTTCGGCATCCACCATGGCTGTTGATGAGGAACCTCAACCTCCTCAGCCTTTTGAGTATTCTTCATGATTCGAGTTGCAATGTTTATTCGGGCATGGTCTTTGCTCAGAAACTATGGTATGCTACAAGTGGAAAGGATACGTTAAATGGGCTTGAGCTAACCACTTGTACAATTCTCCAAGTTTATGGCCAATCCTAAGGTGAATATCTCTGCATTTCAGGATTTCTTGGTGGCAGTGGTCCCAGTTTTGTATCCGCTCGTGATATTTGATGTGGGAACTGTTTCATTTTTCCATTAGTCCTATGCTTCATGGTTGCGAGAATGGGGAAGGCGGAGGAGGCAATCTGCATTTGTGAAGAAGATTTAATTGTATGATCCCTTACCCCAAGACATTATCTCCACCCTTATCTGCTTGCGGAACTGGGAAATCTTGCATCTTTTCCTTCATTAGCAGCAGCGTAGCTCTGTTTTAATCTTTCCAAAGTGAACTATGGCCGTGGGACATCTTCCTGGCTCTTCATTTGGCAAATGGAGATGCATTATTCCTCTGTTCTTTGAGTTCAATATAACATTGTGAGAGAAATTGTTCGGTAGGAACGGGATTGAAGCATCACGTCAGGTTGCCTCGGTGATTACCTCTATGCATCGTGGTTCCTATGATGTCATACTCGATGATTCCTCTCGTCATTTTGTTTTTTCTCCCTTTTTGAAAAATGTTGTTGCCAGATCGAAGCTGAACCAAGATACGGGAAATAAAACAAAAGCTCGGAAACTGAAATTTTTTGTTTTTATTTGAATTTTGTGTTTGATTAGAAACAAATTTCCTTTGAGAAAGATGAAAAAGAAAATTCTTAATAATTAAACCATTTAACATCATCAACTACCTGTAAAGTAATGAATTTCGCCAAGAGAATAACTGAAAAGGCACGATCGGTTACTTTAGTCTATTCAAATAGAAAACAGAACCAAAGTGAACTAACATATGTGTTTTGAAAAATAAATGAGTAAATAAATAGTGCCCCTAACATGGATTATTGGAACCCATTCCTGAAAAAAAAAAAAAGAAAAAAGAAAAGAAAAAGTAAAAGCCTACTATTCAAATGTACCGTAGTAGGAAGTCACGTCCTGCAAGAGCAAGACAATTAAATAGAGGCCAATATAGCTGTGCAAGAGGAACGCTCCTCCATTCATTCGGCCATCAAATAAGTAGAACATTGCTGGATATTATCCTCTTTCTTTTTCTATATAATTGTGGACAACCGGTTATGGGCCTGACTGGTAGCAAAGTGACCAAATTTGTGATGACTTTGAAATTAGAACTTTTGAACGGCGAGGCACCGAAACTTTAATTAGGGTCATGAAAAGAGGTGGTATAAAGCAAAAGCAAAACGCTCTACCCCTTTGCTTTTACCATTGTTGGCCTGTGACATGCATTAATACTTCATTTATCCACAAGGTTCCTCTCTCTCCCTCTCTCGCTCTCTCTTCCACACACACACACATAGAGTCAAACCCATCTCTTCCGGACACCAATGTCCCATTACATAAAGACAACTTACCATGTCACAAACGTCCAAAAAGCCATTCAGTTGATAGAAAGATAGAAATTTCCATGGTGGTACCCCCCCTTCCATATGCTTCTGCTACTCAAATACCATAACCCCACTTGATTAATTTTCACTCTTGTCCTATTTGCCTCCCATCTCTCTTCCTCTCCAATCAGCAGGTAATTAAATTATAGTGTTGTGACTAGCCAGCTATTCTTAATTTCTCATAACTTCCACGCAACCTTTTTTTTTTTTTTTTTTTTAATCTTTCTTGCACCTCTAGCCAGCCATATTCATGGGCACATTTTGATATATTTGCTCGCTGTAAATTACTTAATTAATCAATTATTGATTTTGTAATTTTGTTTTCAGGTGGAGGACCCATCAGGGAAATTTCACTTGGCAGCTAGCTTTGTCGTTTGCATGAATTTAGCTAGTTTTAGGGTTTACGATTAAAGTGGCCCATATAAATATACCAATGGACAAAGAAGAGAACTACTCGGTATCTCTTAGCTCATAGCTTATCACCGTTACTCGTTACTTTTTTGTATTCTTTTGCATGATAAATCATTTCAGTCACCCATTCCGTTTTGCTCTAAGTTAACCTCATTGTTTCAGGCAAGCTTTGCCGGCCTAGACTACTCACTGGACCACCATGACCATCATCATCAACAGCAAGAACTCATGAAGCTACGGATTGGTGAAACTTCTGGCGGTGAAATGATTGATCATCATTTGCTTAATAATCCTCTGCAACATCATCATCATCATCCTCATCTTCACCATCAACAGCAAGAAGCATCATCTTCCGGATTCTGCAGTGCTACTCCTACTTCTCTTGATAAACTGAGCTTCGCGGATGTGATGCAATTTGCTGATTTTGGGCCTAAATTGGCCTTGAATCACGCGAAAATGCCCGATGAAGAAACTGGGATTGATCCAGTTTACTTCCTTAAGTTTCCAGTCTTGAATGATAAGAAAATGGAGGAGCAACAGCCTCTAATGATTCCTCAACTATGCGGAGAAAATGAAGAGAGGTTTAATGCAGAGGAAGAGGAAACTAGGGTTTCGGATAATACATCTGTGCAACTCCATTTTCTTGGAGATCAAGATCTCCAAAACAAGAACCCTGCAGCAGAAGCGAAGAGCAAGAGAAAGAGACCGAGAACCATCAAGACGAGCGAGGAAGTGGAGAGCCAAAGAATGACTCATATTGCAGTTGAAAGAAATAGAAGGAAGCAAATGAATGAGCATCTTCGAGTTTTGAGGTCTCTCATGCCAGGATCATATGTTCAAAGGGTAATCAAGTTCTCTCTCTCTCTCTCTCTCTCTCTTGCACCATGCAAAATATTTGAATATTTCAACAATATTTCCCTTTTTTGAAGAATTTTTTAATCTAGATCCGTTGAGCGGCGAGCTCACTCTTCCCATGTTTTATACTTTTTTAAGATTAGAATTTAAAACCTTAAAGATAAAAGGTCTAAGTTTGGATGTCTGGAACACTTTTTTGAAAAAAATTTTGGACAAAGGGTAAAATATTCTGTAACTATCAGGAAATCTCCGATGGCCTGAATGGTAATTGGTTTGTGCGAATATATGGCTGCAGGGAGATCAAGCTTCAATTATTGGTGGAGCCATAGAGTTTGTGAGAGAACTGGAACAACTCCTTCAGTGCCTAGAATCCCAGAAGCGGCGGAGACTCTATGGAGATGCGGCGGCAAGACAGATGGGAGATACTTCCCTTGCAATCCAGCAGCCTAACCAACAGCCATTTTTTCCTCCCCTGCCTCTTGCAAATGATCAAGTGGAGCTTGTGGACTTTGAAGCCGGCGTCCAAGAGGAGACTGCTGAGAGCAAGTCCTGCTTGGCTGATGTTGAAGTGAAGCTTTTGGGGTTCGACGCCATGATCAAGGTCCTCTCCAGGAGAAGGCCAGGCCAGCTTATTAAGATCATTGCGGCCCTCGAAGATTTGCAGCTTAACATCCTTCACACCAACATCACCACCATCGAACAGACTGTTCTCTACTCATTCAATGTCAAGGTAAAACATTTCAATGGGTTAATCACATAGATATTTCTATCTCATGTCGTGGCTTCTAGTATTGTAACTGGTGCTAGCAGCTTGGAGCTTGCCTGAAAGGGATTTCTCATACTCAAAAAATTATCACTAATCCCCACTCTTAATTCAATTTTATGCGATGGCTCGTTTTGCTTGCATTGTTCTAAGATAGCACATGGCAGTGGTATTTTATGGAATTTATAATACCTTAATTTGTTCCTGGATGAATTCACGCGATGATCGACCATGCATTAGCACCCCTTCTTAGATGTGTTGCATTGCAATATTGTGTGCAGGTTGCAAGTGAATGTAGGTTCACAGCAGAGGATATAGCAAGCTCGGTTCAACAGATATTCAGTTTCATTCATGCAAATAGCGGTATATGATGCAATCCAAGAGGGACAAAAAAAAAAAAAAGAGAGATGGGCTGTCCACGTTTTTTCATATATATGGAGCTATATTGGAACATATTCGGCATTTTCAGTCAGTTAGATTCTCTATTTTTATTGTAAAAACGAAATAAAAATGTTAGTTAATTCTGTTGCTCTAGTCACCTATACCAGTTAATAAATTTGTTGTTACTCTGCTAACACAATAATTGAGACGTGAAATTGTCGCAGGTTGAAACTTGGATTCTCTTTGCCAAAACATTTTATGTATGGAAATTAAAATTTTATAAATATTTTTAGCATCTAAAAATTGACATTGCAACATTGATTCCACATAAATACAAATGTACTCAATGTGATAAAATTTTATTATGTAATTTATTTTAATATATATATATACACATGACTTTTGTTTGCCTTATATATATTGGATGCCCTAGCTCTATTGATGAGCTACGCAATTATAAATAGTTCAAATTTTTAACTTTTCAATTCTTTAATTTTATGTATAATTAATAATATATTATAAAATAAGTTAAATTTAAGGAACTAACTAAAATTTATTATATATTAATTAATATTTTATGAGTAATAATTTTTTATTATTTAAAATAAAATTTTAATAATTATTTAGTATATTTTTTATCTAATTAGTTTAAATTTAAATTTGTATTAATATTTATTTTAATAAATTAAAATTTATATTAAACATAGAATATCAAGAATTATTTTTATTGATAATAAAATTAAATTAGGAGATTTTTATTTATATTTAATAATATTTAAATAATAAGTATTTTATTAAAAAAATTAAATGAGATTTTAATAATTGATTTTTAATTTTAACTTATAAGTGTAATATGATAAAAAATTTTTTAAAAAATGGTAGTTTCATTTCGTGATTTTATTATAGATTTCTCAGTCCACGGCTTCTATGGTTATTTTTTTTGCCTTACCACTTGCCAGCTCTCTCTCTTTTGTTTTTTATTTTTTTTTTTCCTTCTCCTTGTTAACAAGTGAAACACGAAAATGTTACACATTGATCTGTCTATGCTGAGCTCCACATGGTAAATCAGACCTCTAAAGATAGAAATTTTTGTGGTCAAACAGAGATGAACCCACTTGTCGACGGTGATTGGACGAGATGAACCCACGTTCAGATACCAGTCACCGCGCGCGCCCGCCCACACACACACACACACAAGCATGCACGCAGGCACACAGATGAGTATTTGAGGAGAAGAGGAAGGGGAGCTCTCTGGAGGGTCAAAGACAAGTTCTGCAATGGTGTTTTGTTTGTACTACGAACAATATTAATTCATGAGGCGAGAGGTCAACGAGTCGCGTGCCTTCTTTTGGGTTGACTTGTCATAAGTCAACACTTTGGTCCCCTTAGGCTGCAGATATGTGGGTCTTCATTGTGGGTCTCGTTAATTAAATTTTTGAGTTTTTTTTTTTCTTACGAAAAATCGAGAATCCACCTAGCAGGTTTTCTACCTTTTAGATTCGTACTTATTTTCTTTCTTTCTTTTTTTTTTGTTTACTTTTTTTGAAAAATCCCTTCGCCGTTACTCCCGAAATTGACTCGATCTTTGTGGCTGTCGGGCCATTATTGGTTGATGACGTGACTCTTTTGAAAAAAGAAAATTGAAATTTTCATAATACTTAGAAATTTAAAATTTTACTTAAATCAATATTTTCGATGACTAGAATTGAATTCCTTAATTACCCCCGGGGGGAGATAATCGACGGCCTTCGCCGGTGCAAGGGAGCTGAGGGGTTTTTTTTTTTGGGGGGGGGGGAGGGTTGAAGTTCTAGCAGGGGTCTAGTAGGGTTCTGGGGTTTCTGCAGGCAAGTTTTCTGTTGCCCCCTTTTTTTTTTTTTTTTTTCTTATTTGTTTAGGGTTACACTTTTTCTGGGGATGCAAACTAAGCTCGTTGCTGTCTACGGGTGTCCTCTTATTTCTCATCAATGAATAGCTTGATGTAATTCTCATTAAACAAAAACAAAAACAAAAAAAAAAAAAGTTTACAAAACAACGTTTACAAAACAACAGATGAATTCAACAAAATAGTTTTGTCGTGTAACTTGTATACAATGTAGGCATATACGAAGAATTGATGTTGCTGCCTGTTGATGGGGCTTCCCCAAGCTTTTGGGGGCAAAAAAGTGTCCAACTCGACGGTGAATGATCAAAAAATATAAAGACACGCATCCTCCCTTCGACGCGTGGACATGGGTCATCTTAAAAACTTGCATCTTTTCTATAATACGACGGTAGAGATTCATGGGAGGAGTTCCTGGAGGCGTCGAATTCGGCACAAACTGGGCAATTTGAGTCCACTGAACTCACAATAAACACTTTTTTTTAATTTTCTTTTTTCTTTTTAATAATTTATGTACAAGATGCACTACAATGGAAATGATAGAGGTCAGTCTGGTACAAAATGTACTAAAGAAAAATTTTCATCTGACAATCCTAATTTTCGTAAATTTTTGACTAATATAAATAAAATAAATACTAAAGTGAAGGCTTGTACGTCCACTTAAGGTGGGAGTTTGGCTTTGAATACACGGGATTATATTGCATAGGGGTTATCAAATTTGAATGGCCTAAAGGGTTGTTTTTTTCTTGGCACAACAGAAAATCCAAAACCCACCACCAACTTTAAACTCATCTGAAAAAAGATCCCCACCAATCGAGTCCGCCTCTGAGAAAGGGTTGAGCATCTCTAGAGGAGCATTCCAAACTTGGATGCCAAACTTGAGTCTACAACGATTCAGATTTCAGCATTGTTCGTCACATACAAGTAAGACTTACGAGTCTATAACGATTTAGAGTGTAGCCACCACATACGCTATTAGGAAGATTTGAAAACTGAATTTTATAGACCGAAGGTTTTTTTTATATATATATATATATTTTTTAAATGTCTATAAAAAGACTTATTAGATGATAAATTACACAACAATGAAGTATTTTCCAAGTCCTAAAAATTGAAAGCTTTCATTAAAAAAAGAAAAAAGAAAAAGAAAAAAGAAAAAGAAAAAGAAGAAGAGTGCCAATCGGCAAAAGAAAATTTAACAAAAACTGATGTGTTAATATCGTATATTTTTCCGATTGATTTTAATGGGAAAATATCTTAATTAGCTCTTATCGGCGATTCTGGATGCTCTCCGCTCCCAACCTAACTAGAAGTTCACTCGACCATATAAAGTGTACTGGCTTTATCCCTAGATGCGTCTATCATTTCCCCAATTCAAGTAGAAAATCAATTAAATGGCATGTCTATAAATGTTTATGCCAATTAGACGAGAGTAAAATTTTACACAATTTCCTGAAATCAATAATTTCGCATCTATTCCTACGAAAATCCTTCAGTGTTTCTCGAATTAATTATTCATTTGACCCGACTTACAATTAGTTACTGGATTTAGTCCGAGAGCCAATTGGAAAAATGTTTCCAAACATGTTCCAAAAATTAAAACTTACCATCGTCAAATCAATATCTCTATGAGTACAAAAGGAAAGGTGCTGATTATCATCCTATGTGATCATGGTTTTACTTGGTTTGATATCAATTGATTCTAATCCCACTTTAACCAAATTTTAAATTTCCTTTTTTTCCCACAGGAAAAAATCAAAAATCTTTTTAGCTGACGACATGTGCAAAGAAATGGTAACAAAATCCTGGGCGTCAGGTCCGATGTTAATTCCTAGTTTGGTTCCCTTTCTCATTTGGTTAATTTGCAGACACATAAAAGCACATTGGTTCTTCCCCCACAACAGTTTGTGTGTGATCAAGATCAAAATCAAACTCAAGATGTTGCTTCAATGGCATTTTCCTTGGTGCCTGGCCATCTTGATCATCACGGTGGGCGATTTCCAACTGGGACTATGCTACAGAGGCATCAATCACACTACATTGCTCCCAGAACATGTTGATTTTTATAGATTTCAGAATGCACCCCCCTACAGAGTTATATATGTCGATCAGTCAGGCCGTGGTCATTTCACTAGGATTCAAGCTGCAATCGATTCCATTCCGTTAAACAATAACAAGTGGATCTGTGTCTATGTAAAGGCCGGCATCTACAGGTAAACCTTTCCTTCCCTTTTGTGTGTGTGTGTGTGTGTGTGTGTGTGTGTGCGCGTGCGTGTCTTTTAACATTTTCCATAAGACTCCGACTCCGCTAGTAGGTTATGCCTTACCTAATATTAGAAGCCCAATTATTCTGTTGAAAATCAAGAAATCAAAGAGATCCTTTTCATGGATGCCCATTTCCTTTTAATATTATCGTTAATTTTTCTCGAGCCTACGTGCAAATATAAGTGTGTGCTGTGTATTATATAGGGAGAAGGTGGAAATACCTGTTGAAAAACCATACATCATTCTTAAAGGGGAAGGAAAGAAGAATACCCGCATTGTTTGGGGTGACCACGCGTCGACCGCACAAAGCCCCACTTTCACATCTAACGCAGATAATTTCATTGCCAGACGTATTGGCTTTGTGGTAAGAAAAATTTCTGATCATTCACATATATAGTCTTTTTGTTGAATGTGCAATCCATTGATTTGTGAGCATTGTCGGTGCTAAAACATGCAACTCATGCACAATTTATTTGTCATTAAATGGACTAATTGATGATACAGAACTGGCCATCTAATCTAAAAACCGAGAGAAAATTTATACCCTGAAGTACATTCACATATTGAAAATTTTCCAATTTGATTGCTTGCTCGAGAATGCTACATTATACTTTTGTCGTCTTTTTTTTGGGGGGGGGGGGGTTTAAGAGACCAATTAAATCGTTGATTACATAAATTTTAAGAGACATTTTTTTCCTTGTCCCATAATTTTATTTTATTTTTTCCATCCATCCCATAGTTTTAAACATAGGAAACCCAATTTGAAAATGCAAATTCTGTATGGAGTTACTCTTAGGAAATTAATATTCCGTTGAACATTATTATGATAGTATGTAGGCGTCTATGTCCCAAATTAATGTTGCCGTTCTGCGCTATCGAATTTTAAAGCCTGATTTGACTTCATATTTTCAATCTCTCCTTTTGACCCTTCGTATTCATTCAAAAATTAAACAGAACTCGTACAACCTCCCCCTAAATAATGGCAACCGAAGGTTACCGGCGGTAGCCGCGATGATAAACGGCGACAAGTCTGCATTTTACCAGTGCAGCTTTGCCGGCGTACAAGACACTTTGGGGGATAAAAGCGGTCGACATTACTTCAAGCGCTGCAACATTCAGGGTTCTGTTGATTTCATCTTTGGCAGCGGCCAGTCCATCTATGAGGTTCTCATTTTTGACTTGTCAACCCACACGCGCACGCACACACACGCACACACGCACACACGCACACATTATTAGATAGACAGTCATACAAGTCATCTTTAAATGATGGGAATTTTGATTTCTTTCTTATAGATGGTTTGCGCATATGTTCATGTATGGATATAAACGTGATGGAAGTCCTCCCGAATGTTTCTTTCACATTATTATTTCTTTATCTATTTATGTATTTTATTTATTGAGCTTCTCTTTATACTTGTAGGATTGTACCATACATGCGCTTGAACCAGGGTATATAACAGCACAGGGGCGAGATGATCCGAGAGACGAGAGTGGGTTTGTGTTCAAGAATTGCCGTGTAGTTGGAAAAGGTCCAACCTTGTTAGGAAGGTCATGGAGAGGCTATTCCAGGGTTGTTTTCTACAGGTCATACTTGGATAGTATTGTTGCCCCCGTCGGATGGAGTTCCTGGAACTATGCTGGCCATGAGTAAGTTTTACTAAACTCCTTTTTAATTCCCAATCTCCTTTTTTTTTATTTTTTTATTTTTAAGTCTTTGTTTTTTTAATTGCTTGCCTTTGATTTGGTACTTCTATAATGAAACAATCAGGAACCAAATAACCTTTGTGGAGTATGGCAATTATGGCCCAGGAGCAAACACTTCACACAGAGTCCACTGGTTAAGCAGGCCAACTCTTCGTAGCTTGCTGGGATTAATAAACATGTCTTATATCAATGTCCCAAGTTGGATCGGAAGCCTTCCATTTTAGCTTTAGTCCTGGTGGATATAAGCACGGATATTTGCCCCGCTCTCAGGACTTGTTCCTCGCTGGTTCTTCTTGAAGTGGGTTTCATTAATTTCTCCTCTTTAAGCTTTGCCATAGTCAAATGGAAAAAAGTAATTCCGAAGCCAGAGACACATAATTTTTTGTTGGCTGGAATCAAGTGATGTAAATTTAAGTTTGTTGCCCTCTGTGGCTGGCCTCTTCTTATTTTACGTCAGTGACCTGATTGATCTCTTCTCATTTGAAAATTTACGAAAAACACAGATGAAATTGTTTCGCCGTTTTAACTCATATGCTATGTAGGTGTTTATTGATGTTTCTGATCATGGGGCCTGTTTCCTTCAATTATGTGGCCAAATGTGTGGGTGCATGAGATGTTGCAGTCGACATCTCCTTTATTTTTCTTTTCTTTTCTTTCTTTCTTTCTTTTTTTTTTTTTCCCCTTTTCTCTTCTTGTTTCTTGTCAGGTCCCCATAATCTTGATCAACGCAGCTTGAATTTGGCACCTTCGGGTGGATGCCGAGAATTTGATGCCTAACCCGTTGAAAAGAAACATGCAGTAACGATTATTACTCCTAGGGAAAAACGTAAAAAGAAAAAGAACTTAAAAAATACAATCGATATATATCTGCCCTTCAAAATGGCCAATAAGGTCAATCCCGTTTTCCAAACTACCCTCTTCTTTGACCATTTTTTGTTTAACCTTAGTTGCGCCATCTATGGCTCTTTTATCAAACTACTCAAACCGTCTTCGCTTCTTCCTCTGAGAAATTGTACATCAGCATAAGCCCTTGATTGCAATCACCCTTGAACCCCCAACCCCACACACTACCTCCTCAATATCTCCTTCCCTTGTGGTTGTGCCAAATTGTCTCAGAAACCAATGTAGATGCCAAAAAATTGTTCAATCTTTAATGTTCATTTGTCTGATGCTTCCATGGAGACTGCTTTCTAACAATTCCGGATTCCAACAACCTATTTTAAGTTGTGCGTTGGAACGCTCAGATAAAACTTGGTATTCTTGAAGTCATCCAGCAGTGGGTTGTATCCATCCTTGGTTCTTGTCTTTGAGGGCAAACCAAATTCTTCCATGAATGATGAAGTATCAAGCTACAAGAAATGTAGTACGCAAAAAACTCAAATCCCCACTAATTATATGACCTGTTGTATGCATTTATTTAACTGATTCATATGAATGGAGAGATTAATAAAGCTATTCAACCCCAAGTCCTTCTCTTCCTTTGCCCCTAATAAAATAAAATAAACAGCATGGAAAGAAATTAAAAAAAAAAAGGTCACAAAAAGGCTTCTCCATCCCAGACAACAAAGAAGAGAGTAGGGACGGCAGTAGGGGTTGGCATATTCTGTCACCATCCAAGTAACATAAAGTGCTCAATCATCCCTAGATAATTCTCGGGAAAGATTGGATATGCACAAACAGGACGCACACAGGAATACCCACAATATGAGTTGAAAAAGATCGGTAGTCACTGAAATGAATCTTGAACACTAACCTTCAAACAGAAGAAACTTCTCAGTATCACTAAGTAAGGTTGCAAGGTAGCACAAATAATAATGCATAACTTGTAGAACCTATGCTCTTAGGCATGACATAAATCATGAGGCTCTTGAGAAACACAGAACAAGATAGTAGAAGAGTGGACTTACAACAAGTGTTCTCCTCTTTTTCCCCTGCTTGGATGCTTTATCACCATGGAAATTCTGCCATCCAGAACAGTAATGGTCCAAACATTCCAAAAGCCAGAAATCCGTTGGGAAAAAGATATCAGCTTCGCCCTGTAATCACATTATGCTTATCAAAACAGGTCAACTAATCAATACATAACAAGTCCCAATGACTATAAATGAATGACCCAAGGAAAGTGTAAGCTTAAGCAGCAAAGGTATGAATCCAGGACATTGATCAAATATTATAGAGCAAGAGGATGCTCAGCTGGACCTTTGAGCATAACCCCAAGTATCCACATTTTCAGTGGTGCAGCCTTAACTGACCTATTAAGGTATATTATCAACATATGGTACAAGAAAGAGACAAGACAAAAAAAAGGGAGCTGTGGAAATGACAAACCTTTGCATCCAGATAACTATGGTAGTCTATGCTGTGGCCATCTTTCTGCAGACCAAAAGGGGAACAATATCAATCCTGTCGGTATGCTTTATTTTTTTATTTGAAACATAAAACAAAAGGTGCATTTGCAATGCTTTGAGTGGAAAATCACAACTCAGCTCAACTCAACTAAGTGTTCATCACAAGTCTGATTAGGGTGGTACCTATATGAATCCAGCTTGCATGACATATTATCTCAAACTCTTTATTAGTTGTAGTCCTTACTAATGGTATGCATTTTAACAAAGGATGCCAGATGTGCTACATTCTAAAGTAGTATTGCAGGAGACATACAGAGAGCAAAATAAATGTATTATCCTACTTTGGAAGATTACTCATAAATGTTTTTGGGAGGCAAAATGTTAGTTATAAAGTATTTCCTTAGATGCAGCAGAGCTGATGAGGTGCAGTTTGTTTATTTCAAACTTCTTTCCTTTATCCCTATATCATCTAGGGTACAAGAGGCAGCGTCTTTTTAGATACCTTTAGTCCGCTAGGTTATGCCACTGGGCACAATCCAGATCAAATTAGTTCAACAAATGCACAGAAAAAAAGAACATACCTTTGTTGAAACCAAAGGAGCCCTGTCACCAGGTATCTTCACATCAGGCAGGTAACTAAAGTCCGAAGCAATTAAAGACATCTTTGGTAAAGCATCATGTAACACCTCTAGTAGTTTCTGCATATTCAATGAAGCATAAGAATAAAAGGAAAATCAGTGGGTCAAAGAAAACCACTGATACCTTACCAAGGAGCCAGTTGGTAACCAACATCTTTGAGGCTTTGGAAAGACCCTAGACCAAATGCTTCTTGCCTTTGACATAGAACGAGGGTTGTCCAATTCCATGATCTCAATACAACATTTGATCAATGGGTCTTGTAGTGGGTTGTACACCTCAGAAAGTCTTTGCCTGTAGATTGACAAAATCTGAGCAAAAAGCATATGCAAGGCACCTTTTGTAGCATAGGAGACCACATGATTTTAATCAACCAACACTAATTCTATAAATCAACTCATCCTTATGACTAGGATTTTCATTCAAGAATCTTGTAAGCCCCTGCTACTTACTGCATAACACATTACAGAGCATAGCTGTGACTAAAGTGACGAAAGGAAATCTGCTCATCTTATTGTTACATAAACCATAGACCAATAGAAGGTTCCTTTGGCATTGAAATGTACCAATTTAGAGTGCATAGAAGGTTTTTCTATATGGCAATCTTATGCAGAAAGAAGTTACGAGGGGCAATTGTTGGGTGCCCAGAGAAATAATAAGTAAATGTATTTTGAGCAGGAATGTACAAAAACTTTTAGAATCAAACCCTCACAGCCAAACAATTTTTTTATTATTAATAGCCTAACCTTACCTATGTATGGATAAAGCCCAACATAAGCTTACATATATAGAAACATTGTCCTACAGTACGGCTTCTACTGGATCCTTAATAACTGAACACCCATGTGCAACACAAAGTCGATGACTATTTGTAAGAGGAAAAAGGAATGTCTAAGGATTGGCTTTTATCCTCTTGTTTCAGTCAGTAGTCATTTATACCATCCCAGTAGATCAATTGAGGCTTAAGTCGGACATTTACAGACTTCCAGAAGATTGGAAGTCTACAAATTGTCACAAAAGGAAGTACAAATATATATATATATATATATATATGCAAGATTACATAGGAATTTTATTGCTGCACGCCAAAGCTGCCAATAAACATATGCCTGAATTTCTCAGAAGGTTTCTCACAAGACTAGTTACTTGAAGGATGTTGAAGCAATTCAATGTAACAATAAACAAGCAGAAACATTTTTGATTTGAAATAAATGGGCAGAAACATTATACATGCAATCACAAAAAATAATTCCAGGAGACTGATTGCATATTGCTGCTCACCCATCTTGTTGCTTCTCAACCCATACTTCCTTCCACGGGGAAACCTGATTTTCTGAGTAGATAAGATCATGTGGAAGATTATCAAGAACCTGCAAGACTTATACAAGTTTGATACCTAAATAACATGTAAGAGATACTTATTCAAGCTACAGGAACTTTTAGGGAACAATTCAGCCAACAATATTAAGGTAAGCCAAAAATGGAAAAGCCTAGTGAGAACTCGTGAAATATAAATGGCCATGCAGAAAATGGGCAAAGTCTCTTCCAACTTGAGAAAGTTTAAAACAAAAAAAGCCAAAGAAGGATTGGAATTGTCAACCAAGACATCATGATAAAATACAATTAGATAGTACAACATCACATAACTCCTTCATTCCCGATGTTGCTTAATTCTGCCAAACCTGTTTCTCTTATTTTCTTTTCTCTCTGTTAATTTGTTCCTTGTGATATTGATCCATCATATCATGCTTCAACATACATCAAATTGACAAACATGAAGATTTTCCTTCAATGACAATCAGGCAGGTAGATAGCTACTGTAGGATGTCAGTCATCTCCATACACTTCTGGATCAGTCTATGATATTACTCTAAGGCAACAATCCATCATCATGATAGCAGCAAATCAAGGTGGAACCAATACCTCTAGCATGATTACCCAGCATGGTTGTTTCTCTGCTTCTCCTGTTAACAAGCGAAGTAGCTTCAACGTCTAACTTATAGAAACTAGATCATTACAGAAAAATAGACAAAAGTTGAAAAATTCAAGTCATTTTGGACATTTTAGAGACAAGCATTAATTTTTTAATAAACATGCTCACAGAGCAACATTAACAATTAGTCACATGGAAATGGTTTTGACTTCCCACCACATTAATGGCACATCAATGGGCCTTCATTCCTTCACAATTTTAACTCCAAATAGGTTTTCAGTTGACCATTTAATCAAGATAACTGTATCATCAATGTAGTGGAAAAGGTAAAAATTTTCAGGATCCATACCCCATCCACTCCGATCAGCAGCATCACGACATTCTACCCTAAACTTTGACAAGTGACTACGAACTTCTCCAACAGTCTCTCTTTGTATTTCAGCCAGCAATGGACTGATTTCCACTGAGCTGCACATGGCTTATGACTTGAGAACAAGGTAAATAATACAGCAATTACTGAGGCCAGTTACACTACAGTTCATCTTATACAATAAGGTTAATGAATCGAGTCATCAATTGGTATGATGCATTTGAAGGAATAGCACTCCTTTAATCCCATTCACATTTTACTCTCACAAAAAGTCGGCATTTATTATTATTATTATTATTATTATTGAGAAAAAGACAACAATATCAAATTGAATTAAGTAAACAACGAGCAACATTGATGCACATACGTGTAAGTCATACTGGTGTATACTCTTGCAGGTGCATTCAACATTATGTAATCCATAATGCCCTTCGCACAAGTTCCTGATCCACCACCAATTTCATATATCTGAGTGCACATTATAGAACAGCAGATCAATTTTCGGACTCAATTTGTTTACCATGTCAAACTCTATACATTTATGTGTTCATGTAAAACTTGGTCCTATAATTGGATTCACTTCCTTGAAACCTTACATGAGAGCTGCAAAACTCTTACAAACTGAGATATGTTGAATATTAAATTTTTTCTAACCTGAAAACAATGCACTGGGGTTGATCAAATAAGGTTGTCAGAACCTAAGTCTGGAATTCAAAAAGGTGATGCTTGTGTGTTTAAACTCACAATATCTTCCTTGAAAGCCATTAAATTTTTCTAAGGAAAAAAAAAGAGAGAGAGAGAGAGAAAGCATTCAATAAACACACTGATCACTTGAGCATCTATCTGTGAATTGCTATGCATGAAATTTTCACTACCAAATAATCCATGCCTTGGATCACCAGTGTGATATGGGCTACAGGACAGGGCAAGAATGAGGCACATATCTAAGATCAGAGATGCATAAAAAATAATTTACAAGATATAAGTACTAAAACCGACATAACAATGTACGCATATTCTATATGATTTGTTAAGTGGCTACAGAGAGTGGCACCTACTTTTAGAGGAACTGAAAGATTTGCTGTGCGCATTATGGCTTCAGCGATCCCATGGGCATACCAAGGCTACAAAAAAGGCAAGCTTTACAGCATGAATGAAGCAGAAAGAAGTTTCACACTCTCACACGAGGATAAAAGCTCTTCTCTTCTCTTCTATATGTTGTCTTTGACGGACGCTAGGAAGCAGGGATATTTTGAATCTTGGCTTGTATGAGCTAGGAAGGATATGCAATCTCCATTTTGAAAGCACAGTTCGTTTGAGAGGGATTACCTTAAAAAGTTCAACTGGTGTAAACCATGATATGTCACTCTGCTTATAGATTTTGTCCAAGTGGTCCATGTATGCCTTTCTGCCTAAGCAAAACCAAAGGCAATCATATGAAATCAAAGTACAACAGAAGAACTGGTGGCAAGCAAGTAAATGCATGAACATAAGTGGGGTCCTTGAAACGAAGTTAAGCCAGGAAACATTGATTGTCTGGAAATCTCTCAGCAAAGATGCCAGTCAATATATCACAACACTCAACTGTTATAAATCCGCAATCCAAATGATTTCTTCCCAAAACTTATCATATCCAGGGGGCACAACGTTCTGAATCTTATATTTGCATTCTAATCATTTCACCAGGCATCTATAGCCTCAATAGCATTCCACTTAATAGTTCAGATTTCAGCTTATTGTCCAATTAGTTGTTTACTCAATTAAGGCACTACTAATGCATAAGAAACAAGACCCATTGAACAAACAAATAATTTATTCAAATGTTGTTCTAATCAGATTAGAGAAGCAACATCTTATGCATTAATATCACCTAAAAAAAAAGCAATGAAAGGTACCAAAAATTTTTCAAACACCTCACAGGAAACAAACAGTTGAAGAATGAGGAAACCAAGGAATCAAAACAAGTACCTTCAAGCTGATTGAACCTAATGCTTCTCTCAAGAACTCCAACCGACCTCGATCGTTGAGAGAAGTAGCCATGTTTGGGATCGTACAAAGCAGAATGAATGAAATCCCTGACCTGTCCAGTTGAGAAAAGCACAGGTACAAGAAACCCAAACGAAGAATTGAATACAAGAACCTGTGAGGCAGCGCAAGAAAATAATAGCATGGAATCAAAATAACTCACAAGCATTGGCCTGTCCCCAACAATGTGAGTCGAGAAGAGGGCTCGAAAGGGAATCACTATGGGCTCATAAGGAATCACTGCAGAGAAGAAGAAAAAAAATTTTAAAATATATATATATATATATATAAGAATTAGAGAACGAAAGTTTTGACATCTATTCACAACAAACAAGATTAAACACGTAGTCGAGGGAGAAAGACAGCGCACATCTGTGTCTGTGAAAAACAAAAGAGAGATTCTTGGAAGAGATGGAGCGAGGCAACATGGTGGTAAAGGGGTGTTCCGACTGTCAAGATTCCTGCGTAACTGTCTGTGTTTCCGGCAGGGTTTTTGTGTATATACAGTACAATTTCTTAAACCCCCCCCCACAAAGTCCAATCCAATTCCCTTTTGGTTTTCTTTATTTAAATATAAAAAATTAAAATTTTTATAAAAAAAAAGAGAGAGAGAGAGAGAAAAAAAAATAAAAGAAAAAGAAAAAATCTTGATTCTCAGAACATTTCAGTCAGACTGCGACCCATTGCAACTGGACCTCCTTCGGAATTAACGGGTCGGATAGTGGGGCCTGTCCGCCTTTAGAATTTGGGCCGAAAAGATGTCCGGTTTTGAAGTCGCCGGAATTAGAATTACGATTCTAATTGACAATTTCTTTTTCGTATTTTGATTTATTGAAGCCTTATTATTATTATTATTATTATTATTTTAATTTCCGGTGTGTAGAAGCTTATTTCTTCGAGTTCTCCAAACGGGTCGGGCGATGTGGGTATGAAATTTAAAGGTTTGAATCTAGCGGTTGGTCTAACAAAATGCTTATTTTCGGCCATTGGCATGACGGGTACATTGATGCTAAAGATTTGTGCTCTGATTTTCTCAAATTAATCGTGCAAAAATTTCACGTCACCTGCATTTTCATTGTTGCCCGTATTATCCTGTAGCGTATTGCAAGTAGTCCCTTATTCCGAGCATCAAAATGTAGTTTTTTTTTTTCTTTTTGGGATAAAGTGTATTATCGTGCCCAAATTGAAAGTAACGACCATGGTCTAATATAAAATAAAACCAATTATTGATCAGCTGATGGCTGATTGAAAATGATTATTGGCGTAATATGATACGTGTCTTTTTTTCTTGGTGGACGTGCATGTCGAATGGTGCATGTCTGCCATAGCTGAATTGTGAGGAGGAAGGCTACCATTCCATGGATGGTGGGGTTGGGGGTTGCTTTGGCCCATAGCTAACTGCCCAATTGCTTAAAAGTGGTCCAGGGGACCAGCGCACTTCTTAATTTGGGCTGACTTCAGTTTTCGACCACCGACTCATTTATAGGAGCCAAGTTCGGGCATAAAAACTCGCACATTTTCATTAAAATTTTGTTTTGATCTCTGCTCGTTTGATTTTGTAATTAAACAATTTCATTCGTATCATATGATGGTCATGATTTTGAATATTTACTAAAATATTTGATAACGTATATTTAATCCGTACAGTTCGCAAAATAATTAATAACTTTTATCGAGTAATATGAAATTTATTTTTTTATGACCCAAGTGTTTTTATTTTTTACACACGCAAAAAGAAAAAAAAAAAAAAAAACTGTTTTGACAAAGAGGGAAGGAGCAACCGCCTTCACACAAGTATCGGGAGCGAGGGATAATGGCAAAATTGGCAATTCAGTTGTTACGTGGAGGGGGGGACCAACGGGACGAGAGCGAGCAGACGGGGTCACTAAGGGCTACCCACTCGAAGCCCAGATATGAGAGACACTGACCGATGATTTTTTAAGTATTAAAAACTCTTACAAACCAACAATTGCCTTCGTAGATGGTCCAATGGCGTCTCCCTCTCCGCCAGAAAGCGTCTCGTTCAACAACAGAATGGCGGTGAGGTCGAGTGAGAAAAGCGACATAAACTCCACGAAACAAATCTTTTCACCACTGAAGAGACCACTCCCAGCGGCAGGCAATGGATGGATAGATCCCCTTAACAATAAAATCTTCATAAATATATTTTACCCGTGTAAAAAATGCATGTCTGCATTATCTGTCTGAGGATCCAGACAAACGGCAGAGGCAGGAAAACAAACAACGTACCCCTTGCTTTTAACCGGTGAGGCAAAAGAGAATCTTATTCTCTTGTTTGGTTCAGCCTACATGTAGCAGTACTGATTTAACTCGTCACTGCACTCCGTCAGTTGCATGAAAGAGGCTCAGTTTTAACTTTTGGACAAGATATTTCTACAATAAATGTAAAAAGCTGTGCTGCCGCGTCCTTGTATTGCTGCCGATTGCAAGTTGCGCACCCGGAGTCAGAAGTAATGATTATATAATTTACCCCAGTGCAATTTGCTCCCCAGACCCACGTTTTAATTATTTTTAATTATAATTATGTATTGAAGTTTTAAAAATATGTAATTAATTATTATAAATAATGCATAATATGTAAATTTTTATATAAAACACGTTTTAATTTATTATATCTACCAAATTTTTTCAAAAAGGAATACGAGCGAGCGAGCGAGAGAGAGAGAGAGAGAGAATTGACTCGTTATGGAGAGCAAGAAGACGTAAACGCAGTGCAGTCGTCGTGGCTGCCAAGATGTAAGCCATTTTTGTCTGAGAGTTCCTCGTCAGCTTCCTCTCAGCCATTAAATATACGTTCTGTATGAGTTGTTAATCTTGGCATTGGATTGAACGGTTAGTGGCCAGCACTGTCACTCCTGAGTTGTGGGGTCTGGAATTGGCCGCCCTGGCTATGAGCGCCTCTCGGTCTGGCTTTTTGCCTCTCCCTTAATCTCTTGTCCACTCGTCAACCTCCGCGATGATTTACCACCCAAAAAAAAAAAAAAACAGTATTGGGTTCCAAGTGAATGTAATCCATCACGTATACAGTCGTATTTTTGGGGATGTTTTTTAAAAAAAAAAAAAAAAAAAAAAGAAACATTATCATAAGACACAAAATGGACTCTCTCTCTTTTTTTTTTTTTTAAATTATTAGAAAAGGTTTACCTAAAATCTCTCACACAACAATTAAAGTTGTCCGAGTTGGGAATTTTTATGATATAAACCTGGGATTGTAATGGGGGGCTTCGGTGTAAATCCCCTTAATTAAGTGCACCGCGTATGGCAGCGCTCGTGTTGATTAGTGAGGGTTCCGGATTAAACTAAAATCAGTCCGTCAAAAATTAAAATAATAGAAATTAAGAATCCCGAAGTCGGACAAGTCTACAACCGACCAACCTTCGTCAATATAAGTAACATTTCCACCGAAAGCAGATGTCTCTGGCTTGATATTTATGCGAGCATCTCACATTATGACTTCTGTTCTAATGCACTGTTATTAGGTCTGTGAATAATTTTCTCGAGAAATTTCCACAATTTTCGCAGCAAATTTTATCGGCCCACACGAGCATAGGAATTTGGATTTTATACATCCGAAGATTAAGCAATCTCTCTCTCTCTCTCTCTCCTCTCCTCTTCTGGGAGACATATACAAAGCACGATTTGAAAATCAAACAATTTTAAGTGAAAACCGATATTTCTTTCAACGAAGCATCCCATTGTTTAGAAATTTGAAGTACCATTAAGCTTTGCAACAGAAAGAGAAGAAGAAAAAAAAAAAAAGAAAAGAAGCCAATTGATGCCAAATTTGGTTGGCGTTCAATTAAATATTGAACAAAGCCAACCAATTAAGAAGTCAACGTCTCGCTTTGTTCTCGAAGTTAAAAATTAACCTTCCACTGTAATGGAAAATGCGTTGTCCATAAATGTTAAGCTTCTTCAGTCTTTACAGCCAGCAAATCTTATTCTCCGTTATATTGTAAAAAGAACATTATAAAATGAAAATTATCGTGGGCATTAGCAAAATGAAATCTGCCAATATAAGGAAAACAAAAAAAAAAAGAGTGGCCTATGCCTAGGGTGTCCGAAAAAATGATCATAGCTTACGAAATGTGAACTCTCGTTGCTGTCAACACCAAAAAGCTTAATAAAAATTGTCTAGTTTATAATTTAATAAATAAATAAAAAAAAATATATATATATATATAAAAGAAGTTATTAAAATATCATTATAACATGGGCAAACAAAAAGAGTTAGCATAAAGCAACAAGCGACACCCACCCTAGGCCAACTAGGCTACCTTGGTTCGCTCTCATTTGCCCATTAGAGAGAGAAGAAATTATTAATTAATCGTTAATTAAATATTAATAAAATAATTAGAGAGAGAAAATAATATTATAATTTGTTTTATTATTATTATTATTATTATTTTAAGAAAGAAGAAGCCAAGACATGGGCAATGCGGAACACACAACATAAGACATAGCTGTCTTAGCCTCTGCATGCCTTGGAAAAAAACTCTTCTCTCTCTCTCTTTCTCTCTTTCTCTGTCGCTCCGGTAAACACTGTGATAGTAGACATCCATTGTCGGGGCTCCGAACCCTGACCCAGGAACCCGAATCGGATTTTCCGGCGGTTTTATATTTTCCCTCCTTGTTATCTATTTTCCGTCTCTTTCTTGGGAAAAATCGAGGCGGGGGAAGGAAAATGTACCCCGGGATACACCCGCTGCCACTTGATGGGAGTGTAGGCGGACACGGTGAGTTTCAGGGGTCGCTGGACGGGACCAACCTGCCCGGAGATGCATGCCTGGTTCTCACTACGGATCCAAAGCCCCGACTCCGGTGGACCGCCGAGCTCCACGAGAGATTCGTTGACGCCGTCACCCAGCTCGGCGGACCTGAGAGTGCGTTTTTACAAACCCCCACCAATTTAAACTACACATATATGCGTATGCATATGCGTATTTGTATGTCCATCCTTATTTGGGTTGGTTGGGTTGGGTGGTTTCTCTCACTAGTTTCTCTCTCTAGAATGTGGGTCTTGTTGGGCCTTGAGTCAGTCTCTTTGAGGAATGCGTGTTTCTGGGTTCGTGTAATTAGTGGAAATCTTGCTCTCTCTTTTTCTTCCTTCTAATTTACGGTTTTGTTTTTTGATTTGAGGTCCTAGAGCTTTGGCATGCACTTCACTCCTCCGTTCCTATTTTTTTTTTAGTTTTTAATTTTGGCTGTTTCTTTTGTTCTTTGATTTGTTCTCAATTGGATAGTGGATTTTAGTGACTAAATAGGTTTTTTTCCCCTGCCAAGTACTATTATTTAGTTCAATTTTTGAGGAAGAACAAGAAAATGTTTTTTTTTTTTTGTTTAAATTAAGCAGACTTCTTGTTCAATTATTTTTCCTTCCCAAATTTAGTTACTGCTGATCATCAATACGGCCATCCATACCATTTTTCTTTTTGGCCTTTTGTGGTATCTATTAATCGCAAGGATTCTTCTCTTATCTGCTAAAATTGATGAGAGGAGTTAGATGATCCCTAGAATCTTCTATGCCATTTGATTTGAATAAAAGCTGTCGGAATAAGAGTATGCCTAGGATTAATCAACATGCTTTTCCTTCAGTATAGTCTTACTGTTAATTTATGAGTGAAAGAGCTGTGATAAGCTATCTAGTTATCTTTTACATTGTTACCCCGTACTCGAAGAAGCAATCTTATGGGCTCTCCGTGTTATTGTTTTTCTTGTTACCCCATCTCCAAGTTTTTAAAATTGCCGCAGTTAACGAATATACGGAACTTATTGGTCGTGATGATTTCAGTTTTAATGTTTTGGCTACTTTTCTGTGTTTGATATAGTTTTCCTGCGTCATTTTCTTAAAGCATGTGTGTTGGCCAATGTGCATATGTACTAATCATATGATATTGGCATCTCACCTTCCAAAATCCAATTACACATGTCTAGCTTTTATATGTGCATGACTTTGTGACGACTCTAGTTGGGTTGGTTGTTAATGTTGCTTAAGTTTTATCAACATACATTGCAGAAGCAACACCTAAGACTATCATGAGGACAATGGGAGTCAAAGGGCTCACTCTTTATCACTTGAAATCTCATCTTCAGGTTTTTTGATCCTATGTTGCCTCCTAAAACATCTTGTTCTTTGAAATATGTAGTATGATATTCATATTTGCTCGTTCCCTTGTTGGATCTATGTGCAGAAATACAGGTTGGGAAGACAGTCCTGCAAGGAATCAACTGATAACTCTAAGGATGGTACCGAATTTGACAAGTTTAGAATTTTTTTGCATCTGGCAATTCACATAATTGTATTTCTATCATACAGAGACTCATAGATATTAGCTTTTCTCCTTGGGCTCAAGAGGACTTTTGAGATAATTTCTCTGCTTGGCATGCCTCATATCTAGTTTGCTTGTCAATCTATAAAACTTTTATTTATGTAAAATGTGTATAATTCAATTGTCAGTTGTGGTTTTGACACCCTTTTAGGCTCACTCTGTCACATGATACAAAAAATGGAGATGGAGACAATGACAAGTTGGTGGAGTTGAGGAACAAAAGAAAGTAATCATGAACCATAATAGATAGCCAAATAGCAACTGTGTCTACTGACAAATAGTAGTTCTGAAATTCTTAATTGAGTAATGGTGTGTAGCTTGGATTACAGCATCTGTTGCAGAAACTCAGGACACTGGTTCATCTGCATCGACATCATCAAGAATGATGGGGCAGGAACTAAATGAGTAATCTACCGCTCTCTCTGTTATGCTGAGGCTTAAAGTTCATCTTTTCATGTCCTCATGCATTTCCTGCTTTCCATCTTATCAAACAGTGGTTACCAGGTTACCGAAGCTTTGCGGGTTCAGATGGAAGTCCAACGAAGACTGCATGAGCAGCTGGAGGTTAGAGATATTTTGCTTTATCATTATTATTCTATGGTGTGGCTTACATAAAGCTAGTGGAACAATACTCAGAAGGAAATTTTCTCTACCCTCTCGAAGCAGTGCAAGTGACTCCTTTATATTTAATTGCAAGCCAAAGCAAATGAATCATTATAACTAAGCATCTGGTTATGGCTCTCCTTATTTAGTTTGCTGAATTTTTCTGTATTTGAAATAGCTGGCAAATGTAGGAATGATCTTTACAGTTTTCTAAAGGATTTTATGGCCATTAGGTCCAGCGTCGTCTTCAAATTCGTATTGAAGCACAGGGGAAATACCTGCAATCAATACTTGAGAAAGCTTGTAAAGCTCTAAATGACCAGGCTGTTGCCTCTGCTCGGCTTGAAGCAGCCAGGGAGGAGCTTTCTGATTTATCCATCAAGGTTTCCAATGAATGCCAGGGAATTGTTCTGCCTGACACCATTAAAATGCCATCTTTATGTGAGCTTGCTGCAGCCATGGAGAGCAAAAATGCTGCCAATGTGCCTGCTCACATTGTTGACTGCTCTATTGAAAGTTGCTTGACTTCAACTGGGAGCCCAGTTTCCCCAATTGGCCCAGGTTCACAGGCAATGGTGATGAAAAAAAGACCAAGACCCATCTTTGGTAATGGAGAGTCGTTGCCCTTGGAGGGCAACATGCGGCAAGAAGTAGAGTGGATGATGACTAATATGGCATGAACATAGGACACATTCCATTCTATAAAGAGAAACTTCTTTGTTTCTTGTCGGGTTATTTCCTTGCGTAGTTCATCAAAATTTCAAGCACATGATTAACTGCATCATTGGTGGTCTGTATATTTATCAGATTCTTCTAGTTTAGAGGATCTTTTGTCTTACAACTTGAAGTTTCCCCTTTCTACTGGTTGTTTGAGCCACACATATGCTTTGCTTTCAGAATTTATGTAACACTGAAGAATGTCGATGATGAGATTGAATGCAAAGCGGGCACCAGCGTGCAGCGGGAAAGAAAATAGACTAAATGTTCCTCCGTATGCATGCGTGTCAGGGAGATGGGGGCATGCACATAGAGCTGAGGCTGAGATGGTAGTCTGATTTTGCAAGTTCTTGCAACCCAGCAATCCTTTTGATGACTTGCTTTTATACGAGATGGTATAAGGTGCTCGGATAAACAATAAAGTATCCTGCCCTGTAACTGCAATATTTTGAATATTCACTATTTCCCGCTCTGTTTGATCAGGATTGCCACGTCAATCTGAATTAATTAATCTCGGGTTTCCATCAACTGGTGCATATCGTCAACGGTGTCATATTTCGATTTCAGCCCAGTGCTCCACAAATTCTCGACCCTCTTCTTCTCATCTTTTTGCCCATTCTAAATACTGAATAACCCTGTTTTGTCCTTTTTGTATATCTTCACCCTCTAAATAAAAAAACTACAGTTATATTTGCATTATAAAAAAAAATCCCAGAAAACAATTTACTGACAATCTTGGGGCACATCACCTCTACAACGTGATCACCCAAAGTTAACTTGTTGGGTCCCATGGTCACTGTTGATCCAAAGGACTTTGCTTTTAAGAGGAATGAGATTGGCTTCAAGCCTTCTACACGAAGGGATTCGGCATTTGTCCTAAAAAGGGACGTCCAGTTTAGTCCTAGCAAAAGCAATGTATTTTACCGTTATAATACCGCCCATATAAGAAACATAGAGAGAGAGAGAGACATTTCCAGTTCTGCTTCTTGTCAAAAGCCATAATGGTATCTCCACTTCCGCTTATTCTTTTCTTCCCTTTCTCTTTTGCTTTCGCTATTGGTAATCAATTGGTTATTACCTCATTTTCTTGTCAGCAAACCCTTGTGCTTCCTGCTGTATTCTCTCTGGAACAATAACCATCTGCCTCCTCCTCCTCCTCCTCTCTCTCTCTCTCTCTCTATCTAACCGATACCCATGAAGGATTCAGCAGGTAGTCTTTTGTATCACTTCATTTTGATTCTAACTTTTGATGCTTTTTTTTTTTTGGTCATTTTTCTTATTGTTTTTATTATTCAAGCAATGAACTTTTAACTCCAAAAGGAGGATGAAAAAACGATAAAGAAGAATTTGAGCGAACGAACAAGGCCAGAGAACTTCTGGGTATTCAATTTAACCGTAAAGATTCAACCTTTGGCAATCCATTTTTGTTTATTTTCGCCTAGTACGTTTGGGTTAATGATAGCGTCCAACTTACCAGCGCCGCTCCCGTGATTCTAACTTCTTTTGATATGTTTTGCTATGTTCTCTCCCTTACTTTTTTAATCGTTTGGTAGAGAGATTCTATCTATTTACTCACTTCTGGCTGGGTTTACATTTTATTCCTAAGGCACATCTCATCCTTGCCATGCGCTGAAGTACTTGTCCACAAAAGTAGGAGGCATTTTTTTCCATTGCGGTTCACCGAACAAGTACAAGAGGTTGGACGCAATGTTTGAAAAGAAGATGAAGGAGTTTAAGAGGAGTTCATTGGGACATTCGAGCTTCAGATCAATTAACAGCATCATATTGAGGTTTCCTCAGTTCAAAGATGGGTTGAAGAACATCAGAGGTGTATTTGAAGAGTATGGTAGGTTGATCAATGTGGACTTGCTCAAGCCTTGAATTCGCAGTGGACATTCCCGACATGCTAACCTTGTAAAAATTTCCTTTTTTCCCCCGTAGATGAAGATTCAAATGGCATCATTGATCGTGAGGAGCTCAAAAAAAGTCTGCACAAATGGCAACTAAACCTCAAAGTGGAGGAGATTGAGGATCTATTCCATTATTGTGACATTGATGGGAGTGAAGGAATACAATTCAATGAGTTCATTGTTCTAATGTGTCTCATCTACCTCTTGTTGGAGCCTTCCTCTTCTCCTCATAATGTATCCAAGATATAAACTCCATCTTTTTTTCTTTTATTTGATTAGAAATCCCGGTGTCAACTGATCACATTGTTTATTCACCACATTTGATGACCTGGAGATATGTTTCAGACATCAAAGACGGGTTTACCGGAGCTTGAGGCCACTTTTGATACCATGGTTGGAGCATTTTTATTTCTTGACAAAAATGGTGAAGGAAGGCTCAGAAAGAAGGACATGATCAAAGCATTGAATGACGCTTGTCCTTGGGAGAAATCCCCCTCTCACATTACCAAGTCCCGATTCAGTATGATCAACTTTACATGTTTAAAGTCCTCACTTGTGGCATTTGTTATTTGAAGTTTCAATGACAACAACCCCAGTTATTTCTATGAATAAATGCAGAAGAAATGGACTGGGATAGGAATGGAAAAGTCAGCTTCAGGGAGTTCCTGTTTGTTTTCATCAACTGGGTGGGGATTGATGCCGATGAAGGAATCCCTATAACAGGGAGTTAAACTGAGTGCAGTACAACAGAAAAAAATTACCTTGGTAATAGTCAAGCAGGTCAGATCCAAACATTCTGTAAATATATGAAATAACAATATATATGGTTCAGGACCATTGCTCTTTTCATTTGTTCATGCATATTGTTTGCTTACTTTCCTTTCAACTGATAAAGAATTTCAGTCATCCTTTGGGTTGATTATGACATTATATTGTCTTTCTCTTTATTAGATAAGGGCTTGCCCAGCATATCTAGCCAAGATATATCTGAAAATCTGCGAACGAAAAGTGGATATGTTCCCACTAAATCTTCTTGAGAGAGATCTGAAAACTTGATTGTCTATTGCCAAACATAGAATCTACATTGATGATACAAAAATTAGAAAAGGGATAAAAGTAAAGACCCCCCAATCACCAAAAAAGCTCTGTAACCTTTTATGTCTATTGACTTATAATGTACTCACTGTATTCCAAGGGCTTGGATATTCTTGATCAATAATAAAGAAGAAGCATTTTGTTGTCTCCATTCTTCTCTACTTTCCTTGTTTTGTTCTCTTTCCATCAACCATCGATCATTGCCATCAACTATGCTTACAATCTGCCTCATGCTTGGTCTTAATGTTGGGTTGGACTGCGTACATGCAATTCCCAATTTGATAAGTCTCATCAATTCTTTATGATCATATTGACCATTTAACCTTATGTCAACCAAATCCTCCAGTGGTCTCTTTTGTGCCTCAAATTCATTGACTCTATTAACCAGTAGTACCTCAGGTCGCCGGAAGTCGACTGCCATCTGTCCACTGACCAACTCGAGCACCACAACACCAAAGCTATATATATCAGCCATTGGTGTTGCTTCACCAGATTGGATGTACTCTGGAGACATGTAGCCGAAAATCCCACGGACTGATTTGTTTGCCTTAGCAGCTGCTTTGTGGGCATGATCATTTCTTGCCAGGAATTCAGCAAGGGCAAAGTTTCCAAGCCTTGGGTTCATGTCTGGGTCAAGAGTGACAGAAGAAGAGGTGATATTTCTGTGGATGACTTGCTCTTCCCATTCCTCGTGAAGATAAAGAATGGCCGAAGCGAGTGACTTGATGATGTTGTATCTGTGGCGCCATCGCAAAATAGAATGGCCAATTCTATTGTCATGATGAAAAAGGAGGTGGCTCAGGAGGCGACTTGCTGAGTAATCATAGACAACAAGCATCTCGCCTTGCTCAGTGCACCATCCACGGAGCTGTATTAGGTTGCGGTGGCGGAGCCTGCCTAAGTTATGGAGTTCAGCTGAGAATCGGGTTCGCAATGCAGGGCATTTGGTCATGCCAAGCCTCTTCACAATGACTTGCTGGCCGTCATCAAGGACTCCATGGTATGCAGTTCCAAAGTCCACCTCTGCTACTCTCCGCGAGTCAGAGAAGTTGTTTGTTGCAGAAACGATTTCCTTGTAGGATATTTCCTTGGGAGTTTCAACCACAAATGAATTGTTTTGTCGAAGACTTCTGTTGTTAGAGGATCCATATTCATTGTTTCCAAACTCTGCAGTTGCATATATGGTTTCTCCAAGGGCTGTGGCAAAGGCTGATGAAGTAAATGAGACTGTTGTGGTGGAGCTTGTTACAGTGGCAGTGGACCTGGCGGTGCTCGTGTTGTTAGTGCTTGAATCAGATGAGGAAGTTAAGTTTATGTATCGAGGATGTGACCGGAATGATGGAACAGCTGGTAATTTGCCTGAAATACTGCCAGAAAGTGCTTCCACAGCCCATTTCATGTTAGGCCGTGATTGTGGGTTGTGGAGTGTGCATAGGAGGCCAAGATGAATTAAGAGCTCCATATCAGAAAGCGCATAGGACCCATCTGGAAGCCTGCTATCCCCTGCCTGTAAAATCTTTCCCTCATCTGATAACCTCCTGACCCAATCGAGCAAGATGATCTGATCATCAGGGTATGTGAGGTCCACTGCCCGCCTTCCCGACGCCACCTCTAATACAACAATCCCAAAGCTGAAAACATCTGATTTTGCAGTGGCAACACTTCGTTTCTGGAAGCTCTCGGGTGGCAAATAACCAATAGTGCCACCTATTCTGGTGGAGTCAGCCAAGCGAAACTGGTGATTTCTGATTGAAGGGACCCTGTAATGGTACTGGAGTTCATGTTCCAACCAACGTGCCAGGCCAAAATCACCGAGCCTGGCGTTGTAATTGGAGTCGAGCATAACATTGCTGGTCTTTACATCCCGATGAATGATCTGAGCCTCCAATTGCTCATGAAGATAATGAAGCGCAGCAGCCAAGCCGCCAACTATCTTCCTTCTCCGCTCCCAGGAGAGAGGTTCAGCTGCAAGGTTTTCAGGCCTTCTGAAAAGCACACGGTCAAGGCTACGGTTGGGCATGTAGTCATAAATCAAGAGCAACTGGTCTTCATGAACGCACCAGCCCCTCAGGCGGACAAGATTCCGGTGGCGTAGGTGCGCCACAGCAACCAACTCCGCTGCAAAAGTCTTCTCAAATTGTTCACCTTTCTCAGCCAGGCACTTCACAGCAACTTCCGTACCATCACTGGGCAAAACCGCCCTATAAACCTTCCCAAAACCTCCACTTCCAAGAACTCCGTCTTCATTGAAACCATTAGAGCCTATGTATAGCTCAGCATAACTGAAAATTCTGGGATTGTCAGCACCAACTTTCTCAGATATCTGGACTCCTTCCAGGTCGTGAAAGGAGCCAAATTTTCGTTTGCTTTGCCTATCATGCCGAAAACAACCAACCCACCTAGGCACATACAACCAGCGCAATGAATTGCCAAGAAAGTCAAGAACTTGGCTCCCACAGCCGCGGTTCTGGCTTTTCTTGGCCTCTTCTTCGGTGGAAGGTGGCAATTTGGGGTGATGATTCCATGGCTTGATTTCTTCCAAGTCCGCTGGCAGGATTATGCAAAGGCGATTCAGCTTCATGATGGCCAGTTTTTTCGAGCACAGCTAGATGGGCATTGAATAATGAAAGTGTGAATGTAAATGGATTCTCGGAGCTCTCGGGGCGTGTATTATGTGAAAGCTTGATGCCTTTTTTTGGCAGGCGGGTATATATGCTTTTTATTCAACACGGTTAGGTTGAATAGCTGAATGGTATGACATCAGCCGGGGACAAAATCAACAAGGAAACTTAACTTTTTTTTTCCTTTTTTTTCCTTTCTTTTGTCAGGTGAAAAGGATACCATTCTATATATTTGAATGATCTTCGGTTGTTCTAATAGATTCTTCTATTGTTTCTGGAATATGTTGGTTTTTTTTTTTTTTCTTTTGACTTATCTATAGATGGTTTTATATTGATTTTCTTTTCGCACGAAATATCCATTCAACAACAATTATTATACACTCGGCAAAATTAAATGTGTAAATTATTCTAAAACTAGTACCACCATATTTAATTTAAAATATTTATTAAATTTTTTAGTTATTACTAGAAAAAATATATATATATAGAGAGAGATGTAAATAGTTCTAAAATATTAACTTTGAAATATTTATTAAAATATTTAACTACAATTAGTTATAACAAATGTAAATATGGGCCTGAAAAAATATATATGTCTGCATACTTGTAAATAAAAAAGTGAAAATTATCAAATATAAAATATAAATTTATAAATACATCAAATCAAAAATTACGTCAAATTGATAGTTGTCAAATTCAAAACATCTCATTCGAGCGCGTAGCCGTAGATGATGATGGACTTTGGTTGAAATTCACGTTCCCTAGCTAGGTCGAAACCCACCTTTACACCGCCCTACTTGTCAATTGTACTTTTTTTTTTAATTTTTTATTTAAAGCTAATATATGACAATCAGCTTTAGAGTTTGGTTGAACATACAGAAAAGTAACATCTATGATGAGGAAATATCAGCCTTTTTCCCTCATGCCCTGTATGAATGTGGTTGTAATCCCTAAATTCGTGGGAAGATTGCACGTGTGAGTTGTTTTTGGAATCTTTGAATCCTCCGTGTCAATGTAGAAAACCGTCATGATTTATTGTATATGTGAGCTGCCGTGAAATTTCAAATCTTAGTATAAGTGAAAGAAGCTCCTTGAAGTTCAAGTTGGTGGAAATGGGGTGGTTGGGCTACACTTTATGTAGTTGAGGTGCAATTAACAGGTTAGGTTAGGGACATTGACACACACCGTATATTGAAAAAGCGTCATACAAAGAGGAAGATTTCATTTTCTTTTTAATTAATTTTTATTGATCTAATGGTAGGGCTAGCGAGAAGAAAGGAGCGACGAGAAATTCGATTGGAGGAATGATTTTGAAAAATTAATAAAAACGATTGCCTAAAAAAAAAAAATAAAATGCATGCAATTTATTATGCGAAGTACGCTAGAAGGACCGCACACCCCCACACAACGAAACCATCTTTTTTATATTTGTGAGATTTGATGCGTACAGGATAAAAACTTCTACGTGCGTGTAATCTATATTCCAGAAGAAAATAATTTTAGGGTCCATCCCCCGCCCCCCCCTCGGCCCCCAAAAGAGATAGAAAAAGTGGCGGCTGGAAGGAGAGGAGGAAGAAAAGGCTGAAATTGACATCTTTTATTTGGACGTTCCACCCGCAATTGCTGTGCAAATAAACGTGCATTTTGATTGGATCATTGACTGAAAGCACCGCAGATTTTAAATCATATTCAAACATGTCTGGACATGTTTCTTGGCCCTCTTCAGTTTTTCAAGATTAAGCAGAAAAGAAAAAAAAGGGGGGGGGGTAGACTTTGTGCCAATGTATCGAAGATATAAATTTATTTTCCCCCGAATTCCATCGAGTGCTCTCTCTCCCGGTGGTTTTTCAATAATATGAGATGTTTTCCCTATTGGGTCCGTGTTTATACCAGTAGTAGTAGAACCCATCGAAAAGCAACTATGTGGAACAGGTGGAGACCAAAGGCGCCATCAGTGTGGACAGGTGCTGTGGTTTGTTGGAAGCCAATTTCTGGTACAGCTTTTTGAGTGACAGTGCGAGAGGAATTTCTTGGCATCATGTGGCAGGAATTTAAGCCGGGGATTATAGATTTCTTAGATAGAGATGATGTTATTAAAATGGCATATGATGTAATGGTTTTGTTGTTGCGGTTGGGTGATCTGCGGGTTGCCTACTTCCGTCTCTTGTGCATACATTGTCTAGGGCTCTGGCCAATAAACTTTTTTTGTGGGTCTTTTTCACGGTGATCGCTCTACCCCACGGCTCTTGCAAATGAAAAGTTTCAAACCCACTTGTAGGTATGCAATTTCAACGGAAGTTGAGTTTGTGCGGGTGATTTTTGCATTGAAAGGCCACAACAATGTGACTCGAGTCGTGCCACCATCTGGGTTTGGTTTGGTCCATATAATTGGTTTGGTTGATGGAATTTGGAAAGCAATGTTAGGTCGAAACAGAGGCACCGGGGGTAGGAAGCTTTCGCATTCTATATTTTATCACACTCTCTCTTTTTTTTTTTAATTATTATTGACGTACATTAATGATGAGTTAGGAAGTACGTGCCCTTACCATCTGAGCCACACGTCGGGGGTTGGCCGAAAGAGAGCTATATATATATATATATATATATATATCTAATGGCATCTCGAAAACTTTAGTGTATAGAACATTTAACCAAACATTTTACTGAATCGTTCCACCAGGTTCCATTAGAGGTTGTTGAACTGCGATGGGCCTACTCTTGTGTTAGTCAATGCATTTCCGAGTCGGAGCAGGTATGCATGCATCGCGCCATCTGAGGTAACCTGGCCTCATCTTTCACGAATTTTAGGTCCACCGCGGTCACCGACTCTCGATCACAGTTAGCCACCACGGGCCGGAGGGTGGCAATCTTTTGTGCCATTTTCAGCGTTACGGAAAGAAGGCATTGATTACTGCCTGAGCCACCCTACCCAAGAAAAATAGACGGCAAAAAAATTTAAATATGTTCCTCCGACTTCCGAGCTGGAGAATGGGAGAGGGCCGAATCTGAGAGAGGCAAAGTTCAAAATTTCAATGCTTATTGAACTGACGGAGGGGAATAAAATATTCATTCCGGGGTCTCTTAAAATTTTGAGTTTGTCAAAAAGAGGATCACATGGTGTGATTTTTGCTGGGTTGATGAGAGCAACAGCCGCCGATGATTGGCATCGGTTGGCAATGGCTCGAGGCAAATTCGAGAGTATTTCTAGAAACGTTCAAGTTTTGTCGTAGACTCTTTATTTATTTATTTTATAACTAACAAAAAAAAAAAGAAAAAAAACAAACAACAACAATGCATTAGGTCTGATTTAATTTTCAAAAAAGAAGAAAAAAAAAAGAAAAACAACAAAAGTATTGTAGACTATGCGCATGAGATCTGCTTTCATTCAATTTTCCACCTCCTCCGTGGAAACTTAAAAAAACACGAGTCGGTTGACGAGCTAGGATCTTCGAATGTACATCCGACATCAGCGGTGAGTTGGAATACAGCAATAGAGTGCACACGGATAGGAAGCCAACCTATAAATGGTTATGGTTCTAGGGATAGTTTATTCTTGATGAGGTGAATCCATGTCAATGATTGTGACCTTTGATGACTTTTCATTAATGATGTGACGTAGAAGTTTATTTAAATTATTTAATTGCGCGTTTAAATGTCTGATCTACTCTCGACCGCATAAAAAATATTTGATTGTTTCCTTTAACTCAAGTGGGTCGGAAGAAAATCAAGGACCCGACGTGCTTGCTCTGTATCAACGCCTTCATAAAACATTCTACATAATTGACGCCGTAATGTTAAAGGATTTCAAACCCATCGCTGATTAAAATCAGAAGCTTTGGCACCCGAGATTTTCCGTCATGGGCGGCACAACAGTTTCCCCGAGAAAAATGAAATCGATTTTAACGTGCTGGAAAAAACGTGAAACGCAGAGAAAATGTCGTTTGAATTCGTGCGCTCTAGACACATAAATTATTGAGGTTTTAAATGAGTAAACGAATTATACAATTAAACCAATTTTTTTTTTCATTGGAAAAGAGAAATATAAATAAATACTATACAAATAAATATAAATAAAAATTCATAAATTTAACCTTACTCAAATATGTTTTCTCGTTTTTCCAAAATCAAAGCTAATAGCTTGGCAAAGGGAGCTTCCTCAACTCAGAGCCAACAGTTCGACCGAAAGGAATAGACCTCTAAAAAAAAAAAAAAAAAGAAAACCAAGTCGAGTCTGAAGTAATTTATTTAGCTTTGACGAGTGATTACATCCTTAAATAATAATAATTAATTTATTTAATTTTGATTAGTGATTACGTCAGGATAATTAAAGAAACAAGTTCAGCATAACTCCCTTATAGACAGACGAATCTAATGGGATTGCTTCCTTAAATGACGATAATTAAGGAAACAAGTATAAGGTCTCAAAGGAGACTAACAACCCATGTTTCTTGAAATTATTATCCTCCTAAAGATGAAGAAGAATTGTTGTTATTGAATATTTCTCATAATTCTTATTTGACAAAGGAAAGAAAATTTTTTGATATTTTATTGAATTATAAATTTACAATAAAGTTAATCTTATCTATTTTTACAAATTTTATAAATTTGTTATATTTAATTTTTTTAAAATAAAAATTTAAAATTTTAATCATTATAATATTTTATTAAAAATTGTGATATGATAATAAAAGATTTAATATTTTTTTGTCAATTAAAAAATTTATTAAATCAAAATTTATATTGATAAAAAATAAAATTTTCACCCTTATAAATTACATATTTGTTTAAAATTAAAATTTAATATCTCAAAAAAAAAAAGTAGAAGTTTAAGTTCCTGTAAAAGATTTTTTATTTTTTAATTTTTTTTTGGGTTTAAACCACTTCTAAATTAATTTGTTGAAATTTTGGGCTTTTTGCCCGGCCCACGCAGCGTCGCGCGTTCCCTCAATTTGGGGCGTGGGAATTGATTTACAGCTTGAACGAGGCGACTCTTTGTTGGCAAATACAGATTAAACGGCCCAGAAAAAAAAAAAAAAAAAAAAGAAGCAATCTCAACGGTACGTGCTTCCATCCACAAGATTAATATAGCCGTTGGTTTTTTGGTTGTATTTTCCCACTTTCTCCTCCTTCTTCTTCGCATTGGCTTAACGTTGCTGATTCTTGACAGCCGAACAAAGCTCTGTTTCTTGATTTGGCAAATGATTGCTTTCTCGTGATTTCTTCCTCCTCCTCGGTGTTCTTGTTCTTGCCATTCTTGAAAAAAGGTTACAGATCTGCGGTTTCAAGGTTTTGAAATTATGTTTTGTGATTGTGGATTTTGGTGAAACTTCCGAGTTTCACGGTGCGCTATCATTTCAAATTCTTTGGAAGACTCAAAAAAAGAGTGGGCTCCGTTATTTCTTCTCCTTCTTCTCTGTCTTTCGATTCTTTATGAATTATTCTTGATTCCCTTCTCCGTTTTTGAAGCGATCTTTTCTGATCTTTTTCTTTTTTGGTCTTTCTTTGGGTATTTGTTATTTTCCTGTTTTCGGTGTTTGGTTTAAATCTTTCCTCTTTCCCTTTTTTTTTAATTTTTTTTTTCTGATTCTCTGCTTTTTTTTTTCGCCTTCTTTCCCTCTAATCAGGCGTTCTTCTTACTTCTCAGCCTATTTTTAAAACGACAATGATATGAAGAATCGGAATGGTTAAATGCTCCTCGGATGTTGTCTTTTCTGTTACCTTTCCGGTCTATTTTGAGCCAGCTGGATGTATTTTACGTCTAAGTCAAAGACCAGAAACCTTAAGCCTTAGTTGCCTGTTTGCTGGATCTTTGTCAGTGTTTCATGAAACACGGGAACATGCGTAAAGCTCGGAATGTTTAATATAGTTCTACTGCGGGATAGATCTTTGTTCCTTTTACTACGGGATGCTGCCTTATTATGTGGGATGCTAACTGGTGGGATCATTTGCATGTACTATGAAAAGAAAGACACGAACTCTTTGCCCCGACATTGTTCGCGTTGGCTGAAATTCTGCGGCTAAGAATCGTCCCTTTTGGAAGTTTATTGACATTTACTATGAAAAGTAAGACATGAAATCTTTGCCCAGACGTTGTTCGTGTTGGCTGAAATTTTGTTGCTGAGAATCGTCCCTTTTTGGAAGTTCTTCCAATCCTGTTTCTAAGAATGGCCCCTTCGGAAGTCTTTCATTGTGGAAAGTAACACGTGAACTCTTTGTCCGGACATTTTTCATGTTGGTTCTTGCAATCCTGTTTCTAAAGCAACACATGATTTTTTTTTTTTTTCCAAACATTTTGCATGTTGATTCTGGACCTCCGGTAATTTTGTTGCTACAAACTGTCCCTCTCGGAAGTTTTTTGTGCTTAGTGGTACAAGCACGGTCTCCTTAGGCTTGTCAATGTGCTTGTGATCTTGGTGCTCCGCGGGTCATGATTTTGCTCGAAGGCATTGTTGCTGGGTGCACATGAGGGCACGAGCGGTAGTAAGATCGTCTGGGCTTGTAGGCTTTCTGCTAAAGCACCAAACTACCGCCTTGCGATACTTTCTTCAATTACAACCCAAGTTTGTAACTGTTTTCAAGGAGTTGAGCTTCCTGCGTGGCAAACCCATCGAGCAGTTTCTCTCTCTTCATACACACGTTTTTGGTGAATTTGTTCCATTTAGTTGGTTGGACCTCCGTTCTAATGTTTTTGCAGAATTCTGGGTTGATAGCCTTATTTTGGTTCTTGCCATGTTTTGATGGTGTCTTATTGACAATGGTACTCTGTGAAAACATTTCGAGTTAGTCTTGTGATGTGGATTTTCCAAACCAAAAATGTGCGGCATTATAGGTTTTGGCTGAAATGTTTAATGAGTTGCTCAGCTTAGACCTCTCAGGCTCAGGAGCTTAAACAACTCTCTTGACATAAGGGGAGAGTTTTCCATTTTCAAATCTGCATGGAGATTGCTTTACATGGATTTTGAATATAATGGCAGGTGTTGTTTTCAACTTAGGCTTCCTTTGAATTTATTGACTGCACCTCCTACCAGCAGTATTGAAAAACTAACAATAATTCTATAAATAGTAAGGACTTGTCATGTACGTAGATCTGCTCTGGGGCTAAATTACTGCAGCTTATATTACTTTTCCAATGATCTGCAGCTTGAGGGAACGTGAGTTGTGGTAATAATAATGACCCGAGTTTGGTAATTACATTTAACAATCTACAGTACGAGGAGATGTGCCATTTTCTTTGATATGAAAGGTGTGTGTTGAAGGTTTCATTGCTGGCCTCTCTCTTCTTGTGGATGAATGAGAAACCAACCTGATTATATGTTGGCTTTTCTTGTTTCAAAAGCAAGGATTGGAAGTTGAACTTGCTCTCACATTCCAAGCTTTTTCAGGGTCGTCCTCGTTTATGGAAGTGTGGAATGGTGTGAACTTTCCATTGTTGATTTTTGCTTCAATGTATTCACTCATTGATAGCAGCCTTAAAGGCGATACCTAGTTTATTCGACCATGTTATACTGCAAAGAAGCATACACAATCAATTAGTCTCCTTATGTTGGTTTATTTGGTAAGTTGGATTTCATCTAAGTTGAGCAGTGAACTTAGGTTTTTGATGGTTGAAACTGGGAAGTGCTTAAGATTCTCATTTGCACACATGAAGTTCTTATTTATACCATCGCCAATACCTGCCTGATTTTATGTTCCACCTGTGGGCTTGTGCCTAGTTTGAATCGGGACAACTTGAGAAGCATCGTTGTTTTGATGACAACATTACCACCAATGAGATCAAAATTTTTATACCACCCATGATGTTTTGGGCACATCATAGCTAAAGTGCATAGGTTGACCCCGAGCACATGTTAGTTGCAATTAATATATGCTTATCTTTTGTCTTGGTTCCCAAGATTGAGGCTGATCGGATGTTCCTCCAAATTTTCAGCTAAATGTGTAGCTTTCAATCTTCCCTTGAGGGGGTTATGTTGGTTAGTATATGCTTATCTTACATATGGATCCAATGGTTATGCGTATAGTCTATGAAGTTCCATTTTAACTGTTAAAACCTTCGCGGTCAACATGCATTCCTGCTAAGTTCGGCGTTCAAATTTATTTGTTTAACCCATGGTTGCTTATCTTATTCTAGGATATGTTCAGTTTTAGTCACTGTGGTAAAAACAGGCAGCTCTAGAAATGCAAAGTGCATGAAAATCCTGGATTACAAGGAAAACAAGAGGAGATTCCCGAAGAATAAGACATTTTTGTGCCATGTTTCTTCTTCGAGAGATTATCAGGCAGAGACGTGAGGTTCGTGGGCTAATATAAATTCATCATCATGGGCTGTTGCCTGTTGGAATGGACCGGTTCGTGCTTTTTGTTAAGTGTGCTCGATGTTATGTATTATGGCATATGGTCTCGAAGAAATCGGGGTCTTCTCTAACTGTCTGTCTTCGTGGCCTCCGTTCACAAAAGGGCAATTTACATACGCGCTCTCCGGATCATTGTAACTGATGCCTGATTTAGCCATAGAACAATGAGCCCGAGTACGCCAACACTGTTGGTTCAGCAGCTGCATATGGTCTCAACGAAAATGCATTTCTGAGCCAGAATCGGACCTAGAATTAGATAACTACGCTCGTGTCCCACTAAAGCAGCTGAAGTCAACCGATGGACTACTATTTCACACAACAATAGCTAGACATACTTGAATAAGGTGATGTTATCGGACCTCGATTAATCAGAGCACTTGACATTTTTTTCTTTTAATTTTCTAATTTTTTTTATCAGAAAAAAAACAAAAAATTTGCGTAACGCCTACAATTTTTTTTTTTTTTTCACAATTATTATAGGCTTTCTTGCAGATATGTTTCCAAATTAGATCCAGCGCAATCAATTGGTACGCGAGTAACGCCTACATTTAGTACTAAATCAAAGTCCTAAATAAATGAGAAGCAACGGCGCCGTGTCCGCCGTTGGAACTGTTACGGAACGTTAAGGTTCCCGATTCAAATAAAGCTTCCGTACAGAACCATAGCGGCTAAAAATTGAAACTTTCAGTTTTTCAACGGCTCGCCGAGTCGACTAACTCGCAACACGGTTAGAATTTCTTTCTCTTTCTTTTTACTTCTTATTTGGTTGTTGAGAAACTGAAAGGAAAAGTGAACTGTGAGTGAAAACCCCAATGCGTTTCTGAAGTCTTCAGGGCTGGCTTTCCATCTGGGTTTGGTTTTGCACAAACAATTGGAATTTACTTGGTTCTAAGCGCCTCTGTTTGATTAGCTGTCCAAACTGAGAATTTTTTTTTTAATACAAGATATTACCCATTTGCTTTTCAAAATTTTTTTTTTCTGGGTTTTCCAATTCATTGTTGGGTAACGATTTTCCCTGGGAAATCCTGTGATTTCAAGTAAAATGACGTGTGAAGAGATACAGTTATGGACGTTTAGTGGGCTAGTGGGTGCACATCTTGACCTCGCTATCACCGGTCTGCTCCTCTGTGCGTCAACCATTGCATATTTGGCCTCCAAATTTCTGGATTTGTTTGGGCTGTCTCTGCCATGCCCTTGCAATGGACTTTTTGGCGAACCCAAAAATAGTAATTGCTGGCAAAGAGTGTTAGTGCATTGCCCGTCTGGGAAGATGGCTTCTGTGCAGTTCTCTGTAAAGAGCAGATTCCCCTTTGATTCTGCATGGGACAATAACCTGAATCCTCAGTTGAACGGGAATTTGATGGAGAAAAATGTTCATCACGGCGAAGGCTTGTCCAGCCCTTTTCAGGACATTAGTGAATTGGATGTGACAAATGTGAGGGAAAGGAGGTCTGTTGTTGAGGAGGGGTTGGAAAAGCAGAAGCCTAGGTATGATCTTAGGCGCCGGAGAAAATGTGATGCCAACATTAACATTACGTCATATGACCTTTTGGTATCAGATGTGCAAGCTGTTTCTCAGTCTCCTGTCGGTCTTAGTAAAAAAGTGAACGGGAGCAACGTAGATGACGATGTACATGCTGGTTCTGGTGGTGATGCTCTGCATTGTGAAGGTAAATGTGACTTGCAAGTTTGCCTTTTTCACTTTTTGTGCTAAAATCTTTCTGTTCTAATATGATGCGGCACATTTCTCATATTTCAACTTTTGCTAGTGTTTATTGAGAATTGCTGGCAAAGTGAAGAGTTTTAAGAAGTTATATCTTAAAATAATATTGTGATGTAGAATGAGAAGAAAACTCTCAAATTGGTTGAACCAAACACATCTGGAAATACGGTAATGCACCTTCTATCTAGAATAATGTAAAATTATTACGGCTGCCAACTTGGATAAATAAGCGTAATAATGTGACTCTGCAAAGACTACATACTCCATGAAACGCATATAAAATCTTGTTTAGACCGTGTTCTAAATTTCCTAATTTGTTGAATTTGCTTTCTCTTGAGGCTTTTGCTGTCCAACATCAACAAATAATTGGCTAGGAATTGTGGTTGACACTCCAAGCAATGCCTGTATAGGCCAGTTTAACCATGATAATACTCAATCTGAGACTAAATTGTCGTTGGGACTCCAAGACGCCAGTATGGACCAGTCTCATCCCATGAACACCCAATCTTAGACTAAGCACTTGCCAACTCCCATGAGACATGCTAGCCATCTTACTCTTGTGGGTACAATAGGATTTAATTGACAAATATAGACTGATTTCCACATTCCTTGTGATATAAAAGGCTTTAAGTGTACTACAAAATTAGGATAATCATGTAGAGGAATTGTAAGTAATCAATCTCAACTTTGTAAATTGTCCTAGCCTTCTTGTTTTTATGCTAGTGGAAGGAGGTCCATATCTTCTTTGAACCGTGTGGTTTTTAGATGATAGAATTTTAAGTATGAGCTTTGGCTGTCTTGAGTGATTTAACAATATATAGACTTGCATGCTTCCCAGAACAATTGTTTTGAAAATTTTGAGAAGTTGCCCATATGCTTGCATGTGCCTTTCTGAGGTTGATGTTACTTTTTTTCACTATGATTCTGTTTCTAAAGTGGGTATTCTTGCAAATCAGATGGCAGGAAATCTTCAACAGAGATTAGTTTATCAGGAATGGTCTCTCATTTTTCTGAATCAAATGAACCTGCCAAGGAGAATAAACCAACAGAAAAGGATGCTTTAGCTATTGGTAATATGAGAAGCATAATGCTAGAGGAACTTGACATTGATGGAGATGGAAAGAATACAATCAGACTTCTGGAAAAAGCACTAGAAGAAGAGTATGCTGCTCAATCTGCGTTGCACCTTGAACTTGAAAAAGAGAGAAATGCGGCTGCTACAGCTGCAGATGAGGCCATGGCCATGATACTGCATCTACAACAGGAGAAGGCTACAATAGAAATGGAGTATAGGCAGTACCAGAGGATGATAGAAGATAAATCTGCTTATGATTATGAAGAGATGAATATTCTCAAAGAGATCCTACTGAGGAGAGAGAGGGAAAAACATTTCTTGGAGAAAGAAGTTGAAGCTTACAGGCAAATGAATTTCAGGATTGAGGAGTTAGAATACAATATTAGAGCCGCTGAATCGAAAAATCTTAGACTAGCTTTTGGAAAAGAATTACCAATTCCATTTTCAGGGAAAGTTGACCCTGTGAATCAAGGGTCCATTCATAGCTATCCCATCGATGACAAAGTTAACCAACAATTGTCAATTGAAAATGAAGGAGTCAACATGAAGTTTCAAGAGAAGGGGCTACTATCAATGTCACTAAATGAGAGTCAATATGATCAGGAAAAAGAGGTGCAGCAACTGGATGCATGTTCAGAATTGAACTTGTTATCACCTCATCTGGGATATGATATGCACAATGAAGCCATAGCCCCTGTTGAGGAAGTACAGAGCATCAGTACAGGTCAAAGATTGGCATTAAAGACAGAGAGCATCAATCAAACTAAAATTATTTTTCCCTCTAGTTGTGACGATTCGGAAGAGCAAGAAAAAGATTCACTTAGTGATCTACCCAGTGTTGGTTCTTTTGTAAACGACGTTCATGTTGTTGATCAGAAAGTTAATGTGTGTTTTGAGGTCAGTGAAAGTGAAAACGAAAAGCCAAGTGCAGTCTTAGACATCCCAAAGATACGTGACACTTCAATTATGAGTGGGAGCGGGGCAGACGCAAACATCAGCAGAAGCTGTTCTGACATGATAAATGGATCACCACTGATTATTTCCTCGCGAAGAAGACCCTGGCCCGCTGATTTGCGGAGGAATTCTATGTCTGCAGTTGACTATGAAAGACTTAAAATTGACAATGAAGTGGAGTGGCTGAGAGAGAGGCTAAGGATTGTGCAGGGTGGCAGAGAGAAACTCAACATCTCTATGGGGCACACGGAAAAAGAAAAAAATCAGCTTCAAGATGTTGTGAGCCAGCTTAGAGAAATTGGGAAAGTAAGAGAGCCCGTATTGGCTGGTCACGAGCCCTTGTTGCTCCCTCCATCTTGTAAGGTAATAATTATTTTATTATGGTCTACTTGACTAGCTCCGGAAACTATCCTTTTTTTTTTTTTTAGCCATAGCCATAGCCTCCCCACCTCTCTTTTCCCCTCCATTCTCTGTTTCTGGTGGAACTACTTTTTTTTTTTTTCTTCAGTTTTTGGGCACACAAATTAAAGATATTGAGTAGCAAAATCTGATGAGAGAAATTTTCATGCAGCAAATGTCAGCTTGTGTCACATGTGCGTGCGTGTGTGTGTGTGTGTGTGCATGTGCGTGTGTGTGTGTGTGCGCGTGCGCGCGCGCGCGTTCTTGTCAAAGTAGGCCAATTACTGGACTTCTTTCCCTCTGTTCCTTCGTAAGCTACAGTGCCGGTGCCTCGGAACTGTTGTGTGGTGTTTGAGTTTTGACACTAGCGGATGTAGAGCTTGTTATGTTGATTCATTGCAAAAGAGACATTTCGTGTCAGTTTCATTTCTTCTCAAAGATATCATTCTTTCTGAGACAACGTAAAGATAATAACATCTTTTCTCAGGTATCATCAAAGAAGAGACATTTGCGGAGTGTTTCTTTGGGAGTACGCAGAAGCACCTAAATGGGGTTCCACTGTTCTCGGTTTGGTGCTGTGCTGACCATGGATTTTGCTTACGGCGCTGTTCAGACCACCAATCTCTTATTAAGGAAACCCCATTGTAGTAGTCTCCTTGGATGGAATTGCAGACCAGAGTTAATACTATTACAAGCTTTTCTGAATATTAGGCTTAAAGACTTGAATCTGAGAATTGCTGAACCAGTCTGATCTGGTTTCGTGCTGCTATCAGGATCACATGCAAGAGAAGGCAAAATTAATTTCTTTTACTTAGTTATAGGAACCAGTTCTAAGATCCTATCAGTTTGCAGGTGCCACTTTGAGAAGTTCTTCTATTCATTCATGCCCAGTATTTCGCCCACATGATTTACGTTATAGGATTGAAGTGCTAATAAGGATGAAATGCCGTGTAAACTTGTAACCAAGAATTACCAAAGATTTTCCCACTTAGCCGCTTCTAATTTTCTACTCTATAAACTGAAGAGGATTTTTTTATTTTTTATTTTTTTGGTTAATAGCCAAGAATTTAGCATTTGTCCTCTCTCTCTCTCTCTCGGCTTTTGCAGCTATTGTGCACATGGCCTCGTGAATAGTGGCTATAAGCACACACCAATTCCTAAAACTCAAAAAGCAGCTCAGCAATGTTTTATTTAGAGCAATTGGGAAATTCTTATCAGGGACACAGGCTTGAGGCGAACTGCAACTTCTGGCCCTACTTAATCTTCTTCTAAATGATTTTGGGCCGTCTCGTGCTCGATCCCTCTGTGAAAATATAAATGCAGCCTTTGACGCCAGAATGTATTGGCAATAGTACCGATGCCTAGTTGGCCGCCAAGACTCTTGGAGCATTGGTCGGAATTTTCAAAACATGTTCATTTGACTCATGCTTGTATCTTTTCCTCACGAATGTATTAACACGGTCAATATATATATATATATATATTGAATTTTTCATTAGACTTACCATATGACGTGTCACTCAAAGAATATTCTCATATTATATAATGTGTCTCACCATTTTGCGTATTTTGTCTGATGAGAGTCGGGAAATTTTGAATTGAAATAAACAAAATCCGCAAAAGTTATATATAACTTAACAGGACAAATTGTTGTCAATTTTAGGAGTTACTCAGTATCATTAGCATTATAATACTTAAAAATCTCTGTGATTGAAGCACCCCAATAAGATTGAGCCTTCTCGGAAAAGGCACACACATGGGGAATTCAAAATTGAAAAAGGAAAAAACATTTTCTAACCCTCATTAAGAGCTTTAAGGGAAATTAATCAATCGATAATTATGATCCAACAACATTTTGCTACTCAATCTTAACACGTGATATCACATAAAATGTGAGATTAAACAAGTGATTGATGGCTTTTGAGTGTGAGAGAGAGAGAGAGAGAGGGGGGGGAAGGTGGGATTTTCTCTCTCTCTCTCTCTATTTTTGGTAAAAAGGTGGGACTTATTCTAAAAAGTGTTAAATGCATATAATAAATACAAAACCAAGAGCAACTGTTACGGCACCCATATCTAATCTGACATGCTTACCTTTTCTTTTTTCTCTTTTCTTTTTTTTAATCTCTGAGTCATTATCCCCTCAATTTAGTAATATCTATTTATATTGAATTTTTTTTAAAGAGAATATGTGCCGTTTCAAGCGGGAAGTCAATAAGACACGTTTTCGCCATTAGTTGGCAATTCATTCATCCAACCCCACCATCACCATCAAAGCACCTATTATATTAACCACCTTATTAAATTAAAAAATAATAATAATACCATTTGTAATTCTTTCCAAGAACAAGAATATCAGTTATTTCTATCATCACATGTCTATTTTATTTCTCATGTGTTTATCGTTATTAACTGAATCTTCTATTTTTCGGGGCCATTTTGATTTGGGCGTTCGCACAACCATTTTAATAAACCGCATTAAAAACCACCTAAATGGCCCAAACTACCCTTCACGATTCAGATATATGAACCGCAGTTGGGGAGGGTAAACGTGTACTTTCGAATTCTCTTTGTTGGTATCTTGGGTTAGTTTTCCACTTTACCATTCTTATCACCTTCCAAATGTTATCAGAAAACAGAAAAAGATATGGAAAATGATATATTTTTTTATTTTAATTTCTCCATATCTGTTTATTAAATAAGGGTTTAGCCTTAAACTGTCAGCCTCCTTATGGTTGTTTCATTTTGCATGCTCCATTTCCCTCAATCTCCCACTGTAGGTAAGACTTTTTATTTATTTATTATCTTTTATGTTCATTTCAGTTTTTATGTATTTTATTATTATTATTATTATTTTTGTAAATTTTCTAAACTCTCCTTCCTTTCATTTCTGCATCTGGGTTTCTATTTCTATACACTCCATAATACATACGAAGATGTATGCATGTATTCATATTCCATACTAACAAAACATGAGAAAAGAAATATATTATTACCTGTTGACCTCAGAAGAGAAAAGTAACAATTAAAAAAAGAACAGTTCAGCCTTTTATTCCGTGTTTCTACTGTTGCCAATCATTTCTTGTTTCTCCTCCATGGAAAGAGAAGAAGAAGCATAGTTTTCTAATTGACAAATCTCAAGATGAGGTCTTTGGGTAGAGGTGGGTTATGGCTATTTTTGGGGTTATTTAAAGGTTTTGGCTTTTGTAAATTTTTAACAAGATTGATGGACAACTGCCCCCACCACACGGAACCCCACTATGGTATCCTACATATCTTGGCATTGTATCCTCCTTTCTTGACTCTGGAACTATGGCAGATATGCTCGTGATAATGAAGGAAAGATAGGATAATAATTCCATACATATAAACATTCATTTTTGTATATATATTCTTCTCTTTCTCTAGAATGTCAGGCAAGCAAATAGCTGCCGGTATATGGTGGTATAGACAGGCCTGTGACCTGTGTTGCTGTGCAGAGCGAGAGAGAGAGAGACTTTTGGCGTCTGGGTCTTTATTACACGAGCCTAAAAGGGTGTCACCTTTTTTGTCCCGTGTGTTTTAAGAAGTCTAAAACTGAGCTTTGATGGATTCTTTTTGCTGTTACATTCATGGTACTCTGGAGGGATTCATAGCTATGACAGCTATAATCTACCCCTCCTGTTTCTTCTACTTTAGATTTCTCTCTTGTTACAGGGAAGGAACTATTAATATTACATTAACTGAGGTTGTTGAGCAATATCAAAGTTTTTGTTTTTAGTCATTACTTTTTTTTTTTTTCGTGTTACACCCAAGGCCAAGGTATCTTGATTCTGTTCTTTAATCTGCGTGGTGTTTAATAAATGGCTGCCTTTTTGTCTTGTTTCAACAAATTTTGTTCTACTTTTTGCTCGATGGGTTTGTCATTATTATCTCTTGGCCTTTGTTTTTTTTTTTTTTCTTTTCTTTTCTTTTTCTTTAACCTTCTGTAATGTGCATGAAAAGAAAATAAGTTGTTTGTTCGATTCTTGATGTCCTTGACGGGTTTTCTCTGATTTCTTTTCCTGCTTTTCTCTCTCCCATCTATTGTTTTTCTCGCAGAGAAGCAAATTAAACAATGCAGGTTTGATGTAGTGCAGTGAAAGACAAAGCATTTTGGCTGTTAGTCAAGGGAGTTGGCAATGGCATCAACATCTCATGCCAAGCAGAGCCCAGTCCCTCTCAAAGAACCAATTATGAACCATCTTCAATACCCAGCACCTCTGGCAAGCTATGAGGATGTTGTGGCTAATCCTAAGCTCTTTATGGCTACTTTGGAGAAGCTTCATGCATCGATGGGGACCAAGTTCATGTAAGCTTCATTATACGTTTTGTGACCTCCTTCACCATCCATAGATTTATATCCGTCCCTTTAATTTTAACTGCATTTAGGAGAGATTGTAGTTCATAACTCATAAGCCACTTTAGGTTCACCTGCTGGGAAATATCTTAACTTCGATGAACTTTTTTGTACAACTCTGGTTTGTATTTTACAATGTTGTTTGGATGTTAACGAGTGGTGTTAAGTGCTTGAGCAGAAAATGTTAAAACAAATAGAACGTTCTTGTTATCATAGTGGAGATGGTTAAAGCTTTGAGTGAAAGTATTAAGAACTCCTAAATCTGGACAAATGTCAACAAAAACTTATGACTTTCCATGCTTCAAATTTCTTTCTTTGTCTTTAATTTTTTGAACATTTTTGGATTCAGACGGGAAAAACTTAAAAAAAAAAAAAATCATTTTCTTTGTCTGCGGGGGATTAATGTTGGCTAGTTTCACACCTTACACCCTTCACTTCGAATGATGCCAGAAATGGTATTGGGGTCGTGCAACATGATTTAGCTGATCACGTAGGCAATAATTGTATTTTAGGGTTTTCTTATGACATGAAGAACTTAATGTTTTGCTGTGCTGGGCCTCTCTTGCTGCTCAGAGCTTATAGCAGGAATTTGTTAGTAGATTTTGGAATCGGAAATGGGCAGGTGACTTCCAACAACTAGATTTATAATGATAAGATGTGATGGATTGTAGGCAATGAAAACATTAGCTAATTATACCCTGAAAAAGGTCTATGGATTTGACGGGACTAGTGTTCTAGAAAGCATTCCACTCTTGCTTACAAGAATGGTGAGTCATAGTGTAGCGATGAGAGTCCATTGCGACTTAGAGATCACAAGTTCAAATTCGTGTAAACAACCTCTCTGGAAAATAACAAAATAAGATTGCATACATCTGATTCTTTTCTACACCTCAAAATGTGAGAATTGCTTGCACCATCTTGCTACAGTTTCAATTTTTGCGATTCCTAGGTCCTTGCCAAGTATCAAAGAGTTGAGAGGGCTAGGGATGAAGGCACGTAAAAGTATATGTAAAAGCTTCTTGTTGGAGGGATATCTTGTTATGCCAAAAGTGTGGCAAGTCTAGCCGTGCTCTCCTTTGATCTGTTCAGCTGGCTTCTGTAATTTGTTCGATTTCAGTGGCTGACATTTTCCCTCTATTAAGATTGAGCATTTTTTCAGATATTATCCTGCTAGTGTGTTTAAATGGGCAGTTCCAAAATTGTTAGATGACAGTTCAAATCAGATTTTTTTTTTTTTTTTTTTTTTTTTTTTTTGGGATAGAGAACTTGGGTATTACCTGCAGACTAATTGAGCACTGTTTCTCCAACATGACCTGCATTGTCTGAATCATGTGTTTCATTCTGATTTTCTAAATTATTGTGCATTGTAATTGTAGGATTCCAATTATTGGTGGAAAGGAGTTGGACTTGCATCATCTTTTTAGGGAGGTAACTTCGCGTGGTGGAATTGAGAAGGTAACAGGAAAGCATTCACCCATCATCACTTGATGTGTGTTCATTGTAATTTTGATTGATTTTTTTTTTCTCTTATTTCATTTTACTTCTGATTCATTTTATCTTCTTCTGAATGGATGACATAAGTTTCAAGGTTTTTGCACATGTGATCTCTAGCTGCTTGATTAATGAATAATTTTGCACCTAAGAATTAATATATTCTACCGTTAAAAGCCTCTTATAGAGTAGAGACCATGCAGTATTATTTGCACATAACTGATGTAGAGCTCTAGAATAGACCTTAAATTTATGCCTAGCTAAATGTGGCCGGGAAGTGACGGTTAATATGTTTCCATTAAATGTCTGTGTGATCTCATCTGCTCCATCTTCGTTTTGATATGTCAAAGATTAAGCATTGCCAGTGAGACAGGCTTCCACGATATCAGTGGTTCTGTCTCTTGAACAGGGTCATTTCAGCTACAATGGCAAAAGTGACAATCTCTCCTCCTGTTATGTTTCCATATCTCTATGTTGTATTAACATTCATGAAAAGGAGTAGTCATAGTGATGTTTATGCACCATGCTTTTCTTGATATGTGCTTGGATCCTAATTGTCCGTGAAGTGTATTTACATATAAATTTCTGCTTCTGGCCATTAATCTCTAATGCCTTCATATGCTTGGTGTCAAATGTGCACCAAGGGGGTTATTTTGTTATCATCAAGGTGCAATTTGCTTACATTCCAATTTGCAGAAAACGGCAATCACAATCTTTTGATAATCTTAAAGCTGTTATGTATTTCCAAAGATGTCGTGAGTCCATGGAGTCGCAATAATTTGTGCATGCAATCTTGCAGATTGTTAGGGAGAAAAGATGGAAAGAAGTAACTGCAATTTTTAACTTCCCCTCCACTGCCACAAATGCATCTTTTGTGTTGCGCAAGTACTATGGTTCCTTGCTATACCACTATGAGCAAATTTACTATAAAAAAGCTCAGGGATGGACTCCTGTATCAGCTGGTATGTACATTGAACTCTGGATCTTCGTCGAATACAGCTTCTTGGGTGTCCATAATTAACACAAGGCAACATTTTTGTAGCTTCTTTGCAGAGCCCATTGATTGCACACGTGCCAGCTCAGGTAGTTGTACAGACATCTCCAGAATATCAAGCAGCTACGGCCCAAAAGCAACGGACAAACTCCATTGAGCTGGGTGGAGGAGGTCTATCTTCTTTCTTCAACTGGTGCTTTGTTATTTTCCTGGAAGCTTGTGATTTTATTCCTTACATCTGTGTACATTGTTCTATTGAGATTGAACAAGAGGGATGTAAATCAGTTGTAAAAGACCGCAAGGTTGCTGTTTTCATAACTACTTTTCATGAAAGTGTATATGAAGTGAGTTTATTATGGGCTGGAGCCAATATAATAATATGTTGTTCCGTTACAAATTGAATACAGTGTATTTGTGGTGATTTTGTGGAAGACAACTTTTGTTTGTCAACATTTTATGTGTAAATTTGGAAGATAATTCACATAACCCGATTATAAATATTTATGTAAGCTCTCTTCGTCTTTGTAACTCTTGCAGCAAGGTTAGCATCGGCAGCTAGTTCTCCGGTAATAGGAGTTATTGATGGGAAATTTGACAGTGGGTATCTTGTTACCGTCACAGTAGGTTCAGAGAAGCTCAAAGGAGTTCTATACCAGACCCCACATTACCGATCATGCCAATTACCGCAGCATTCTACTGTTTCTGCTAACAACAGTGGCAATGCAAGTTCTTCATCGGGCACGCAGCGTCGGCGTCGCAGGAAGAAAAGTGAGATAAAAAGGAGGGATCCTGCTCATCCAAAACCAAACAGAAGTGGGTATAATTTCTTCTTTGCTGAGCAGCATGCCAGACTTAAGCCACTCCACCCAGGGAAGGACAGGGAAATTAGCCGGATGATTGGCGAACTCTGGAACAAGCTTAAGGAATCTGAAAAAGCAGTAAGGAATCATCGTCTCAACTCTAATTAAAGCCGAAATGTGTTCCCATGTTTTGCTTTTCTTAAGGGCTTTTATCGTTTGCTCATTGGTTTCTGTTTCTCAGGTTTATCAGGAGAAAGCAGCCAGGGATAAAGAAAGATACAGAAAAGAAATGGAGGATTACCGTCAGAAATTGAGAACAGGACGAGTAATCAGCAACGCAGTTCCACTACAGCAGTGGCTACCCGAAGAAGATGTAAACGTTGTGGAAGCTGATGTGAAGACTGACGAAACTAGTGGGGACTCTCCTCACACCCCAGAAGATGAGAGCATTCCTGGTGAAAGTGATTCTGAAGATGATAACCCCACAAAGAAGGATGCAGACCAGCAGCATATTCAGTAGTGGAATTGAGTTCTGATTCTGGTGATGTGGCCATGAAGACTTCCGAGGCGCCGGTTTTTAGGCTGTCTAAGTGGAATGAAAACATTGGTGAAACAAAGGTTCAGCAGTTTGGTAATGTAGCTGGGGAAGAATCTTTGAAGTTCATCGTAGCTTTGCTCAAGTGCTTAGAGTATTAGATAATTTTCCTTTGTTTGGTTTTTCCTCAGAAATTAGCTTTTCTTTTCTAGTGTTTACATGTTTTACAATGCTGTGAAGATGGTGTTATTTAATTTTTTTTAATTTTATTTTCTAAACCGCAAAGTAATTTTATTTTATATATAGCACCCTTGGAGAGATAAGGACACCCAAAAAAACAACGAACTCCTACCAGAAATAACACAAAAGATCGAGTACAAGTCCATCTAAACCAAGTCATAAAAAAACCATTCTTTTCCATCTGTAGCAAAGAAAAAAAAACCCAGCAAACTATATCCCTGAGCCCCAGGCATAAACGTCTACTCCAGATTCCACAAGGCCCAAACTAAATCAATTTGCTGGAAAAGGCCCACCGGCAAGAGGAAAGTAACTGCACCTACAAAACACATAACACGACAGAGCCAGGAACTTCATCACAGGGAAACCAACGTACAGAAAAGAAAAAAAACCGGCTACTCCACCAGGTCAAAAGCCCAACAGATTCACCGCATCTAAGGAGCCCCTGCAACTGAAGCAAACCTCAATCGTCCCTTTCCTGGGACTGGCGACTCCCCTTGGAAGGAAGACCTTCTCCGGCTGGCTTCTCGTCTCTGCCGTTTCCTGAACGTAGGAAGTGCACCGCTTACTATCCGTTGAATTAAGTCCCATAGAAACGCAGAGGCCCACCTCCTCCCGTTCTTGATCCAAAGAACAAACAGGCCTGCCACTCCCTACCTCACTCTGCAAAGGCTCCAGCCTATAATCTTGCTGCCTTGTCATAGGAAGCCCAATACCTTCCCTTTCATAGAAAGCTTCACCAAATGGGTCCACGATACAGCCCAAGACCCTTTCCCCATTGAACCCCACAATAAGCATAGGGCAATGATGATTCCACAATTGCAACGGAAGGCCTCGGCTTTGGGCCTTGGCTCTGTGAAGATGGCGTTAGTTATCCAAGGCAGAAGTTTTGGGTGACTCCTAAGAGTTTCATAAGGAGAAGTTTCGGTGCATATGTTTGCAGAGACCTCGGCTATGGGCTGAATCATCGTTGCCCGTGCGTTACCTACCATTTCGATTGGTTTCCCTTTTGAAAGCGGATATCATTATTGGTGATTCTTTTTCCCCTTCCATTCTCGGTCAACAAACAAATGATGATCTTGTTTTGTGAATTCAGAAGTTCATAAGAACTTACCGGCCAACTTGAGCATTCAAGTGTTGGATTTGTGAATCTTCACATTGCCTAGTGTACTACATTTCTATCTCTACAGGCCAATTCACTTGGCACATACGCTTGGCAACTTCACCTGCCAGCTGTACTTACTATGAACTGCAATTTCCTTCTTGCTGTCTTGATTCAGATGGGAACCCTTGCCTGTTTATTCTCAATTTTTCTTCATCTCAATGCCATTCCAATTTTAGCAATTTACTAAACGTAGACAAATCAGTTTTTGGTTTTACAGGTTCTGTTCCCATCAGCAATTGGGTCGCGTACAGCTATTGGGTTACCTATTTGTCTTGCCTTATGACAGCCTGGGCTGCATCTCAATGTATTATTAAACAAGAGCGTTCGTTCCCATTATTCATCGGTTAATGCCGTCAGTAATTTAAACTCTCGAGTTGAATGTAGTGTCAAAATCTTAAAGGCTACATAGTTATTTTTTCTTTTTTGTAAATTTAAAAGAAAAAAAAAGGATATAAATAAACTTTTCTCATTCTCTAATTAATGCTAAATTTCAATCTGAGCTTGCATATGCTCAATTGTATTATGGGCTAACCCTCTATTTTCAGGCCTCGACTCATCCTATAGCCGTAATTGAAAATAGGCTGTTGGCACGTATCAAATAATAATAATAATAATAATAATAATAATAATAATAATAAAGAAGATTGTGAATATCTTGAATCGGAAGCTTTATGATCTTTCATACAGTAGTTCTATTAATTAAAGGGCCACCCATTAAACTATTTTTTCTTTTTTTAGCAAACCCATTAACTAACTATTTTTGATTGCTCATTGTCATTTGTAAACATAGGGTTTGACTAGAATCATTTTCTTGGGCATTAAGATGAATTAAGGCCGAAATTTGATACTTAAAAATAAAATAGACCCAAATGCAGAGGACCCTCACAGTCCCATCAGCCAACCCCACTGCAATGAAAGGAAATCCTAAAATCTGATGGCAAGAGAATGGACCACTAAGTATGCTTTGCGCTGATTTTCAGTAACTAAACCAATTATCTTTTTCTTAACATTCTGTGGCATGCTCTCATAAAAGTACAGTGATAGAAGTACAAGAGATTGACTTGTTATTTGCTATAGGTGCTGTTAGCATATGATATTGACTTGACATTTGCTATATGATCCAATGTGTGTAATTGCTACATGTCCCAACGTGATCAGGAAAAAAAAATTAGGAAAATGACGAGATCGGTTGCAATAATCGTACTTTCTTGCAGCTTGTTAAATCCAAGCTACATAAATACAATTTTTTTTTTCTTTTTTGGCTGAAAGATAAGAAAAATAACAAATTTATTGGAAAGAAATTAGCAGTCCATTTGTTTCGATGTACACCCCACCCCCCCCCAACAAAAAAAAAGAAATATGGCAATCTTGAAACAAAAAACTGGATCCAGCTGTTGTCAAATCAAGCTCAACCAGTCAGCCTTGTGCGTATAAGGGATGGCAAATCGGTGGCAAGCTCAATGGGCGTACCCATCAAAACATCTTCACCTGGCAAATCGGTAAATGTGGGCCGATTGATTAGGATTTAGAGGATTAGATTGGTTGGTCTTAGTGAGGAGTCGATTTGGGTTTGGGTGCATGTAGGTTGGAGACAACCCCATCTCGCCTTCCTTGCAATTTAGGCCTATTTGCCGTAGACGCAGTTGATTGATAGAATTTTATTAAAAAAAAAAAAAAAAAAAAAAGAATTTTAAGAAGAAAAAGAAGGGCATACTACAGGACTTGTCGTATCGGTCCTTTCGAAAATGGACAAGGCTTTCTCCCACTAAATGCACTAGATATATAAATGTAGCAGTTTTGTGGAACATGACAAGAAATGTAGTGCAGATGGTATACAATCGGCATTTTTCACTAATAAATTATAAAAAGAAAATCGGTTATAAAAATGTGTCTGTGTGTTACAGTTGTGTATTGATTCCGATGACTATACAATAAATTAAAAAATATAAACAGATTGAATGATGAATGAACATATACGTGTGCTTTGACATTGGATGGGGAAATCCAGGTGAAGCGTTAGATTAAGGAAAAGAAAGGCAAATATCAAATGAATATGAGAGGTTGAAAAATTAAGGATTAAAATATTATATGGGGCGATTGGTTGCTCTCCTCCCCTGCCTCTGGTCAATCCACTCTTTCGAAATGGTAACCCATTTTCCTCCAATCATGTGGCAAGTGGAGGCATGGTGGCTGACATCAATTTGAGTCTGACATGAAATCTGAATTTGCTCAACCAATTTACTTTGTTTGTGCAGCCGCCATGCTCCTCCAAATGGTTTTGCTTTGTGGCTCAATGGTTACCAAATAGTCAAATAGAATCTTGCCAACACGCAGATGCCTGGTCAGGAAGAAAGATGAACATAGCCTAGCCTAAAAAAAAAAAAGGGGTACATTGACCCATCTGGCAAAATTCCCTTTCAATCTTTTCTGCAGGGCCTTTTGTCGTTGGAAAAGGGAAAGGATGTTATGTGCCTTTTAATTTCTGTTCATTGGAAACTAAAAATTCAAGAACCAAGACTAAAAGTTTTCCACCAAGCATCTGTACAGCACAAAGCCTATCAAATTTATGACCGGCCGATTCCAGAATAGAACTAAAAATTTTAGAAAAGATAAAGGAAACTGCTAAAACAGGATTAAAAGACCTGGATTGAAGACATCGATATTTGAGTAATTGTAAACAGAAAAAGCCATGCATGTGCTATTCGGAGCATGAACATGAAACGTGACAAGATCCAGTCAATCTGGATATGGTCCGCTTGGTCTGAAGATGTGAAAATGAAAGGCAAGTTGTCATGAATCCGAGACTAAAAGAGCATCCCAGATTGTGTCCATGTCCAAGGAGGGCATTCGACTTAACTGAACAGCATCCATATCAGATACTACAACATCCTGACCTTTCTTGTTCTCAATTACTTCAGATCCAACTTTGCCCTCCAACCCAAAATGCCAATCTTTTGTTGTTGGGTTTTGGCTCAATGCTTTCTGTTTTGTGTTACTCCCACATTCATTCTTCTTGTGGGATGTTGATGGTGGATCAATGTGCTTCTTGCTACCAGAAATGCCTTTTGACATTGCCCGTATCTTGGCCTCAAGAAGGGCAGCTGTATTTCCGTTCAGAGAATTGGCCTTAAGTCGATGCTTGAGATCTGGGAAATTCAAATGCGCGTTATCGCCGCGCAACATGTATGCAGCTGCATCATAGGCCATGGCAGCCTCTTCTGCTGTGTCAAAAGTTCCTAACCATACCCTTGTCCGGTTTCTCGGTAACCGAGTTTCCGCGACCCATTTTCCCCAATGCCTTTGCCTAACCCCTCTATACAGCTTTCCAGGTGATGATGTTGCTGATGACAAGCAAGACTTGTGGTGCTGGTTCTGCGATCTTCTTCCCGTGTATTTCATTGGCTGTGCCTTGGTAGTGCTAAGCCAGTAATCATTGAAACCTTTGGCAGGATAGCCTGTCAAGGATTGATTGATCTTGATCCATTCATAGCCAACAGAAGGGGAATGAGTCTGCCCCAGTTGGGAAATTGAATAGGACGTGCTTGAAAACAATTGCGTGGGTTGATCACAACTTTGGTCCTTGCCAATTGAATCAACAAGTTGCTTGGAGGGATCTGACAAGTTAGATTCCTGCAAAAACAAGGTCAAATTTGGGAACTTCGATGTGGTTGATAGCAAAGATGGGGAAGGTGGTCCAGATACTTGAGCCCGATTTAGGTTTGGAAATGATTCCAAGAAATTTACAGCGGTCGATCTCTTTTTCACATCGGATATGGATTCCGAAGCTCCACGGGGATTGACAAAATTCAATCCTGAGATAAAGTAACCTGGATGATTCTGTTTGATAGCATCCTGTTTGACAAATCCAGGACTGCTGTCAATCAAATTATTAGCACATGAAGCCTCTTCCGCTGAAGAACCAGATTCAGTACTTGAAAGCAATCTCTCAGGAGTTGCCAATGGAGATTTCATGCTCCCACTGCCATTTTGATGACAGTTGCTCTCAGCTTGGGCACTCCATATGAGTGGATTGCCTTCTTGTCTTAATCCTGTTGACATGGCATGTAAACTATGCAAGGGCAAATCTCTGTGGTTGAAGGTTTCCATTTTTTGGAGCTGATCCTCCATACAAGTAAATTTTGAGGCAGGACAGGTGATACAAAGAAAGAGATACAAATGATACAATGCAAATGAAGCAGCTATATATATATTTTCCCCCAAAGCAAGCTAGCTGCTTTGTGTTCAAGTTAGCCGTCTGAGTCAGCTTTGTTTGTGTTCAATAAGACTGGGCTTACCACCTTCCAATTCGTGCCTTCCATTCAGTGCTTTGTTGATAACCACTGACATTACGACAGCTCAGTATCATAGGCTTACCCGTTCCCTGGGGTTTATGATGACAAGTGATTTCCTAAAAGACCCACATGCTGTATTCTTCCGTTTTTACTTTTCTTAATGAGTGTAATCGCCATTGTTATGGCTATCTTTAGATTCGGGAAAAACAGAAAAAGCAATTGGTTAAGTTTACAACACTGGATTTGCTCATTGCAGATTTCAATTATCTTTATTGATTATCAACTGGTTGAGGTAAACAACATAATTGATTGTTAGTATAAATTACATCTAATCAGATGGAAAGCATACATTGATGTAACTTGGGCCTTAGTGATGGTGTTAGATTTTAGTTTGCATTCATTTCAAGCTATCTCCCCCCGTCAATTAAACTATTCACTTTTTGAGTAAAAATAGCAGAAGGTGGAAGAGAGATTCCAAAGAGCTCGTAACTCACTTTTTTATCTTTTGAAGTTTCGATTAAACTATTCAATTGCCAAGTCCTTCCAATAGGGCAGCAGTTTGTCCTTTTCATTTTATTGGTCTGGCACATGGCCCTGGACGAACAACTATACGTTCTGTCAGCTGTCTGGCTTCTCGACGATGATCGGTAAGTAGAGACACACGAGGCCATGTTTCTCCAATGTTGCTTTAAGCCCTCTTCTTTTTCCTTCCCCCCAACCAAATCTCTTTATCCCTTCCCTGAATTTTGGGCCTCAGAACGAAGAAGCAAAGTACAATTGAAATTGCAACTTTGCACACATCACTATACCCTTTGACTTAAGAAGGATTAGGCAGGTGGTAAACATGGCCAAGTGGCTAATGACATTGTGATTGTGATTAATTACGATTGTTACAGTTAAGATATTAATAACTAATTCGACAGTAATTATGTACAACATGTCGTGGGATAAATGTAGTTAACACTATGTTGCATCCGCAATTATGGCCATGGATTGCAATTTAAAATTATGGGTTCATCGGTCTAGTCTCTTCCAGCCCCTCTCTCAGCCACTGCCCTTGAAGATAAGTACTTTGCAAAGAGCCAAGTGCTTTGAAATTTTTTATTCAGTCGTGACGAATAATGGCTAAGAATGCCAACTCAAAGTAATAGATGAATTGTCATAGTACGTACAATATGCCCAGCCAATTCTACTATATGAACCGTCTGGTGTGCGAGTGCTTGCGTGATGTTGGCCCTTAACTTTCACGACTAACCTTAAAGCCTTTTCGCCGAAGAGTCTCATGACATTTTCCATTTAATAAAATTGCTCCCTTAAGATCTTAAACTCGCCATCTAAATATAAAACATGTTCATATCTGGTGCAATTACTTCTGGCGTTCGGCTGTATAACTTCCCTTTTGCCCTTTTTCCTTCTTTTATATATATATATTTTTTCTTAATTATTTTTCCCTTTTTTGAGCACTCGGTAGTTCTTTCCCTGGTAAGAACTGTGGAGTTTCCCTTCCAATCCTTGTTGCAGCCCATGGCCAGATGCATGATATTCTAACACGAACCACAGGGTTGGACAAGAAAAATACAAAACCGTGTTAAAGAAGAAAACAACTGCATCAAAGTGGAGTCCCTATTGTTTATTGTTAGAAAGATTCTTTTCTTTCGTTTTATATCACTTTTTTTTCCCCTCCCTTTTGTGCTCGAATAAACTAGGTTGAGCATCTATCTTCAAAACCAGGGCCACAAATCCACCAGATTTATCAATCCCGGAAACTCACTTCACCATTGTCATCATCATCAATATTTAAATCCTCTGCTAGGTACTAGCGTGGATCGCCCGGGGTGATTAAATGGTGTTACATTTTGCGTCAACCTACATGTTAGCCCTGTAGGTATGTGCAGAGTAAGACCATAATATGTGCTTATAGCACATATGCATCACACACACAGAATCTAATGCTTAATGATTTCGTACACATAGAAACGACATTTGAACTTAAAAACTTTCACATTGGATATATTTAAGTACGTGTATAATACTGAGATGTCTCTCCGGGAATATAATTCTAAGATCTTTTTGACGCAAGAATACACAAAAAAAAAAAAGAAAAGAAAAAGAAAAAGCTGAATATACGTAGGCAGCCGGCAAACCCCTCGGGAAGATAGAGTACACAATGTTATCCTATCCTTGGAAAACCAATTTGTACTAAACCCCCATCTGCACGAGTACCATCATGACCTCCACCACCAGCACAAGTTGGTTCCAAAAGAATTAATGCCCTTATGGTGCACTTTATGGTTGTTATAACAAAACACGATTATCAATGTCATTACCATTATCATCACCGGTTGATTAGTTTAAGAATGTCTGCAATAGACTAAAATATTGTCTGTTTCCAAGAAAGTGATGGGGGGGGGGCAAAGTCATCACCGGAATCTAGAGGCAATAGTCGGGTGAACGACAGAAACGTGTGCGCTTGAGCAGGCGGCAAAACAATGGAATTCATCCACGTGTCTAAATATTTGTGGTAGGCCTTCCACGGCCACTAATCTTCTTCTTCTCTTTTCTTTGTTTTTGATTTGTTAAAGATCGCGCGACCATTAATGATCCCAGCATTTATCTGTAAAAGATGATTGGAGAAACGAGCTCGAAACCTAACTTTAAAAGCAATAGAGAGCTCATTTTATAGCAAAAAAGAATCATTTCTTCGACACGCACACACACGTGTGCATCGAATGCTTGAAGATTGGAGTGGGCCGGGGAAGGATTGGTTTTGTACGGACTCACTCAAATCTGTTTTATATGAGCATGTTCATTCTCCCATTGGCACATGCAAGCCTAGGATAAGTTTGTCTAAGCTCAAGCTTAACCGTGTCTGTAGAGATGACAAAAAGTCATCGTTTATTATAATCTAAAATTGGAATTAATTAGCAATCGCAACAACTCCATCAAATGAATTGTTAAATCATTGACTTGTAATTTTCATTGCTTCCCCCCCCCCACCCTGCCCCCACTTTTATTTATTTATTTATTTATTTTTATTAATAACAGTTTCTGTCAATGACCACGCGGTGGCGAAAACGGGAAAGTAATTTGTGGAGAAACAACCATAATTTTTGGGAGGTTTTTTTCCAAAGAAGGGGATGCATCGTATTGTAGCCGGAGGCTTGGAAATCAATTTTTTTGCTATCTAGGGGGACAAAGCAGAGAGACAAAGGGAGGAGACTGGAGAATGATTGGATGAGATGAAGATTGTTTACTATTACTAAATTACAAAGTGCTCGATGAGTGGCGTGGATGGCACGTTAAATTAAACCTAAGGTCCACATATACACATCGCACCACACCGTGCCAATAGATGATTGATTTCACGACCCTAAACTCTCTGATGTTACAGATCGGTCTCTGCCTATGCTTCACGCATTGTTGGTAAATGTCCGATTATTGGCGGCTGGCTAGAACATAATAATCTTTTGCCAATAAAAAAAATTAAAAAAAAAAAACGAACCTTCTAATTTTTATTTAGGCTTTTCAAAGGGATGACGCTCCAAAAAAGCACTTAGATTGCAGTCTCATGTACAATGGCTGGTTGGAAACTTTGAAGCCAATTTGTGCCATTATCGGATTTCGCCAAGTCAACTACCCTACCAGGGGATTTAAGAACCAAAATGCCTTTGACGCCCTTAGTCACGCAACCTTCACAATTGCAAGAAGGGATTCCAAGTCGACTCCCTGGTTATCTTTGCCCCTTCTCTCAAGCTACATTCATTTTAGGTCAAAGCTCGTGTTCGGTTGACCTAAAAATATGACCTCACACCACAGCGCATGCTAATTTAAAGAGCTAGCATGCATGCGTTTTTAGTTTTTGACAATCCCACATTTGACCACCAGATTTCTTTTTTTGCCTTTTAATCATGACGCTGCGGGAACCAAACGTACGAAACTCAGGGTGAGGCTGAGCTGGCATCGCCGTTACAGAGATATACCTGCATGTACTAACCAGAGTCCAAGGCCTGTTACCTGTATTACACTTCGCCGCAAAACCGAGTGCACATCAGGTTAAGGTACTGGGCCAGTTCGATTCCAGTTTGATACTGGGCCGATATTGGTCCAGTTTTGGTTTGACCGGTCACCGTGGTCGGGTCTAGGTTAAAATATTCTCATATTGCTCTGGCGAAATAAATATGCCGAGGGTTTCGGATATAATTTAGATAACATAATCATCTTTTGCCCTTATAATTATCGCCATTGTTGCTATATCACACTAGTGCCGCTGCCAATTATGTGGGAAATTAATCACAAAGAGATAATTATGTTAACGTCATCACCTTAATCATAATGCCATTCCAATAGGCCCGGCATATATGCTGTTTTGTTAGTAACCAAGTGTAAAACTAATAACAATAGTTAAGCATCATCGCCAGTACCATTTGCTGGTACTTTTGAGTTCAACGTGTCCTAAGAAGCCGTTTCAGATCATAGCGAACACTGTGAGGGCCAAAAATTGTGCCCACTTTTCTCACTATTATGTCCTGATAGCAATATTAAAAAGCTATGTGCCATGGTCCGCGCTATCAGATTAATTATACAAGCATTACTGAGCACACATGAACGAACTGCGGGAATTGAGTATTTTGTCTATCTCTTTTACCAACACAATATACCAACAAGCGATAATATAAAGAGGTATACGTTGATTGTTCCAATGTACCCGAGAAAGAAAAAAAGGCGTTCATGTTAATACAGGCTTTATACCATCAGATTCATAACACCTCTGAGGCTGAGCAGGCGCCCGAGTTTTAAAACAATCCAAGAGACACCGTGACGCAACCTAATTTCACCCTAGTGATTTACACAGCCAGCCCTTTAACACCACATCAATTGCCAGAATTATAGGGGCAGGGGCTGCCGTGGGGGGTTGGGGGGGTGGTCATAAAAATGTGTTTTACAGAGTCCTGCAGATTTAAAATATCCAACTAGTTATAGATTACCAAAAGAATCTACTATCATGAACACACAAATTCTGCAGATCATTTAGCAATTTGCAGCCTCATTTGTCAGCATGAATACTTATAATTTCTAGTTTATATGCCACTGTACCCAAGAATCATATCTCTGTTCCACTTTCACAATATAACTGATAGGGCCATTAAATGCAGCTATACTGCAAGCTTGGCTAATACCCCATGATAATTACAATCTCAAGCAAGCAACTTTGAAAATTGTAATGCCACTTATGGCCAGAGAAAAGCAAAAATGTTGACAAAACAGGAATGATAAAACTCTTAGTAGGGATCATTACTATATCTACTGCAATGTGCAACTATATTCTTGCAGATGAAATCTAATTTACCGATAGGAAAATTATTAAACTCAACTTTGCAGAATTGTTCCCCTATGCTGATTGGTTCAGCACCAGACATGGTATCTTACACTGGTTCAGCTAAATAGGTTGTTGTATCAGCCACAAAAATCCATTCCAAAACAGCAGGCAAGGAGAATATATTGAGGAAGAAAAAGCCCATGCTTTCGTGTTGCACCAGGAAGGCAGGAATGTATGAAAAACTCATGTAAATCACAAGGACCCTCACTCCCCTTAAACCAGTTACTGTTTCTCAGCCCTTCAACAACTGACTGTTTTGGATACCATTATACCACACTTTCACTTTGGCACTCACCAAAATATGTAAATAATATTGATAATAAACATTTTTTATGGGCGGGAGAGGGTAGTACACTATGGTGAGCTTTGTAAACTTCGTTTTAAGTAAAGATAGAAGCTTTTGGAGTTTTTACAATCCTGTTTGTTGTCCTTGGGGTTGGAAGAAAATTCTCAGACAAGGCAGTAGGAGTTGATATTAGTTTCTCATCAGATTGCCGGAGTGGTAATGATCCAAACACCCACTGTTGGTGGGACCTTTGGCATCCAAATGGGATACTGGTTAGACAGTACTCCCCTAGAATAGCCCAACAATAGGGCATCCCAGAGAATGCCACGATGAGCTTTGTAATTGCAGATAATAGCTAAAAATGGTGTCCCACCCACTCAAAAGACACAGTAAAGTTGCAGCCATGTTTGTAGGTTCATATTTCCTAAAAGAATATGCGGTTAAATGGCTTCCTGCCGCTGATGGAAAATTTACGAATAAGAGTCCTTGGGAGAATACTAGAATTAAAAAGGTTGTAGCTGATCAAGATAACTATAATTTAGTTTTAGGAACATCCTTCATCCCTAAATACTTCTTCATATCATCTAGCATCAACAATTTGACAATGTACATAAAACACATAGCTAGATTGAGAATTGTTCATGGTTCAAATTCTGGGGAATCCTCAGAGAGTGATTTAGAAGCTAGTTTGACAAATGTGTAGTCACTAGTTAGTTAAGATATTGTTAATACAGAGGCTTGCAGCAGGAGTTAGTCTCCCTGCTCGCCCTCAACATCACAGGAACTAATCACCTAAAAAAGAAAAAACAAATCTTGGATTATTAAGGAAGACATCAACTGTTAAGGGACATTATCAAGTATTTGAACAGCAAAGCACACGAAATCTCACATTACACTCCAAATTATTCACCACGTAAAAATAAATCCCCAAAATTAACACACTAAGAGCACCCAAAAGATAAAAGAAAAACAAGAATCCTCAAATCGACGTACATATCGAACTTGTCTTTTATTTCTTATTATTTCCTTTACCTCCCCCGGAGGACTCCGCCCCGGACGCCGCCGCCTGAGCCGCCTTCTTCGCCGCTTTCTCTTGCAGCGCTTTCGCGTCTCTGTACGCAAGCAAAACGAACTCTTTTAAAGTCAAAATAGGGTTTATACACCATTCGGAACAGTACAAACACGGCATTTATTAGGGGAAGGGAAATAAACAGTAAGCAAATTTAAAAAGAAAAATAGGTATATCGGTTTACCTCTCGCGGCGCTGTTCGGGGGTCAGGCCGTCGTCCTTGTTCTTGCCGCTTTTGCCGGAGGCGCGTGCCTGAGCTCTCTCACGATCGCGTTCTCTCTGATTGCCGCGTACGGCGATCCGAATCAAGGACAGCAACGAATTTTCCAGAAAAAAAAAAAACTTTTTTAAAAATAAATAAATATCTGAAATAAATCTTAAAAGAAGAAGAAGAAGAAGAAGAAGAAGCAGCAGCAATTAAATAATTAAAGATCAAGAAGAAAAGGATATGAGTCATCGTTTGACGGCGTTTGGGCTCGAGAGATTTCGCTGCGAAGGGAATCAGGCCGGGAAGTCAAGAATTGCGTATTTGCATTGAATATTGATTCTCAAGCATGGTCAACGGCTCCGTGAGACGCCGTGTTTGGGGGCATGGGTATCCTTAATCCTCATCCAGCATTGAGGATTTCAGATTCTGTGGTGCCTGTCCTACACTTGCACATACTGTTACACTCGCACAAATTGTCAACAGAATGACGTGGTAGTCTATGATTGGCGAATACCATGAAAAGATATGTGCCAGCGCCGTTTGGGCGGGTGCGTTTTTCTTTTTACACGGGGATGGGAATGGAATTTGGAATGGTTGGAAATTAAGGAGAATTTTTGTACAAACTTTACATTAATATGAGGATATCCACACCACAGATTATTTATAACTTCCTTTTAACCATTCTTGCAAGTTGTACGGTAATAATAATAATAATAATAATGAGCAATTAACTTGTTAAAAAATAAAATAAAAAGAAAAAATATACCCGAAAAACACCGTAAAATACGCCCATTAAAAACAAGAGTTCGGGCGGAACCTTTTCGGTCTGGCGGAACAGCGGTGGAATGTAACACAATATTAAAAACCATTTATTGATTTAGTTACAAGTAATTAGATAGAGTGATTGTAATTAAGTAAAAAAGAAAAGAGAGAGAGAGAGAGAGAGAGAGAGAAGAAGTTAGTTGGATAATCAAGATTCAACTTTGCGCTTTGGCTTAAGCGATTCCTCCTCGCTAGCCCAGAAATTGTTGCTAATTAGAAAGAAAGCTTAATTGAGGAATTAACATTCCATGCTAGACCATACGAAGAAAAAACCGACGAAAAAGATGTTCTTTTACGAGGGAGAGACCGAAAACATAAATAAATAAATAAGAAGAAAATGAAAAACTTACATGGGAGACGACTTCAACAAGAAAAAGGCCGTGACAACTAGGAGAAGCAAGGCAGAATGAAAGAGAGAGTCCCTGGCCACAGTTTTTCATTCCCCCTTACCTTAAGAGATTTGAGTTGTGTCAATGTTAACAAACGATGGGTTTACGCCATTGCTCTCACCAGTTAGTTTATACGGGCAAATATTAATGAGTTCGTTTTTATTTTTTTGTTTTTTTTTTTTAAAGTACGTGTTTATTCATTGTTCATTAGAACAAGTAAAAAAATCTCGTTGCGAAAGAAAATAAAAGGAGAAGGAAAAGTTTGAATCCACAATACCTGCCCCCCATATAAAAAAAAAAAAAAAGAAAATATGAAAAATGAGAGAGTTGTGAATTAAATATATCAAAATGATCGAGAAATAATAAGAGTTGTACTAGGAGAGACAAGAGGCTGCTTGACGCGTGGAGGACCGAATAAATAAATCTTGGGTACTTAAGTTCTATTTATTTGAATTTTAATTGGTATAATGCGAGTAACTCCAACTTCTCAAACCGATCACTCCTTGGCAGTTCAATGGGAAAACCCACATCCCTGGTGGTGCTTCCAATGCAATACATTGACTCCATTTGAGTGAAAAAAAATAAAGAGACGCGTTGATGGATGTAGTAACATTAATCGAGGCACAATCGTCTGAACAGTCAGTGTTGCAAGCGAAATCAAAACACAGGACAATATATCAAGTGGTTTAGATGGAAGAGTTGGTTACTTGGAAAGAGGCTTGGTTAACCTGGGGAACACATGCTTCTTTAATTCAGTTGTGCAAAATCTGCAAGCAATGGATAGGTTGCGAGATTACTTCTTAAATGAAGATATGCATATTTTGGACCTCTTTCTATGGCTCTGAAAAAGCTTTTTCTCGAAACAAAACCAGAAATTGGCTTGAAAAATGTTGTTAATCCTCAGTCCTCTTTCGGGTCTGTCTGTTCCAGGGCTCCTCGGTTTTGGGAATTATCAGCAGCAAGACAGTCACGAATTTTTGTGATGCTTACTTGACGGTCTGTCAACTGAAGAGTTGTTCTCTGGGAAACAAATGAATGCTTCTGGGGAAAATGGCCTTTTTCCAAAGGATGGACCTATATTTGTGGATGCTGCATTTGGAGGTCAAATTTCTAGTACTGTCTGTTGTGTTGAATGTGGGCACTCGTCAACCTTATACGAGCCATTTCTAGATCTCTCCCTTTCAGTTCCAGCCAAGAAACCTCCAGCTAAAAAGGTTCCAACTTGTCTCTTGGGGCAAGAAAACGAAGATGCCACCGAAGAGAGGAGGGAGGATTCAACAAAAGGCTAGCAAAGAAACAGCTGCTGGTCCAGAAAATCTATCAGCAATTGCTGAGCTTCTGTGCCAGACTCAATCCGCCATGCCTTTTGCAGAAAATATGGTGTCTTCTTTACATAATAGGGCGGCATTGTCTGATTCCATTGGCTCCAGTAGTGCAGCTGATGAAAGTGGTTCCGTTTCACAGAATTTCACTGCTACTCTAGAATTTGGGAATGAGCAAGATGTTGAGGCTAGAATGGAGGAAACAGCGGCTCCATTTGAGTATTCATGGATGGACTATTTGGGAACGGAAACTATTGCAGCCGAGCACAGTAACGGTTTTTCAGTTGGTCACAATTCTCTCAGAGGTCTAGTCCCCAACGATGACTTAATAGGGAGTGATCGGGCATGTGTGGTTGATGAGGAGCCTAGTCAAAATTTTAATTCTTCTGTGAATCCTTCAGAAGAAGAGGTCCCACTACAGGTTCAAAGCTCTGAAATTCGGATGCTTCCATACAAAGAAGAAAGTTTTACCGACAGGACAGGAAGGCTATTGGGGAAGAAGCTGAGGCCTTATCATCACTTGTGGGCTGTGGACAAGGTGAGGCTGACTTTGATACTCAATGAACCTGAGGCTTCTGTTCGCAGAAACTAGTTTTACAGCAGTAAATGGCAGTGAATCTGATTCTGATGAAGTTGATAATGCCAATTCTCCTGCGTCTGTGGAGAGCTGTTTGACTCATGTTGTAAAGCCAGAGCTTCTTTCTAATGATAATGCTTGGGAGGGTGAAAACTGTTCTAAAGTTCTGCAGCACCAAAAGTTGGTTTTGAAAAGGAAGCAAGCTAAATCGGCATCTGAAATGTGGATAAATGGAGGGGAGGCTGTAGTCCAAAGTCCTCCGTCAGGTTTAGACAAGGACTTATATTTTACTGATGTTAGAAACCACAGCAACGGAGATGCTAGTAGTTGTACATTTGTCAACTCCATAGGTGAGAGCATGGTTTCAAGCGATGGGAAAATTGACCCCTCAAATTGAAATTGCCTAAAAACTGAAAGTAGTGAGACAGACGGCGAACCATCTATTTCCCAAGACAAAGAACGTAGAGGTCAAATCAATGCCGCGTCCTTTGAGCAATCACATTGTTCTGGTGAAAATAAATCTCAAAAAAGTCCCAGTGCTCAAACTGTTGGTTCTAGTAGCATTATATATCCTAGTAGTGCTTGACATGCCAATGCCATAGATCGGCAGAATAATTCCCAGGTCTTTAGAAATTGTGAATCAGAGGAAAAGGAAGAAGAGGAGAAAATTTGCAAAACAGTAAATGTAAGGAGGGATGCAACTAAGAGGGCCTTTATTGATAAAGCCCCACCTATTCTTACCATTCATCTGAAAGGGTTCAGCCAAGGTGGCCGTGGCCGTAAAAGTAAACTGAATGGTCACGTTAATTTCAGGGACACACTTGATCTTAGACCTTATATGGATCCCAGGTACCCACTCAACACTATCTTTTGCCTCTTATTCCAGAATCCCCACAATGAATTTTGAAAGATGTGCTTCCTTGAATTTGAACAACTGTTTGTGGTGTGGATAATTGCTTTTGTTCATTTTCTTTTACTTCTACATGTTCACTTTCTTTCACTTTACATGCTCACTTGTTTTGATGCATCGTGGTACCGGATGTACTGTAAATTTCAAGAAACAAACTGCATTTACTACTGAACTGTTTAAACTGTAGTTTGTGCTTGCATTGCATGGTGGTGAGAACATATTGAATCGAAAATGATTTTACTACATTCGAGCCAGCCTAATAACTTAGAGCAACGACGTTGTTGATTTGAGGTCCGATTAGTCAGTTATATGTGCTTTATAGATTGCCAGAATGACCCTTGAGGGACCTGTATCTTCGTATCTTTTAGCTTATCCATGAGTAAATTATGATTATAAGGTTCTGGGGCGAGGTGATGAGCTTGTGTGCATTTGCTGGGAAAAAAGGACTTTTAAATTTATATTTAAATAACGATAGATCAGTGAACTTCTTTCCCAGTCTCACCTTTCCTTTCCTTTTTTTTTTTTTTTGGGGCGCATTTAAGAAACATGGACTCTTCTTTGCAAACATCCGTAGTGATCTAAACACTAAAATATTTTAGATCCAGGATATGTAAAAGCATTTGACTTTACGGCCTGATTTTATTTCGTGATTATGCTGGACGTGATAAACAAATCGATCGCTTGCTTGGGATAGTGGAGCATTCGGGAACATTTGAGGGGTGGTGGTCATTATGTTGCCTACGTGAGAGGAGGAGGTGTGGGGAGGGGGCAAAAGCCAGGCTGCGAAAGCAAATGGCGGTTGTGTCTGGTATCAAGCAAGTGATGCCTACGTGCATGAGGTGTCCCTAGAAGAAGCCGTTCGTCGTGAGGCCTACATCTTATTCTACGAGAAAATGTGACATTGATTCTTTTTTCAATACTCGTAATTTGTTTTGCCCTGTCATGGATTAACTCATAAAATGAAAAAAAGAGAGAGCGTACAACAACAACCGTACATATAATTTTGGCATGCGGTGAGTTCCAAAGTGTGTACATTATCAGAAAAGCCTGTTCTTTCCCATCCGTCTCTTTTTCACTAGTCTGCTGCATCGTACGTTTTCTGGGTAGTTTTTTTTTTTTTTTCTTTTTAATGCAAATTGATATCCAATTAATCAGTTACAAAATTGACCAATAAGCATTGCCCCAAGACTAAAACCCTGAGAATCAGACAAGTGACTCACAAGTAGCTTGCTACTAATTCGGCATTGGATTGACATGTGATTATGCATGATGAAACCAACCTATGCCTGTAACACCGGAGGTAAACGAGGTCTAACCGCACAAGCATTTAGGCGAATGCAGGAAACCGGTATAGATTGTCAATTCAACTTCTGATCATCACTTTTCACTGGTATGCATATGCTTTTGTGCTCTTACGGGTCTCCCGCATCTTCTTCACTGTTCTTTCCCGATAATAAAACTAGCACCCCTGACGGGTTTATGCTAATTCTTAAAGCCCACTAGAGAGGAAAAGGTGAATGGGAAGTTGACGAGGAGACTGAAAATTAAATACCAATGCCGTAGTGAGAACATTCAAAATTGCGGTATGATATCCACTGAACTTCTTAATACAAATTTCATACTCTACTCTCCACTCCTTTCCCCTCTTTCCGCTTATGTCTAAAGAAGAAGAAGAAGAAGAAGAAGAAGAAGAAGAAGAAATACATCTGATGATGTTTTAACTACGTATTAGTTAATTCTCTGTTGCCTGTATAAAGTTTCAGTGGATAGTCATCCTGCATGGAATATATTTTCAACAATGTTTCAACCATGGCCCTGAATAACATGCTGCCTGTGCTTAAGCAGGCATTTGTCAGGTTCCCTTACTAGGTAAATGATATCACCGGCAATGCTGTAGACATCCTTATTGCGGTGCCAACTCCATAGAGCATAAGTCTCATTTTTCACCTGCAAGCCATATAGTAACCGTCAGTTCTTCCACCCTCCTTGCTAAGACAATATGAGTGCAGTCTTAAGCAAAACCCTCGAAATCTGGAAATGAGCTTTCAGATATTCTGGAAACCCTGGACTCGTCGCCCAGCTCCTCAATGGATGATCAAATGCTAACTCGTCAGATCTATGGCAAGTAAAGGCATTAGAACATTTAACTGGCCTTCCGGAATCCTCTATCAGATTTTGTTACAACGTCACCATCTATGCAACTTGTAACCTGTATTGAAAGCATTAGGCTGAAAGAAATGTGCAATATATTACTCTGTTTTGTTTCTTTTGACCAGATATTTTCCATGCATTTGATGTGAAATAAAGCTTTGACTTTATTCATTCATTTCTGGCTTATAGCAAGCTGAAACAGACTGCGAGGTTATTCCAATTTTGCTTCACGGTTAGTCTCACACCACAAACAGCCAAAAAAAATAAAAAAAAAAGTTCTAAAACAATGTCATCAAGAACATATGGATCTGCCTGTCTGAGAGATACAAAGAGACAGAGAAGCAGACCTCTAGTATCCCATGACCAAAGCTACTTTCTCTGTAGGCACTGTACTCAGGTTGCTGGTCCCAGCAAAACTTGCCCGCTGCAGGGCCTGCTGTAAAATTGAAAGCACAGAAACCACCAATATCTTCATCTGGTGTTGTGGATGGCTCTGGACACTCACCAGGGTCATCAGCATGGGTGATTGCCAACTCTTCTCGACTTCCACCGGCACCAATTGTAATGTAAACGGGACCACATGGATTCAGAGAGTAGTTATACACTCGGTTGGACCTCTCATATGCATGAACCTATGGATTGTTGTGGAGAAGAAATTATTACTTCTCTCCTCAATCATGCATCTCAGACATTGAATTTCATATTCTTGTATGTGTGACACTTCTTTCTCAAATGACCACATGTTTTGGTTCCTCACCTCAGAGATTATGATACGTATAACAGAAATGCTGTAGCATAACACGTTGGCAACTCAATTGAAATTAAAAACTATAATGAGCAACTCCATCATTGGTCCAATGACTATCTTCCACATTCTCATTATTTACAACGAGAAAGATCAAAGAACATTTTGCGCAGCTAGGTTGACTATGATATTAAAATTCGTGAGATATTTGAAACAAATAGTTCCACATTATTCTAAAAGTATAGCATGAGTACAAGTGAGAAAAGGTTCTGTCATGATGAATCTGGTAGACATTCACTTTGGATGACATAAAGTTGTTGTTTTGAGAAGAGGGGAGAGGGCTGTGAAAGAAGTATATTTAGCAAAGACCAGTTAAAATTGGATCTACAAGTAGGACTTACATGCCCATTGAAGACTATATCAACGCTGTACTCATACAGCAAGTCCTCCATTTCCACCCTCATGCATTCTCCTTCTCTGTAGTGTGCTTTGAAGGTGCTGTACCAAGAAGGGTACCAAGACACCACCAACCAAGGAGTCACATTCCTGTCAACATTGTACAGGTCTCTTTCTAGCCACTTGTATTGATCCGCTGAAACAGAAAATCCAGAGAGATATCAGGAAACTAAACATGATCAGCATAAGAGAATTAAAACCAGGTCATACTTAGGCAGGAAAATGGTAATCTGAGGATGCAAGTGAACTGTGGCATGGTTGGAATGTGTTCAAATGTGAGTGACATAACAAAGCAAAAAGCAAAGTGAAAAGGGAGGTCGCATGTATTTTACATGACTTGTGATAAGAAGTGTAAGCACTGAGCATTACAAAATGTATTCCCCCGGCATTGAAAGAATAGTACAATGAGGATTGTGATCCACTTTCTTCAGATGGAAATGCAAATCGAGAACTGTAAGAAGCAAATATCTGATCTCCATCCTGTTTCTCTATCTCATGCTTCCCTCCTACCACCATCGTTGGAACATTGGCCACCAAAGGCTGAATAAACCTGCGAAGAGATATATAATATTCCATGAACCACACAACTACTAATGTTGATTCAGATATATTCTAACCATACAGTAGAATAAAAGAAGAGAAAGCTACGGTCTCCTCTGCTGATGATTTAACATTGTTTTGGATAGCTTCCAATAAATGAAGTACGATGGTTGCCAATTTTGAATCCAGTGAAATAAAAGAAGGTAAGTCATAGAAGGCATGGTGTCTGTTGTGACTGCTACAGACAATGATCTGAAGAATGTCAAAAAACCAACAGGGAGACATCTCTAATTTTTAAAATAATGCGCAAGTGATCTACAAAAACTTTCTAGCTTGCCTTTATTTAGTCTAGCCGAAGCACAGTACAATGATGATTGTCATCCACTTAATCTTAAAAAGGCTCAAATCCTTAGAATTTCAAATCTAAATACAAACTGTGCCTCCACTACCAGATAAATTATTCATTATAACACTGGTAGAAAATAGGAATGTTGTTGTATCTAATTTAAGTTTTTTGCCTCTTCAGACGGATTTTTATACCTTTGTTAATATGAATTAAGTAGCCTAATCATAGCTCTACACTATTTCTACGAATTAAAATTTTTAATATTATTCATCTATGCATAATAGACAGGACTGAAAATAGAACAAGGTTGGATTTTGACCTTCCCCAATAATCCCAACGAGGCTGATATGTTTCATGTACGGGAGTCTCTGGAAATGAGCAAGAGTAACAGTCGGATCCAGTTCCATTGGTGAGGTACATGTCTGCATAACTTATGCCCCCGATCAAAACAACAAGATCAGGATGATTGCTGAGCAACTGACTGAATGTCATACTTGTATTGTATGTGAGACCTAGGTCTCCCACCACTGCAATTCTGCTAGGGTAGTCACTGGGACTGGAAACTGGCATGGTCTTAAAATAAAAGACGTCACTCATTGCTGATATGGATGGATCTCCACACTGATATTGATAAAGGGTATCTGGTTCCAACCCTGTAGAAAAAGTGACGAAAAGGGTAAAAATCCTTAAGTACCAGTAGAGGATGATAAAAAAAAATAACTTGATTATTGACCATTTTTACCATTTCATTCTGATGTTGATTAAAGACTATTAAGATTCACCGCATGAGCACAAGAAGAATAGTTTTGAACGATATGTCAATAATACCTGTTAGGTGAACATGATGTATAATGCCAGAAGTGTAGTTTTGGAGGCCTTCAAAAGGGTAAAGTTGGTCGTAAACAAGAGAAAAGCCTCCTGCATTATATCTCGTTCGCTTCTCTAAGATTCCATAATGAACAGCACCAGAAACCAAGTCAGTATCCAAGGGCGTAATATCACCACCAATCTGGAAATTCCCTGCAATCCCAGTTACGCAAAATTAGCCAGTAGACCAAAAATTATCCAGGACCAAGACTAAAACCACCAGATTTGTTGCTTTTTGGCGATCAGAGGATCATGGGTTTAAGTTAAACTTCACAAAACAAAACTTCAACGTTTAAAATCACAAAAGCCCACCAACTAGCGAAACAAACATCTTTCTTTCCCAAAAGAAAAGGCACCCAATGCGTTTTGCCCGTGAGCTGAATTTACCTTTCTTCCTTATGTACCACAGAGATGGAGAGACAGAATGAGAGATAGATAAAGAGGACAAGTGCGATTTTAGGCCAAAAAGTCGATCTCTTTTTCCATGTTCCCTACACCACTATCCCGGAATAACATTCATAGTTGAATACAGAACAAAGAAACAAAAAAAAAACAAAAAAAAAAAAAGGACGCATCAATATGAATGGAAAAGAGAAACAAAGAAACAAAAAAAGAACGCATCGATATGAATGGAAAAGAGAAACAAACAAACATAAAAAGAACGCATCAATATGAATGGAAAAGAGAAACACCTGTGATCCAAGAGATCCAAACAGAGTCGTAGTTTGAAGAGAGCGAGACAGAAATCTGTTCAGGAGCAAAACCGGCTGCAATACTCTGAACTCGAGGATCAGTGTCATTCAGGTCAATGGCATTCCCATGAAAGGTTTTGTTGTCAAAAGGAACAGTGAAAGGCTTGAAGGGTCCTTCGAGGGTAGTTGGGAAATCGCCGCGAACAGATATTGGGCTCAGCAAAAATGCTAATATGAACAGTGAAAGCAAACCCATTTCTTGGATCCTATAACAAACTCTCCATGGACCAGAAGCTACAAGACAAGCAGCTTCTTCACACACAGGCAGCGTACTCCTCTTAGTTATAAAGAAACAGAAGATCTCAGAGGACGACATGCAAAAGGATAGTAACTCAGAGTCGAAGCCTCAAAACTAATAGCCAAAAACTTTGGAATTTGGAAACAAACGGCTCCATACTAAAGGTTCACGAGAGCCGTTCTTGGCAACTTGTTGTTTGTCTTATTGTGCGACTGGTCGGCCGGCGCAGTTGAACTAGCAAGTTCACGAGTTGTGTGTTAGGTACCATTTTGTTTTAATGAGGTACGAAATGATGTGCATACCGCACGCGTAACATAACAGAGGGAAGAAGAGCAGTCTCCGAGTAGCTTATTTTTTATATGTAAAACTAAATATGAGTGGCGAATCAATGGGTCACGGATTGATACGTATGGGTTGCGAGCTCTTCCTCCATCACAAATTCTTTTATCACGGACACGAATGCCGGGCCCAGTCGGTCTTCCCTCGGGTCTCCACCGCCACCGCCACCGCCACCGCCATCCGGTCCAAGAGGTTTAAGGTGGGTCAATGCAGATTTCGTCTGTCGCGTTGCACATAATTGAGCTTCTTTTTTGAAACAAGCACATAATTAAGCTAGGTGGGAAGGCTTTTTTTTTAAAAAATTTTTTTTTTCTTCATAAAAATCTCCGTCTACCCGATATGTTGAAATTAAAAAAGGATGCACATTTTGCGTTGGAGTAAAAAATGATTTCTATTCACATTATGTACAGACCAACGTATTAAAAAAAAGAAAAAAAAAAGAAAAACTGGGTTGGACAGATGTAGATACGCCTCTGCATTAAAAAAATTATTATTATTACTTTTTAAAATTAAAATTTTTTAACACCAAAAAAAAAAAAAAGGATGTCTGAGCAATAAGTATTATAGAATATACTTAGAAGTTGTAAAAAAAAAAAAAAAAACAAAAGAAATAAAATGATAACTTTTTTACACGTTTTATTCTGCTTGCTTGTTTGATAAAATGTTAACGTTGGTGCATTTTTAATAATTTTTGGCAAAAAAAATTTTAAATTTTAGAATAGAAACTTATTAATTTAATTAAAGTCATTCCATTTGAAAATGTGGCAAATGTCTCAGGCTATGTATGTGGGCACACTGCAATACAACGAGAGTTTTTAAAATATAAGGTGCACAAAGGAAATCTTTTGGGCGCTGATCCGCAAGTTTCTCTGTGCATTGCATTGCTGAGCTTCTATGCCTCACCTCAGCTACTACGGAGAAACCGTCCGTTGAAGATGAGCCACAAAAAGAGAGAATTCTTGCAAGATTTTAAGGCTATTAGACGTCCCTTTGGTTCAATTGGGCACCTCTCAGGCTGTCTGTTATGTAAATCTCATATCCAGCAGTGCTAGATACGCGTCTCATTATTCAACTGGAAGATGCAATTCCGCCATTGGTTTGGATGCATTTCAGCCATTGGTTTGGATTTCCGAAGCGTTAACCAATTAAGCAGTCGCCATACAGAAATTCTTTACCAACAGTCAATCTTAGCTACTGACACTCGAGTCTGCCTACAGAACATTTGTCCCAGGGAATGTGTATTAAGTTCCAGACAGAATCATCAATATCAGGTATCAAACTATCTTGCACAAGATTACCAAGAAATTTCTTGCTGCTGGCCCTGATGGGAAATTGAATGCACAGAAACTGCCCTATATTTATCAGGCGTGCTGGACGGATCTGGACAGTTTCCTGGTTCATCAGCATATCTAATCGCCGTTGTCCGTCGATTTTCACCATAACCGGCAGGAATACGAACAGGGTCACAATGATCCGAAGTGTAATTATATACTGGGTTCGACCTCTCGCGGGCACGTACCTGTTTGATTACTGTTGAATAACCAATCACTTGGTTCATAACACGCTTTGCTGTGACTAATAGTTATAACAATACAATTTGTTAGATGCACATTCAATTCACCATATGTCCGTACTATTTTCATTAATATATTTTCTAGTTGCCAATTGTTCAAGCCAGTACGGTGCCGTGGCCAGGGAATATGGAATGCATATACAAAGTAGACTATTTTTGCCTTTCTTGTGAGTAATATAAAAAGCAATTAATAAAGAAACAAGAGTAAAGACATTAAAGAGTAGTTTTTATGTTCTCCATGAGCAATATACTTCACAGATTCATTGTGGCAAGTTTGGCCCTCCGACACAAGCTCTGGGCAGCATTGGTCAGACGCAGTTCCACTAAGAAATACAGTTGAGAAGAATTGTTTTGCACAGTCCTAGCTGGTCTTTCCTGTACATTCATCCAAGAACTTAAAATATCCAGGTCTTGGTTCTTGCAAGGGTGTGGGTGCTGGAAAGAAGATTGCAGTTGTAGTTTTTGGTGTCATCCACAGTATCCCGCCGACTAAGAACGTAGTCAGGATGATGGAGTGGCCGTTGATGCCTGTCATGTTAGTTGATCCCGAAATATATCTTGTATTTGTTTGTCGTTATTTTGGGATGAATATGACTGTTTTTATTGGAAGGAGACGACGTATTTTACCTTCAAGATTTCTGTAACGCTTTTCCAATACTTTTGCGGTTGTGATTGGTTCTTTGTTTTTTTTTTTTTTTTTTTTTGACAAAATAAGTAAACAGTCAAAGCCAAATAAACGTAAACAATCTAGGTACACTAAAATTATCGCGCCACATCTGTATCGCCACGTCTCAGCTGACAGTTGTGATTGTTTTCATGGCATTGGCATTAAATATGGTTGGTTTTATTTTCTGTTTTTTTTTTTTTGGGGGGGGGGGGGCTTCACTCTTGTTTTTGAATGCATAACTTGCATCGTTAAATTTTTGGGATTTGCTGTATGACATTTAAATCCTTTCCTTGTCCTTTTCTATTAAGGAAATAAGAGACACCTCAGGCCAATACCCATTTGCCATATAAGACTAATATCACTCGTTTGATCAACCTAACCATCTAGTATTTTGTGCTCCTACCTCAATTCATCCCAAATCTCAAACCATAATATACAAGCAGAAACAATTTTTAAGTCTAAATTTAATTGGAATTGGCTAACCTTAAGTAACAATACACGCACACACACACAAAACCTCATTTAAGAGAATATCCTTTTAAGCACTTGCATTTTCTTTTCTGTTTTTTTTCGAAGTAGTAAAATTATCAGATGATGCTGAGAGAAAGTTTCTATAATCGCAAAACGAATCCAATTATTAGATGTTCTTCTAATTAAAAAGCAATCATACTCTGGTTTGCCCTCTTGAGGCATCTGCCTGTTTGATTATTGGCAAGTAACCGATCACTTGGTTAGTAACAAGAACTGTTGGGACATTAATACGTGGGTCTATGATTTGTTTTGCTTGTTGCGCCACAAACTAAACTTAACAATTTAAGGCAAAGTTTGGATCCGTGCTTAATACACTTCTGATCAGTAGGCTTCATCTGCTGCTGTACGTGTGCAATTTTCCCCACTCCACCTCAATGAAATTCTGGCATTTTTTCAGTCAGGTAGGAGAAAATATGGAGCAGATGCAAGAATAAGGACGTAAAAGTTTCTACCCCTGTAGGCTAATAGAGCAATCATTTCCGAGGGCTTGGCCTTTTCTATCATTCGGCTCTATTATATTGTCGTCTTAATATATCTCAAATGTGAGCTTATATTACTTTATTATGATCATTTAATACATAATTAATGTTTTTATTGTAATTACATATCTAAAGATTAAATATTTACAATTAATAATTATAATATTATAATATTAAGATGTATCTTCTTCTTTTTTTTTCTATTAATAATATTTTCTGATTGCCAATTTTTGAAGTTAGTACGGCGCCATGGCCAAGGATTGATTCAAGCCTGCGATTTTGGGATGCACATACAAAGTAAACTCTCTTTTTCTTGCGAGTGATATAAAAAGCAATTAATAAAGAAACAAGAGTGAAAATGTTATAGAGTAGTTAATTCTTTAGATTATTTCGCGTTGGTAAATCCAAAAGTATTGGAAGGATTCTTTCTGTTACATTTGTTGTTCATGAAAAGTAAATTATCTGTCACTCGGCAGATAGCTTATCGTAAAGGGCTCTTGTAGACTTAAGCAATGACCGGAGGGTCAACTAGAGCAGCACACCTCTTATATAGTTGTTCACTCTTGGCCCAGTATTCTGAGGCGCGATCCTTAAATTGTGGTCCGTGTGAGATATACTTCACAAATTCATCGTGGCAAGTTTGGCCCTCTAACACAAGCTTTCGGCAGCATTGGTCAGACGTAGTTGCACTAATAAATATTTCCGAGAAGAACTGTTTCGCACAATCTTCACTGATCTTTTCTGTACATTCATCCAAGAATTTAAAATATCCAGGTCTTGGTTCTCGCAAAGGTGTGGG